>OY743216.1:9375179-10110353 GCA_963555745.1 Cardamine flexuosa | reverse complement strand
GATCACTCAAAATAAACTAATTCCGAATATTTGAATATACAAAAAGAAAATGAATATAAGCTTTTTTATTTACTATATGTTAGTTTCTTTCTTGTTTAAAACTAATATGCTAGTTTCTCATTCAAGATAAACTAATTCGGAATATTTGAATATAAAAAAACTATATGCGTCAGCGACAAATTCTCACAGATGCGACATGTAGTAGATGTAGTCAAGAGGAAGAATAAAATCATTTTTTAATTAATGTAAATTTTATTAAAAACCAAAAAACATTTTTACAATGAATGTAGCTTTTAAAGATGAGATGAAATCAAAAGTTTCTAAATAAGTTTTGAGCATAAGTGCAAACACTACTTTTTTAGGCATTAAAGGGGTCGAGTATCAACAAAAGGGTAGAGATGTTAAAATGGGTGGACCAGTCGTGGTCTGTCCATGTCCAATATATTATGGACCGTACTTGGACAATCAATTTACAAAATAGGCTAAAATGGTCAACGCCCAATTCCATGGACAAAATGGTCGAACACTATTAGACAATGGACTAAAATATCTAGGTTAAAATTGATTTTCCCGTAAAAAACGTGAAACACACAATTCCTGCCAAAAATACAAAAACGCATTTTCTCACCAAAAACACAAAAACACATTTCCTGCCAAAAAAATATTGGCCCATGGACACCCATGGACAGCCCATTTGATATGGGCGTTAATGGGCTTGGACGTTTATGGTCTTGGACGTTATGGACATGAACAATATTTTGTCCATAATAAAATCGGACAATAATGGACAGGTCAAAATGGACGTGGACACCCATTTTGACACCTCTACGAAAGGGTGAGGTCATCTTCTAAAGTTGAGTGACCATGGATAGAGCTGAGACCATTTCTGATATTCTTATCTATAAGTTTGGCAAAACTGGGGGGATAGGCATTTCACCATGACGCCTCTCATCTATAAGAGGAAGAATACATTTATCACTTAGTTTTCCTTTGTCCGTATGCTCAATCTAATATGAAGCTCAAAGCAATAATGGAGTGTAATCATAATATTCGTTTTCTACTGTTGCAAAGAAGGATGCAATTGTTTGGCTGCAAGCAATGATCTGTTTCAGGATAGCTATTACAGAACTGGAGACAACCACAAAAGGATTGGGTTATATCAATCAAACAAGCCGGGAAAAAGCTGGTTTGGATCATAAAAGATGAGTATGGATTTTATTATCTTGTCAAGAAGGAGAATGTCAAGCTCTCCTCATAGCAATGCAACATGCTTGGTAAAAATGATATTCAATTAAAGGTGATGTTTGAATGAGATAATAAGTGTCTTATGGAGATACTAAAAGGGCTTCAGAAGATTTTTGTTATTCACAACTGGATTTGAGATATCAAAGATTGGGCTAAGCGTTTTAAGGAAGGTAAATTTAAATTGGATTTGGTGAAGAAAAAAAAACTTGGACGTAGAAGCCGCATGCATGTTGTGGACTATGTCTTACGTTGATAAGTTAGGGTTTGGTTAGGTGTATTTGAAAGTGAATCCAAGAATCTTATTCAGGCATGCAATCAAAGACCTTTCCTCATGGCCGCGGTTGAAGAACACAAGTGATATCTTTGATCGAAGGAGTGGCTTTTTGAAACAAACGTTAATTAGGTTCCATGGTAGACAAGGTAAATTTTGTGCTTATTTGATTGCAAAATATCCAATAAAATGAAACAAGAAAAACAACCTTAAACATATAATATTATGGAACAGATGAAATAGTAAATTAAAAAAAAAACTTATACTTCTGTCAAAATTAAGTAATTACTAATTTATCTTTGAAAATCCGATTCATTTATACATTAAAGAGTCTTGTAATTTCATAATCGATAAAAATCTTCAATCACTAGGATGTTACCCTGAGCTTCTTCAAGAACTCGATCTTACTGACTGTTGTGATGTAAATGAGAGAGGTAACAAATTTTTAACAACACATTGTCAGCTTTTCTCGGTTTGTAGTGAATTACAAATTTATCTTTGAAAATTTGGTCATTCATACTACTTTAAATGAAAGATTTGGAAATCCAAACTCGTTAGACACAAGGAAAGCAAAATTGGATTTAACCAAAAAAAAAAAAAGGAATCCGGAGTTAAAAGAAAAACCATGATTAGAAGAAGAGATGACACAAGGAATATCCAAAATGAGATACAATAAACATAAAAAAAAAGGAAAAAAATCAACTAAAACACAATTACATGTGATTAGAAGAAGAGATGACACAAGCAATAATCCAAAACGAAATACAATAACTTAAAAAAATGAGAAAACGATATTCAGAGAGAGAATCTAAAATGAAAACTCAAAATGATACTCAAAAGGAGAGAGATAAATCCTTGCCCCAGCTTTCATAGTCCCCTTCTTCTGGCTGATCTTCAGCATTGTTCATTCCAATCTTTAAGATGAAATTCTGCTCGCTCAAAACATTCTCTTGCGGAACCAAATGGCCAGAGGTTCGAGGAGGAGGAAGAGGAAGAACGTTTCTTGGGATTAACGGGTAGTTAGATGGAAAGGGAACAGGGCCGTTCGAAGCAAAACCATTGGTACTAGTGTTCCCGGTGAAGAAGCCAGTAGGAGTCATACCTGGAACTTGTGAATGCTCACCTGGGAGAATGTGAGGCATGTCTAGGTAAGGGTTCAAAAAGTTGACTCCGGGGCAGTTTGCTTCCCTCTCCATCCGCTTCTTTTCCCACACCCACATTTGCTTGTGGGCGTTCTGGTGATCAACAAAGGAATCTGAATCAATGAACCATTTCTGGCAAAAGTGACATGTGTACATCATATTCGCTTTTGGCGGGACAGGACCAGATCCAAAACTAGGGATCTCAACCCTCCTTTCAGAGGTGACATCCTGAGGAAGTCTGGTGAAGTATGCTTCCATCTCCTCCCGCTTCTTTTCCCACTCTCGGTGGGAGTTCCGGTGACAAACAAAGGCATGAGAACCAAAGAACCATTTCTGGCAAAAGTAACAAGTATACCCCTGGTTTGGTTGTGGCGGGTTAACCTTCATGATCTCGCTTCCTCTTCGGATAGGACCAGATCCAATACTAGGGATCTCAACCCTCCTTTCAGAGGTAACATTCTGAGGAGACCCTAGGTTCAGATTGTTGTTCCTCGTTGCCTTCTTCTTGGACTCATCAATGGCCACAATATGGCTTTTGAGTGTTTTAGGTTTGGGTGTCGAAGAGCTTGAAGAATACAAATCTTGGTTCTCCATAGCAAATCTTTGTTTTTCCTACGTTTGGATTAAGAAGTTTATCTTTTCTTAAGTGCAGGTTAAGAAAAGTCTTTCTTGCAAATGATAACTCAAAGTCTCAAACCATCTTTGCTTTTTATAAGGATTTTTGTCTTTTCTTTTGCCAGGTTTTACACATTGATGAGAAAAACACTATCTCCAATTTATTAATTACTTTCAAGAAGTTATGTTCTTAGTCAAGCTTATCTAAGTACTTATGGTATAATATCTATAGGCCTTAGTCAAGCTTATTTAAGTACTTGTACTATAATATCTTTAGGCTTGAGTCAAACATATCTAAGTTAATATTATCAAATTCTATAGAAACAAAAATTCCTAATACTAACTTTCTTCCTTCAAATTAGATTTTATGTGCTTGACTAGCTTTCATTAAGTTTGGTAAATTAAATGTACAGCTATTTATTACTCAATTAGTGATTTTTAAAGGCTACAAAACTTAGAATCCTCAAATATTGATTACATATGCTAAATATGAGTCATAAAAATTAACAATGACAGTTAATCCCAAAAAAAAAAGTTTTTTTTAATAATGACACATTCATGGACCAAAACAAAATGATTACATATGCTAAAAATGAGTCATATAATTTAAAGTTCTCGTGCATTGGTAAATATTTAGTAACCCAAAATAATTTGTTCATTGAGAAAAAAAATGGTTGGTATATATATTTAGCAAAAGTTTCAAGTAAATAATCCTTTACAATTTTTCTATTGCCAAAACCCAGTTTTATGATTTATATATATATTCTTCAAGGTTTATGTTTTACAATGAAATGCACAAACACTAACTACGTTGAGTGGAATAAAATTTTGTTACACAAATACAAATTTCATAAAATAAAACTAAAAATTATATATCTAATTAAGTGTTTGTTGACTAATTATTATGAAATATAGATCACAGTACTCTAAAGTTAATTATAAACTTTATGGAAGTATATTTTATGGATTTTCATATACTTATCTAACTTATATATAATATCAACCGTTCAAACGACAATGTTTTTTGTCAAAAATATAGTAATATATTAAAAACTTTAAATAAAATACTAAACAAAATTATTTATATTTGTAACAAGTAGGTCTGGACATTTGGTTATTCGGGTCGGATTTGGGTAGGAACCAATCAGGTATTTTGGATAGAGAAGTTTTGTACCATTGGGTATCTATAGAGTTTTGGTTCGGGTTCGGATAAGAACCGGTCGGGTTTGAGTCATAAAATTTGCTACCCATAAAAACCCGGATTTTGGGTTAAATTAACAATTGTGATATTTAAAGGCTAAGCCGTCAAAAAAAAATTACCTCATTCGTTTGGTCGTTGGAAATAGAATTCAGGCTCAAACTCTAAATACAAAAGAATGAACAAAAATATAATTCAATATTACAAAGCAGAATTGAAAAAAGAGTCGAAAGGAGTACCGAAGAAATTACCTCTCATAAGATCATCTTGCAACTGTACATCTGCAAGCATATGTTCAATTCTTGTCACACCTTTTTCATCGGCTTTGAAATCACATTTCATCCATTTCTCGGTGCACATCAATATTTCAGTCATGTAGTGTGTCAAACAGCTCCTAGATGGCTCTAAAATTTGATGGATTAATGGTTAAATAGATTGACCCATTTAATAAATTAATTATTTAATAACATAAATAGTTAATTACTAGAAAATAACTTATAAATCATTATAATAAATAATATTAATCACCACCACCATCATTACTAGCATCATCATCATATTTTGGCGAGAAAATGATGGAACCGTTTTAGCGAGAAAATGACGAAACCGTTTTTGGCGGGAAAATACATAATCACATTTTTGGCGGAAAAATGATAGAAGTATTTTTGATGGAAAAATAGTAAGACCATTCTTGATGGGAAAATGATGTGACCATTTTTGGCAGGAAATAACTTTTTAGCGGAAAAATGACATGACTATTTTTTGCAGAAATAATGATGAAAATAATTTGGCGGGAAAATGTTGGGACCCTTTTTGGCATGAAATGATGGATCTTTTTTGGTGGGAAAATGACGGAATCATTTTTCGTGGAAAAATGACAGGACTGTTTTTTATAGTAAATGATGGGACCATTTTTTGCAGGAAAATGACAGAACTTTTTTGGCGGGAAATTAAAAAATTGTAAATGATGGGACCGTTTTTGGTGAGAAAATGATGAGATTATTTTTAGCAGGAAATTTGCTGATTGCATATATGCATTTTGGCGAGAAAATTGTAGATTCACATTTTGGCGGGAAAATTGAAAGAGTGTAAAAATTGGTTAAGTTGGTTTAGTTCAACTGAAATTAGATTAGTTAAATCAGTTTGGTTAATGCTGGTTAAATGGGTTAAATAATTAAGATAAATTTTTAAATAAATAACCCATCAAACAATCACAACTAACCCATTATTACTATTTAACCATGAATCCATTAGAATCATGAACCCATTAGGGTCAAAAATTCTAATCCATTAGGGTAAATGGGTTGGGTTGGGTCAGACTTATAACCTATTACCCATTTTGACACCTCTATTGAGAATGTAAGAGATTACTAGGGTAAGACAATACATTTGAATATGAAAGAGAAGGTATTTGGTTATGTTGTAGTTATGAGAAGATCATCTTTTGTTAACGTTAAGGCAACAAAGTTTTATGCTTCAGCCATTGTAACTACAACTTTCACAATTAATCTTGATTTTTCTCATGTAATTATATGCTGAGCTATAAAATGGTATTTTGTTGATATTACATCGAATTCATTGAATTTAATGGCTGGTAGATCTAAAATCATTTATATGGTTTTTACTTTTGGTTTCAAAATATATTTAGTTCATATCTTTCAATATACAATATATATTTATATATAAACTAAAGATAAAACAGAATTATGTATAGTAACAGATATGGAGAAATAAGAGAAGAGGCACCACATATGTTTGCCTTGGAAGCTTGCGTCTTTTTCTGGTCATAGTTTTCAGTTTTTAGATTTCTCCTTTTTCTCTTTTTGCAGTCGATTTAGGGTGTGTTGTTTGTAGAAGAATCACTTATGTGATATATGGTTTTATTTTTACTTTGGAGAAGAATCGCAATGGTGAAGATGATATATTGACTAATAAATTTTAGAATTAACGATCTCTACTTACTGTTGACATTAACATGAATGAGGTCTAATTTTGCAAAGTCAAAGTAGACTTGAAGATTTATTCTGCACATACCATAGTTGGAGAATAAATCTGCTAATCAAATACTTGAGGAATTAAATGAGAGTTTTTCCGGCCTTAGTCAAGCTTATTTAAGTAATTATGGTTAGAGCTGTCAATCAAGTCTGCTGCCTGCGGGCCATGCATGTTCAGTATCACGACGGGCTGGGCCTAGACACTTATTAGGATGTCCACAGAATCGCGGGCTGGACGGGCATTGACCAGGCGGATAGTGGGTTCAGCGAGCATGCCCATGCGGTTTGGCGGGCTTGGCGGGAGATCCACATAATGGAAAGCCTCTAACTCTTTTAGAGGTTTTATCAAACTAAAGCTAAAACTGTTATAAACTAGAGCTACACTATATTTAAACTAGAGCTAAACACAATCTAGTCTACAAAAATTACTCCGGACAAAAACTATGAAAGAAGGAACATTAGAAGTTTCGAACTTAGAAGGAAATGACACTGACCTGATCACATTTAGTTATGTCAGAGCCTGCAGTTCACACTGAATAAGATTCTTAAATTTCAGTATTTCACCATAAGAAGCTCTGCAAAGAAGTTGAAATAGATTTTTAGGAACTTCTAAGAAAGAAGTCATATAAACAGAAAAATTCAATCTTATAAACCATAAAAATTCCAAGCAAAATCAGAACATATTCTATGAGACTTTGTGTCTGCAATTACATACTAAAGTCGACTAACAAGAAAGAAATAGCTAAACATGAGTAAACTATGCTCGTGCCTATGAGACTATATATGTGTCTGAAATTCATGTGTCTAAAAAAACAGTAACTAAATTCTAAACCTGAGTAAACTCTTCTTGTCAACTCCAAAAGCAACCCAAGAGACTTCACAACTTCGTAATTTAACTGGGACTATTAACAATCAGATTTTTTAGCGTAAACATCATTAGGAGGTTCAGTTCAACTGGTGATCATCATGTGGCTTCTTTGTTGTCAACCTCCTCATCACAAATAACCTCTCAAGCATTTAAACTTACTAAAACATGAACATTGGAGCTAAAGGTACCTCTTTATTTGTTCAAAAATAAAACAGAAGACCAAGATCATTATTCTTTTTAATCAACTCCATATAATCACTGTATAAAGAGAAGCTTACATACTTAGCTTTGATATGAGATTCTTGGAGGTCTCTACATTTAGCTCAGCTTCTATATCTACAAACAAAAGTACAGCGACAAAACTTAGATAGAGTCTACACTCAGCACACCACAGTCCTACGAAGAAAGAAATCCCAAATCCTAAAAGATCAAGAGAAATGATAAATTGATACAAACTACACATTCACCGTGAATCAGTTACAAATCCCAAATTGATTCAAACTAAATCAGATAGTCCTAATAGATTCATTTCTTAGCAATCTACAAATTGTTAAAAAAACAAAATCAGATATTCAATTGCAAATCAACAAATTTCAATTCTCAGAATAAACGAGCATGGGACTCCCATCAAAGTTTGATTCACCGCGAATCCACTGCAAAGCTACCGTGAATCCATCGGAAATGGACTTGCAAGTCAGCGATTTCTTCTCTTCACAATGCCCATGGGCCGACCCGCATACCCGCTAAGATTTGTGGGGCGGGTATGAACATGTTATTTGCTATCTCTGGTCCTCGGTGGGCTGACCACGGCAGTCGGAGAAGATAGCGGTCGGCAGCGGGCATGTTCAGGTGGTCGCGGGCTTGCCTTTCCTGCAAATGATAACTCAAAGTCTCAAACCCACTTTGCTTTTATAAGGATTTTTTCTTTTCTTTTGCCAGCTTTTACACATTGATGAGAAAAATACTATCTCCAATTTCTTAATTACTTTCAAGAAGTAATATTCTTAGTCAAGCTTATCTAAGTACTTATGGTATAATATCTATAGGCCTTAGTCAGTCTTATTTAAGTTAATATTATCAAAT
This sequence comes from Cardamine flexuosa, assembly GCA_963555745.1. Lineage (NCBI taxonomy): Eukaryota > Viridiplantae > Streptophyta > Magnoliopsida > Brassicales > Brassicaceae > Cardamine > Cardamine flexuosa. The sequence goes on along the minus strand of OY743216.1, from coordinate 10,101,937 downwards.
TATATAGAAGCAAAAAGGTCGAATATTAACTTTATTCCTTCAAATGAGATTTTATGTGTTTGACTAGCTTTCATTAAGTTTGATAAATTAAATGTACAGCTAGTTATTACTCAATTAGTGATTTTTTGAAGGTTACAAAACTTACAATACTCAAATATTGGTTACATATGCTAAATATGAGTCATAGAAATTAACAATGACAGTTAGTCCCAAATAAAAAAATAAATAAAAATTAACAATGACACATTCATGTAATTGACCCCAAAAAAAAAAATGATTACATATGCAAAAAATGAGTCATAGAATTTAAAGTTCTCATGCATTGGTAAAAATTTAGTAACCCAAAATAATTTGTTCATTGAGATAAAAAAACAATTGTTGGTATATATATTTAGGAAATTTAGGAAATATTTCAGGTAAATCACAAACAGTGACTACATTGAACGGAATAAAATTTTGCTACACAAATACAAATTTTATATTAAAAAATTAAAAATATATATCTAATTAAATTTAAGTGTTTGTTGACTAATTATTATGAAATATAGATCACAATACTCTAAAGTTAATTATAAATTTTAAGGAAGTATATTTTATGAGTTTTTATATACTTATCTAATTTATAATTTATCACTAGAAATGAGATGATATGGAGCACAAAAAATCTATAAAAAATAAAATGTAGTTTAGTTATATAATATATTTAAAATTTAATATGATTTTTTTTAATGTAAAATTTATTTATCAAAAAAGAACTTACAAATGTTTGTAACGATTACAAGAAGGAAAATTTGATAAAGTGGAAACTGATACAAGATTAAAGCTAAAAACATACTTCCTCTGTTCCAAAATATAAAAAAAAATTAGTTAATAACTCACTTATTAAGGAAAGTTCTTCTTAAACTAAAATAATCATTAGTTATTTTTCTCTTTATATTTCCACCAATAATTTCACCAGATTTGTTTTTAACTATATTAAAGTAGTAGAGTTGAACCCGCGGTACACCGCATGTCAATATTTTCTTAATTATGAAACAAATTTTTATATTTTACTGTTTAATATCTTGTGATCAGTTTTTCACATTATAAATTTATAAATTTTTTTTGTCTAGTTTTTATAATTTTTTTACCTTATATTTTTAACTTCATTTAATTATAAAATAGTAATGTTGTTGGTTAGTTAGTTTATATATATATATTTTAAAAATTTATGTAAATAGTTTTTATGTCCAACTCTTCCCCACTGTCCAACACGTTAGCAAGACCCAAATATTTTATTATTGTAATTTAAATATTTAAATATTTTACTTTTTATAGTAAATGTTATAATTTTATACATAATTTTTTTATATTTTCAAATATATCATATATTATACTTCAGCAACTATATACAATTATTCATTTACATACATATATATATATATATATATATATTAATTAAAATTTAGTAGTTTTCGGCTAACCCATCAATTCGCGGAAAAAGTTTGATATATATGTGGTTTAGTATGGGCTTATTCATGATCCCGCTTATTAATATACATAAAATTATATGTTTATATCCGGCTTATATTGGATTTACTTATACTTATCCCATAGGTCACTGATTCAATTGATATCTCTATCAATATGAGATATTAAACACACACTTTTTCCTTATTGACTGAGTTAATATATGTCCGTTCATAAAAATTTAATCATAATATCCATTAAAAAATCTAAAAATTTGTTAATCGTATATTTTATATAATAATTTAAAATAATTTGGAAATAATATCAAACAAAAATGATAGGAGAATCATAATTCATACTATTAAAGTCACAATTTTAGATAAAGAAATGACTGTCGAGAAATATTTGATAAAGAAAAATTATAGAGAAATAATTAGTTAAGAGGTGTTTGGATGTAAAATTAAGATATTGTGTGTTTGGTAACAAGTTTTTTCAAATTTGTATTTCAGTTTTAATAGTATATCAGATATAAGATTTATTTTTCTGTAAAAATGCATAGATATTTGCAAAAGTTCTTATAAAATAAAACAAACAAATTTGACTAAAAATGCTTATATTTTGGATCAGAGGGAGTATTATCCCCATCTAGCCAAAAACGGAGGGAACCATCTACGAAGCAAGCCCATTAAACTCATGAGAACCATGGTAAATTAGAGATACAATCCTATTCAGTATTGCTCTCTCAATTTATTTTCTAAGATATGATATTGAGTGGTTTACCTTGAAGATGTTTTCTCCCGTTTCTCTCACACTATATGTGTAGGAAATAAAAATTTAAAAAACTTTAAAATCAAATCAAAAAAAAGAAAAGAATTTAACTTGTATAAATTGGAAAGTATTTAAAACTTAGTATGTTATTCATTTATCATTTTAATCTTTAATGAATAACGAATCAACTGAGCAACTCAGAATATATTGTTTTAGTTTCAATCAATATTAAAATCAATGCATTTTCAAAATCCTCTTATTTTATTTTATTTTTTATTCTTAGGATCAGTCCAACGTTATAGAATGCCATACTCAAGATTAAAACTTATGCTCTCATTATTCAAACTTTTATATAGTATCAACCGTTCAAACAACAATGTTTTATCTCAAAAATATAGTATTATATTAAAAAAACTTTAAATGAAATATTCAATAAAATTATTATTGTCTGTAACAAAAAAACAACAATTTTTGTATTTTAATTTACCATTTATATAAAAGTTCAAATATGAATTTGTTACTCTAGCCTATTTTACAATATTCTATACTTTATGTCAAAGCCCAATTACATATTTTTTTTGTTTTTTTTTGTTTTACCATGTATGAATTGTTACAGATACAAAAACAAAACTTTAAAAAAAAAAGAATTTGGTCCATAACTCAATGGAGTATATATGTTTAGAACATTACTTGGGTTCACCTCTAGGTGAACCCTTTCGTTCATTCCCTATTTCTCTAACCAGTCAACATATGACATGTAATATTATCATTAATCACTTTTTCAAATCTAATCAATTAATTATTAATCATTCTTTCTAAATATAATTAATATAAATATATCAACTAAAATTATATTTAAAAAAAAATTACAATTAAATAAATAAAATAAATTAAGAAAATTCATCCAATAAGATTATTCACGTAATATTGAATTTAACAAAAAATAATAAATTAAAAATAAATAAATAAAACATATAAAACTATACTATAAGGGATACAACTTAGCGAACCGAAAGGTAAAAAAATTAATTTTTTAATTTTTTAGTTTAGTATTTAAATAAAAATAATAAACTAAAACTAATTAAATAAAACATATAAAACTATACCCTAAGTGATACAACTCAGCGAACCCAATGGTTAAAACTTTTAAAATATTTAATTTTTTTTATTTTTTATATGTTTTAAGGTATATAGCTTTATATGTTTTATTTATTTAGTTTTAGTTATTATTTTAGTGGTTAATGATTAATTAATTAGATTTACAAAAAGTAATTAATGATATTATTACATGACATATTTTGATTAATTAAAGAAAGAGGAGGTGAACAAAAGAGTTCACCACTAGGGGTGAATCCAAATATTTTCCTTCTGTTTAGGCTCTAATCCATAGACTTATGAGGCTTATGCCATCGGTCTAGTAAATTGTTAACAAGATTATTTTGCATTATTTTATACTTTTTGTTCATCTGATGCATGTTGGATATTTCTTAGATCAAATATTCTGAATTAGTTTATCTTGAATGAGAAACTAATATATACTCCCGCCGTTCAGTATTAGAAGATATTTTGACAAAAACCACAGGTTTTAAGAAAATTATTAAATCATTGTTATTTTTATTTTTATTTTTCTTGGAAACATAACTAAATACTTAATATCAAACATCTATAAATGTATTAATATTAAAAATATATAAATAAATTAGCTTTTTGCATAGAAACTTGCAAACATCCAATAAAATGAAACAAGAAAAACAACATTAAACTTAATATTGTGGAACAAGAGGGAGTAGCAAATTTATATAAAAAAAACTTATATTTCTGTCAAATTGAAGTGATTACTAATTTATCTTTGAAAAACCGATTCATTCATACACTAAAGACTCTTGTAATTTCGTAATCCATAAAGGTTTTCAAGCACTCGTATGCTACCCTAAGCTTCTTCAAGAACTCGATCTTACTGACTGTTGTGGTGTAAATGAGAGAGGTAAAAAATGGATACATGTGAATTTGAAATTCATTTGTTTTGGTATCTTTACGGCTTTTGGTTATGTTCTCACAGGGCTAGATCCTATAATAGATCTGAAAATGTTAAAATATTCTAAGATTGAAACTTGGACTATGCACAAATATCTCAGCCAAGGGTGTTTTCACATCGGTACCAAATGTTCGAAGCTGCTAGAAAATGATCTATACTGTGGAACTGATTTGAGCTAAATAGTAAATATCAAGGAAAGTTGCATTTTCTTGATTAATTCGTGTTTCTTTTTTTCTAATCAATTCTGTTTTTTTTTTTTTTGTCATTGTACTTATTTTGGAGATAATGTTTTAGTATCTTTCTCGAGGTTGCAAGAGCTTAAACCGACTCATTCTATCATACTGTAGTGAACTAACAGACACCAATGTTGAACAAATCCGCCATCTATAACATGTAAGTCACCTTAAACTCTGAGGTCTAAAACATATAATTGGTGCTGGCTGGTTAGCTACAATTCCGTCTGCCTGCAAGAAATTGGGTTAGGCGAACATCAAATTCAGTGCAAATATCGATGTGTCTGGGCGGTCATTTACTTCTCAAGAAACCTAAGACGTCCCATTTATTAACTGGAAAGAATCAATTGGAAACAATATGATTATTTGTTCTGTGTTTGTTTGGTTTGACAGATAAACATGTGCTATTGCTCGGTGTCAGGTATGGCTCTATGCATGTTTATAAGCAATCTAAGTCGGGTTCAATAAGTTGACTTGAACCACCTAAAGCATGTGACTGTGGAAGGGTTTGACTGTTTGAGTTTTCTCTAAGAGCTTGTTCCAACAGGCTCAAAAAGCTTTATTGCTATCATAGGAGACACTTCATGCTCGTGGTTGCCGCATTAGATAGGCCGTCATTTATACGTTGCTTATACTGTTGTAGTTTGATATGCTCAAGTTATAACCCTTAGAGATACACTCTCAAATTAAGAGATCATTGCAGTAGTTAGGGATCGAAATCTACAAGGACTCTGAAGTTCACACAATAGATATGATAGATTCGAATTAAGCTAAACAACAAAATAAATGAAAGTAAAAACAATGCAATAACGAAAACAGAATGTGAGGTACAAGTTCAATAAGAGAATAATATAGACCTAGGAAAATCAATTAGGAAATACTCTGAAGCGAACTGGACTTGTTCGATATACATGATGCAATGTATGACCGGTTCTTAAACTCATAACACAATTATATGATCATCCAACTCTCATTGTAATAATAACTATACTTAAATCATAAAAGACCAAATCTCTTTGCGAATCCTAATGAATGCAGCATTGCATTAATGTCAAATATGATATGCTCACAAAATCCCTAAACCAAATCTCTTTGTGAGTAGGTTATTTTGCTCATATAAGATTAGTTCAAGATATTAATAATACTCTCATGTATATTAATTATCCTAAGATTCTAGATTTCATTTGATCAATCCAGTTCTAGTATATGCTCAAATCTAGATGAAGAACAGTTATGAATATCCTAATATGTTTATGCCCAATTCAAACAGTTCATCATAAACCCTTGAAAAGCCTAGATCTAACAAGGGGATTACTCAGACATAATCAATGTAATACAATTCCTAGTCTGAATAATACTTATAAGTACATCAAAAGAATAACAAGCTCTCTAGATCCAATAATCTCTCAATAATACTCAGACATGGACATCCATATTTGTCTCCAAGTCGTTTTGCTCAGCTATAAGTTTTCAAAAACTCCAAAGTGCATCAACAGATTCATCTCGCATTTGTACCTAATAAAACTCAATAAATAATAAAAAAAACTTTAAAACCAATATTTATATCATGGTTTAAAACCATAAAAACCATAATATATCATAGTTTTTGGGTGTTTATAAAAGTCGACTTTAAAATTAATGAAACTTTAAATAGTAATGGTTTTAAAAATCAACAAATCAGCTCTATTGCAATTTTCACCACTTGAACTTTGTTTTCACTTATCATGTCTCTCATAAAGTGTAACATGATTAATTCTCTCAATGAACTAAAGAGAAATATCACTTTGAAGATTACAAACAAACCTTTACATATTTGTTTATGAAAACCAAGCTGGTTTTCTAAATCCTTCAACCAAATGATCTCATTAAAACTTGTCCCTCTTGTCTTTGAACTAATGATGATGATATCATCCATGATTGTTATAAAGAAGTTAGAAATCGGTCAACTAAGAGCATATGCATCCATGAAAAACCCACAAAGTCTTCTTAACAGAAAATTTTAATATTTTAGCATAAATTATAATCAAATTTTAAATTTTTAAAAGTTATAAAACCAATTAATGATAGAAAAATGTTGGATGAGGTTAGCATGAGTTTCTAAAAGAACTCTCTTCTCACTCTCTCTCTCTCTGCCTGAAATGTTAATCATTAAAAGACTAACCTTAGACACTCATACTAAAGATGTCCTAACCATTGTCAATCAAATAATATTTGTATCGTGTTTTATAAGGCCATGTCTATAAAATATGTCCCTAAACTTTTCAATATAAATTTATCTTTTCATATTAAAGTTATGGTATAGTGACATTAATTATATTTTAGTATTATGGTATTTTGAGGAAAAAATCTTTTCATATTCTGTATATAATGACAGCCATAGTATATACTACTCCGAACTGTCCACTCGTGGCAGAATTAATAAGAGTATTGCAAGAATATAAAATTTAGAGTGTAAAGAAAATCATATAAATCAATAAATTATAAAATTATATGAAAGTTTATATCAAAAGCAAAAAGATTCTTAAAAAGATACAATTAGTAAAATAAGAATAATTTATTGGAAATATTATAATATATATTTTATCACATATACTACAAGAAAATTCTGCAATTTTCGACTGGGATATTGGTCGGAATTTGGTTGGAATAGGGGTTTTTCGACCAATTTCTGACAAAAAATAATTAGTCGGAATGTGAGAGTCAGAAATGAAATTTGGTCAGAAATCGATCGGAATCTTCCGACCCTTTTCTAACCAATTTTTGACCAAAATTTTACGACTAATTTCCAAATACATATATATCTATTTAAAACCAAAAAAAAAAAAAAAATTGGTCGAAAATTGGTCAGAAATTTAATATATATTTTTTTGAAAAAAAATTTTAATTGCCAAAATTATATTTAAAGTTTTAGAAAAGAAAAACATATATAAAATAAATTAAAAGTGATATTCTGTAGAAACGAAAATAATTTTGTAAATAAAATAATATTTTAGAGATATTATAGAAATTTTAATTTTTAAGAAAGTATATGGAGATTTTGTTTAGATGAAATAAAAAATAAGTGATTTGAAGGTTAGAGAGATTTTAGAAAGAAGATAAAAGGTTAAAAGTGATTTAGGAAGAAAATTTGTGTGAGTTATATAGAAACATATCGGTCGGAAATTCGTCAGAAAATTCTGACTATTTACCGACCATTTTTCCGACCAATTTTTTCAATAAATAATTAAAAAAATTATGACCAATTTCCGACCAAATCCTCGGGTTGGTCGGAATTGGTCAGAAAATTTCCGATTAATTTCCGACTAAATACCGACCAAAAAATTTCAATCAATTTCTAACGATTTTAAATTTGGTCAGAAAATATTTCGACCACTCGAATTGGTCAGAAATTAGAATGTTTTCTTGTAGTGATAGTATTTAAACAAGTCGTGTTTAGACTATATAAATATTATGAATCAGAACAACTTATATAATCTATGACTTTTAATCATAACAAATTTTATTTAGTTGGATCATATAATAATGATTTTCATTAATACAGTATAATGTTTATTTATAAAATTATTTGGATATTAGTACAGTCAAATATTCTTACAAACTTCATGTTATAATAAGTTTTCTCTTTTCGTAAATAATATTTACTATTTTCATCTTTATTTTTGCTTATTTCATTATCAACTTATGAAAACAACTGATATGGTACAAAAGTGAATAATTTTAAAGGAAAAACTTATTTGCCTTTTATTTAAATATATGCCATCATAAGGATAATATTAGTATCTTCGACTAGTACAGTTTAGTACAAATTTCAGAGTAACCAGTAACCAAACACCATGTATCTTAATTCTATATTCAAACAAGTTTAAACTAATTATTATTTTTTATTAATTAGTAAATTATTAATTTTCTTCTTTCTACATAAATAATCAATTAATTCTCTACAATCTTTTCTTTCTCTATTTTTTAGTGGAAATATTTTTCTTATCTAATTTTATGATTTTAATAGTATGAATTATGATTTATCTATCATTTTTGTTTGATATTATTTTTAAATAATTTTGAATTATTATATAATACATACAATTAATAACATTATAAATTTTTAATGCATATGTTGTGATTTGAAATTTTATAAACAGATATATATTTAACTCAATGAATAAGGAAAAGTGTATGTTCAATATTCCACATCGGTAGAGATTTCAATCAGATCGGTGACTTGCGGGATATATACAAGTAAATCCACATAGGACGAATATAGACATAAAATTTTATGCACATTAAAAAGCGAGCATCATGAGCCAACCCATAGTGGACCGCGGATATATCGGACTTTGTCCACAAATTGTTGGGTCGGCCACAAACTATCTAATTTTAATAAATATAAATAAATTATATATATATATATATATATTAATAATTCTATGTAGCTGATGAAATATAATATATGATATATTTGAAAATATAAAACAAATTATGTATTCTAACATTTACTAAAAAAAATGAGAGTACTAAAAATATTTTAATTTATAAAGTTGTTTATTTTATTTTAAAAATATTTTAGTTATTTATTTTATAATAATAAAATATTTGGGTCTTGCTAACATGTTAGGCAATGGGGAAGAGTTGGACATAAGATCTACTTACACAAATTTACATGAACTAACCAACAACACTAACATTTTATAATTTAATGAAGTTAAAATTACATATAAAACCTAAACAAACAAAATCTAAAAATTTATAAATTATGTGGAAAACTGACCATAAAATACTAAACAGCAAAATATAAATATTTATTACAATGATTAATAAAATATTGACCCGCGCTATACCGCAGGTTCGACTCTAATACTTGTCATTCTTATATTGATAGAATTACCATCTTTTTCTCCTTTTGATTATTATTTATAAGGGTGAGAATTCCGGTTTATGGTTTAGTTTCGGTTTGGTTTTTAAATATTTTGATTTTATGGTTCTTTAAAAAATGAAATCATTTGGAACCTGACTAATATACGATTTGGTTCGGTTTGATTTGTTTTATTTATGGATTTAACGATTTTAACCATAATTAGTTTAGTTCGGATTGGTTTGGTTTCGGTTTCGGTTTTTGTTGATGATTTTATAAAAAATAATAATTATAAACTCAAATAAAAATATTATTTGTAACTGTATTTGTATTTTAAAAAGTTCAAAACTCAAATCGAACAGTAAAAAAGTTTTTAAAAATATTGATTCAATTTGAAAACTTAAAGAGAGCAAGTCAAACTTAGTGATACAGACATGTTAAACTAATTCGGAATATTTGAATATAAAAAAAACGGTATGCATCAATGGTTAAAGAGTGTCCTCAAGTTATTCCTCGGACTGGAAACGTGTCCTTAAAGCAAGGTGTATGAAAACTAAACACAGCTCCGAATTACTTAAACATTTCTTGTGGAGGATGGTGACAAGAAACTTAAAGGGGTACTACAATCCTCTTTATTTATGGATTTTTAGATTGTAGTACCCCCTTTATGGTTAATACCGTTGTTAGAAAGAGAGAAACCTAGGTGTAGTTAGTATTCTATGAAATGAAGTATGTTTACCAAAAAAAAAAAAAATAGTATCCGGGCGACACATAGGTTTGATTGTTACTTCACTCATTTGATAGTAGAACTCATGATCCTTTGTTTTTTCTTTTGATTTCATCTCATTTTCACTTCCTATTGTTAAAAACCAAATTTTTTATTTGCTCTAGATTAGTTTAGAATCTCGCATCTTTAGTGAATAATCCTTACTTTTTATGGATTTGATCATAAAGGGATATGCACGATAGGTTTATTTGATAGCCTTAGAGTCATTAAAAACCTCTTTATCAAAAAATTGGTGTTTCAGAGAAACCAAGGGGCCATCCACCTGTTTTTGAGCCTTGGTCTTGAGGTTTGTGTGAAGGATAGTTGCTTTGAAACTAATCTGAAAGTTCTTGTTCGTGTCAACAATTGTTTGAGTTTTTTTTTTTAGCTCTTAAGTTCGTGTTTCTTTTGGTAATTTCTGATAAATTAAGTGTTTTTTGGCAATTTTTGATAAGTTTGGTGTTTATATGGCCGCATTTCCGATTTTTTAGTTAGAAAAAAAACGATGTCGTTTAACTTAACGACCACCGTTTAAATATCAGTCAAAACAAACCGTTAATCTGCTAACAGTGTACTTAATTGGCCAATCAATGAAAATATTGTTGCTAACAGTATGTATGTTTGGAAACATATTTAGTAATATTTTTGGGGTTTTTAATTTTTATAAATATTAAATCAATTGAAATTTTTAAAAGTTTTTAACTAAATAAATATCAACACAATTGTCAATTTTAAACATAATTAATTTTTTCGCCAAAACTATTCCGGTTTCTGCAGAAAAAACAAAAAAAAATTTGACTATGTAATCTTTTAACAAATTGCAAATTGCAAATTCATAATTTTTTGTCAAAATGAATACTTAGAAAATTTCCTACAAAAACGGCTATGTAGTTTTCCGAAAAATAGATTTGAATCATAACATATGTAGAATTTTTTTTTTAATTAATTAAATGCATTATGTAATCATTCAAAATAATTTAAAAATAAGATCAAATAAAAGTGAAATATGAATCATAATTATTTTTTTAATACAATGATTTAAATTAGGTAGATAGATTTTGGATAAATTAAAATCATTGTTAATTTCCATAATATTACTGTTTTAATCTGTTTGGATATACATATAATACTAATCCTGGTTAATTTATTTTACTATGAGTGTTTGAAAATACTCATTTAGATTGACTGTTTCAATGGGAATTTGGCAAAAAAAAAATATCCAACTTATCAGAAATTGTCAAAAAAATACGAACTTTTGAGCTGGCAAAAAAAATCTCAAACAAGTATTGACTTTCGAACTAATCAATAATATTTTCATTGACTGGCTAATTAAGCACACCGTTAGTAGATTAACGGTTTGTTTTGACTGACGTTTAAACTGTGGTCTTTAAGTAAAACGACGTTGTTTTGTTTCTAATTAAAAAATCGGAAATTCGGCCATAAAAACCCCAACTTATCAGAAATTACAAAAAAAAAGTACACACAACTTATCAGAAATTGCCAAAAAAAACGAATTTCAGAGATGACACAAAAAGCTCAAACAATTATTGACACGAACAAGAACTTTCAAATTAGTTCCAAAGCAATTCTCCTTCACACAAACCTCAAATGCACAAACCACAAATTCAAGATGGGAACGAAGCTCTCAAGATCAAGGCTCAAAAACAGGCGGATGGGCCTCTTGGTTTCTTTGAAACACCAACTTTTTGATAAAAAAAGTTTTTAATGACTCTAACGCTATCAAATAAACATATCGTGCATAGCATTTTAGGATCGAATCCACATGGACTAAGGATTATTCACTAAAGATTCGAGATTCTAAAATAATCTAGAGCAAATAAAAAAATTAGTTTTAACAAAAAGAAATAAGAATAAGATGAAATCAAAAGAAAAACAAAGGATCATAGGTTCTACTATCAAATGGATGAACTAACAATCATACAATGATCATAAAATTCATAACTAAACAATGATCATAAAATTCACAACCAAACAATGATGAGATGGATTGCATTAAGCATTATCTTAGATAATTGTGAATTCCATGATCATTGTTTGATTGTTACTTCACTCATTTGATAGTAGAACTCATGATCCTTTGTTTTTTCTTTTGATTTCATCTCATTTTCACTTCCTATTGTTAAAAACCAAATTTTTTATTTGCTCTAGATTAGTTTAGAATCTCGCATCTTTAGTGAATAATCCTTACTTTTTATGGATTTGATCATAAAGGGATATGCACGATAGGTTTATTTGATAGCCTTAGAGTCATTAAAAACCTCTTTATCAAAAAATTGGTGTTTCAGAGAAACCAAGGGGCCATCCACCTGTTTTTGAGCCTTGGTCTTGAGGTTTGTGTGAAGGATAGTTGCTTTGAAACTAATCTGAAAGTTCTTGTTCGTGTCAACAATTGTTTGAGTTTTTTTTTTTAGCTCTTAAGTTCGTGTTTCTTTTAGTAATTTCTGATAAATTAGGTGTTTTTTGGCAATTTCTGATAAGTTTGGTGTTTATATGGCCGCATTTCCGATTTTTTAGTTAGAAAAAAAACGATGTCGTTTAACTTAACGACCACCGTTTAAATATCAGTCAAAGCAAACCGTTAATCTGCTAACAGTGTACTTAATTGGCCAATCAATGAAAATATTGTTGCTAACAGTGTACTTAATTGGTTTCAATCCTAAGGGTTTGATGGATTTCTGCTTGGTTTTGATTTGGGTTTAACCTGGGAAAGCTCCCCATCTTTGGCGAAGAAAACATTTCCTATGCTTCCTCTGTTATGTTATCTCTGTTTAAACTCGTAATTTGACACGTTTATTTCTAGTTTGTGTTTCGGGAATTACGATCTGTTGGCATTGGGAATGATCTATTAGCTTTTTGTAGTCAAACTTGGTTTGTGTTCATTTTGAGAAAAGATATTGGATTTAACATCCTTACGGTACATGATTTAGTAGTGCTTACCAAATTAAAGCCAATGAATTGATCATGCTGTTACAATTTTTTACATATACTGTAACTGGTTATAAGGATTGTTTAACTCCAAGTTTTCGCAGGAAAAATCTTCACCTTGGTAGACCCAGCCACTTGTTCTTCATCTTCTAATTTCTTATAGCCTCACCACCCGACCAGAGAGAGGAACCAGTAATTTATTGAATTCGCTCCCTTTCTCGTGAGAGTAATGGCAGCTAGAGAAGAAGAAAGTTTGGTGGCTGTGAATGGAGACGACATGCATGATTGGAGGGAGAGATTCCTACTTAGACACTTTTTGCAAGAGTGGGAACTCGTTAAGTCATTTCTCGATGATATTGTAGCAAATGGCCGTGTCGTTGATCCTTCTTCTGTTCACAAAATCCGCTCCATCGTACTCTTTTCTTAACTTCATATCTTCATCTTCTTGCGTGATTCCTCTTCCGACATTGTTTGTTTTGTAGATGGATAAATACCAAGAGCAAGGTCAACTAGTGGAACCCTACTTAGAAAGTATAGTTTCACCACTAATGTTAATCATTCGCTCTAAAACCCTTGAACTGCACGCAAGATCCCATGAAGTTGTAGAAATAATCAAACCCATAAGCATCATTATCTATAGTTTAGTTACTGTCTGTGGGTACAAAGCTGTTGTATAGTTTAGTTACTGTCTGTGGCGCTTCTTGACAAGTGCCATAGCATGACTTGTGGCAAGAAAGCACTGGAGAAATGGAGGCCAAATGTGTTACTCTTTTGTGGCTTTCAATCCTTGTGTTGGTCCCCTTTGATATATCTTCTGTTGATACAAGCATTGCTGACGACAAATAGCTTCGGTGTCGACGATCTTGCTCCTATGGTATTGAAGATTTTGGGTTTCTCTAAGGACTATCTGCGCAGTGCTGGCCCTATGCGCAGCATTTCGGGATTGCTCCTCTCTAAGCTTTTATCGCGTCCAGATATGGGAAAGCCATTTGCAAGGTCTGACTTCTGAGTTTCGTTTATGTGTTTGTTCTGGTTTGAACACTTGACTTCATCAACAAGATTGTTCGGGACTAACTTTTCTTTGTTTCACTGTGGCATTCCGTTTCAGTTTTTTTGAGTGGACACATGAAATTCTATCTTCTGAGGAAGATAGTGTTGTGAACAACTTTTGCTTGCTTGGTGTCATGGAGGTTCTAGCTGCCATTTTTAAGGTTTTTTTTCTTTTTTTCTGTAACCTAGAGTTATTCACTATGTTATCAATAATGGTCTATATTGTATACACGCTAAACATAAATATAGATTGCATTTTGGTTTAATATGTCTTACTAACATTGGCAGACTGCTAGGCGAGGCGAGAAGTGTTGCTAGATGCCATTCCTGTTGTTTTGAATGATGTTATCATGCTAAGCAAGTCAAATGCAGCAACTAGAAGTCCTCTGCTTCGCAAGTATTTGATCAAGTTAACTTAGAGGATAGGTCTTGTTTGTCTTCCTCATCGCTCACCTTCCTGGCGCTATGTGGTAAAATACCTTTTAGCATGTATTATAATTAGTGTATATAGCAACTTCCCCCACTTCATGGGTTTTAATATTTTAGAATTTCTTGTTATAATCTCATTCACTAGTTAGTCATCTGAAACTTGTTTATTGAATTACCTTGCAGGCTCACACCGCCTCCTTTTCTGAGAATATATCTACGAGTTCGAGCCAAACAATCGCGCCGCCTGATCATGTTGTCGCTGTCGTCTCGCAACCAGAAAGTGTGAATGACCAAGAGGATGAAGATATGGATGTTCTTGAAATCTTAGAAGAGATCATTGAAATGCTACTCTCTGGTTTGAGAGACACGGTATGTTTAGTGGGTGTGAGATACTAACTACTATTAGGCTGGCATTTTCCTTTTGAATTTTTTTTTTACTATTTTCTTTAACTGTGTACTAGGACACTGTGGTTCGTTGGTCTGCTGCAAAGGGTATAGGTCGTGTAACTTCACGGCTAACATCTTTTCTTTCTGAACAAGTCTTGTCTTCAGTATTGGAACTGTTTTCACCAGGAGAGGTACTCGAAATTAAATGGATATCTTGAAGCATGACTTGCATGTTCTAACCTCAAGTTGTTGTGTAATTTTTATGATATTCAGGGAGATGGGTCATGGCATGGTGGTTGTTTAGCTTTAGCTGAACTGTCTCGTAGAGGGTTACTGTTACCTAGAAGTTTCCCACAAGTAGTCCCAGTTATTGTGAAGGTCGTATACTCTTTCCCTAGTCAATGCATACGAAACAATGCCATCATGACTCGCCCAAATCTATATGAGATTTACATTCTAAATATCATTTACAGGCACTCCATTATGATGTCCGTAGAGGTCCGAACAGTGTTGGATCTCATGTGCGTGATGCAGCTGCCTATGTTTGTTTGGGCATTTGGACGTGCCTATTACCACAAAGATATGAAAAACGTCTTGGATCAGCTTGCTCCAGATTTATTGATATTGTGTTCCTTCGATAGAGAGGTATGTTTAATGACTCTCTTTTGACTATAATTTATTTGTCGTTATGTTTTTGTACATCTCTTTATTAATTGCGTTCATCTTTTATCAGGTGAACTGTAGAAGAGCTGCATCAGCTGCTTTCCAAGAGAATGTTGGAAGGCAAGGAAATTACCCTCATGGGATTGACATAGTAAACATAGCTAACTATTTTTCCCTTTCATCTCGGGTGAATTCGTGCCTTGAGGTTGCTGTTTCCATTGCTCAATATGAAGGGTATCTCTATCCTTTTGTGGATGATTTGCTATACAACAAGATCTCCCACTGGGTATGCTCTGATTTATATTGGTTTGCCTCTTGTTTTTACTTTTTTCTTAAGTTGTCGGCAAACTAATTAATTTTAAATCGTTGATCCTAGTCGTATCTTCCACAATATGTTAATTATTCAATCTTGTCATTCCAGGATAAAAGCTTGAGAGAACAGAACGGATCCTGCTTGATACCCTCAATGAGAATATAAGACATCCCAATTCTCAAATACAGGTACCTCACCTACGTTTCAAAAATATCATATAGTTTAATTTATGGATTAAATACAAAAAATAGATTTTTTTTATTTGGAAATAGAATTTTTCAAATAGTCTATTTTAGACAATCGCCCTTTATTTATTTTCATCATGTTAGCATAACTTTTAGTTAACAAGTTTTCACTTAATTATACAGAATGCAGCTGTGAATGCTTTTAAACAGCTTGTGCAATCATATCTCGTTTGCAATGATAAGATTGCTGTTGATTTAGTATCAAAGCACCTGAAAGATCTAACGGACCCAAACGTAGCTTTTCGAAGAGGTTTTGCACTTGCACTAGGTGTCTTGCCATTTGAACTATTGACTGCAAAATGGAAGGATGTAATTTTGAATCTCTGCAGTGCGTGTCAGATAGAGGTAAAGAAGACAACACGTGACTACAACATCATGAATTTTATTTGATCACTTTGACGGATGTGTGTTTTGTTTTTCTCCCGAGCAGGTGAATCCTGAAGATAGAGATGCTGAGGCACGCATGAATGCTGTGAAGGGACTCACATCAGTGTGTGAGACTCTTACTCAGGGAAGTGAAGACGATGATGACATGTCTCTTTTGATTCTTATCAAGACTCAAGTGGTGGATACTTTACTGAAAGCTCTTGATGACTATTCAGTTGATAACAGAGGTGATGTTGGTTCTTGGGTCCGTGAAGCTGCTATCCATGGACTTGAGAAAATGTACATATATTCTCTGTAGCAATGATTCATCATACTCGTTTTTTTATTCAAATCTCGCAAACCATTTAATTGGATGTCTTGTGAAGCAAGCAATGGAGTACCATCCCTTTCATACCTCATAGAGAAACACTTGAAGATATTCTTCCCAACAACAAAGCAAGCTTACAACAATGGGCGGTTCCTGATTTCTCTTTCCCGCGTTGTGTTCAGCTATTGGAATTTCATTGTTATAGGAAAACGGTAATGTCTGGATTAGTAATATCAATTGGAGGATTACAAAAGTCACTTAAAAGGGCTTCGGGCTCTGCATTAGTTAAGTATGTGAGCGAAGAAGAATCTAGAAAATCTGCGATTTGTGACGACATCCTCTGGATACTCGAAGAGTACAAGAAATGTGACCGAGTTCTCGTACCTTGTCTAAAGGTAAGACACAATTAACCTCTAGCTCTGGTTGATTCTGCTTGTTTCTGATTGGTAAGCAAAGCCATTGTCCTCGAGTCGATCTGGATACTATGTTTCCGTTTTGTTTTTTCAGTGTTATGCAAAAAATCTGCCTACTAGCATTAGAAAAAGGTACCAAAAGAGCATTTTATATCAGATATAAACTTACAAATGCTTGCATTCGTCATTCGTGTTTAGATTATTTCTTTACCTTTACATATCTTCGTATAAAGATAGAGCAGCCCTTCAAAGCCTTTGTTCTGACCCGGTACAAGCATAATCCAAATTTCTACAATGGTTTTAATCCATGTATATCGGTTTTGCACTCACTAATTCATTATACATAGTAGGTTTTGTTGGGGAATCTGTGGCAGTGTTAACACAAGCGAGATAAGGCTCATGGTACATTGAACAAGGTTGTTAAGTAAACAGAGAGAAGGATCTTCAGGAACAAGAAATGTACTTGTCTTGTTTCAGGAAAAAATTTACATAGTTGTTCTATTGCCCGAGAAGAAAGAAAACTATGTGCATATCTCCCAACGTCGAATCGTCGATAGGTTTTGTACCTAATGATAATAATACACAATTTAGTTTAAGAATCAAAGTTCGATATATATCTCCCAACGTCGATATATATGTATTTGATCATATATTTGCACTGAGTTCTCTTCTTAAGATTTTCAGTATAGTTTTGGTTTACTCCAGATTTTACAATGGTTTTTTTTGTATGATAGTTTTTCTATTTTGATTTCCACAGAACTGTTCGTTTAACACAAGAATCAAATATATTAAACTATGAAATGGTAGGGGTTTACCCCAAAGGGAGCCCTTACAAAAATTCTCCAAGGCCCGAAAGCCAAAGAGGGGGTTTGGAAATAGTTTTCAACCAGCAATAGACGCGCCTCGGTTAGTGCCTCACTAGCTGCGTCATTGCCCCAAGCGCAATGATAACTTTCTACAGATTAAAGCCTCGTTATTTATAGTCAAACAAAATCTATCAACCTTGTATATCTCTCCGATGTGGGACTCTGAATCGAAATAATAAAAACGCATGTCGTTATATTTTCGATTCATATACGAAAAGTTAGTTTGTTCTTAGAGATTAGTATGAAAACTAAGACTATTAAAGATGGTAAGGGCTGCGCGAACGCAAACCCCCTCTGCCACAAATAATGACGCAGGCTCTTCCACTTGGGAAGACCTTAGGCATAGCACCCTTCCTTAGTGTGCAATGGAAGTCACTAGCCTAGGCCACTCGTCTTCTTGATCAAGAGTTGACCCCGTCCAGGTAAGTAATTCGCTCGATCTGCCCATTTCTTTTCTTATACTCCTGTTTCCCCAGTTATTCTTTTGAGTGTAAACGATGTGGGACTTTTATTATTAACACATCTTGCCGTTTATAGCTCTTAGTACCGAACAACGTGCTGTTCTCTTACAAGCTTGAAACGGCATGAAACTTTTATTTACCTTTTTTTTGTTATACAGCTAGAAGATATTGGCCCTACAGTTTATTAAAAGCCTCAACGAAACCATATTTATTTATTGGGAGAAACAACAAAGAAGCGGCACGACGTTAACTCGCCGTGCTTCGTTTTAACGGATTGAAAACAATAAAATTCTCAAACAAAATTCACGGAATTAACGTCCTGCTTCAGAAAAGCGAATCAACACAAATTTATTATTTAATTTTAAGGTCAACAACGATATATGATTTAAATAGTATTTTGAAAATTTATTTTTTTAAATGTCTATTTTAAAAAATTCATGTTTTTTTGATATTTTTCTCTTTATTTATTCATTCAGTAAAAAAATAATACATACATACCGAATCTCCGACGAGGGACAAAACTAATATACATTTAATCAAGTTCAAATATTTTATTCATAACTCATAGCCAGTAGCCTTAAAAAGGTATTATTACAAGTTCTTTCCTTTTTGATATTTGATCATCTAGTGGATTTATTTTATTTTATATTATATTGCTTAAAAAATTTATTTGATTGTAACACATTAGATATATCTTTTTATATTTATTTTACAAAAGTTATTTTTAAATAAAACTTATATATAATTTATGGCTATTAAATTTTTTTACAGATTCAACGATAGAGTTTCAAAAGCTATAAGTTATTACAACATGATTATCTTATTTAAATTTTAATAATATTATATTAAAACAAATATATCTTATGTTTTCTTTTACTAAACAGAAATATATTTATCTACCATTTTTTCCATGCTTTAGCATAAAAATATAACATCAAGTTACTATATAATAAATTAAGTTAAAGAAAACTGAAAAGTGTTTCTCTTTCTCCTCATTTTAAATTAAAAACAAAACTTAACAAAATAAATGTTTAGACTTTGAAGTTATATAAATTATGTGGTATAAAAATAAAACTGTGTAATATAAAATATAAATATAATCAATTTTAATTAAAAATAACTAAACAAATTTTCATATATATATATTTATTCCGTTATAAAATAGTACATATTTTATTATTTATTTTCAAACTCATGCAACCTTCTCTAATATGTATAAGGAATAAGAGTTTCATAATTTCTCAGCCTCCTCTCTCGGCTTCCCTTATCATCCCTAGGGTTTGATAATATCTCAGCCTTCCTGTCTTGTCTTCCCCGTTTTGTCTTGTCCAGGGCTTCTAACGGCTCCTCCCCATCACCCTCCTCACTCCCACCCAAAATCCTTTGTAATATCTTCTCTCGGTGGCTTGATTTGGTATTAGTCTACTCTGAATAAATGAAAGGCAGTTGATGGTTTGAATCTCAGCTTAAACCATGAATCTGTGGAAATGGGATAGTACTATGGAGAAATTGCCTTGCTGTGATTGGAATTGGATGCGATCTGATGCACATTCATTGCTTTGGAAAGGAGTGGAAGCAAAAAATTTGGGATTTCTAAAGCTAAAAAAACAACTGCACATTTTGGACATTTCACATTCCGGTGCTAATTTGGTTAAGTGTCTCTCTGTTTTGGTTTAAACTTTGGTTGATCGACCACTTTTTTTCTCAGATTTGGTTACATAGTTTGATGCAATATCGAAAAGAGTGGATTTGTTATGAGAATCTCATCTACATAAATTTTTTTAAAAAATCAAAGGAATATCATTCAAATCAAAAGGCTAAATTTGTGGCAAAAAGATTTTTTAATTAGCTAAATTTTCTTCTTTTGTTTAAATGTAAATAATTTTATTCTCATATAATTTATTGTAAATATTTCTTTGTAAAAGCTATAAAAAGTTCATTTGTTCCATTGTAAAGATAGATAGAAATCTTTGGAAAATAAAAGATAAATTTTCTTCTTAAAGCTTTGTGCTTTGCTTGTTTATTATCGTTTGTGGGTTCATCCTATAATAAAAATTTATTTTTTGAATATTGTGTGTGATTCACTTTATTGTCACAATCCTATGATTAAGCTATTTATGTGATTCAACTAGTTTGTTCGATCATCGACTGAGACAGTTAATAAAAAATCTCCACTCCATCGATCCATCCTCCATTTCAAGCCAAGAGCCTTGAGATCATGTGTTCATAAGATTTGATGTGATTCCTAATCTTATATCATAATTTTTAATAGGTTGTGTGGTTCATCATTCTTTCTCAGACTTGGTTTACATATATTCTTTATTTGTTTTAATCCTGTTCTAACATTAGATATCTAAACAGAAAACAACAAGTCATTCGTGAAAGGGATGTTTGGTGTGATTAGGAAGCAAATGAAATGATTTTGTCCACTTAGCATGCAGAAGAGAGTATGCAGAAGTGTTCCAAAGTGGAGAAACCATTTTTGAAAAAATATTAGGAAGCAGGTTCGAGTTGAAAGTATATATAATATATGTTGGAAGAGGGTATACGGAAGTGTTCCCAAGGGGAGAAACAATTTTTCAAAAAAAAATTAGGAAGCAGGTTCGGGTTGGAAGCATATATATATATATAATATATGTATAATACAACATAAATTATATTAAAATAAAACAAATTTAAACAACAAAATCTAATACTTTATCTGTAAGAAGTTCACAGATCACACGAAATTGATATATTTTAAATTTTTAACTTATAAAACTTAAAACTACCTTTGAGATTCATAAGAAAAAAAGAGAGTTTCTTCTAATTCATGATTCGGAGTCAAGAGGTTGGTTTTAGAGTTTTTACTTGTTATGATTAGATTTTGCCAAAGCTTGCGTAAAGTGCACGTGTCATTTGATTTCAGGCTTATATGTTGGGTTTCTACACGAGGGTCATGGAGTTTTTAGCCATCGAACTAAGAGCTTCAAAAAGTTACGAAAAGGTAGAGGCAGGCGTTGGAATACTTGGGTCTATTGCTTCTGTCTCAAGACCCATCAGCACACAAGCGTTCTCTCAGCTTCTTTCATTTCTTACCCACCAATACCCAAAGGTTCTTGTCACTTTTCTGCATCCTCAAACTCTGTTTAGAAAAATCTTGTTGGTTGGTTACATGACATTTTTTTTGTTTTCACTTGACCCAGATCCGAAAGGTGGCAGGTTCTCAAGCGTATCTTGCCCTCATTCTAAACAGAATCTTAGTACCAGAGGACAAGTTTGAGAAAGTGAATCATATATTAGGTGAGACTCGTTGGGTTACTGACATGGAGTCAACCCAATCTCAGAGGTTAGAATTTTTTTAATTAACTGGTTTAGATCATGGAGTAGTGTTCAGGACCAGAATCAGAAGGGTGACTAGGGATACGATGACGGCTTTTGACAAGAATGCGTCTTACTCAGCTCTGGTTGATTCTGCTGGCTTCTGATTGGTGAGAAAAATCGTGGAATTATTTGACACAAACATGCCAGGATGTTGAGGATAATAGATTTATGATGAATCATTTTCTTCACACAAAAAAAATTGATAAGAAGATATGTGTCTTGCGGTCAGAGTGGAGCTTGTGTGATAGATAATATTCTCTTTGTTGTATGTATCTGATCTTAGTGGGTTGATGTGGTATGACTCCACCCCTGAATCAATGGAAAGTGGTTGATGGGTTGAATCGAATTAGGGGAGCACTATGGCCTTAGCTTTTGTCATGTATATTTCTGATTCTACTCAACTTAATTTTTGAGGGAAAACTTGAAGAAAAAGAAATACAGGCAGGATGGGATACTAATGGTATGTGAGTTTGTTTCTATAAGGTAAGGATTCATGTACCACAATAAAATTATGTTATTTGACACATGCTAGTGGTACATACAGTTAGAGGTGTCAATTGGACTGTCCAGCGTCCATTTGGACGTGTCCATATGGACCATTAGTTTGTATGGACTATAATGGACGGTCTATTATGGACGATGGTTCGTAATAGGCAATGACCCAATAAAACTCATGTCCATATGATCTGATCATGGACAGTACATGTTCTGAGTTTAATCTTTTAAGAACTTATATATTCATATGGTTCTCGATAACTGGTTGAACTAATTAGTTCCTCAGAATCTACTCTGTATATACCTAGATTTTGTATTTTATCATCGCCATATGTGTATTAGATTCTGGATTATGGATCCTGACATGCATTATCAAATCGATTCAAAAGCAGAGGTATCATCAAGTGTTCCTAAAGTGAAATGAGAAACAACATAATGTGGATGCTTATTACCATGAAGACATAAATCATCTCCAGCTTGTAAAAGAGAAAAAGAGCTGGTGAGGAAACATTTTAAGTCTCGGATGATAGTCCATCCTCGCTTTCACTGATGAATCTGGTAGTGACTTAATTTACTAAAAGTAACGAATTTATCTGCTAATAACTTCTTATATGACAATCCTACTCGCACCACTAAGATTCTAAGATCCATAAGAGATGGTTCTAACATTAGTCAACAACTAGACAAATGGAGCAACTACATTATAAAATATGTTCCAATTACATACAAAGAAGATTTTGAATTTTTTTTATTGATTTTTTAATTTCCCAACTTTGTTATTGGCTACATAAATCTGAATATATTATCATTAGTTTTATTTCTGCACATTAATTTGTTTCATTTTACTGAATAAGTATATATATTATATATCCATGACCAATATATATGAGGTGAAATACCAATATATTTTAATAGTAAATTATACATTTTAGGCATTATTTTTTAATACTTTTAGTTATTGAAAAGCATTTTTGAGCCTTTAAACTCGTGTTTTAAAATGTATCTATGTCGCACATAATAATGTATATAATTATTTTTTTAACTATATAAAATTTTCAAAATTACTTAAATTAAATAAAAATGCATTTACATTATATGCTGTTTCTAAACATGTTGTAGGTGACACTTACTAAAACACCGCAAAATCGTATAGATTAAAAGAAAATAGAAAAAGATCATTACATAGTTTGGTTAAACATGTAATGATTTATTTATAAGAGGTTAAACATGTTAATTTTTAAATATATTATGTAACTAAAACTACACTGTATTTATTTATTAACTACTTTTTCTAACTTGTAGTGATAAATAATAATTTTTGACATGTATATAAAAATTCTTAAAACTTACATCCAAAAAAAAAAAATTATTATCTTTAGAGTATTGTGATCTATATTTGATAATGTAATAATTAGTCTCTACAAAACGTAAATTAATTAGATATAATTTTCTTTAAAAAAAGTTTTGTAACATTTGTATTTGTCTAGATTAAGCTTATTCCATCTATTGTGTTACCGTGTTAGTGTCCATTTTGTGATTTTTATTGTACAAACTTCAAAAAAACAATTATTATAACAAAAAATATCTGAATATTGGGTGTTGGCAAAAAAAAAAATTTATTTTGGATTTTTATCATAAACAAAAATTGTTTTGGGTAACTAAATTTTGACCAAGACACGAGAATTTTGTTCAATATTTTGTTACTGTACATGAACTCTGGCCTCAATTACTGTACATGAATGTATCATTACTAATTTCTAGCATGTAATCCATAGTTGACTGAGTATTATCAACACCTCCCCCCTCCCCAAATAAAATCAATAATTGAGTACTACTGCTTAGCTGTTTATTTAATTTACCAAACTTAATGAAAGCTAGGTAAGAAATAAAATATTATTTAAAGGAAGAAAGTACATATTTGGCTTAATATTTTTCTATATAATTTGTAATAATATTTTCTAGTTTCACGACATTAATGTGTTTGTCCACCCCTAAAGATATTTTTACCATGAATACCTAGATAAGCTTAATTAAGAACGTTAACTTCTTGCAACTAATTAATAGGAGATAGACTTGCTTTCATCAAATGTGTAAAAGCTGGCAAAACAAAGAAAAATCTCTTATAAAAGCAGAGGGGGGGTCGAGTTATCATCTAAAAAAAAATGTCTTAAGACTCTTAACACTCTAGGGTTCAAGCCTCCAGTGTCTTGCAGACACTTTTTCTCAATACAAAGCCACCAACTTGTGCTAAACAAAAAAAAAGAGAGATAAAAGATATGGAGAAGAAACGTAAAGAGATGGAGCCGGAGCATCCTAGCCTTTTCTACAATTCTCTATTTTCACAACTTGGTCGATCTTTTAATGACTATTCAATCGATAAGTTTCGTACTAATCTTTCTTTCTTTGATGCTCATACTTCTATTAGAAAATCAAATGTCCAACGACTATTTAAGAACATTCGTTATAGTTCTGAACATGGTTGTTTGATAATGAGTGATGAATCCTCTTCTTCAAGTTCATCAAACTCATTTTTAATTGATTTATCACGAAACCTTGTTCGTGGCAATGCTCATATCCCGGAATTCTATACAAGAGATCTCATTTCAACCATTGGAAGTCATGACCACTACTCGGTGGATCTTATTCCAAAGTTCAGAGAAAACAGTTCTATCATCAATGGTTCCAAAGTTTTGGGGCTTGATTTGTCTCTAAAGATGTAATCAGAAACAATAATAATATAATAATAATAAAAATAAATGTGTCTTTACTTTTATAGTTTTATTTCATATAATGTGCTTCTTTTGTAATATTATTTATAATAATAACAACTAATAAAACTTTGCTACTTAATAGTACTTAAGTTGCATTACATATCATATATATTTGCTTTTATACGATTAAATGTATATCATTTTAGAAAAGCTATTACTATGTTTATAAGAAAGATTTTTCTCATAAGGTGCGTGAATGATTAATCTAGTATCCAAATATATTCAACATCATCATTAACAACATATATTTAATTTTATATAAAATGTAGATAAATGTACATATAAAGGGATATACGTCAAAAAATCAAATTGTATACGATCATGCCACATTTCCACCTCACAAAGAAGACGTTATTATGATTTTATTCGCAAATAACATGGAGAATATAATTATTGTTATTCACATAAATCACATGTGTCAAAATATAATAAATAATAATCAAAGGGAGAACAGATGGTAATACTGCCAATACAAAAATAAAAGATATTATGCCCAAATCCATAATAATCCCAAAAAATGAATTGCGAATAGTATTTACGAAAAGATAAAAAAAAAATGTATTATAACAGGAAGTTCGTAAGAATATTTTAGACTGTAATCTTTATTACAGTATAAATCCTTATTTCTTATTCTGACAGTATTCTCAATAATTCTGTCTCCAGTGCATAATTCACTAATTCAGAAATCAGAATAGTAATCATTATATACCAGAATATGAAAATATACTTCTTTCTCAAACGCCACAACGAATGTCATTATAGGTATATTGTTGGTGCATGGTAAGTAGTAACCCTAGTTAGTTGGAGATTAAGTGTAAACCTATCGTTCTTGAGTAAGATTCCTGTCGGAAACTACGTTGTTGTTGTTTGGCCAGACAAAAACGAAAACGAGGCTATGTTTTATTGCTCATTAGAAAACTCGTGGTGGTGGATGATTAGTCATTGGTACTGGCTTTGACAGCAATCAAGTATACCATTTGGTTGAAATTTTTTGAAAATTGCAATAGCCAATATTATAACCGCTACTAAAGTTTAATTGATTTAAAAGTAGACTTTAATAAAACACGCAAAAAAACTACAACATTCATTCCCATCTAATGCGGCAACCACGAGCATGAAGCGTCTCGAGCAATTCCGATGATAGCAAGAATCTAAGAGGTGCAAGTAGCTTAAGCTTCTTGAGCCTATTGCAACATGCTCTTAGAGCAAACTCAAACCCTTCCACAGTCACACGGTTCAGGTGGACTAAGTCAACATCTTGAACCCGACTTAGATTGCTCATCAACATGCATAGAGCCGTGTCAGACACCGAGCAATTGCATAAATTTATCTGCCAAAAACCAAACAAAACACAAACACAAAGAATTAAAACTATGTTTTCAGTCCACACTTCTCCTTTAATTGTTCTGTTTTTTTTACCTGTCTTAGGTTTCTTGAGAAGTAAGCAAGCGCCCAAAAGCCCGAATCATCGATATTCTCGCAGAGTTTGATGTCTAAGTAACCTAATTTCTTGCACCCGGATGCAACTGCGGCTAAACCAACCCCGGTTATCTTCTTTAGCCCTCGGAGTTCAAGGTGAGTCAGATGTTCTAGCTGGCGGATTTGTTCAACCCCAGTGTCTGTTAGGTCACTGCAATACGATAGAATGAGTCGGTTCAAGCTCTTGCAACCTCGAGATAAAGCTGCTAAACCATCATCTCCAAAACCAGCACAGCTGCACTCAGAAAAAACCATAACCAATTAGAAAATGTAAATTTCCTTAAGCTCATATCAATTCTACAAAGGAAGGAGACTGCAATATTATTACCGGTATAGATCAAGTTCTAGCAGCTTCGAACATTTAGCACCAATGTGAAAAATCCCTTTGTCTGAGATATTTTCACAGAGCCCAAGTTTCAATCTTTGAAGATTTGAACACTTTGAGATATATTCTAACCCTGCAGCAACAAAACCAAGAACCGAAAACAAACAGTAAGATACCGAAACTGATTAGGTCTAAAACATAATTTCACATGTATTCTATTTTTGTTTTACCTCTGTCATTTACACCACAACAGTCAGTAAGGTCGAGTTCTTGAAGAAGCTTAGAGTAGCATCCAAGCGATTGAAGACCTTTATCAGTTATCAAATGACAAGACTCTAACTTTAAAGTCTCTAGATTCCGGCAAGACTGAGCTAAAGCAGAGATGGCAACATCCGTCACAAATCCACAACAAGCCAGATTTAAGCTTTTCAGGTTTAAGCAGTTACGTGCAAGACACATCATCCCAATACAAGTCACATCAACACATCTGCTCAGTCCAAGTTCCATTAAAGATCTACAGCTAAAGCTTAAGGTTTCAAGAGAAGAATCAGAAACACGAGCTCCATCGATACATAAAGTCTTGAGATGCTTCAAAGCTTTGATATGCTTTAAGAAACTCGTAGAAACTTCCTGTTAAAAAGTCACAAAGCTTAAAAGAGTGAATACACATTTTCGAGCAATAAAAACTCATTCATCGCAAGCTTACCGATACACAGTGACTAGCTTTAAGGTTTTGAATATTAGGATGGCCTCTAACAATGGAGATCAAGCCTGACAAACTCACACGCTCACACCTTGTGACATCAATCTCCTGTTTATAGCACTTACACGTTTTAACAAATCGAATTGGATAAAAAGCTTTATATGTAAAGGTAAAGTAAAGTACCTGTAATGAAGGAGTACCATTCTCTAGAAACTCTAAACCAGCATCATCAATCAAA
The DNA here is from genome assembly GCA_963555745.1 of Cardamine flexuosa. Taxonomy (NCBI): domain Eukaryota; kingdom Viridiplantae; phylum Streptophyta; class Magnoliopsida; order Brassicales; family Brassicaceae; genus Cardamine; species Cardamine flexuosa. The sequence goes on along the minus strand of OY743216.1, from coordinate 10,073,996 downwards.
GGACAACTTACCATGTCTAAAACTTCAAGCTTTGGCAGCAAAGCTATAGACCGGATTGAATCATTCGTAATCTGAATCAAAAAAATATCACAAACCAGAATTTTTCAATCTCACATTAATCTACAAAAAGATAGAAACTTTAAACCTTATCTCGATCAAATATCATAAAAGTTATCAAATTTACCAACCTTAAGATATGAGACATCAAGAGATTTCAATCCTTTGCATATCTTACAGAGAAGATCAATCCCTAGATCAGAGATCTCCATACACCATTTCAAGCTAATCTTGTTTAGATTACTACATCCAACGACGATCCTCGCCAATCCGACGTCGCTTAAGCTCAAACACTTATCCATCTTCAGTTCCTTTAGCCCCGTCGCAGACGCCAGCGCCGCCGCTTCTCTATCGCCGAATCCCCAACAGTGAGACACGTCGACTCGCTCGAGAGAGTGGCACATACGCGCCAACGTCTCAAGTCCTCTGGCTCGAACTGCGGTGGATCTGCTCAGGTTTAGTGACTTGAGGCTTAACGTTGAAATGGCGCCGTCTAATGCTAAACGTAAAACGACGTCGTCGTCGAGTTTAGGGCAGACGGAGAGGTCTAAGGAAGAGAGATTTGGGTATTTGAGGAGAAGCGCCGGGAGAAACTCGACCCGGAGGATTCGGATTGAGGTCCGACTCAACGAGTCGACTCGGTTAAACTCTTTGCTGACAAGGCGCCATTTTTTCCGACACGGCGGGTCTAAAAACCCGTAGACCCGAATCAGAAGATCTTCCGACAAAACGGATAAAATTGATGGAGATGTCGACATTTGCGACAGAACCAAAAAAAAAAACTTTGAAAGGAAAACAAAAATGAAAATTTTGAGATTGAAATGTGTTTTCTCCTCAATTGGATTTGGAAATGAGAAAAATTAAAACTTTTGAAGCTTTTCCGTTTAAGTGGGAATGAAGAGGAACACAGCTCGGAGATAGAGTAGAGAGTGGTGAACCGGTTTTTCAAGTATCCGAATTTGATTACGGGTTTCCAATTTCGGGTTCATCACTCCGGTCAGTCACACCTTTCGGACTTTTCCGGTGGGAAAAAAACAAAACCGAACCTCTCTAATTTCAATTTTCTTAGTTTTTTCGTGGTTCATCATATAAAGGAGGAGAAAAAACGAGGAAGAGGAAGAAAGACTCAAAATTACGGAAACACCCCTTAAGTACGGAAACAAGTGTTAGTTTAAAGAGTCAGAGATCCGTATACGCGTGGTTAATATACCACGTGGCAATATCTCAACGGCTGATGATTGAGACGCTGTCGTAAGATCAGAAGCAGGTGATTAAACTCAACTGCACCGAAATTAGGTCTGTACCACTTGCGGGTCCCGCATAACGTGCATCGACCGTACCTATCTGTTTGACCCAAACTGTTTTTTATAAACGAAATATTTATTAAATTATGAAGAAAGCATATTCGTTGATCTGACGTGGATAGTACGCGAGATCGTCGTGGCTGATCGTAGATACGATCTGGAGCGTTCAAAGAGGAGTTAAGTGGGACCCGCAATTGGCTATTTAAAAACGATGTCGTGAAGTAGTTTAACTAAATTAAACAATCAGCATTTAAATCTAATCTGAATTTATTCTATGTTTCCAACGTCACGTATGCAGCATAATCCATGCCGCTCCACGTTGTGACTTTCGCTGGATATATCATAAATTTATAAGATAATAAGGGTAAAGCTAGTTATACTAATTATTTACTACTATATTTATTGAATATTTGCATGTACATATATATAGTACTGTTGATAAGTTCTAACTTCTAACAGAAGTAATTAATACTTTTCCAGCTCTAAATTAAATGCTTACATACATAAAATTGATGTACTTAGTGTACGGATCTAGAAGTTGACATATTTTTTAGACAAAGACATGCATACGTGACCAGAACTTCTATCTGATTTTTCTCATTAGATTATCGAAATAAAATCATACTTTTAAAAATAGGTTAGCAATAAGCCAATAATTAAACTCCCTAGCTAGATCATGAAGTAGAGAGCCAGCTCTTAAAATATACAGTATGAAGTAAGAAACAAAACAGAAATTGTAACTTGTAAGCCTATTAATTAGTGAAGAATGAAGATTAATAGAGTTTAATATGGTTGAACAATAAAAGAATGTGAAGAAAATGGTAGAATAAGAAAAGAATTTGCAAGTCTTCCACGGTTGATTTCACCTCTGTAAAGAGCACCGGTAACGGTAAGTAACCAACTCATCTATTGAGTATTAATTTGCAAACTAATGGGTTTTAAAAATATTAAACCCTTTTATCAAAAAGAAAAATTATTTATTATATATTTAGTACCAGAAGTATGGATTTGGTACGCTTTGATCCAGAGCGAGATCTCACCAAAATATTCTTTAAATTCTGTTTCTGCAAACTATTTTTCTATATGGTTGAATCAATTAAACTACTATTATTCAACAAATTAGAGTTTCATATTTTCTATAATTTTGATTTGTGTAAATGAACTAATGCTATTAACTAGTTTATTCATTCAAAAACAAAAAAAAAAGTTAGTGACAATTAAATTTATGAGTTGTTTATTCAAAACATATTAGCTAATAATGACTCCAACAATTCGATTAATATATTATTAGCATAGGTTGTTGCTTCTCAATTTAAATTTAAAACTTTAATGACATTCATTAGTGACACATTTACTTATGGAAGATAGTCGTGGAAACTTTTTGACATTTTCATGCCTTTTTGCTGTACTACCTTGTTTGCATAACTGATAACTACATATATTTTGAGAGATATTCGGTTTTGATGTCAAATAAACCCGTGTAAATTTGAGTTTGAATAAACATATATATATATATATATATATATATTGCTAAATGTGTTAATATTTTTCATAAATATATGTGTATAGGCGTGTAAGTTCTTGCCATATATGTATATAACTATATATAGTCTTAGATATATATATGGGAATGTTGGAAATCTTATCCAGATTAATGAGTGCTTCAACAGGAGGTAGAACTAAATATGAGTTATTTTGTGTCTGATTGATATGTAAACTCATATTTGTTCCACCACCTGTCAATACAGACTTAATCTTAAAAATAAGATTAGCTGGCAAATCTTTTCTAATTTATAATGTTAAAAGTTAAAACGGCCAGCTAAAACAAGGCAAAACATCATTATCAAAATAAACTAAGCCAAAAGATTTGATGCCACATTAACACTTCTTATAGCTTTTCGGGGAAAAAAATACATATGCAACTAAGTTTGTATGATATTCGAATGTATATAATCTTTATAGATAAGAGCTAATATTAAATTATGTTATGTAGAAGAAAAGGCAATCTATATTTAAATGTAGAACGATGGCTGCGATCAGGATATACCTGACCAGAATAAGAACTACCCGACTTAAGCCTAGAAATTCAGATAACGACAAAGGTGAAAAGACTTACCTTGGTCTTCAAGTTGCGAGATTCTCGCTCTTCACGTTATTCTACTTCGTTGACTTCATTTCGTTGACCATTAGCTTGGGGAGGACCAAACCAACCAATGGACCCAAATTTTATATCATTTTATCCTTTCTTTTAAATACTAGCCACGTAATCATTCATATTCTTTTCATATTCCAATTTGTGTTTCACAACCCAATCATAGCTTAAAAGCAAAAAAAAAGGCGCAAAACAATGTAGAGAGAGAGACATATTTACATGCAATTTTACTTTTAGACACATTCATATATATATTTAAAGAATAAATGTTTAAAAATGCTTTTGAAAAAACTCAACAAGTGATAGATAGATTTTAGAATAATAAAGAGATATATAAAGAAGATTATGAACCGTGGAAGAAATATATATAGGTACGTGGTGAGACGTTATAAATGATCGATGTGTGTTCCTTTCGTATGATATAACATTGACTGATTTAAAACACGGTGAAGCGTTGTGGGGATTTTATATACGGCAAGTTATGGTGATGATCACATTTTGTTGGTCTTAGACTACATCGAATCTGTAGATTTTGTTCAAATGGTGACATCAAATGCAAAAATGAGTTCATTGTCTTTCCAAACAAAGAATACGAATCTATGCTCATGTCACCTCATAAATTATGGTCCATATAAATTTTCAAAATAGTTACCATGCATTATATATTTGCATCTATATATGATGATTTTGTTCTACTATTCCAACTTGGTATCGAATCTACCGCATATGTTCTCTATTTTCCATTTTCTTATCACCATATTATGTGTTCAGGTGAGAGTCATCGTCTATTACTTTACTTTTTTAGGATATTGTCCTAGCAACGTCGGCTTTATACCATTGGTTTACTAAATCAAATAGATGAATAGTATTAAAACGGTTTACAAATTACCATCACATTTGACAATTGGCATCATGGTCTCTGTGTTAATGGAATTACTATAGCCTTCACACGTTTTAGCGCAGCAAATACTGATGCAAGAGTCAGAAAAAATGAGCAATTGCAATTTTAAATTTCATTAATCTATTTATACGGTTGATATAGAGTAGATAACATTTGCATTTTTATGACTGCCTCACAGCAAATATAGTAATAGTTTATAATTTTACATAAAACTATAAAAGTTCATACATGTAATATAAGAAAAATCAAAAAGCTAAATTATCTCACGTTCCTTGCTAAAGATATGTTCTATAAAGAGATCTAAGTTTCTATAAATAAAGTCTCTTTCAATCAATAGTCATTAGATAGAAACAAAAAAAAGATTTGAGAACCATATTTGTGATAGTTTTGTTTAATTGACAACAAAATATATTAATTAACTTATCAAAATTGGAGGCTATCTATATACTGATATTTAGTTTCAAAAAAGAGTCATAGGCCATGTTTCATCATGTACTTGGTTTAGGGCCGGTTGTATATAAATGATTGGTAAAATGACTAAGTGACCATTCATACGTTATATGAGCAGGGATGACCCTAGATAGAAGCTGACGAAGCATTTGTTTGGAGTTTTCGAACTATATTTATTTAACCGGCCTTTTATATGGTAAAACCAACGAAGTTTAGTTTTGCATGTATAGTAAAATCTCTATAAATTAATAATATTAGAATTAATGTATTTTTGTAATATTTTATTAATTTAAATAGGTTATTAATTTATAAAGATGATATTTGGTTTAAAATAGTATTTTAGGACAGAAAATTTTATTAAGTTAGGTAGGTTATTAATGAATAGAATATTAATTTATAAAGGTAATTACTATACTAGATAAATACCCGGGTTACGCCCCGAAATTCTTTTATTTTTGAATATTTTTGTTTTATTTTATTTAATTTAATGAGTTATTAATTTATTAGTATAACATGTAATTTTTTTAATATATTAAAATAAAATAATTAGCAAAAATTTTAATGATTTATCCTACGAACCATTAAAAAATAGTTAATAATTTACATTTCACTTAAAACTCTCGTTTTTATCTAAAAATTTAAATATTATGTTTACAAATACATTTTAGACACTACAAAAAAGTTTTAAAAAATTCAATCAATAACAAGCAAACTTTAATGGATATTTTATGGACAAAACTCATCACCTACTTTGTATCAGTAAACATACTATAAAGTTTTAGACCACAAAATAAGTTTCACAACAATATTTTTTTGTTTATTTTCCACATGAAGTATAAATACTCTTCCCCGATAATCTTTTTCTCTTATCAATCTCAATCTTATTCACCCATTATTGTCTTAACATTCTCCATTACTCATGCTTCTTTATTCATATCAAACATATCAAACAATAATTTTTTCAAGTTTTTAATTTAACTTTCATTCTTGGATGAAGGAAATATTTGGAGAGTTGATAATTATGAATATACATTATTGAACAAATTCTAGATATTCAAAATAATTTAAGGATACCATAATCAAAGAACCCCCAAATCCGAGAACTCAAATTCTTAAATATCTGCCTGAGAATTCCACAACTTTTTATTAAAACACATATTAAAGAAAATCCAAGCTCTTAACTCAATTTAACAAAAAAAAAATAACTTAAGAAAACCTAAAACTAATGCTAATCAACGATACGAGACTCGATTAAATCGGTTAAAAAACAGCTAATCAACACATGTAGCTTTATTCATTGTAAATAATAGATATTATATCGTCTGTATATAAAAATGATTTGATTTGTTTAGAAATCTTTTCATTTATTTATCCATGGTAAAAGAAAAATATTATATGATGTGTATAACTAAAATGATATGATTAGTTTAGAAATTTTTATTAAATTTATTTATGGTAAAAATAAATTGTTATTGTTATTATCTTATGTGTATAATTAAAATAATTTGATTGGTTCACACTATTTTTCATTAATTGATGTGGCATTATTTATAATGTTCCAAAAATTTGATGTGTTTACTTATGTGTATTAATGAAATAATTTGATTGAAAATTCAATTTTTTTCATTTAATGACATGTCAACACTATAATTCACTAAAAAGTTGATGTGTCATCTCAAAAAAAACACACTACTTTATTATAGTGTTGATTTGAATCTTAGGTATAAAAAAAATTTGCTTTTTAAAAATATAATGTATAATAGGCCCAAAATATTTTTAGTCTGGAGCTTAGAATTGTAAATGAGCATAGGATGTTGTATAGTTTAGTTTGCATCTAGCTAGGGGTATTGCAATCGTTTTCGGTTTAAGTACAAATCGAAAAAAACAATACAATAGCCATTTCAAAGTGTGAAGCTAATTTTGTCAAATTACAAGTGCTTTCGGTGCCGAACAAAAACGTTACTTACTGGTTTAGAAAAATTAGCAAAATAACGTTATATACATCTAGTAGAACGAAACAAAATTCACAAATTCAATACAAGCAATTGACCTTAAATAATATCGGGCCAGCCCGTTAATTAATAAAGAGACACCCAACAGTTCAGAAGAAGTGAAGAACTATATACTTTTAGTCCATTAGAATGTTCCCGTTTTGAAAAACGTTGTATATTGTAGGATTTTTTTCTTATATTATTTTTAAACCCAATCAATCAAACACTATTTTGACTTATGAATCAACTCATGATGGTGCGACCAAAAAACCGCATTTCGAATTTCAAGATGAACGTCACAAACGAGACGCTATCACTGATCTATTTACAACGCAAGTTTTTACTTAAAAGTTGTGGCATGATGAAAGTGTTCTGATGGAGATGAAGATGAAGAAGAGGAATGAAGAAATAGGCAGATTGCAGACATATCGTCCATGGAGATTCCTCTTCTCTTCTTCTTCCAAGCCCGAACCGCTTGCTCAACTAACCGCTTAGCCGCCTTAGGCCGCTCAGTTGTCAACGAGACGATCTCTACAGCCTCTTGGTTAGAGATCACATCCCATATCTTTTGTATCAAAAAAAAAAAATTGGTTAATTAGCCAATAAATATTTATATTCGCTTGAACCTTAAAAATGTATTCAACTAAAAACCAAAGCCATAAATCAAATAAACAACATTCCAATATTCTATCTTTTTCTTTTTCTTTTGGTGATTACCAATTGTCATTTTTTATCAAAGGTGGTTTCTTTTGTTGTTCCTTTCTTTTTTCTTCTTTCAAAGTTACCTTTTTTATAAACTTATAACGATTTTAAGAGTGTGTTAATGAGTTTTTTTTTTTTTTGGTTAGAAGATATATAAGTATTTACCCCATCACTAGCCAAGATGATGAAATGATCTTTAGTAGAGATATGCCTTTGAGTGACTTCAGGGACCGAGACCAATCCGTATTCTTTTATACAATAGTCTCCGAACGCTCTCGACATTGCGAGCCCCGGTGTTTCCACATCCGGCTGCCACATCCGATGGACTCCCGGCTCATCTTTGAGACAGAAAACTCGTCCTTTGCACCCGATTATACGTTCTTTCTCCTCTGTTTTTTCAAAGCAAAACATACACATCAATCAAGATTCAAGAGTATACTAGAACAAGATTCATATTTTGCTTGCTACTCTTATTTCTAAACTGTAGTAAAAATGCTTGTGAGTTTTAAGAGAGAACTAACGAGGCAGATTCGGTTTGAAGTCCACGGTTAGCTGAGCCGCAACCAAGTTTCCCTCATCCGAAACCGTGGCTAATACCGCCCGTGAGTCGCCTACATTCGCTATATAAATAACTTCACCCTACATACATCAAGAAACCATGATCAGTGAACATATATAAATTCTAAAGATATTCAGTAATAAAAATAAATGGTAATTCTTTATAAGTTTTACCTGTCTGACAATGGTTAGAGCGGTTGTGCCGCTGTAGTAAGCATCGATCTTGCGGTGATGTTCAAGCTCTTGATCAACCGTTGCACATGTTTTGAGAAAAGATTGCTTCCATATGTCGAATCTGGAGAGATTTTTATTGGAGCCCTCGAGGTCGAGCTCGGGGTTTTGTAGTGTAGCCTGAGCAAGAGTCTTTTGCCAGTTGCATAGAAGCGACGAAGGCATTGAGTTTCTTACATGTTTGGCTACATAATGACCCCATGGACCATGTCCATCGAATATCCCACAGAATATCATGTCTTCTTGGCACCCAAATCCCTGTTAACCAAAGATAAATAAGTTTCTTACAAGAATATACACTTTTCCATTAAATATGTTACTTTTAAGACCAAAGAGAAGCTATAAAACATACTCAAAATCGCATGAATGGATAACAAACAAACGCAAACGCAGAAAAGAAACACGCCAAATAGTAAAATAAGAGAATAGTTTAATGTACCTCCCAAACGAGTGCACAGTCTTGGTTAACGCCTTTTTCGCCGCGTTTGGAGAAAACAGAGGCCGAGTTATCAGATCCTTGTGAATAAACATAACCAGAGGATTTCATAATTAATTCTTTCTTCTTCGCCTCTTTCACCATCTCATCAGCAGCTTCCTTGGCGTCGCTGTTTCCATTATTGTTCTTCACTTTCTTTATCGAAAAGGATCGAGCTAATCCATTGAACATCGATGAAAAATGTCCCATCTTTTAACTACCCCAAAAGATGAAAAATATAAGCAATAACTAGTAACTTTCTCGTCAAGCTTAAGATAATCTTGAATCTGTAAAGAAAATCAAGAAACCAAAAATTGTTTAGAAATTTGGATAGTAATAACAAGATGAGTTATAGTGTTGAGAATCAAATGAATTTAAAAGACAACAAAAAGAGAAACAAAAAAAACTTTTTAGCAGAATATCCATAAGACTGATGACTAGGAATTCCATTGAAACAAGCTTCTGAGATTAACAATGGATATTAAAAAATAAAATGAAAATGATTTTGACTTAAAAGGGGAAATTGGGTTTCTCATTATGGAAACCACATCTGGAGATATTTCTTAATAAGGAAAATGGCAAAACAAGTTGCAAGATTCCAAGATTCTTCTCTTTTGCTTTTTCCGTGAAGAAAATTGCAACTATCTCAGCATGCCTCTTGCTTCTTAAACTATATAATAACAATTTAATATGAATACCTAAAAGGCTAAAAGGAGCAAACACAACTAGTCTCATAAATTTGCTTCAAAAATACGTTAAGCTTTTTCTGATTTATTTAACAGATAAATAAGGTAAAAGTTCCAAGTTTGAGACAAAGAAACAAAAATCTTCATTTCCCCAAAAGTGACATAGGAAAGACCAATTTTTACTCAAAATTTTTACTTTTTATATCAAAAACTAAAAAGATTAGTTTCTTAGGATACAGAAGTGGAAATTATTGAAGATCTAAAAAAAAAAAATGTTACTGGTAACAAAGCCTGAAAAATCTTCAATATTTCACAGAACAATCAGATTCGAAATAGAGAAAGAGAGAGAGAGACCTATGAAATGGCACGTGGGGAAAGGTAGTGAGAAACGCCGGAGAGATGACGTAAGCTCGGGAAAAGCTGAGTTAACACCAAACGGTGAAGAAGAATTGGCTAATGGAGAAAGAAACCATCGAATGCTCTAAAGAGGAGACGTATTAAATGGAGAAATTAAGGAAAGGAATTGAAATTATTGTTTTAACAAAGTTAATTTTTTTTTCTGGGACGGTGTCTCTCTTTCTCTCTCTCATTTTTATCTTGTGGCAAGAGAAGGACAAAGTAGTAGCACGACATCCTTCTTTGGTCTTTTGTGGTTGATATAAATATCATAAAATTCAATTATTACATTTAAAAAAAAAGGCCTGTAAACTCTCTCCACGATATTTGTTGATTATGTTTTTAAAAATGTTTGCTCTCGAATAAATAATTTTAAGACAAGATTGGTTGATTCAGAACAATATTATTTGGTATTAGCGACAACTACCCGATATATTTAATATTGTGTTTTCTTAAAGAGATAAACAATATATTAGCATGTCAACCATGACATTTTTTTTAAGAACTTAAAGAGTTTGAAATGGTGCTAAAATCTGATATTTATTACAATGATACGGTAATACAAAAAAAACAATTGCCAGAAAACAAAAACAATAAAACTGTGTAGATGATGAAATGGGTAAACGCGATGACTATGCCCCAATCGCTGCATCAAGGGTCAAATAAAGCAGATCCAACAAAAATAAAGTTCACTAAGTATCACAGTTCTACGTACGAGAATAATAAATAAAATATTTTATGATAACTTTTTTTTCATTGTTATGATTTTCCACTTATTTTCTGATTATTTGTGATTTTTTTCTTTCTTCAAAAAATAGGGGAGGTCAAAATTTATTATTAATACATAAATAAATAAAATTAACATATCAGGAGTATACATATTACATATGTTGTATTATGTGCTTATGTAGCATTATCCGTAGAAAGAGAATGTCAACAGTTCCGCTGTGGTTATTTTGCCATTTTGATAAGTTCTGTGGTTAAAAACAATCATACAAATCAATTTAGTTGATATAAAATTAGGTAAGCGAAGGTGATACAAACAAATTTGGGCAAACGCGTCAACAAATATCAAATTCGATAGTTTTTTTCTTCCAATCATACATATATGATTTTTTTTTATCATATAGTATGGATTTTTTTACTAAAAATTTGTTATGATAGATATTACTACTTTATTTGGGATTGCGTCATATGATTATCGTTGTTACTAACCCGCGTGTCAACGACTCTGATTCAAACTTTCGAAGTAATTGGCATCAACGCATAAAGTAAATATACAAATATTTTAAAGTATATATTTAAATACGTGAGCATAGTTGATAATAGACGTATGATTAAAATATTATCATTTCTAACCGAACAAAATTAGGTCAATGTCCACACTTATTTTAAAGTTTACTACTATCGTTTTATTTATGCAGATGTCATTTGATCAAAATTAAATTTGTAGTTAAGTTAAAATTTTGATAAAGAATTATTTACATTTTTAAAAATTAGTTTTTGTATATGTACATTTAATCATTTATAAACGATAATGTAAGAGGTTTAAGGTTTGAGATTATTTCAGCTACGGATTTTTGCCTACCTGCCAAGCAAGATGCGGTAGAAAAAGCATGAAATTGATAGAAATGACTTGACAATAATGCTTTCTAACTTTTACTCATAAAGACTGCAGAAGGCAGAGAACTTGGCACTGATTGTTTTTGTTTTTATAACTCATACATTGGTTACTGTTCCATCATCGACAAATGCTTGTAGTTCCATAAAAGCTATAAGAAAATTGTCCTCTCTTTTTTTATAACCTGTCATGTATCTAAATCCAAAATTAGCTAAGAGATAACGCAATAGGACTACAAATTTTAGTGACTTACCACAATATATAGTTCTTAACTATTTTGGCCATGCAAGAAGGAACAAAAGTTTATAAAAAAAACATATAATTAAAGTAGTCGAAGGAAAACAAAATACATATAAAGTAGTCGTAGCCCATACACGTTTTACATAAGGATTCTAAAGTATGGATAAATAGTTTTTATATAATGTAGGAATTATATAATACTTTTGCATGTGAAATGGTCCATCTTTGTACCCAAATTATTGTAACTATAAAAGAAACACTTTAGAAAGGTGCATGTATATAATTAATACTTTAGTAGATAGAGATCGATCGAGATGCTCTGTGTACTGTTTATAAACTAATCAGCAGCCACACATAAATATCTCCCGTGAAATAATTTTACACAAAAAAATCTCATGACTTAGTCTATATAATATTGGTTGTCTGATCTATATAATATTGGTTGTTTGATCGGTTATATTTTATACAATAGACAGCTCACGATAAAAGGGTTGATTGTTCTGGTTCGATTCGTTATCTTGCATGACTTATATTCCGGTTTGATCAAAGATATTTTTATAGGAAAATAAACCGAATTGGAAACCGTAACGTGACAGCTCGAGACGCCGTAACGAAATTGGACATGAACCTTCGAGTTTCACACTCCTCGAGGGAACAGTGTAGTGGGACCCAATTATGGGGACTGTGTGTGACCGCTTGTGACGGTAGTCTAGTAGTGGGGCCCATAAGGAAACAGTAAACACTGATTTTTCTGTATTCATTGGATGAATCCCCAATATGTCGGCAACAATCACGCACAATCCAAATCTTTTCTCTGTTTTTATTTATTTATTTTTCAATGATTGCTTCGACGTAAAACAAAAATGAAAGTTTATGGTAATATAAATAACGTTTTCCTAACAGGTAGATAGTTGAATTTTCAAACCGTAAGAATTTTATTTTCATAAAGAAATCGTCTAGTGTATATGAAAACAATAACATACTAAAAATAGACCAAAAGATCTCCGCATCTTTCCAATTTTACGAAACCAGAAATACATGTTCCCCCATTAAATCTGAGCCTATGTGGTAATGAGTCATATGACCAACGCACGTGCACGTGACGAAAGAAACAGAGGATTACCACCACCAAGAGACTTTTGGTGGTGTAAGCAGAAGATCACTTCCCATTTTAAGGGGAAGTTCCAATTCGGCAACCGAACCTAGTCTAGAACCACATGATCTATTCGGTTCGGTCCTAGCGGTGGGGCCCACACACGTGAGCCAAAATCTGAAGAGCTTTTTTAATAAAACTTTCCACTCTGTGGTCAACACGTGGCGACCAGCAATCACATGTGGGCGGTGTACCGGATATGTCATCTCAACTTTGTATTTTTTGAAACGGAATTTTTATGTTCAGTCACTTTTGTGTCTTTAATCTTTTTCTGCTAAGATAATGAAATTTATATATCTGTACTAGTTTAGATTATTAAGAAAAATACTAGCTACATTATATATATAATTAACTCTAATTAACGTAAGTCATAACAGATAAAAGTATTATTAGTGGATAAAATTGTCGTTTGTTTTTTTTGATATAAACTGTTAAGTGATTTTTTCATTGGCTGGCTGGTTTTCCCAGAGTAAATATATTATAACTTAGAAATTATTCGTGGCAATGGGAAAAAATGGAAACTTGAATGTTTGCACGATATTAGGCAGAAAAGCCCATTAGTTTTGGTATAAAAGCCCATAGTGAAATCAGTTTAGTTACTTTTGCCAGAACCGGTTCATTAAACCAGATTCACATTCATGAAATTGAAACTGAGATTGCGTTAGGTCGGTTTACTCACAGACAAAAAAAACGTCGAAAATAAAGTGCCTAGAAAGCGATAATAGGAATCAAACTGAGCTGAAAAAAACTTACCAGACTTGAACTCAAGCTCCGTGAATTTATCTCCGATAAAATTGGATGTGTAGAACCAGAAACAATGAGAGCTAACACAGGATTATAAAACAACGGAGAGACAAGGAAACAATGAAGAAGCAAAGCCATGATCAGGATTAGGTAAAAAGTGTTGGATATTTGACAGAGTCTGAAGTGGAATAAGTCAAGCTGAAATATAGGAGTAGAATAAGTCGTATTTGTTTCAAGTTGTTTCCACTTTGAGTTCCGTAAGTTGCTGTTTCAGTTATTGTAAGGCTTCTATAAAAGCCATTGCTTTCTTTGTTTTCAAGTACACTAAAATATTCAGACTCCATATCACAAATTAATTCAGTTATAGTGCTCTGTTTCCTTTATCTGGTATCAGAGCCACACACACACATTCGTGTTAGTGAGACTTTGTGAGTGTTTGAGAGGAAAAACACTTTAGAGAAAATGTCAGACGCTGGAAACTTCGCCGCACCTGCTGTCCCGAAGTTCGACGGAGATTACGACCATTGGAGTTTGATCATGGAGAACCTTCTCCGATCCAAGGATTACTGGTGCATCATCGAACCAGGATACGAAGATTTGAGAAGAATTGAGTCGCCAAATCCGGCACAACAAAAAGAGCTGGATGAAGCAAAACTCAAAGATCTCAAAGCCAAGAATTACTTGTTCCAGTCAATTGACAAAACGACCTTGAAGACGATCACCCAGAAGGAGACGGCCAAACATCTATGGGAATCAATGAAAGTCAAACATCAAGGAAGTGCCAGAGTGAAGCGTGCACAGCTGCAGAGGCTGCGAAAAACTTTCGAAACTCTGGAGATGAAGACTGGAGAAGGAATTTCGGCATACTTCATGAGAGTCATGGAAACAGTTAACGACATGAGAAACTGTGGAGAAAATTTAGATGATGTCAAGATTGTGGAAAAGATTCTCCGAAGTCTTACAAACAACTTCAACTTTGTGGTTTGCTCCATTGAAGAGTCAAAAGATATTGACCGTCTCTCAGTTGATGAGTTACAAGCGTCACTACAAATTCATGAGAGCAAGGTGATTGAGAAAAGAAGTGAAGAGCAAGTTCTGCAAGTTGAAAATGAGCCAAGGAATGCTCAAAGAGGAAGAGGAAATTACAGAGGAAGAGGAAGAAGTAGTTTCAGAGGACGAGGGAGAGGGAGATCCTTCGTGAATAGAGCTGCTATCAACTGTTTTCGATGTGGAAAACAAGGTCACTATCAATTTGAGTGTACTAGTGACGAGAAAGGAGTCAACTACGTTGAGTTTGACGAAGAGGAAGAGTTGCTGCTGATGGCACACGCTGATGTGGATAATGATGACGGAAGAGGACTTTGGTTTCTTGACTCAGGGTGCTCAAACCATATGACGGGAGAGAGGTCATGGTTTATCGAACTGGATGAAGAGTTCAAGCACTCTGTTCGTCTGGGAAATGGCTCAAGGATGATTGTCCAAGGAAAGGGAAAAATCAGATTTGAAGTGGAAGGAATAGTACAAGTGCTGACTGAGGTTTACTACGTCCCAAATCTGACAAACAATTTGCTGAGCATTGGGCAACTGCAGGAGAAGTAGCTGACAATTCTGATCAAGAACGACGTGTGTAAGATCTATCATGGTCAGAGAGGACTGATAGTAGAGACAACAATGACAAAGAATCGCATGTTTCTGATCTATGCCAAGAAGAAACCAACATCACAACGCTGCCTCAAGGTAGAAGAAGAAGATTTGGGAGCTCTTTGGCATAGGAGGTTTGGACATTTAAGCAACAAGTCCATTCAGCTCATGGAGAAGAAACAAATGGTGAAAGGGTTACCAAGTCTGACAGACGAGCTTAAGGTTTGCACAGTATGCAATGTGGGAAAGCAGCAACGAGCAAAATTTCCAAAGAAAAGTAAGTGGAGGGCAACTGAGAAGCTGGAACTGATCCATGCGGATCTATGTGGTCCAATCTCACCGACTTCTCATAGTGGTAAGAGATACTTGCTGGTGCTAGTTGATGATTTTTCTAGAAAGACATGGATTCATTTCTTAGCAGAAAAATCTGAAACATTTGAGACTTTCAAAGCTTTCAAAATTTCTGTTGAAAAGGAAGCTAAGACTGTCATCAGGGGATTGAGAACAGACAGAGGAGGAGAATTCACCTCTGATAAGTTCAATGAGTTCTGCAGAGAACATGGTATTAAGCGGCAACTGACAGCAGCATATACTCCTCAACAAAACGGAGTAGCAGAGAGGAGAAACCGAACCAACATGAATATGGTACGCTGTTTGCTCTCTGAGAAAGATATGCCGAGATATTTGTGGCCAGATGCAGCTAGGTGGACAGCTCATGTGCTAAATCGTAGTATCACAAAGCAATAAAAGATAAGGTGCCTGAAGAGAGGTGGAATGGAATCAAGCCAAAAGTCGACTATTTCAGAGTCTTTGGATCAGTCGCTCATGTTCACATCCCAGTGCAGAAGAGAATCAAACTTGATGATCGAAGTCACAAATGCATTTTGCTTGGAGTCAGTGATGAATCAAAGGCTTATTGATTATATGATCCAATTTTGAAGAAAATTACGAAAAGCAGAGATGTTATCTTCGAAGAGGATGCTCAGTGGGACTGGAAAATAAGCAGACCAGATCAAAACGTCCTTACCTGGGAAGATGATGAAGGTTTCGAAGGTGAAGAAAGTGAAGAAGAAGATGACGAAGAAGAACCTCAAAATGTCGATGCAGAAAATGTGGCCAGAGAAGAAACAGAGGAGATTATTAATGCTCCAAGGACAGAGATTCAGGCACCCGTACATGGAGAACAGCCTAAAAGGCTAAGAAAGCAACCTGGATGGATGCAAGATTATGTATGTGGTGATGAAGAAGAAGACGAAGAAGCTTGGACAAATTTTGCATTTCAGGTTTGCAATGATGATCCGATGACCTTTTATGATGCTGTGAAAGAAGAGAAATGGAGAGATGCTATGAAAATGGAGATTCAGTCCATTGAAAGAAACCAGACATGGGAACTGGTAGTTATGCCGCCTCAAATGAAGAAGATTGGTGTAAAATGGGTGTATAAAACAAAGCTGAATGAAGAGGGAAAGGTAGAGAAGTGCAAGGCTCGCCTTGTAGCAAAAGGATACTCTCAAACTGAGGGGATTGACTACACTGAAGTATTTGCGCCAATTGCTCGATGGGACACAATAAGAAGCCTTCTCGCAGTAGCAGCACAACAAGGCTGGAATGTTTTTCAGCTTGATGTTAAAAGTGCCTTCTTGTACGGAGAATTAAAAGAGGAGGTCTACATCGATCAGCCAGAAGGGTTTGTCAAAGTAAGGGAAGAAGACAAGGTTTATCGTTTAAGGAAACCTCTCTATGGTTTAAAGCAGGCGCCAAGGGCATGGTTCAGCAGAATTGAGAGCTATTTCTTAAGAGAAGGATTTCAGAAAAGCAGCTATGATCACACTTTGTTCCTAAAGAAAACTGAAAACAAGATTCTGGTGGTAAGTCTCTATGTCGATGACTTAATATTTACTGGAAATGATGAGCGGTTGTGCATTGAGTTCAAGTCATCGATGCAAAGAGAATTCGAGATGACAGATATGGGGAGAATGAAGTTTTTCCTTGGAGTGGAAGTGCAGCAAAGCAGTGATGGTATACATATCTGTCAAAGAAAATATGCCAAGGAGGTTCTTGAGAGATTCAACATGTGGAACTGCAACTCGGTTAAAAATCCAATTGTTCCAGGCGTGGTGATCACAAAGGAAGGGAGCAGAGGAGTCAACGCAACTCTGTACAAACAACTTGTGGGATGTCTTATGTACCTTACGGTAACAAGACCTGATTTGATGTTTGTTGTGTGCTTAATCTCACGTTTTATGGCCGATCCCAAGGATGAACATATGATGATTGCCAAGAGAGTACTGAGGTATCTAAGGGGAACTCTGGATTTTGGAGTATTTTATGGAAGATCATCGAACATGGAGCTGCTGGGTTACACAGATAGTGACTATGCTCGAGATGTGGATGACAGGAAAAGTACTTCTGGGTACGTGTTCTTGTTGAATGGAGCAGCGATATGTTGGAGTTCACGAAAACAAGACATTGTTACCTTGTCTTCCACTGAGGCTGAGTACGTTGCAGCAACCTCATCAGCATGTCACTGTGTTTGGCTAAAAGGAATGTTGCAGGAGTTGAATGCAGTAAATGGAGGATGTATTGACATAATGTGTGACAACAGTTCAGCAATAAAGCTGTCCAAGAACCCGGTTATGCATCGAAGAACAAAGCACATCGACATAAGGTATCATTATTTGCGAAACTTGTCAAGTGAAGGAGTCATTAAGCTTGTTTTCTGTGGAACAAATGATCAAGTTGCAGATATTATGACAAAGCCTATCAAGCTAGATCAGTTCGAGAAGCTTAGAAGCTCACTTGGTGTTCGAAGGTTGGAAAGTTAAACTGATGCTAGCTAGCATTTCAGTTTAAGGGGAGGAATTTGTTGGATATTTGACAGAGTCTGAAGTGGAATAAGTCAAGCTGAAATATAGGAGTAGAATAAGTCGTATTTGTTTCAAGTTGTTTCCACTTTGAGTTCCGTAAGTTGCTGTTTCAGTTATTGTAAGGCTTCTATAAAAGCCATTGCTTTCTTTGTTTTCAAGTACACTAAAATATTCAGACTCCATATCACAAATTAATTCAGTTATAGTGCTCTGTTTCCTTTAAAAAGAGCAAGACAATTAGGGCAAAAATGACAATAGATCTGACAAATCAAAACATTTGGTAATTACCTTGGTCAAGGGGCAAGAACAATAGGTCAAATATTTGGTCGGTTTATTAAGACATCATCAGAGAATTAATTAAACAAAATCTAAATCCTAATCCAACATAATGAAGAATCTAAGAATGTTAGTCACTATCTCTGATCATATTAGAGCTATACCTAAAATTTCTTTTATTTATCACTCATCAAAATATGATTAGACAAAAGCTAGATCGTCTAGAATGTACATTGTGTTCTAAACTCATAATCTTGACACAAAGGTAAAGAATCAGAATTGAAATAAACCCGATGGAGTTTCAAAGATACCAATGTCTCACAGATATGAAGACTTAAAGGGAACACTTCTAAACACTTAAGCTTCACATGACACTCAACATCTAAGATGCTTAATTTTACGTAATTACGTTTAACCATAGAGTCTATCTACCGTGTGACACAAGACTGATCATTCCTCGTCGCTCTGAATACTTAACTCGAGCTTGTGCAAGCATGAATCACTAAAGAAATCTAGTAACATATTGGCAAAACTAACAAAATGGGGATTGCAATCTGGGAAGTCATTGGCATCTAAATCCAAACAAGGTATCAAAAGCCAGAGGCTTTACAACATCTTTTGTAGGAATCTAGACAATTTGTAAGGTACATTTCTTATTCTATCCAGTTCTTAGAAAAATTAAGAAAGACAATTTTTGTTGCGATGTTAAAAAAATATTCAATTCAATAGAACCAGAATATACAACTACATGTCCATAATTTTTAAGACATTGGAAACTAGGAGAATGGAAAAAAAAAAACACTTTAGTTGGCACTACGCTCCATGTAATACTGAAGCAGAGTATCTTCAAAAATAGCGTAGGAACAGAAAGAGAGCGAAAGTGTTAGCAAGAAAGCTTAGCCTGAAAGATGCTTAGATGATTCTCCAAAGAAATCTCCAAGTCATAGACTTTCTCAAAGAATTTGTTATCTAGAGATGTTTTCTTGTCGTTAAGAATCTTCTTGTTCAGAATTTCAGAAAGGTTTGTGCTTTTCTTTCTTCTCTCTTTCTCGTTTAGTTTTGCGAATCTCTCAGGTATGTCTCTAACTTTGTGTTCATCCTCTGGCCATGTCTTGATTAGTTTTCCGTCACGGCCATAGTATATGACACAGACTTCGACGTCACATAGTGTTGCAAGTTCGTAAGCTTTGTTGAAGATTGTTTTTTCTCTCATCGACAGATTTGTCTTTTTTCTTGATGCCGGAATGTTCTTGAAACAAGTTTGGTTCTTTCCAAAACAATTTTGTGTTCTTCTTTGTCGAAGAAAAATACTCCATTGTTGTTTACACAGAACAAAGAACCAAAGCTTTCAAAAAAAGAACTGAGATACAAGTGTGGTGTCGATCGGTAATATATAGACTTTACTGTATGTGGTTTATTTCATTTTTTTTTCTTTCTTAAGAGCAACATGTACAGTTGTATTAATCTAACGTTGGGATTTAACAGCAAATCGGAATGATGGATTGAATTAGATCCGATTTCCATTTACTAGTCAATCTAGCCGTTGTCGTAAAGATTTTTTTATACTTTCCCTACAAATCATTACTTAATTAATGCGATATATATATATATATATATGTGAAACAACATTCAGATAAAAGAGTCGGTTATTTCATTGCGGCTTTAGCTCAAATGCTATAAATTGCATCATACTGATTTTTTCATATGTAAATATTTAGAGGGTAATACTTTATTCTTTTGGTTTTAGTAAGACTTTGTTTCCTTTTCTAAACATGAATCATAAGTAAATCAACATGTACAGTTGTATTAATCTAACCGTTGGGATATAACAGGAAATTGGAATGATGGACTGAATTAGATCCGATTTCCATTTACTAGTCAATCTAGCTGTTGTGTGTTAAAGATCTTTTATAATTTTATAACTACTTAGTTAATGCGATATATACACATACAAGAGTCGGTAAATAGGTATTTTTGTTTTGGTTGTCTTAAATAGAAAAGCTGGGACATGACACATCCACAGTTCCACACGAAAAGCAAAACAAAAAATTTGGTCTTATAGCTAAATTACTAGTTATTAAAAATTGTTTTAACGATTTAAAAAATTAAAAACAAAAATGTACATTTCTTAAAGTATTAACTAAACACTATAAGAAAATTTACTAATTTAGTCAACCTTTCTTAATGTTTTGACTAAACACTACAAGAAATATTAACGTGATTTAAAAAATAGATTTTTTCCAGCCACTAAATTAGCAATTGTGTTTTTGTTTCTTCCAGCAGGAAAGGTTTTCTACTATTTTATCAAAACGAATGAGGTTGTCTACTACTATATAGTATATACTATGTTGAAGTCTTGTAGAGCCAGTGATCAATCTTACTTTCTTCCTTTTTTTAATGTTTTTTTCTTTATACTCTGTTTATGGTTTCTTTTAATGTATACTTTGACGAAATAGTTACACATGACCGGTCTAATAGTATTGGAGGCCTTAAGCGAAAAAACAAAATTCGACATAATATTAATATTTTTCATCTTCAAACAAAAAAAATAGAAATTAAGCTTAATTATTTTTATCTCTAAATTCGTAATATTTTATGTAAACGTTTAAAAATATTAAATATATCTAATATATCCATAAATAGAGTTTGGTCTGGTGGTTTGAGTAAACATTTTAAGACCACAAGTTATGGGTTTGAGGATTTATTAATCTATTTTTGTTTGTCTTTAGCTATAAATTTTAGATTTAATTTTTATTAAATGAATATTGTTTTGGAGGGCCTTAATCCCTTGCTTATGTGACTTATGCTCCGGATCGGGGTTATGCTCCGGGTCGGACTTATGCTCAAGGCCGGGCTTATGTTCAAGGCCGGACTTATGCTCCGGGCCGAGCCTGTAGTTACATATAAGTGGATGACTAGCTATAACCTCAAGTAGATTAGTAATATACTCCCACTAAATAGATGGTTCGTATACGCAATGTAATAGGCAGCCACTTCCTAACATACACAACTATCCACTGCCATAAAATAGTCAATTATATCAATTGGTCTTCAGTTAATTTTAAAAATAAAACGGATGACTATAACCTGTAGTAGATAACTAATCTATACCCATAAATAGACGACTATGCTCTATTTTCAAACTTACATTGAATAGGATTTTGTCCAGACTATTAGTTTTCAAATATAATTTCACAGAAATAGGTATAACGAATACATCAAGAGATGCAAACTTACAGTTGTTACCTTCATGACTTTTGTAACAAGCACAAGAGCTCCGGCACATATTAAGATAATTAGCAGCCAAGCCGTATGGAATCTCACAACTTATTTACCATCTACCACAAAGAAACAACATTAACACAACAGTTTTATATATATGCTCAATTAGTTCACTATTTTTAGTTGTAAATTACTCATACATGACGAAATAAAGACGTACATTATATAGCTAACTACTGTTGTGTTTGATCGTCATGAGGCTGTGCAGTGACCTTATTTGTTCTCTACTAGTTTGAGGGCTCAAAACTTAAAACAGAGTGGTTGAGCTTGAGAAATAGATTTTACGGTAACTGATAACAGAACACTGATAGATATCTACAAAATTTATTTTGTTTAAAAATAAAATAAAATTTCAACCTAAATATCTAGTCCATTAATCATTTGTAATAGTATCGTTGCTATAAAATTTAGAAAATTTCCTTAAAATAGTAGTAAAAAGAAGTTTTGTGCCAAAATTTAGCACATATTTTAATTTATGACAAAAATAACATTTTTATAAAAAACAATAATTTTTTTTTTGATTTGGATTAAGTATTTTATGATTTACGATATAGTTCAATATTGGTGACTTATTTCAGAAGTTTAGCAATATCTAACCCTCACAAGGCTTGATATACAGTTTGCAGTAAATTTCATTTGTTAGAAAATGCATGCTCCTTCAGTCACGGATTATGATATATAGAAGAGAATCTTGAGATATGTTAAAAGTACAGTAACAATGAGAATTACCTTTAGCAAAAACACTTATTGCACTGTAAGTGTATACAGTGATAGTGATTATGTAGGGTGCTTGATGAATAGAAAGTCAACATGAGGCTTTTGTACATACCTCAGCAACAACTTAATCTCTTGGTGTTCAAAGAAGCAACCAACTGTCTCTAAAGGTTCAAAAATGGCTGAATATAGGGCCTTATCAGACGTT
This sequence comes from Cardamine flexuosa, assembly GCA_963555745.1. NCBI lineage: Eukaryota > Viridiplantae > Streptophyta > Magnoliopsida > Brassicales > Brassicaceae > Cardamine > Cardamine flexuosa. The sequence continues at coordinate 10,051,347 of OY743216.1, read as the reverse complement.
GCATCAGAAATAAAGTGGGTCAGCTCTGCACTACGAGTTTTAGGTGTTCCTCTATATCAGACTCCTATACTATATTGTGATAACCTATCAGTAGTATATCTCCCTTCAAATCCAGACTTTCATGCAAGAACCAAGCACTTTGACACTGATTATCATTATGTCAGAGAAAGAATGGCTTTGGGAACATTGATTGTCAAACATATCCCATGTTATCATCAGATTTCAGACATTTTCACTAAATCTTTACCAGCTGCAGCTTTTTGTTCTCTGAGTTACAAACTTGGTGTACCTAAACCACCTACATCAAGTTTGAGGGAGGCTAATAAGCCATAGACACCGAATTTAAGAGAGGCTTCACTTCAGAAACATATTATGGTTCATGCTCAAAACGACAAGGTTTTTGATGAGTGAAGCAAGTATGGGCCAGAAGGAATGGAGGCCCATTGTGGATGTTAAAGGGAAGAAGCCTGTTTCAGATACATAGTACTCCAACGGTCAAATACGCTTGAAGACAAAAACAAGGGAAAGAATAAAGTTGCAGAGGTGTGGTACGAACTTCACCGTAAAACTGAGAATCGGTTTCAACCTCTAACAGCTGTGACCGCGTGATAAAGCAGTAGGAACAACTGTAGGCTTATCTCGTTAGGGCTTTCTATCTTGTCTATATAAGAAGTAAACTTGAGATCGAAAAATCCAAGTTGAATATGCAATAAGAAAAGTATTATTATCTTCTGCTGTTTATGAAATCTCTTGAATTCGTTGGTGGTTTGAATATCAAGAGATGATTCACCGGTTATGGATTTTAAAGGATAATTCTATGAAGTTGTGGGAAAAAGTGAAGGATTTCAAAGACATGGGGGTAATGATAGATGATATTATGTCATATGTGGATTCCAAGCAACGATGTGGTGATGCTTTCTAAGGGGTTGTGTTTAGGGGCGGATCTAGATATAATTTATCCGGGGTATTATTGAAATTTTTTTCGAAATTTTAGAGGGAGAAGTATTGCAAATTCTTAAAAAATTAGGTTAAGTTTGAAATTTTTAGGGGAGGAGAGGGGGGGGGGGGCAACTGCCCCTGCCATTTACTACCTACACCCGCCACTGGTTGTGTTTGTTTCTACAACACAAATACAGAGAAATTGAAGATAGTTAAGGATTTGGCCAATGATCTTTGTTTCCCGTTTTATTTTGACTATGAGAAGATTGACCTGAACATAGACATATTAAAAGTTGTTTTTTTACAGATTTATTTTATATGTTAAATTTTAGTTCAAGTATTATTATTTATGTTTAAATGAAATATTAATTGTCACATTTTGAGTGGTTAAAGAAAAAAGAGGTGAATAGAAGGGTTCAACCCTAAAAGTGAACTCAAATATTGTTTAAAATAGGTAAGCGCCGAGTCGTGCCATGAATTTAAGAGGCCTAAGACGAGAAAACAAATATCTTATTATATAAAGATGCATGATTCAAAGTTAGTAATTCACATGATCGTGACATGTGTCAATTAAAACGATCAGATTTCAACACGTGTTTAATTAAATAAAATTATTAATTATCAGGAAACAAAACTAAAAAAAAGAATACAATCCTAAAATAAAATAATCAATATAATTTTATAAAAATAAAGTAAAAGTTCTTTTAATTTTAGTAAAAAGAAATTCAATAATCAATAGATATCCTATTAAAATTAGAAATAACATGCCAACAAAAAGGAAAAAAATTATAAATAATAGGATGATGACATGTGTCGGTTAGTAAAAGTTAGTAACTCGCCTTATCGTGACATGTGTTAATAAACCATGAACTAAAATTATGGAGTCTAATTTTAGAGTTAGTTCCTGCTTCACATCTACTAATTTAAATCTAGAGGAAGGGCAAGGTGTTCAAACTTTTACTGACGTTTGAAGATGATGGTGGATGATAATCCCACGACCAGAAAAGAAAAGAAGCATGTGATTCCAAGATATGAATAAATTTTAAGAGATAGTGACAGAAAGACTGAGATAGCGAATGTTCTTTTACACCAAGAGATTATAAATCGTAAAGGTGCAAGAAAGAAAAGATCTGAGCCAGAGAATTTCGGCGGAAAAATGAAAATTTTGCTAGAAGAATATCTCGCTTATATATGTGTGAGAACATAGCCACCGGTTACAAAATTCGTTTTTCCAAATCTTACACTAGACGTTTGGGTTTGATTCATATGTTTTAGCTTTTCGGGCATAGAGGCATGTGACCCATTCATATACTACAATTTTTGGTTTGTTGAGTTGATTCTATATGGATTCGAGTCAGGTTTGTGTACAAAAAATATCAGAACAGATACATATTAAAAATTTGGTTAGATTTAGTCAAATTTCATAAATTTAACTAAGAACTTTCAGATATTTTGATTTTTTGGGTTTATAATTGTTGGGTAATTGAGTGATATTAAATCGAACTATTATTAATATTTTTGGGTATATAATTGTATTTCAAATATTTAAAATATACAACTAACATTATATATTTAGTTTAGTTAAATTAAATTTATATTTTACAAACCCGCCCATCGGACGGGTCCTAATCTAATTTTCTATAATCTTTTTGGTGATGAAATAAATATTCTAATTAAAGATAATAAACACTATATTTTATTTATGAAGAAAATTGTGTACCAATTTCTTATGGTATACAACATTTCTTTAGGTAAAAAATAATTTATATTATTTTATAATATATTTTAGTTAACATTTTCTTAATCTATAAAAATACTAAAAATTTATAATAATTTTTAAAAAATATTAGAAATAATTAACACTGCTTTGAAATATATAAAAATAAAGTTTTAAATTCAAAAGATATCACACTAAAATATATTTTTCATCACTATATAAAAAAAACCGGGAAACTAAAAAATTGCTTAATATTTGGAGTTGTAAGACCATCTCCAACCGATTACTCTATTTTTTGCTCCAAAATAGAGTAACTCCATTTTGGAGGTAGGGTTTTATCCATCCGATTACTCTATTTATTATTCCAAAATATAATATTTTAAGTATATTATTTTCTATTCAATTATTAGTTTTTATTATAATCTCATAGTTTTAAAGTTACAAATTTTACCAATTTATTTAAAATTAAACAATAAATAACAAATTACAATAATATTTAAATTTTAAATTTATTATAAAATATTGCCAATTCTTTTTTAAAAGAGTTAAGAAACCGTTTTTGTATGTTATTAGACTAAAATTAGTTTTTTAAATTTTATTTAAGTACAAAATATAAAAAAATTGAATTTAAGGATTGATTTGTAAATAAAAAAGTTCACCTCCAAAATGGAGGGAAAAAGTGAAAATTTCTAAATATGGAAGAAAATATGGAGATCTCCATTTTGGAGGTGGAAATGGAATTGGAGATGATTTTTCTCCAAAATAGAATTTAAAGATAAAAATGAAAATGAGTTGGAGATGTCCTAAAACGAATGCCTTTTTTGCACGTGACACTTAATGTTTTAGAATTCTCTCAAATATCATCATGCCAAATTTGATTTTCCATTTCCTCATTTTAACTATAAAACTTCCCCAAATAATTCGAAATCTCTTTCTGATAGAATTTTGTAACAAATTTCATGTTTTTCAAGAACCTTAGATTTTAAAACATGTGTACAAATGACTAATTAAATTTTATTGAATTGATGATTCTCCAAAATGTTATTAAATCTTATTTCAAATAATTTTTACAAGTAGTAGATCGAGTAAGATTTAATAACATTTTGAAAAATCATCAATTCAATAAGATGAAATTTGAACAAAAATTAAAACCATCCAGATTTTTAACCCAATATGGCCTCCTACTTTTAGAATATAAACTTTTATTCTTAAATAACTATTTACCTGTTATTATGCCTTTAAAATTAAATTATTATGCTATGAGATATTATGCTTGTTAAAATTAAATGAGTATACCATATATATGATGTGACCTGTGAGATGTTGAATTGTCCACCGTGGGTAATCCATTTCTGATAGAATTTTGTAACAAATTCCATGTTTTTAAAGAACCTAAGATTTTAAAACATATGTACAAATGACTAATTAAATCTTATTGAATTCATGATTCTTCAAAATGTTATTAAATTTTATTTCAAATAATTTTTATAAGTAGTAGATCCAATAAGATTTAATAACATTTTGGAGAATAATCAATTCAATAAGATGACATTTGAAAAAAAATTAAAACCACCCAGATTTTTAACCTAATATGGCCTCCTACTTTTAGAATCTAAACTTTATTTTTTTCAAATAACTATTTTTACCTGTTATTATGCCTTGTAAAATTAAATTATTATGTCTGTGAGATATTATGCTTGTTAAAATTAAATGAGTATACCATATATATGATGTGACAATGTTGAATTGTCCACCGTGGATAATTGACAGAAAGTCGGAGTTTAATAAATCAGGAAAGGAGATCTTAACATATAATATCGCGAGAAAAAAAGAAAAAAAAAGAAAAAGGATAAAATGAAAAAGCCAAAAGAAGAGCGCATCGAAAGCTGAGAGCGACATAACAAAAAGATAGAAAATGTGGGGACCAGACTGGACGTGTGGACAGAATATTCACACGATTTGAATTTGTTTTCGAATCCGCCACTCAATCTCCAATTCTACTTATCACTCAATTCGACGATAAGCAAACCTACCTATATAATAAGCGAAAAGAAATATCACCGATGCTCGCTCCGCTTATATCTGATAAGTCGGTAGGTGAGAGATGATAAAGACCCTTATCTCTGTGTAAGAAGAACGCGTCCAAGAAATCGAAGCCAAGTTTTTTTTTTTTTTTCTCTCCCCAATCTCTCCTTCCTACCTTTATATATATTCTCTTCGTTTTCTCTGAAAGCTGTTCTTCAAAACCCTAGAAATCCTCTCGAAACTCGAGTCTTCGGATCAGTTTCTTCTTCCTGCTTTTTTCACAGATCTTAAGAAGCTTCGATTTCTACGTCATCTTCTGATTTGTGATTCTGAGCTTCGGAGAAATGTCGTCGTTGAGCCGAGAGCTCGTCTTTCTTATACTCCAATTTCTCGATGAAGAGAAATTCAAGGACGCTGTTCACAGGTATGAATAAGAAGAAGAAGTTCAATTGTAAATCCCAAATTTTTTTTTTTTCATTTTGTCTCTCTGAGTTATATAATTGTTGTTGATTAGTGTTTTATAAAATTCTGAATAAGAGAAGATTTGATTTTTTTTTTTTTTGTTCTGAAGAAATGATCTGATTTTGATGTTTGATTGTGGATTTTGGTGATTTTGTTGATTTTTTTTGTTTTGTTTTGTTTTGTGTGTGTGTGTTTTCTATAGGCTTGAGAAAGAGTCAGGATACTTCTTCAACACGAAGTATTTTGATGAAAAGATTCTCGCAGGAGAATGGGGTGAAGTAGAGGATTACTTATCAGGTTTTACAAAGGTGGACGATAACAGATACTCGATGAAGATTTTTTTCGAAATAAGGAAGCAGAAGTATCTCGAGGCTCTTGATGGGTATGAAATACAAATCTATATATCTCTTTGTAGATTTTGTTTGTTGTGGTTTTCAGAAGTGTGATCTCATCCTCATGTCTCTTCTATACAGGCAAGATAAGGCAAAAGCTGTTGAGATCTTGGTGAAGGACTTGAGAGTTTTCTCCACTTTCAATGAGGATCTTTACAAAGAAATTACTCAGCTTTTGACTTTGCAAAACTTCAGGTATCAGATATGGAACTGTAGTTAGGAAATTAAGACTTGATTAGGGTCTTGTTCAAGTCGAGTTCAAGCTCTGTAGACTATTTATTTGTTTGGATATATGTTCAAATGCGAAATCTTTTTCCAGTTTCTCTATAGATTGCTTGCCTTTGTGGATTGAATTTGATATTTAGGAGTCTGATTCTCTTATTAAATGCAGGGAAAATGAGCAACTTTCAAAGTATGGAGATACTAAAACTGCTCGGAGCATAATGCTAGTGGAACTCAAGAAGCTTATCGAAGCGAATCCTCTCTTTCGTGATAAACTGACCTTCCCTACTTTAAGATCTTCGAGGCTGAGGACTCTGATTAACCAAAGGTGTGTTTCTTTTTTTTCTTCTTCTCAAGACGATTTGTGTATGTTGTTGCTTTCTTGTTTGTGGGATTTATTGTGTATGTGTTTCTCTTGCAGCCTTAATTGGCAGCACCAATTGTGCAAGAATCCTAGGCCAAACCCAGATATTAAAACTCTGTTCACAGACCACACTTGCACACTTCCGAATGGTCCTATGGTACCTTCATCAGTCAATCAGCCTGTTACAACTTTGACAAAGCCAACAGTTTATCCTTCTCTTGGAGCTCCTCATCATGGTGTAAGAAAACTCAGTATTTGACTGTTATTATAAATCTGTGTTTTTGAAAGAAATCTAAATTGTTTGATTGACGATCTGTATTAAATGTAGGCCTTTCCACCTAGTGCTGCTGCTGCTGCTAATGCTGGTGCTTTAGCTAGTTGGATGGCTGCTGCCTCTGGCGCTGCTGCTTCCCTTATGACACCTGTCATAATGACTCAACCTCAGAATCAAGGTTAGTTTGTGACTACATATCTACTAGATTTCTATTTTCTGGATTTGTCAGTGTCTAACGAATTATTTTTCTTCAAAAAAGTGGCAATCTTGAAGCGACCGAGAACACCACCAGCAACTCCAGGTATAGTGGATTATCAGAATCCTGATCATGAACTAATGAAACGTCTCCGCCCTAATCCATCTGTTGAGGAGGTAACACGAATTGTTTTTTCTATTTGTTTGTATAATTCTTTGCATTTTCTCAAATCTCTTAAGCATTTTGTATTTTTTTTTCAGGTGATATATCCTGCTTCTAGGCAGCAAGGTCCATGGTCACTTGAGGATTTGCCAACAAAGGCGGCTCTGGCTCTGCATCAAGGCTCCACTGTGACAAGCATGGAGTTCCATCCAATGCAAAATACTTTACTTCTTGGTATAGGAATTTGAAACCAAACTCAATTTGTGTATCTGTTATTTGTTCTATGGCTTTCTAAATGACCATTTTGAGTTCCATCAGTCGGAACTGCGAGCGGAGAAATCACATTGTGGGAACTCAGCATGCGAGAGAGGCTGGTTTCAAAGCCATTCAAGATATGGAATATGTCTACTTGCTCACTTCAGTTTCAGGTTTGTTTTTACAGCTAATAATTTCTTAGTTTGTGTTTTGATTTAAAAGTCTTGATTTCAATCAATTCGCTGTGACAAGTGATGAGAAACAAATCCTATCAGTTGTGCAATGATCTAATGCTTACCATTTTTGGGCATTATTTAGGCTTTGATAGGTAAAGAGACACCAACATCAGTCACTCGCGTTGCATGGAGTCCAGATGGTAATTTCATTGGTAAGTTTCCTATCATGCATTGTGAGATTTTTTTTAATTGGTCTCTGGTCTCAGACTCACAATCTCTTCTCGTGCAGGGGTTGCGTATACGAAACATCTAATTCAATTGTATGATTTTTCTGGACCTAATGATATTCGTCAGCATACTGAGGTGACAATACGTTTGATCCATACAAGAAACAATGCAATGTATTAATATTATCCTACAAAATTTAGCTAACTTTTTTTCCCCACAGATTGAAGCCCATATGGGTGCTGTGAACGACCTAGCTTTCGCTAACGCAAACAGGCAACTATGTGTTGTTACATGTGGAGATGATAAGCTAATCAATGTAAGATAAAAAAAACATACTAGGATTCACTTTTTATACATTATTTGCGGCTGTGTGACTTGATCAATGAATGTGGAACAGGTATGGGATGTTTCAGGTCGGAAACATTTTACATTCGAAGGTCATGAGGCTCCAGTTTATTCCGTTTTCCCTCATCACAAAGAGAATATTCAGGTATGGCAAGGATTGAATCAAACTGTATTTTATCATCCTATTATATAGTTTTTCAATCCATCTGAAAATTCACTAGAAGTAGATAACATAGTTCATATAGTAGTTCATGCCCTATGGATATCTGCTCTTTTCCTAAATATGTCACATTCTTATTTGGATTTTCAGTTCATCTTTTCGACGGCCATAGATGGGAAAATAAAGGCCTGGCTTTATGATAATTTGGGTTCCAGAGTTGACTATGATGCTCCTGGTAAATGGTGTACTACCATGCTTTACAGTGCTGATGGGACTAGGTATGATCCGAAATTCTCTCTTCTTAGTTCCTAGTTTCTAAAATCTTCAGATTCTTCATTGAGATTAATTTATTCCTCAAGATCCTGAGTCTCTAAATACTCATTTATTAGCTGATTTAGTAACAATTTAAACGACCTGTCAAAATAGCTTTTTTCATTACTCTGCTTTAGTGCTTTCCGATGTTATTTAATTGTCCTGTGTGTTTCAGATTGTTCTCTTGTGGAAAAAGTAAAGATGGAGATTCTTTCCTAGTTGAGTGGAACGAAAGCGAAGGATCAGTTAAAAGGACCTATCATGGGTTTCAGAAAAAGTTGGCAGGTGTGGTTCAGTTCGATACCTCGAAAAACCACTTTCTGGCTGTTGGCGAAGATGGACAAATCAAATTCTGGGATATGGACAACGTCAATGTTCTGACTAGCACTGATGCTGAGGGTGGGCTTCCGGTAAGTCCCACAGATTCTTTTTCCCCATGTTTTGTTGCTTTTAGGTGTTTCTTCTTTTTAAGGTTTTGGATGCTAACTTTGTCTCAACTTCAGGCTCTTCCCCATTTGAGGTTTAACAAGGAAGGCAATCTTCTAGCCGTTACTACTGTAGATAACGGATTTAAGATCTTAGCAAACCCAACTGGTTTCCGATCTCTGAGAGCCGTGGAAACTACAGCTGCTGAAACAATGAGGACTCCAGTCGATTCTTCTGTAATCAAAGCTGTAAATTTCTGAACTTTGTATTATATTTTCCTTTGCATCCACTATTGTCATAGCAAGCTGTCTCGGTTTTACAAACTTTGGTATTCTGTTAGGTTCCTGGTGCTCCTGTTGCGTCTGTTGGCTGTAAAGTTGAACGAGGCTCTCCTGTTAGACTCCCACCAATGCTGGTAAATCATCAATTAACTATTATTATGTTTCTAGCCCTTTTTCATAAATTATAATTTTTTTTGTTCTGGATTTTTGCTAGAAAATGAAATGAATTTCCATAGCAGTTGACTGTTTCTTGCAATGTATAAAAATGTTTACTAATCTTTTTTTGGTTGGCTTATCCTCAAGAATGGAGTTGATCCCTCAAAGCCAAGAATCGATGACTCAACAGACAAACCAAAACCTTGGCACTTAGCTGAAATCTTGGAGCCTTCCCAGTGTCGTCAGGCTGCTTTACCTGATACCGCTGGTTCTCCCACAAAGGTTTGCGCAACCAACTTTCTCATAAAGTTTTTTATCCTCTATAGTTCTCAAAACCCTAAGGCTTACGTCTCTCCTTATTGCATTGCAAAGCAGGTTGTTCGGCTTCTGTATACAAATTCTGGCGCTGGAATCTTGGCACTAGGTTTTAATGGTACCCAGAGACTCTGGAAATGGCTTCGCACTGAGCAGAACCCTAGTGGAAAGGTTAGTGAAGAAAAGAAAAGAATTAGAGAGAGCTCAATGCATGCTTTTTGCGGATTTATTTAAGTATTGTTTGTTTATCATGCAGGCAACAACTACTATTGTTCCTCAGCCTTGGCAACCAAGCAGTGGTCTTCTCATGACCAACGATGTCTCTGGTGTAAACCTTGAAGAGGCTGCCCCATGTATCGCTCTCTCTAAGAATGACTCCTATGTCATGTCAGCTGCTGGAGGAAAAATCTCATTGTTCAACATGATGACTTTTAAGGTATATATATATACGTGACTATTCCACCAAAAAGTTTTATTTTAGTTCAAAATGATCAATATGTGGAATCCGAACAAGTGATTGCTGAGATTCGCGAGGGAACATACACTTTTCATTTTAAAGAGAGGGTTAGAAAATATATTTATTCTGACATATATCTTCACATGAAGCTACAAGCTCTAGCTGAAAATTTTCATAATAATCCTAGAAAACTCCTTTGTGTGGTTCTAAGTTCTAAAATAAACCTATTGGCCTTATAGGTGATGACAACATTCATGCCACCTCCACCGGCATCTACATTTCTGGCGTTTCATCCTCAGGACAACAACATCATCGCCATCGGAATGGAGGACTCTACTATTCACATTTACAATGTCCGAGTGGATGAGGTAAGTAGTCGCTAGTACCAATCATTATCACTTAAGTAGTAGTCTTCATGATCTATGGTTTTACATTTTATTTTTTCCCCTGTTAGTTGTTTGCTTTAAAACTCTATGAACGAGCTTACTCTACTTGCATCTTATCTTCCATCAGGTCAAGTCAAAGCTAAAGGGTCACCAGAAACGCATCACTGGCTTAGCATTTTCTACAACCCTCAACATCTTAGTTTCATCTGGCGCTGATGCACAGGTTTGTTATTTTGTGTCTTTTACTTGTTCGATTATCTAATTTTTTTAGGAGGATGCTTAGTTTACTCGTTACTGTTGTCTTCTCTTAGATATGCTTTTGGAGCATTGACACATGGGAGAAGAGGAAATCTGTTGCAATACAAATGCCAGCAGGAAAATCCGCCAGTGGAGGAGACACTCGGGTTCAGTTTCATGTGGATCAGATCCGTATCCTGACTGTCCACGAGACACAACTGGCGATATTTGATACTTCCAAGATGGAATGTATCCGACAGGTAAGATCATATTTACCTGAATTCTTAATAACTATTTTAAATTTTGTACTGACTTGTCTTTCTTGTTTCCATGTCTCAGTGGATTCCACAAGACTCGCTGTCTGCTCCTATATCTTCAGCGGTGTATTCATGCAATAGCCAGCTGATCTACGCTGCTTTCCGCGATGGCAATATTGGTGTGTTTGACGCAGACAGTCTCAAACTGAGATGTCGTATCTCTCCATCTGCTTACTTGCCTCAAGGGTAAGTTTCTCCAACATTTCATCATATGCTTGCTTGCTTAATTCAAAGAATTCTAAACTTGTCTCTAAAATGAATTATCTTTTGATTTTCACAGGAACCAAGGCTTGTCTCCTCTTGTTGTGGCGGCTCACCCACAAGATCCAAACCAGTTTGCGGTTGGTTTGAATGATGGGTCAGTCAAGGTGATTGAACCGACAGAGGCTGAAGGCAAGTGGGGAACGGTTCCACCTTCTGAAGCCATCATCATCACTTCACCATCCACCACAAGCAACCAAACTCCAGAACAGTTACAAAGATGAACGAACCAATTGGTGTAATTAAAAACCTCAAATCTCTCCTTAATTATTCCTTCAGGTTCGTTAGTTAGTGTTGTTGTCGATTATTATAAACCTCAGTCTCATTAGATATTTAAATTTAGCCTCAGTATTCAAAGATTCTTAAGTTACATTGAAATTGGTAAGAAATAAAGTTTGTAGAACTATTTGCATATCTCTCTAATGAGTGAATCGACAACAAATTGAAACTACACTACTATTAACCTATCAGTGGTCATGGCTCGGGTAAGAGGATTCCGTCACCATCATAATGCAAAACCCCTGACTTGTTCATCGGTTTGCATCTTTCACCCATCAGTATTCTCTTCTTACACAGCTCCTCTTCGCCCTTACTTTTACTTAAGCTTCTTCTTCTTCTTAATCTTCTTTTTCTTCTTCTTGTCTTCAACTTTTGCCCTAAGAAGAGTATCTTCAGTCGAAGTCTTGCGCTTTGCCAAAAACTCTCCTTCTTCTGAATTGGTTTTTGCTTAGAGGTCTGTTCAGCTTCAGTGATCTCTGCAGATTCATCACTCTGTTCTCTGTTTTCATGTGCTAGTGGTTTCTTGCGGCTGAAGACACTGGAAATGACAGAACTCATCTTCTTAACTGGAAAAATCATCTTAGGTCTTCTGATGAAATGTCTCGTCCCTTTCTCTTCTTTCTTCATCTTCTTGCCCTTGTCTATCTCATTCTTCTTCTTCCTGGTTTTCCCTGATAGTTTAGGTACTTTGATCTTCATCTTCCTCTGATCCATGGAAACCGTGAACTTCCACGATGTGGAGGTGGACGCAGACACGATCCTTGGCAAGTCGTTGCTCGTCTCAGGGATGACTTTAAGGGTCTGAGGAGTTTGATGATGATAGTAATATGGTCATTGATACGATGAATGATAAATAGGAGAGTAGTGGTGTTCGTGGAAAGAGTTGTATAGGAATCAAAGTGACTTTAGAAACGTGTGTTGACTCCAACTTCTCCCAGCTGTTAAGTTAACTTGTAAGTCGTAAGTCGTAAGTCGTGCTTTAAAAATAATAATAATTCAAATTCAAAATACAGAATTTAGTATGGAAATGCAATATAGAATCGAAATTCATCACTGTTGAAGAAAACGGTCTTAGTAATCGTCTTAGCTTTAGACACTTTTAAGTTTTAAACTATTTGGATATCACTAAAATTGGGTTTGTTAAGCAAAAGGAATGGTTAGACTGGGTGGACTACGTATATATACTTATTTTTTTTATTTTTTTTGGTCGTCAACGTATATATATACTTATTTAGTCGGCTAAAGTTCTTTTAATCTTTTTTTTATCCACATAGTATTATATTTTTTCATTTTTAATATTATCTTGTCCAAATATGGAAAGCCAATATGTGTGAACTAACAATACTTGATAATTCTTGATAATAGTTGACAAACAAAAGTTAATTGTACAAGAACTGATCAAAAATGATTATGTGTATAAAAAATTTATATGATTTAGGCATATGGTCAAAATTTCCAAATATGTGGATTTTTATAATCACAAAATATTTGTTCATTACATTATGAAAATCCACATATTTGGATTATGAAAATTCATATGTGGATTTTGTTGGAAACTAGTCCACCACGGCTAAGCAAGAGTGTTGGTTGAGAATTTGGAAATCAACCATGGATTCTAGCAGCTGTTTCTCCTATATCCAAAAAGTTTTAAAAATTGGATAAGCACTTTTTTTGTTAAAAGAGGACAATACCTCCCAACAATGAAAATTAAAGAATTAAACAATGTGAATGGTTTTATAATAATCTACAAAATTATAATGCGGCTTCACATGAAAAATAATTTTATATATAAACCAAACATCCAACAAACTTAAATACCAATTGTTGACATTTTAAAATGATTTACTGATAATGATGATCCTGCTCAAGGACAGACGTATGATCTAATTGTCAAAAGCAATTGCTCCGAGTAAAATTTTCAAGATTATTGTTAATTTCTTACAAATTTTAATTATGTCCCAGTTGATATACTATTTAATGCCCATTACTTTTTTCATATATGTTATGAACATAGAAATACAATATATACAAAAGAAATTATAAAGAATAATCATAGAAGATTTGAAAATTAGTTCTCTCATCTATAACTAAATTTCTCTACCATTTATTTAAAGTAAACTAAGAAAGTTACATTTTTATCCATACCACCATTTTAACGGGATAAATATTTTAACACTCCAAATATTTAAAAGAAACTAACTTCAGTTTGACGGATAATAATTTTATTACCACGATAAAAAAATTAATTTTATAATTCAGCTATTATTTAACATAGAATAGTTATTTAATAATTTAATAATTAACTTTTGGATCCGTCACTGCTGGTTGTCCATAGCCTTTGGTCACTTTTGCGATGAATATTGTAGTTGACCTGGAAATTTTCTTGTACTATGGTTGTCATGGTCGAGCCTCTAATTGCATATAGAAACTATAGATTACATTATGATTTCCTAACGTAATGTGACATTTTACTTAATCGGAAGTAAATGGATATTTGACAGTTGCTTTAGATAAACCATAAGAATCCTTTGTTATTTTGTCTCCCTTTCTTTTGCTACATTTGCTTGTTTAGATAATCAAATTATATATGCATACACATAAATTAAAAAAATCCAAAAGAAGATTGTATAATAAGGAATCAATTCTTTGTACACTCAAAAGCAGCAAATTTGAGATTTGTACCTTAAAGGCACAAAGAGAGCAGCCAAAAACAGAGATTGCTTTCTCTCAATATACAAATAACAAATCTTTTTTTTTTTTTGTCTCTTTCCTTTTTTAAAATCTTTACAAAAACTGATGAAAACATGTTCACATGCCCAAACTCAGTCTGCGTTTTCCATCTCTGGTTGCTCGCTGCGGCTGTGAACTCACGGTGTTAGGAAGTCTCTTGCTTGGAGCTGGGATCAGCGACGGAATTAAACTTCTGCCACAATAAAAATGACAAATTATTTCTCAATTAAATCAATAAAAACTGTTGCAAACATTCCTAAAAATGTTACCTGGTTTCTGAGAGTTTAGCAGTTCTTGGCTGAGTTTTCTTTGGTTTGGGGTTTGCTGAGTTTTGGTTATTAGAAACTCTGGGAACATTCACTTGAAGGCTCAATCGCCACATCAAATCAGAATCTGAGCACTCGCTTGTTGCTCCATCAGATTCGTTATCTGTAATACTCTGCACTTCAAAATCTTGCTTCCCACCATTTCTGTCATTTGAAAATATCCTAGTGATCGATCAAGAATAAGAAGATGCAATGCTATTTGGCTAAATGCAATGTGAAGTTACATACAGTGATTGTGGTGGGGCTATTGACTGGTAGAAACTCTCAGGGGAATTTGGATTCTCATCTTGAATTGATTCTTTATCCATCCAATCCCCTGACTTAGTAGATTCTCTATCCTCGTCTTTCACATTGAGTGATTGCCTTGGCCAAGACGGAGAAGGAGATTGCATTAGCTCATGGAGATCTAAGCTGTGTCTTCTTGAAGATGCAGTATCGCTAAAAGTCTGCATATGTTATGAATACACACAAACGACGTGAATTTGTAAATTATAGTTAGTTTAATTCAGCAATTTTTGGTTGCTCCTGGAAAAAAGAAAAAGCATACCTCTGGTCCACTCAGATCCATGATATGAGGCCTCATGTTGCTTGATGTGTTTCCAATGGTAGGAACTTTGGGTCGAATCGTAGGAGTTTCAAGTGATCTTCTTCTTGATATTCTCTCACGGTTGATTGGTATAGAGTTTGTTTGTACATCATTACCATTTCCTTTCCTCGCTAGAGCCATTTTAAGATTAGCAATCTGAAAACCCCCCGAGAACAGTATCAGATTAGTGAGAATGCACGAAAACTGCAAATTAGTATGCAGAAAAACTAAAGTATGGTTTAAGAACCTGTTCTTTAAGCTCCTTGACCTCTGAGTTGTCTTTGTTTACACGCGCAGCGCCTAGCTCAACACTTCCCACTCGTTCAGCAAACTTCAGAGTGCTAACAGTTTCTCCAAGAGTTTCAGCTTCTGGACTTATGTGGACAAACATAAGCGTCTTGGCTGATCCTCCTGGTAACGTACAAGAGAAGTTGGAAAACAAAATTGCACTGTATAAGATTCGAGAGCAAATAGATACACAAAGGACAACTAGTTATGAGGTTTTTGAGAATTTCACCGAGGGAGTCCTGAAGAAGCTGTGTGAGTTTACTGTTTCTGTAAGGCACATGAGAATTCTTCTGAGAAAGCGAAGAGATGACATCTCCAAGAGCCGAGAGGGACTTGTTGATGTGTTGAGCCTCCTTCAGTCTGTCTCCAGTCACCTCAGACTTGTCCACTCTCTCACTTCCTGCAAGATCTACCAGATGCATAGAACCATGGAGGATAGTACCAGATGTGAGGTCTCTTCCTTGAACATGAACAGTGACACAGCTGGAAAAGAGATGAAGAATTGGGGTTAGAACTTAGAACGATTTATGCAAAGCAGTACCCATGACAGAATAGAAGGAAAAAACAAACCTGTGAGATCGACTACTTCTGTCATTCATGGCTGTAGAGCTCACTGCACGGTTCAGCTGTCCCATATCCATCAGCTGTATAACGTCAGCGGTAGATGACACAGGTACTAGACTTGCTTCCGGAACATTGATTCCATTGTGAGTATTGTTTCTGATTTCTAATGTAATCAAGAGTTAATGATCAAACAAAAGTATCTCAGAGTTCTAAAAAGATGAACACACAGGTAAGACTTTTTATTAATCTAAAGGATATCTTTTAGGTTGGCCATCGGTTGCAAGTAGATCTCTGACTTGCTCGTTGTAGATTTCAAGCATCTGAACAGAGATTTCGTAGCTTGTCGTGTCTTTCCTTTGATCTGATAAAAGAAACAAATCTGCCAGTGCTCTGTAGTTCACACCTAGGCTTTCTTCAGTCAGTACCTTAGGCCCTGTCTAGAGTAGTAAGGCAAATTAGGAATTTTCTCTTGCATAAAGATTCAAAAACGTTAGTAGTATATTGAATCAAAAACCATCTAGCATGACAGGTATAGTAGCAGAAGTTCTTACCATGGTAAAAGTTTTCCCGGACCCGGTTTGGCCATAAGCAAAGATGCAGACATTGTAGCCATCAAGAACCGACCGTACCAAAGGCTGCATGTCTGAAAACACTTCCTCTGAAGAAAAAGGGATTCACTATCTAATGTTAGTCAAAGAGCAACATACTCTAATAAACATGCTATTTATAGGAACATAAAAACCAAAGCCTTCTATAACCTTGTGTTGCTGAAGGACCAAATACTTTATTGAACATAAATGGTTTGCTTCCTTCTTTCCCATACTTCGATGGCAATCTGATCGTGATAGTCCCTTCCTCTATGTGTTCCACAGTACTCAAACCAGTTTGGTTTTTCCCCGGCAAGAATGGCCTAACCCGACAGTACACCCGTATATTGCCTAAACATTACCAAGTGTGAGGTCTTTATGCAGGTAAAAGGAACTGTCTCACTGATTAAAGATCCTCCAAGTATGACTGACACAAATTAAATTTCTTCTGTCAATTTACCTTTTAGGTCCTGCACTAGATTGTACAGTTTGCGGTTATCTTCAAGAACTCTTTTGTATCCCGTAGCCGCATGAGCTAAACCATTTAAATGCTTGCCTGTGTGACACAACCAAAAACGATGACACTATATTTTCACTGATTGAACATTGAGCCCTTAACAAGAACATAGCAAGAACATGATCTGAGTTGATACCTAGGTGAAAGAAATCTTCTTGATACTTCATCTGCAGTAATTTCATTCCCGCTCTTGTAGTGTTTAAGGTTTGCTTCAACTCCTGTAGGCAATAAAACAAAGTTCAGATACCTTCTAACTTGTGTTTGCTATAATGAGAATGGAAGATAGAAAAAGCAACCATTTTCATAATATGGTTGTTTGATCCTCCAACACCATAAAGTTGCAACACAGTGAAAGTTACCTGGATGTGTATTTGTTGATTCAGAAGAATTTCTTGTTCTTCATAACGTTCAGAATTTGTCCTTTCAAACTCTTCTTCTACAGCCTGTAACGGACTGTTTTCTTCTGCTTCCTCATTTTCTGTTACGTCACACTGCTGAAACGGTACCACATTCTCACAGGATGAATCATCTTCTGGAATAGGCTTTGAATATGATTTCATCTGAAAAGTTTAAAAGCCAGTTTAATAGAATCAATGAGCTAGAACCTCAGAATGCCTGTACTGTTTCACTCCAAAGAAAATGACACCATAATTGACTTCACTTGCCCTCACCATTTCATTTTGGATTGATAACCGCTGCTGGAATTCTTCCATAACTTTGTTCAACACAGACTCTACAACCTGAACAGATTGAAGTAGGAAAATACATCAGATTTCTTAATAAAAATTTGTGAAATGGTCTCTATCAATCTTGCTAACAATTTCTGAGCCTAAGATTGGAGATAGATAGACATCAGTTTTTCAATATGTAGCAAGCTCTATTCATATTATGTCCCCTACAAAGCTTATACAGATCAATGCCAAGGAAGGGAACTGCATAAATATTTTGAAAGCCAAAATTCTTACATTTGGAATATCATCATACTTTCTCTCTGAAATAAATGACCGAACAAGCGCGTTAATGGATCTCGAATCTCCCTGCAAAGTAAAAAAATAAAGAAAAAGAAAGATACTTCCATCAACGACACAAAACCATGCCATAGAAACAAACATTTCCACTATGCACAAACAAAATTTTCACTTACATTTCCATCAGAACACAGAGGTTGTTGATCAGTTGATGTGATATCTCTCAACGGGTCTCTTGATATAAAATTGACAAATGGCTCTGAATTCTTTCTCACAAATGGTTTTCTCATTCCAAAATTGTTTTTCATGCTCACTCCATACCTCCATGGACCATTTTCACCTTTAAGTTTCCAATCACTATAAGATTTAAGAGCAAGAATACAGTTCACTATCCTTACAGACTTGCCTCCCTGAAAAAAACATAAGTTCAACAAATCAATAATGGAAAAAAGCTACTTAAGTCTGTATCTTCTCAAGTCTTCCATTTTTCTACCTTCTCCATATCTGAAGCTTCAAACGATGGCAAACCCATTTCCTCAATTGCCACTAAAAAGTTCCTGATGTTTTCAAAGTATTGGAAAGCTGAGAGTGCAGCTCCATCTACAACATCATCTGGCGCTTCAACAACCTATAAAGAGATGTTAATTCTCCACATGAATCAGAAAACGCAATCATCTCCATCTCTATATTTAATGAGTCACATAAGGTTGAAAATCAACAGATACTTGACTCTCCCTATGTAAAACCTCATCTAACACCAAGGAAAAAATCTCAGAAGCTACAGAGATGTGAAAGTGTGATGAATTTTACCTTTGAAACTGATCCAGGATTAACTTTGTTAAGAACATTACAAAGCTTAATCCCACTTCGCAATCCAAGCCTAAAATCTTCTTCTGAAGGCTCTGTTGGAAAATCTCTACCATAGGAAACTCCAATCATTTCTCTAATCCACCCAGCAGCTTCGTATCTTCTCAGAGCTTCATAATACCAAAACAATTGTAAATTCCGATTAAAAATCAATAAATATAAGCAAAAAATGCCAACAAGATCTCTAAACAAAACGCAATTTCATTTTCATCGTTTAAACATTTGATAACTCAAAAATACCAACTCAATTCATGCTAAAAATTTCAAAACCAAATTTCACTAGATAAATCGAATTCTCCATCTGTTTCATTCATAAATTGCGAAAACCAGAATTGAAGGAGAAGGGATCTAAGAAAAAAAATCGAAAAGACTCACAAGATTCCTCAACAATCTGGGGAACCAATGCAACATCGCTTGATCGGGTACTATGCTGTTGAAGAACATCTTCAACAATAGATACAACGGAAAACGAAAGATCATTATTAATCTCCGATGTCATCGCCATCTACAAGAGAAACCAGAGACGCTGCGATTAGAGAGATTTGGTGGTGAGGTTATGATGATTGATCTTAGGTACAGAGAGATTTGCGGCTTTTAAAGGGAGAAGAAGAAGAAGAGAAACGGAAGCGAAACAAAAAAGGTCTTTTGAAAATGAAAATTTTCCCTCACTTTCTCGGCTCACTTTTTTTCTCTCTCTTTCTCGAGAGATAAAATTTAGGCGAGAGGGGAGAAAGAGACGCAATACGCTCCGAACCTGACTCCAAACGTCCCAGGTTCGTTTCTTTTTACTCACTATTTTTTTCTTTTTCCTTCTTGCTCTCAACCATTCATGGTATTAGTATAATACTTTTATGTTACTCACTATTAGTTAGTTCATATATACA
This sequence comes from Cardamine flexuosa, assembly GCA_963555745.1. Classification (NCBI taxonomy): domain Eukaryota; kingdom Viridiplantae; phylum Streptophyta; class Magnoliopsida; order Brassicales; family Brassicaceae; genus Cardamine; species Cardamine flexuosa. The sequence continues at coordinate 10,031,686 of OY743216.1, read as the reverse complement.
GACAAATATAATTAAGTTAGAAAATGATAAATAGGATTGGCAAAAAATAACAAAGAAACAAATTAATTAAACAAAAATATTACACCAATATATTTTCAAAACTACCAGATGTTTGTTTCTTACTCGCATAAAAATTTTCTCCAGTATTTTTATCTATATATAAACATTTTTTTCCTAACATTATTTATTTTTATAAAATGGATATAAGATAAGATCAGATTCAGACCACGTGTTTGTTTCCTTACTTACATGGGATTTTTTCTCCATGTTTTCATCTAGATATCATTTTCTTTCCTAATGTTATTTACTTTTATAACAAGAGTTAGTAAAAGAAAATAACTATGACTGTAAAAATATTAGCGATATCCATATGATTGGGATATGACACATGTGGATGTGTTATAGCTTATGGTTGATCACAAGCGATAAAAATGTTCGTGAACATGATATATCGATTTCCTTAGCTTACATTATATCATAAAATATTTCAAACAATAAATTTATATTATTAATATAATATAACCTATTTTAGGAGAAAAACTTTAAATAACATAAAATTATTTTAGTAATGTATAATTTGAAATATATTTCAGTCATTAGTCTTTTAGACTCAATTAGTTAGATACTAATGATTTTGAAATTAGAAGATAGGTCAATAACAAAAACTTGAACTAATTGCAAAACAAGAGAAAGATAAACAAATAACTTAACGAAAAAAACATGTAACTGATATAATTGCCTAGCAGATCCTTTTAGTTTTTGGAATGCAAACTATTTAGAGCATCTTTAGTGGTGATATATACTATCGGTGTCTAAAACATGTTTTAATAGTTAATTTGATTTGAATGTCTTAAATAAGGAATAGTAGTGACTCATTTTGTAGTGTTTTTGGCTCCAAAAAGTTCTCGTTCTCCTTTGGCTTTGTAGTGCTTTTGTCTCTAAGGAGTTTATGTTCTCCGTTGGCTTAGTTTTTAGCTTTGTTGTAATTTTCCCAGTTTATTAATAACAAACTAGATGACAAAAAAGAAAAGAATAATAGTATCTATGAAAAATACCATAAAAATGGATATCTTAAATATTAGTAGTTTAATATTATTTTTTGTTTTATAAGACACACATCTCCTCCATTATGTCACCTAATGTATTTATCATAATTATCTGAAAAATATACTTCATTTTTTGGCGCACAAACTCTCTCTATAAATGACATAATCGCGTAAACATATTTTGTCTAGTAGATTTCTAGATGTACATCAAGTGCTACATTCATTTAATATAGATAATGATGTTCCAAAATACGTTAATGTATTTAGTTACAATTTGATTTTCCTAACACTTAGTTCCATATGTTTCAGTATACTGTATATTGTTTCTTTCTGTTAAGCATTATATCAAATATGTTTGTCTTTTAAATTTAATCTTACACTATTAGCATGATACTATAGTATTTAACGTAATATAAGTTTATTTTTTATAATCAGGAGAACATGTATTTAGCAAAAAAAGAAAAGAAAATCAGTGAGCTAGAGTACTCATGAACACTTTTGCCTCAAATGATGATGATAATAGTCAAAGCCGAGCTTCGGTTCGGATCCGAACCATTACAAAAAAGAGGCGCGTATTTTCGGTCGACGTGGCTAATTAATTAAATGGATGGCTTAGCTTAAGCCTTTTAAGGATTAAATAAATACTCGGGCCGAAATTGAATGGGCCCACTTTAAAAAGCAGCCCAGAAACATGCTGGCTAAAGTGAGAATTAGGCACGCAACTTCAGTTTAAAAAGCACACATCAATTTCTGAACCTCCACACCTCCACATTTTTCTATTCTTTCTTTTACAACTAAAATTAGTTTTGCACTAACTAAAATAAATCCCCTAAACCGACAAATTTTAAACAAAAGAATTCATTTTCTACAATCTACAGATATAATGACATAACATTTCAGCTAGTGGGAGTAATATGTCTATATGAATTGTATCATTATATAATGGAAAAAAAAATTGTATCATTATCCTATTCTTTAGATAAATCAATGTCTCTTTATTGGCATTGAAGATAATTATTGTTATAGATTATAGATATTCAGAAATCCAATTAAGTATCAACTTTTAGAAATGAACAGGACCCTTTTGCCAAACACAGTGAGCACACCAACCTGTAAAAGTATACTTTGCTTAGATAGTTCTTTTGATAGAGTATAATGCATGTATTGATGTGTGTGTATGGTACGAGTGTGTATTTACGTGGTCCAATTCAATGGATCTTAATAAATAATAAATTGATTGTTGCCTCCGAACTGGGACCCTTTAATTTATTATAAATTTGTAACCATTAAGACCTTTAAGTATGTGGTTTTAATAGTTGAGATAGTTATTAGCTTTCTTGAGGGGAGCTTAATAGTTTAACTAAACTGCCAAGTGAACGAAATCATTTCATTTGCTTCCTAATTAGTAGGAAACACAGACCAAACATCCCTTTCCCAAAACACTTTATTTTCTGTATTTAGATATCTAAGGATGTGTTTTTTTATTTCCTTTCTTTAATATATAAAAGATATCTAAGGGTGGTTATTTACTTATAATATTAATAGGATATGAATCCACAAGTGTATAATTTATATATATATATATATTTTCTTATAATTATCAATTACAATTGTATGCTTCTATACACATTGAAATATTTTAAATAGAAACTAATATATTTTCATGTATAATCTACAGTGAAAATCCAATATACAATGTTTTGTTTCTACATCAATGAGATCAAATATTAAATCTTAGAAATTATGAAACCTGCCTCTTATTATATAAATATGAATGATTTAAAGTTAATTCACTAGATCGTGACAGGTGTCAATTTTAACTATCAGATTTTTACATGTTTTAAAAATGGAAAACAATTATAAAAGGAAATTTTTTAAACTAAAATATGAAAAAGTTAAAATACCTATTGAAGAAAAAAACCCATAGATTATCAAAAAAGTAAAAATAAATTTAAAATAGGAATATAAATATATAAAAAAAATCTATTTTATTTAACTTAACATAAAAACTACAAAAAAGAAGTAAAAGTAGAAAATAAAACTAGATTTTGACATATTCTAAAAATGGAATAAAATTATTAAAAAAATCCTATTTTATAAAAAGAAAGTAAAATTAGAAAAGAAAATTATTTATGTAATTTTATAAAAATAAAGTAAAAGTTCATTTAATTAAAAAAAAAGAAGTTAAAATATATATTTTCTAAAAATAAATAGAAAAAACCATTGATTATCAGAAAAATAAAAGGAAATTTTAAAATAGGAATACAATTATAAAAGGAAAAAAAATCTATTTTATTTAACTAAACATAAAAACTACAAAAAGAAAGTAAAAGTAGAAAAAAAAATTAAATTTAGACATGTTTTAAAAATGGAATGCAATTGTAAAAAGAAAAAAAAATTCTGTTTTGTAAAAAAGAAGTAAAATTAGAAAATAAAATTATTAATGTAATTTTCTAAAAATAAAGTAAAAGTTCATTTAAGTAAAAAACGAAAAAATTAAAATACCTATTTAAAGAAAACAAAAAACAAAACCATAGATTATCAGAAAAATTAAAGGAAATTTAAAATAAGAATCTTATTATATGAAGATGAATGATTCAAAGTTAATAATTCACCAGATCGTGACACGTGTCAATTTTAACGATCATATTTTAACATGTTTTAAAAATGGAAAACAATTATAAAAAGAAAAAAAATTATCTAAAATACGAAAAAGTTAAAATAACTATTAAAGAAAAATAAAATAAACAAAACCATAGATTATCAAAAAAGTAAAAAGAAATTTAAAATAAGAATACAATTACAAAAAGAAAAAAATCTTATTTTATTTAACTTAACATAAAAACTACAAAAATGAAGTAAAAGTGGAAAATAAAACTAGATTTGGACATATTTTAAAAATGGAATGCAATTATAAAAATAAAAATATTCTATTTTATAAAAAAGAAGTAAAAATAGAAAATAAATTTATTAATGAGATTTTATAAAAATAAAGTAAAATTTTATTTAATTAAAAACGAAAAGTTCAATTCCTATTAAAAATAAAAATAAACAAAATCATAGGTTATCAGAAACATAAAAGGAAATTTAAAATAGGATTCAATTAGATTAAGACAAAAAAGAAAAAAATCTATTTTATTTAACTGAACATAAAAACTGCAAAAAAGAAGTAAAAGTAGAAAAGAAAAAAAATTAGATTTAGACATGTTTTAAAAATGGAATGCAATTGTAAAAAGGAAAAAAAAAATTCTATTTTATAAAAAGAAAGTAAAATTAGAAAAGAAAATTATAATGTAATTTTATGAAAATAAAGTAAAAGTTCATTTAATTTAAAAACAAAAAATTAAAATACCTATTTTAAAAAAATAAATAAACAAAACCATTGATTATCAGAAAAATAAAAGGAACTTTAAAATAAGAATACAATTATAAAAGAAAAAAAAATCTATTTTATTTAACTTAACATAAAAACTACAAAAAGGAAGTAAAAGTAGAAAAAACATTTATTAGTGTAATTTATAAAATAAAGTAAAAGTTTATTTAATTAAGAAACAAAAAAATTAAAATACCTATTTTAACAAATAAAATAAACAAAATCATAGATTATCAGAAAAATAAAAGAAAACTTAAAATAGGAATACAATTATAAAAGGAAAAATAATTCTATTTTTTGACTTAACATATCTTATTATATGAATAAGTAAAAAATACCTATTTAAAAAAGTAAAATAATCATCTTAGATTAAAAATAAAAAAAATAAAAAAAGGAATACAATTTAAAAAGGGAAAATAGTTCTACTTTCTCACCTATATAAAACATGTTTGACATCTCCTCAAATTCAAAACCAGAAAAATCACAGCTCTAGAAACTTCATAAACCTATGGTAATTTTACATCAATATCTACTCCATTCATATTTGTTTTATTACTATTAATATTTTAGGGTTCGAGCACCTCTATTTAGTACAATCAGTAAATTTATTGATAGTTAGAGATCTCCAATCAATAAACCTATACAAACAAATTAGTATAAATTTTATTGATCTCTAAGCACCTCTACCTGGGAGGCAAGAAATCTTAAAAAAAAAAATGAGCTCATAGGAATTATTTTCTTTTTACTTGATGAGAAAGTTAATTTTATGTGGTTAAATTAATATATGTGTTTTCCTACTTATTATCTAAGCCTAATCCAGTTTTTTTCCCTTATAAAGAAAAATATTATTCAAGATTCTGTACACCATTCCTTTCTAAAAAAGTTTGAAGATCAATTACGTGAAGAAATTTTATTGAAATTACAAATTTTAATTTGCAAGATTGCAATAAGAATTACAAAGTCTCTGATCATAAATTTTATCTGAATTCGAGTCAGATTCAGGTACATGAAATATTAGAACAAATACATATAAAAATTTGGTTACATTTGGTTAAAATTTCATAAATTTAATTAAGAACTGAACTATTTTGATATAAAAATAATTTATATTTTTAGGTTTATAATTATTGGTTAAATATGTTATATTTATTCAAACTATCATTAATATTTTTGAATATATAATTGTATTTCAAATATTTCAAATATATTATTAATATCATATATTTAATTGAATTATACTAAATTTTTATTTTATAAATCCGCCCGTCAGGCGGATCCTAATCTAGTGTATATATATAATTGATTTTAGGTTTTTAGTCCACAAAACGTCTTCTTAAATTGTGAAATGAAACGGATTGCTATGAGATAAAAACTTTGTATAGAGCTATTTACTTTTAAAATAAATGGATAATCACAATGCTTAACTAGCATAATTGAATAATGGACTGAAAACGACAAAAGAGGTTAAATGATAATGATTTGGTGTACTTGAAAAATACTTTTACTTTGTTATAGGGCTTTGGAGAGGGCCCTCAAATGTCTACTTTTTCTGTGGGATTGGAACATTTAAAATAGCAAACAAGGTCTACTGTCTCTCCCGACCTAAACACTTTTGCCTTGAATAGATGTTATGTAATATAACAGCGATTGTAGTGATAGCAACCAAGTATCTATCTCACTCTTTTATCATTAATGATCATAAGTTATTAGTATATATTTTTCAGATTGTAGGTTTTTTTTGGGGTAGTTTCTAAACTCTAAAATAATTGTTTTCAACAAAACTAGAACTCTAAAATAAGATATCCCTAGTATATACAGTTCTCATAAATCACGCCCGACCCAAAAAAACGCATCAGGCCAATACACTAGTCACGGTTACATATTCTCTAAAAAAATTCTAAATCGAACATTATAGGCTTAGAGTTAAGCCCATAAATCTTTACAACTCTCTTATTTTTCTCTTTAATGTGTATGGCCTAGAAATCTATGACTCTACGTTTTTTTTTTTTGCGGAATGTTTAGTTGGAATATTTAGTGGAAGATTCAATGCAGATATCTATATCTGCTATGCACTTAAAGTTGTACTAGATGTTAATCCATTAACCTCTTTAAGGTCAATTCATGCTTCAGGATATCACCGAAGGCAACAAGAGCACTAGTAGTTTGATCGATATGAAGCTTGTGGACGTGTGGTGTTATTCTTTTTCGTTTTGATTTTTGATTTCATCAATCTCTTAACTAAACTGCTTCAACTTTGTTCTTTTTACTCAAACTTTAGAATTTTGTATCCTTTATTATAAACCTATAAAATGGAGTGTAACTAAAATCCAACTCCATATCTATATTAAACCTATGTTGTCATTGTTGGGTTTAAAATGGAGTGTAAAATCCAACAAACAACTTCCAAACATTTGATTGTTGGGTTTAAAATCCAACAAACAACTTCCAAACATTTGATTGGACCTAGAGCGTCCGGCCCACATGTATAATAGTGATTAGTCCCACATCGCTTAGACTCAAGAGAATGGCAGGGGAAGCAGACTATAAGAAGATCAGTGGGTAGATTGAACAAATCACTTACCTGGACGGAGTCAACTCTTAATCAAGAAGACGAGTGGCCTAGGCTAGTGACTTCCATTGCACACTAAGGAAGGGTGCTATGCTTAAGGTCTTCCCAAGTGGAAGAGCCTGCGTCATTATTTATGGCAGAGGGGGGGTTTGCGTTCGCGCAGCCCCTACCATCTTCATTAGTAATAACTTTCATGCTATTCTCTAACAACAAACTAATTTTTGGTATATGAATCGAAAATATAACGACATGCGTTTTATTATTTCAATTCAGAGTCCCACATCGGAGAGATATACAAGGTTGATAGGTTTTGTTTGACTATAAATAACGAGGCTTTAATTTGAAGAAATTTATCTTTGCGCTTGGGGCAATGACGCAGCTAGTGAGGTACTAACCGAGGCGCGTCTATTGTTGGTTGAAAACTATTTCCAAACCCCCTCTTTGGCCTTCGGGTCATTGAGAATTTTTGGGGTAAAGCCCCACAATTTATTAGTTGAACATTTTAATATCTTAAGCTTTGCCCAGATTCGAAAATGTTTTTAACTCTTACAGGGACAATTTCTTAGTTTCAACACTAAACTCTTTGTTGATTACAAAACTAAAGAGAGAAGTATTCTAATTCAAAGAAGAAAGAAATTGGTCTCACATGACCGTAGGTGTTCTAAGTAGTCATCTTGTAAATGTATAAAACCCTGATTATTCACCTGGTTTTGATTGTGGAGGTTTCAAATGTCTCCTGGTAGGATATTGAGAAAATCTTTACTATGTTTACCTTCTTTTCATTTTTGTTAGTTTCCGACCAAGTTACATAGTTTAAAAATACTGGGTTGAGCATCAAAGAGTTTTTGGAAAATATTACACTTTACTAATTCGCATGAAATTTAATCCTCCACTGGACGAATCAAAAAACGGATTTTCTCCCATGAGTTTTATATATACGTTTCCTGTTTTTTTTTTTTGGTTGCCATTGCCTTTTATGATAGTTTTGAATTTCTTAGTTTTTGTTTTGTTTTGTAATACTTTATGAAGAGGTGATTGACACATGGGGAAAGTGATTGAATGTCGTTATGTAAGTTTCACCATTTGAATGTCACAATGTCGTCATTCCATATATGACCTCTCAATTATTATAAATTTATAACTAGGGAATCTCTATATTCTATTTTGCTTCTTTTGGAGATTTGTTTTTCCTTCATGCAACGTTTTTAATCGTTAAAAGAGAAAGAAGTCAAATCTTATAATTACCGATAAAATAAACACATCTTTGGATCCAACATTTATATGTTTTCTTTTGTATTACTTTAAAAGGGAAAAATAAGTAGAAATCGAATGAAGTCTGGAAGAAGACAAGAATCAGATAATGATACTTCTAATTCGTATGAGAAATGCAGTAAACACATTGTACATTGCTGCAAATGCTACGATATATCGGAAATATTGTCAACTAATACAAAACGTACAACTTCGCTTTCAAACAATCTTTGGACTTTGTGAAACACAGTTGGAGAAGGTATACAATTTCTTCCTTGATCTCACCTCGTTCCTTGTTTAAACAACAAGACACAAAATAAATATATTTGTGTTAAGAAGATCTGATTATATTTTCTTATTGTTATTAAAGAAATTAATATTTGTATATATGATCTTTGTTGCAGATTTCTTATTATCATATATGTAGAACTTGTCTAACAAGTTATGATCCTGTATATAAAGTAACAATATTGGTTAATGAATAAATATGAGAAAAGCTAGTGAACTTTTAAGGTTTCCCTCCAAATTTAGTATTGTCTCAGAACATTAGTCAAATTATACGATTTTTTTAGTTCTTCTTAATCCTTTACTGCTATCTACCCCTTTTCTCTTCTTCTTTTTTTCATTTTTGTTTTTCTTTGATCTCTATTCTTGTTAGACAATATCGCATTTATGGTTGTTGACTATAAGAAATATTAATATAATATTAATATTTTTTTCTCTTATTATGTGGTCTTATAGTTATCCGTTTTCTATTGAAATATTGTTATTACTTAACATATTTGGTGACCAATTAAATTGGAAATAAAGGAGTTGATTCCTAATAAATCTCTACTTTGATGGACGGTTGAGATTAATCCTGAGGAAAACCTAATGAGAAATAGGTCCTCTCTCCACCTATAAATATATACTTTTAGACCATCATAAAGGTATCCTAACACAACACGTTAAAGAGAAATTTATAGGCAAGGAGAGAGAAACCTAATCTCCTAACCTAAAAGTTCAGGAATACCATTCACGGAAAAATCTCCGCAACAATGAACATGGACTTAAGCGTAAAACATGTGCAAATAACTCGTATTTCTTGTGGCATAAGAAACTGAGACACATTTCCAGTGAAATAATCAAAAGATTGGTAAAAGATGAAGTCATTCCGACTCTAGATTTTACTAACATTACAGAGTGTGTAGATTGCATTAAGGGTAAGCAAACTAAACAAACTAAAAGAGGAGCCACAAGAAGTACACAGCTTCTTGAAATCATACATACAGATATTTGTGGACCTTTTAACGTTCCAACTTTTGGAGGCGAAAGTACTTCATTACCTTGATCGATAATCATTCACGTTACTGTTATATCTATTTATTGCATGAAAAATCTCAATCTATGGATGTAGTACAAGTGTTCATTACTAAAGTAGAGAGACAATTAGATAGAAAAGTGAAAATCATTAGGTCTGATAGAGATGGTGAGTTTTATGGCAGATATGATGAAACAGGAAAACATCCTGGACCTTTTGCCAAACTTCTCTAGAAATTAGGAATCGTTGCACAATACACAATGCATGGTTCTCCATGGCAGAATGGTGTAGCTGAAAGGCAAAACCGTACTTCTATGAGAATGGTTAGATCCATGATGAGTCATGCTAACTTACATATATCCTTGTGGATGGACGCATTACATACGGCAGTCTATATCTTGAACCGGGTTCCTAGCAAAGCAGTTCCAAATACTCCTTTTGAACTGTGGAAAGGCCGGAAACCTAGTCTGTCACACCTTCAGATTTGGGTATGTCCAGCTGAAGCAAGAGTTTACAATCCACATGAAAAGAAATTAGATTTCAGAACAGTCAGTGGTTTCTTTATTGGTTACCCTGAGAAATCTAAAGGATATAGAATTTATTGCCCAAACCATAGTACGCAAATTGTAGAAACGGGTAATGCCAGATTTTATGAGAATGGCGATAGTAGTGGGAGTGATAAAGTTCAAGATGTCATCATTCAGGAAATTATGGTCAGTATCCCTTTGCCCTTAGTTCCGAATGTTGGGAATCCTCTTATTGTTGAACCTTTAGACAATGAGGAAAACCCAATGAATGATGATAATCCACTCCATGATGATAACATCGCCAATAATGATCTTGAAGCACAAGAGGAACCAGTATTAAGAAGATCAACTCGTCAGAGGAGATCTGCTATTTCTGATGACTATGTGCTTTATCAAGTAGAATCTGGAGAAATAATTATTAAAGATCCGATTTCTTATTCACAAGCCATGAAAGATGTTAATTCTGCGAAATGGATTGATGCTAGTAAAGATGAAATAGGCTCGATGGCTAAGAATAAAGTCTGGGACGTTGTTCCATTGCCTGAAGGACACAAAGCAGTTGGGTGCTAGTGGATCTTTAAGACCAAGCTTGACTGTAATGGCAATGTTGAACGATATAAAGCCAGACTAGTAGCCAAAGGGTTTAGTCAGAAAGAAGGCATTGATTATAGTGAGACTTTTTCACCTGTGTCTAGAAAAGACTCATTCATAATTATTATGGCATTAGTAGCTCAATATGATCTCGAGTTACATCAAATGGATGTGAAAACTGCTTTCTTAATGAAGACTTATATGAAGAAGTCTATATGCGTCAACTTGAAGGTTTCATAATTGAAGGTCAGGAAGACATGGTCTGCAAGTTAATGAAATCAATATATGGACTGAGACAAGCTTTGAGCAATGGTATCTAAAGTTTGATGAAACCATTACGAAATTTGGTTTCACAGAAAACATGGTAGATCCATGTATTTACCTCAAGTTCAGTGGGAGTAAGTTCATATTTTTGGTATTGTATGTTGATGACATAATATTGGCCAACATTGATCTTGGTCTCTTATATGAGATTAAGAGTTATCTCTCTGACAACTTTGATATGAAAGATATGGGTGAGGCATCCTATGTGATAGGAATTGAAATATTCCATGATAGATCACTTGAAATTTTAGGCTTGTCTCAGAAAGCATATATTGACAAAGTTCTTGAGCGTTTTGGCATGATAACTTGTACTTCTAGCATTGTTCCTATGCAGAAAGGTGACACGCTTAGTCTTAAGAAATGTCCGCGTAATGAAATGGAACGTAATGAAATGCAGAATTATCCTTATGCATCACTAGTGGGAAGTTTGATGTATGCTCAGGTTTGCACTATACCTGATATTAGCGACGCAGTTGGCATGCTGAATAGATTTCAGAGTAACCCAGGACTCGCTCATTGGCAAGCTGCAAAGAAAGTTTTGAGATACCTAAATGGGACAATAAACCACATGCTAACATACAGAAAATCAACACATCCACATATGGTTGGTTTTTTAGACTCAGATTATGGTGGATGCCATGATTCCAGGCACTGCACTCTTGGCTATGTGTATCTCCTTGGTGGAGGTGCTGTATCATGGAAAAGCTAAAAATCGCAGCTAATTTACACATCCACTATGGAAGCTGAGTATGCAGCATGTTATGAGGCTTCGCTTCAGGGAGCATGGTGACGGAATTTTGTGTCCAAGTTTGAGGTTTTAAACTTTGTTGACAAGCCTCTAACTCTTTACTGTGACAATCAAGCTGCAGTCTTCTCTAAGCATGATAGGATATCTAAAGGGGCCAAGCATATAGACCTTAAATATCTATCAATTAAGCAAGATGTCAAAAGAGGAAAGTTTTTCATTGAACATATAGGCACTGATCTTATGGTTGCAGACATATTCACGAAAGCATTAACTCCTAAGACCTTTATGAAGCATGCTGACAGTATGGGTCTAGAGGATAGCTCTTAATTATGATTGTCTGTTTATGTTTCGCCTATTTTATGACATTTTATTTGAGATCTTTAATGACTTTTACATCTTTTATTTATTTTGTTTCCAATGTGCACACACATTATTGTTTGCTGGATTTATGACAACAAAATACGTCTTTATTTCAAGACATAAAAGGGACCATTAAGATAACTCCTACTTATGTTCACGGTCTAGCTATGAGGGTAGTCAGTGCAGTAGTACATGGAAGGGATCATGTTGCATAATGATGTGCGACCGCCATGACTCTCATTGATTGCTAGATTAGCCAAGACACTTATGATGACCAAATGAAAGAAATTAAGTTAGAACATATTATGCCGGCTTTATGATTCCTAAGAGAAAACATTAATGGATCTTACTAACGACCAAGTGGGAGACTGTAAGAAATATTAATATAATTTTTTTCTCTATTATGTGGTCTTATAGTTATCCGTTTTCTATTGGAATATTTTTATTATTTAACATATTTGGTGACTAATTAAATTGGAAATAAAGGACTTAATTCCTAATAAATCCTAACACAACACGTTAAAGAGAAGTTTATAGGCAAGGAGAGAGAAACCCTAAAACTTAGAATATTCTAGAATAGTTATAATTAATTAAATAAAAGATAATAATTAAAGATATTTGAAATATTTACAAATATCTTGCTGCATTAAGATCTTAGAGAGATCGATATATAATTTCTTATTGCTATTAGGGAATTTAGTATTTGTATATATCTCTTTGTTGCTAAATAGGTAGATTTCCTATTACCATATATGTAAAGACTTATTTAGACAACTTATGATCTTGTATAAATAACTATATTGGTTAATGAGTAAATATGAGAGAAACTATTATGCTTTTGAGGATTCTTTCAAATTTGACAATCTGGTTGTTATGTACGCTTTGGTTGGTGCTTATTTAGTTTACGAATCTTGAATGAAACGAGTCGAATTACACTTTGCACAAAGAAGTTTGGACCTTGTATCTTTAATCTTTTCAGGCTTAAAACCACTATGTAGGTATACTGTGTTGCCTGATTGTAGGTGTGGTAACTATGCATAAAGATGCAAGCTGATGCAACATAGATCAGTTGTCTGAATCACACAGTTGTAAGAAGATATCATGCAAAAAAGAGATTCAAGGGTAAGCAGATTGAAAACATCCTTGCCTCTGGTTTATAAGAACTCAGTATTTTAAGACACGAATGTGGTTCATGACAACGTCTATAATGAAGCAAGTACTTGAAGTATAAGAAGCTTTGTGATACGACATAAGACATGAAGGTTTAAGAACTAAAGATACTACATCTTCTATGTCATGAATATAAACAAAAAAGTGACACTAGCTATGCGTGACACTGAAGCAGAAAAGACAATAAATTAGTATTATCATTTGTGTGGCTACATAAATGATATGAAGCATGTGAAACAGAAGTGAATGTCATTTTTGGTTAGATTTAGAATATTCTAACAAATTCTTATTTGACATAAGTCAATGTCGGTCGTGCATGCTAAAAGATTGGAGCAGTCATGAAGCAAATCAAGTATGATGTATAAGACAATGTTGACAGTGTTATTGAGCCTGGCAATATCACATGTGTTGCTGAAGATTGTAGTTGAGGTCTGATCATGGTAAATACTTGAAGCACAAAGCATACACATAAAGTAAAACAAGTTATGAGTGTTTGTCAAAGAAGACATAACTGTTAAGTCTCGAAGCATCACATGATTGAGATTGATGAGAAATGTTTATGAAGATAAAGAGTATATGCTTGTGAAACAACAATGAGTAAGAAGCTGTAAAACAGAAAAAGCTACAAAAGCTTAGTCAAGAACAAAGAATGGTAATATTTAAGTAATAAATAAAGTTGCGAGGGATACATGTGAGTGTGCATTGCTCTAAATATGTTTGATGTGGTAATGGATAAAAATGCAAGAAGGTGAAAAAATGTTTGATGAACTTTTAGAAGAAATAAAAAAAGCATATGGAGGAATGCATTCTATGTGGACAGCCCCGGCCCAAGAAAAGAAAAGGCCCTAGGGAAAAATATTTTGTATACTTCATTATTATGAAAAATAAAAGATTTGGGCTCCTGATAATATTTTTTTTGTTTTAAAATAGGCCATTACATTTAATTTTTAATAACATAAATTCTTAAATATAATATTTTGGGCACTTACAATTTTCAAAATAAAAATGGGGTTTTTTACTTATTTTTTTAATGGAATTGAGCGTCTGGGCAGTTGCCCTTTTGTCCTATCCTTTTGGACTGGGCCTGTAAGTGGGCAGGATGAATAATAAAACCCATTAACACATTGTTGGCCCAAGAGAGGTTGAGATGGAAATTAGGGTTTATGAGGTATCAGTATATATAGCAAAGTGCTATATCAAAAAGTCATGTTGTCCTTATATAATATAGCAGAGTGCTATCAAAAAGTCATGTTGCCCATCCACAAAAGATTATTGGTGATTATTGATGTGGAGACTAGACTGCGGGAAAAGATAGATGAATCAGAAAATAATCGGAGTTACTCAGACCTGATATGTTGTAAGGTACACATTGTCCATTTAGTAGCTTCTTCTTTTTAACATGTTTATGCATTTCAAAGATGAAATAGATCTAGCCAAAAACAAATAAAAAAGATCTAGCCACATATAGGTTATTCACATAACATATTAATTTGTTATGATTTTTTATTAGTTATTAAATTTGTGGTTAAGAAGGTACTAACACTACAAAAAGAGGGTATTTTGTGTCGCTTGAGTATATATATAGAGAATGAGTTATAACTAAGGTTCATAGTAGCAGGAACAGCCATCAGCGAGGTCTTCGAAATCCGCCTCTGAGTTTACAAGCTCAGTTTTCATTAAAAGAAGGATCAAATGGACAACAGATCTACATGAAAAGTTTGTAGAGTGTGTGAATCAACTGGGTGGCCTCATGAGTATGATATTTTCAATATTATCTTAAATGTATGTAAGTGTGTGTGGATTCATAATGGAAATGAATTACTTACCCTTTCCCCCAATTGATTCTTGAACTCATAGAAGCAACACCAAAGGAGATCTTGAAGCTTATGAGAAAGCATGACTTGACCTTGACCATCTATCACATCAAAAGCCATCTTCAGGTAAGTACCTCTCATCATTTTTTTATATAGATTATGCTCTACATATAAATGTATATGATTCATTATTATCTAATCTTCTTTGTATCCATCAGAATTATCGATCATTGAAACATGTTCAAAATTCCATACAAGATAAAATCCTAGGTTTGTTAGCTCTGTCTCATTCACTGATCCAAAACTAAGCATTATATTTAACTAAATTCTTAAAATAAAAAAAACTTGGTTAAATGATCACAAAGAAGATCAGGCGATTCATCAGGATGGTTCAAGAATCAAAGAGTTGATGAAAATGCAAGAGGAAGTGGGACAACAACTCCAAAAACAACTAGAGGTTTGTTTTTTTTCCTTTTTTTCTTTTTTTTTTTTGAAATTTTACTAGAGGTTTGTTTCTCTCAACATTTATCAGAGTCCAAACTCAGAATCTATATATATTAGCTAATAAAAAACTGTAGGTTAATTTACAAAGAGTAAAAGAAGTGCCTTTGCCGTTAAAGAATCGTTTAGATCTTGCTTTCCTAATGTGTTGAAAAAAAGCTGTATGAAGGGAATTGACAGTTGGAAAATGATTGTTCGTTTAGATGCATGCATGCATGAAACAAGAATAGAAAAATTTGCCATTTAGGACCATAAAGATATTTAATACAATTATATATAATTTAAAAACAAAAAAGCCAGATTTTTTTTTGTTTTTATTTAGGCTACCATTTTTGTTGGAGTCATTCAAAAATGGTGGTCCGAATGAAAATAATAGTTTTGTGATCATTTCTATATATTTATTATTTAAAATTTTAAAATTAAAATAATATGAATTTTAAAATAATATGAATTTTAAAATTGTATTAAATATTTTTGAAAAAAAAATATTTAGTGAAAATTTTTTTAGCCTTTGAGATATATATATATCAATTAATTATGGATAAAATATAATTATGGCCTTTAAATATAAAATAATTTGGTGATCCTGGCTAATCAGTTGCTTATTAAGTTGTTTTCCGGATCTGACATGGACTCACTAGTATTGAGTATGGTTTAGAAGAATAAAGAGAAGATGTTGGTGATTTGATTTGATAATTAGAAAATAGTGTCCTGTTTGTATATTTATTTTACTAATGTCGGATATATGTTTTTTTCATTTCCGCAGATGCAGAGAGAATTATGCTTGTTGGTTGAAAAACTAAAGAACTCGACGAGATGATCAAAAATTCAGAAGGAAAGACGAAGTTGTAATACGTACCTTTAAGGCTAGCTATAAGTAAGACTTGCACTTATATATAGCTAGAAGGTATCATGATGAGTTTTAGAAAAACATAATCTAAACAATGGTTTATGACTTTATGTTCTTAAAAACAAAAAAAAAAACAAAAAACAATGGTTTATGTTTTTATTGGTTTAGTAATAATCTGTACTACATCAGATTTATTTACAGTGATACCAAACAAAATAAAACTAAACTAATACATATCTGGTCACATAGAAACTGGTAGACAATATATAATGAATAAACTCTTATACAAATTAATGTAAGAGATAGAAATATACGTACAAATTAAAAGTAATATATCAAGCTGGTAATTTTGTTTTAAGCATAAGTCCTGCTTATATCTATCTTCTATATCCCAACTTACGATTATTTATTAGTTTCGCCCCTCGTCGTCGGAGATTCAGTATTATTATCGATCAATCGGAGAGGAATAAACTAACTTATATTCTTTTATAAATTACGTTTTCGTTCAAGCTATGCCAATACCGTCTAAAACTATATAACAAAAATAAAAATAAAGTTTAATGCCGTTTCCAGCACGTTGTTGGGGTTCTAGGAGCTTCAAACGGCACAATGTGTTAATCATTAAAGTCCCACATCGCTTTGACTCATAAGAATAACTGGGGAAACAGAGTATAAGAAGAGAAGTAGGCCTTCAGGGCTAATCACTTACCTGGACGGGGTCAACCTTGATCAAGAAGAAGAGTGGCCTAGACTAGTGACCTCCATTGCACATAACGGATGGGTGATTAGCTTAAGGTCTTCCCAAGTGGAAGAGCCTGCGTCATTATTTGTGGCAGAGGGGGTTTGCGTTCGCGCAGCCCCTACCATCTTCAGTTATATTAACTTTCATGTGTTTCTTTATTAATATTAAAGGAGTTTTTGTTATCTGGATCGTAAACTTATTTGTCTGTTATGAGATGTGTGTTTGTTATTACGTCTTAGTATCCCACATCGGATAGATATACAAGGTTGATATGTTTTTTTGATTATAAATAACGAGGCTTTGACTCTAAGCGAATTCATCTTTGCGCTTGGGGCAATGACGCAGCTAGTGAGATTCTAACCGAGGCGCGTCTATTGCTGGTTGAAAACTATTTCCAAACCCCCTCTTTGGCCTTCGGGTCTTAGAGAATTTTTGTAAGGGCTCTTTCTGGGGTAAAGCTCTACAATTTCTTAGTTCAATATTTTAATATCTTATGCTTAGCCCAGATTCGAAAGATGTTCTTAACTTTTACGGGGTAGCCCCACAATTTCTTAGTACAAGACTAAACAGACACTTTGTTGATTACAAAACTAAAGATAAAGTGGTATCACATGACCGTAGGTAGGGCTGAGCAAAAAACCCGCACTCGAACCCGACTTGAAAAAACTCGATCCGAAGTTTTAAAATACCCAAACAGGTCCTATACTTCTAAACCCGAACCTTCGAATCCGAATAAATATCCGAACATACTCTAACAATAAGTACATAACTATAAGTACATAATAATAATATATTGGTAATATCTATACTTGTAATAATTTAAATTCTTAAAAATTTTAGGTATTTTAGATATTTTTGGGTATTATATTTATTTTTTGATAGATTCATGTAAATATATCGAGGTTTAGGGGTATTTTCGAGTAGTTATAATATTTTAAGACCAAAAACTATCCAAAATAACTAAAATATCTGAAACTTTTTTACTTATATTTGTAAAAATATCACCAATTTTAATTCAAATTAACAATTTTTTATTTTTCCATAATACTTTGGATATCCGATCCGAACCCGAAGATATCTGATTCAAACCCGCCCGAAGTTATGAAATATCCAAATGAGTGCTATACTTCTAAACGAACATCCAAAATACCCTGACCCAAACGGGTACCCGAATACTTTGGGTATCCGAACCCAATCAAAACCCGAATGTAGTAGTGTTCTTGTAAATATGTATAAAACCCTGTTTCTTCATCTGGTTTTGATTGTGGAGGTTCCAAATGTTTCCTAGTAGGATATTGAGAAAATCTTTACTATGTTTACCCTCTTTTCATTTTTGTTAGTTTCCAACCAAATTCCATAGTTTAAAATACTGACTTGAGCATGAAAGAGTTTTTGGAAAACACTACACTTTACTAATTTGCATGAAATTCTATCCTACTGGACAAATCCAAAAACGGATTTTCTCCCATGAGTTTTAGATATGTTTCCTGTTTCTTTTTTTTGGTTGCCATTGCCTTTTATGATAGTTTTGAATTTCTTAGTTTTTTTTTGTAATACTTTATGAAGAGGTGAATGACACATGGGGGAAAGTGACTGAATATGTCGTTATGTAAATGTCACCATTTGAATGTCACAATGTCGTCATTCAATATATGACCTCTCAATTATTATAAATTTATAACTAGGGGATCTCTATATCCTATTTTGTTTCTTTTGGAGATTTATTTTACCTTCATGCAACGCTTTTAATCGTTAAAAGAGAAAATAATTCAAATCTTATAATTTACCGATAAGACAAACACATCTTTGGATCCAACATTTATATGTTTTTTTGTAGTACCTTAAAAGGGACAAATAAGTAGAAATCGAATGAAGCCTGGAAAAAGACAAGAATCAGATAATGATACTTCTTCGTATGAGAGATGCAGTAAACACATTGTTCATTGCTGCAAATGCTACGATATCTCCGAAATATTTTCAACTAATACAAAACGTACAACTTCGCTTTCAAAGAAATCTTTGGACTTTGTGGAAACACAGTTGAAGAAGGTATACAATTTTCTTTCTTGATCTCACCTCGTTCCTTGTTTAAACAACAAGACAAAAAAATAAATATATTTGTGTTAAGAAGATCTGATTATATTTTCTTATTGTTATTAAGGAAGTTAATATTTGTTTATATGATATTTGTTGCAGATTTCTTATTATCATATATGTAGAACTTGTCTAACAAGTTATGATCTTGTATATAAGTAACAATATTGGTTAATGAATAAATATGAGAAAGCTAGTAAACTTTTAAGGTTTCCTCCAAACTTAGTATTGTCTCAGAACTTTTAAGGTTTCCTCCAAATTATACAATTTTTTAGCTCTTCTTAATCCTTTACTGCTATCTACCTGTTTTCTCTTCTTCTTCTTTTGATTTTGTTTTCTATTCGATCTCTCTATTCTTATTAGTTATTAGACAATATCTTATTTATGGTTTTGACCTTTTTCGGTGAGGTTCTTTGCCTCTCTCTATATCCATTTTTCGTGATTTTTCGCTTCTTAAAAGAAAAGAAAAGGAGATATGTGATCCTCTTTACACTATTGATTCGGTCAATATTAACCACGTTTCATCTCATAGAAAACTTGCTAGTTCCTTGGAGATGAATAAATCTTGAGAGTGCTATGGTTGATTTTTTCTTATCAAAAAAATTAACCTAACCACAACAAGTTTATTTTCTTTGATATTAAAATCTTTATTTTGCTTATCGGAGGAAACTTTCATGTGGCTTTTGTTTTAACGAATATGATGAAGCCACGATGATACAGTTCGAATGATGACTCCAATGGATATATAAAGATGATGCTGATCACATGTTTCTTCATGAACAAGAAGTTCGAAGAACAACCCAAACTTGTGATCTTAAATGGAAATACAAGAATGGTGACGATGAAGATAACTACAAAAATGATGTATTTTTTTCATTTAACCGGTCTTCATGTGGCTCTCCATTAACTACACATTGATGGTGACCACGAAGATGACCCGACGGCTGGGTATTGAAATCAATATCACTCGACGTATAGTTGGGTATAAAGCCATAATATTGAAAATAGGTGCAATCTTATATGTGTTACTACATACCATGTATGAGCTGGTAGGTAGGTGTTAAGGATACCGGATAACTAGGGTTTGAAAGTCCTCTCTCAGAGTTATCGCAAAAACTCTCAGAGTTATCGCAAAAACTCTTAGAGTTATCGCAAAAACTCTTAGATTTGTGAATACTCTTTACAATGGTTTATCAAATCCTCTTTAAATCTTCCGATAAATCAATATCAATAACAATTACATAATACAAAAGGCATAAGAAGCCTATTTATAATAAAAGCATAAAACCCTAAAACTTAGAATATGGGATGGTTAAGAGATTATCTATGGTTAAACTCTTCACAACTTATCAATGGATATAAACCGTATGGTGAAAGAGGAGGACTCAATGATTATCGTTCGCCGGAACCAGAAGTCATAATTTTGGTAGATAGGGATCCCATAAAAACTTCTTTCGAGGAATGGGCTAAACGATTATATTGCCCCCAATTTTTATGAAATCCAAGATGCTTATTGAATGATAATAAATGAGCCTTAGCTTCTACAACTATATACCTTCACGAAATATTTTTAGTTTGATTCCTTTTCTAGATCAAACAAACAAACAGAAGAACTGAGGTTAAAAAGAGTGGTATTTGCTAGCAACAACATAATGGGGGGCAATCAATCAATATAGATTGATCCAAAATCTGATTCAAATCCAATTCCAATACAGTCCATATGGTTAGAATAGTTATAATTAATTAAACAAAAGATAATAGTTAAAGATATTTGAAATATTTACAAATATCTCGCTGCATCAAGATCTTAGAGAGATCAATGTATAATTCCTTATTGCTATTAGGGGATTTAGTATTTGTGTATATCTCTTTGTTGCTAAATAGGTAGATTTCCTATTACCATATATGTAAAGACTTTTTTAGACACGTTATGAAATTGTATAAATAACTCTATTGGTTAATGAATAAATATGAGAGAAACTATTATAATTGAGGCTTCTTTCAAATTTGATAACTTGGTATATTGTTATGTACGCTTTGATTGGTGCTTATATAGTTTACAAACCTTGAATGAAACGAGTCGAATTACACTTGGCACAAAAAATTTTGGACCTTGTATCTTTAATCTTTTCAGGCTGGAAACCATTATGTAGGTATATTGTGTTACCTGATTGTAGGTGTGATAACTATGCATAAAGATGCAAGCTGATGCAACATAGGTCAGTTGTCTGAATCACACAGTTGTAAGAAGTATCATGCAAAAAAGAGATTCAAAGGTAAGAAGATTGAAAGCATTCTTGTCACTGGTTTATAAGAACTCAATATCTTAAGACACGAATGTGGTTCATGACAATGTCTATAATGAAGCAAGTACTTAAAGTATAAGAAGCTTTGTGATACGACATAAGACATGAAGGTTCAAGAACTAAAGATTATACATATTCATTGTCATGAGTATACACAAACAAGTGACACTAGCTCTGTATGACACTGAAGCAGAGAAGACAATAAATTAGTATCATCATTTGTGTGGCTATATAAAATGATATGAGGCATGTGAAAAATAAGTGAATGTAATTTTTTGTTAGAGTTAGAATATTCTAACAAATCCTTATTTGACATAAGTCAATGTCGCACATGCATGCTAGAAGATTGGAGCAGTCATGAAGCAAATCAAGTATGATGTATAAGACAATGTTGACAGTGCTATTGAGCCTGGCAATACCACATCCACATGTGTTACTGAAGATTGTAGTTGAGGTCTGATCATGGTAAATACTTGAAGCGCAAAACATACACATAAAGTAAAACAAGTTATGAGTGTTTGTCAAAGAAGACATAGCTGTTAAGTCTCAAAGCATCACATGATTGCTGAGGAATGTTTATGAAGATAAAGAGTATATGTTGTGAAACAACAATGAGTAGAAGAAGCTGTAAAACAGAAAAAGCTACAAAAGCTTAGTCAAGAACAAAGAATTGTAATACTTAAGTACTAAATAAAGTTGTGAGGGATACATGTTAGTGTGCAGTGCTCTAAACATGTTTGATGTGGTAATGGATAAAAATGCAAGAAGGTGAAGAAATGTTTAGAGGAAATCAAGAAAGCCTATAGAGGAATGCAGTCTATGTGGGCAGCCTCGGCCCAAGAAAATTAAATGTCCTAGGACAAAATCTTTTGTGTCATTCATTATCACAAAAAAAAGATTTGGGCTCCTGATAATAATTTTATTTTTAAATGGGTCATTTTCTTTAACTTTTAATAACAAAAACAAAGATAAATTCTTAAATATCATATTTTAGGTCCTTATAATTTTCTTAAAAAATAAAAATGGGCTTTTTTACTTGAGATTTTTTCAAAATTGGAATTGAGCACCAGGACAGTTACCTCTCTGTCCTATCCTTTTGGACTGGGCCTGTATGTGGACATGATGAATAATAAAACCCATTGACACATTGTTGGCCCAAGTAAGGTTGAGATGGAAATTAGGGTTTATGAGGTACTAGTATATATAGCAGAGTGATATATAAAAAAACAAGTCATGTTGTCCTTGTATACATAGCAGAGTGATATCCAAAAGTCATGTTGCCCAACCGCAAAAGATTATTGGTGATTTTTGATGTGGAGACTAGACTGGCAAAAAAGATAGGTGGATCAGAACATAATGGGAGTTACTCAGAAGGATGTGTTGTGAGGTACACATTGTCCATTTAGTAGCTTCTTCTTTTTAACATGTTTATGCATTTCAAAGATGAAATAGATCTAGCCAAAAAAATAAAAAAGATCTAGCCACATATAGGTTATTCACATAACATGTTAATTTGTTATGAGTTTTTTATTAGTTAATAAATTTGTGGTAGAGAAGGTACTAACACTACAAAAAGAGGGTAATTTGTGTCGCTTGAGTATATATATAGAGAATGAGTTATAACTAAGGTTCATGGTAGCAGGAACATCCATCAGCGAGGTCTTCGAAATCCGCCTCTGAGTTTACAAGCTCAGTTTTCATTAAAAGAAGGATCAAATGGACAACAGATATACACGAAAAGTTTGTAGAGTGTGTGAAGCAACTGGGTGGCCTCATGAGTATGATATTGTCAATATTATCTTAAATGTATGTAAGTGTGTGTGGATTCATAATGGAAATGAATTACTTACCCTTTCCCCCAATTGATTCTTGAACTCATAGAAGCAACACCAAAGGAGATCTTGAAGCTTATGAGAAAGCATGACTTGACCTTGACCATCTATCACATCAAAAGCCATCTTCAGGTAAGTACCTCTCATCATTTTTTTTATAGATTATGCTCTACATATAAATGTGTATGATTCATTATTATCTAATCTTCTTTGTATCCATCAGAATTATCGATCATTGAAACATGTTCAAAATTCCATACAAGATAAAATCCTAGGTTTGTTAGCTCTGTCTCATTCACTGATCCAAAACTAAGCATTATATTTAACTAAATTCTTAAAAACAAAACAAAAACAATGGTTTATGACTTTATGTTCTTAAAAACAAAAAAAACAATGGTTTATGACTTTATGTTCTTAAAAACAAAGAAAAGCAATGGTTTATGTTTTTATTGGTTTAGTAATAATCTGTATCTACATCAGATTTATTTACAGTGATCACATAAATTAATGTAAGAGATACCAAACAAAGTAAAACTAAACGAATACGTATCTGGTCACATGCATAGAAGAAACTGGTAGACAATATATCATGAATAAACTCTTACACAAGTTAATGTAAGAGATAGAAATATACGTACAGATTAAAAGTAATAATATATCAAGCTGGTAATTTTGTTTTAAGCATAAGTCCTGCTTTGTCCAAAAAAAAAAAAAAAAAAAAAAGCATAAGTCCTGCTTATATCTATCTTCTATATCCCAACTTACGATTATTCATTAGTTTCGTCCCTCCTCGTCGGAGATTCAGTATTATTTATAGATCAATCGGAGAGGAATAAACTGACTTACATTCTTTTAAATATAAATTACGTTTTCGTTCAAGCTATACCAATACCGTCTAAAACTGTATAACAAAAATAAATAAGAAGTTCAATGCCGTTTCAAGCACGTTGTTGGGGTTCTAGGAGCTTCTAACGGCACAATGTGTTAATCATTAAAGTCCCACATCGCTTAGACTCATAAGAATAACTGGGGAAACAGAAGTATAAGAAGAGAAGTAGACCTTCAGGGGAAATTACTTACCTGGACGGGGTCAACACGTGATCAAAAAGACGAGTGGCCTAGGCTAGTGACCTCCATTGCACAATAAGGAGGGATGCTTAGCCTAAGGTCTTCCCAAGTGGAAGAGCCTGCGTCATTATTTGTGGCAGAGAGGGCTTGCGTTCGCGCACCCCTTACCATCTTCAATACTATAACTTTCATGCTTCTCTGTAACAACAAACTAACTCTTTGGTGTATGAATCAAAAATTTAAGAGAAATTCTCTCAGACTAGTTGAAGTTTTTGTTTTATAAATAACAGTCTTTTTTTTCTGGGACAAAAATAACATTTTTATAACAGATAAAATTTTAATTTTTTTTTTTTTGGGTTAAGTAATGTACAATTTAGGGTATAGTTTGTTTGGGATGGAAGGTATAATTTAGGGTTTAGGGCTTAGAGTTTAGTATTTTTAAACCCTAAACTCTAAATCCTAAACCCTAAAAAGATGAGCTTAGAAGATTTTGTGTTATATAAGGAAAATAATGTTTAGTAAAAATGTTACTTTTGTCCCAAAAAAAAAAGAGTGTTATTTGTGAAACAAAAATTTCATTTAGTGCTATTTATGAGAATTGTCCAAAATTTAATCATATCGGTTATGGCATGTGTTTTGTTATTACGATACACTGTCCCACATCGGGAGTATGTATAAGGTTGATAGGTTTTGTTTCCGTATAAATAAAGATGCTTTGATTTGTAGAGAATTATCTTTGCGCTTGGGGCAATGACGCAGCTACTGAGGTACTAACTGAGGCACGTCGATTGCTGGTTGAAAACTATTTCCAAACCCCCTCTTTGGTCTTCGGGCCTTAGAGAATTTTTGTAAGGGCTCCCTTCGGGGTAAAGCCCTACAATTTCTTAGTTCAATATTTGATTCTTATCTGTCTTGAATGAAAAGTTCTCTAACAACTTGTTAATGTTAAGAACTCATTATAAAATCTTGAGTAAACCAAAACTTTACTGAAAATCTTACGAAGTGAACTCAGTGCAAGCAAATATATGATCAAATACATACATTTTTTTTTTACGGACAAGAAGTTTTGTTTGCAAAAGAAAACTTGGATTCCAAGGGGAAAGATTGTTTTGTGGTTTTATTTTGATTTGAGCCGGTTTTCAACCAATAACTTGACTAGGAGGAAATTAAAAAATGTAGCAAAATCAATCTGGTCACTTCAACTAATATTATTTGATCAGTCAACTAAAAATATACATGGAACAAATTACTGTTGAGAAATCAATTAAACAACAATCCAACGACAAAAGATGGTAAGATCAAGAGAGACAATGAGGAAACTCTTACAAAAGATAGAAGAGAAGAAACAGATTCAGATTGTTTTGGTTTGAGACAGTTTTCAAGCCAATTAAACCGTAGTCAAGTTCCATATGGGACTTTGACAAAACTATGAGCAAGTTTTGTTTTTTCAAACGCTCCTTTCTCAAGTCCACTTTCTACTACAAGTAATCACTCACCATGAGATGGACATTGCAACTCGATATCTTGTTTTTGTCTTCGATCATCTGCAAGATACGTTTAGACACTTGTGGGACTCTGAGCACTGTAGAATCATTCTCTTCAATACAGATCTTCATCTCCTTCAAATTCGGAATATAGTCCAAGAAATGCTTAATCATGTGCATCTCTTTCATTGTTCCTCGAAAACCTTGAATCCTTAACATCTTTACTGGACAAGACCTGAGCGAATGACCTTTGTCCACCTTAGAAATGCAGTCACAATTACCCGCATTTATCTGTCTCATAGTGGACGAGACCCTGAAACCATAAAGGAGGTAATAAGAGATTCAATGTATGAATGAACTCAATCTTTGGCAAATGATTTGTTTATATACCTTAATGACTAGAGTTTCTAAATGTGGACAGTTCCTTAGAAGAACTGGCATCGCTTGCCATCCTTGATCCTTGTCACTCTTAATAGATAACGACTTGAGGTTGTTGAATATTGGCATAGATTCACAGCATAGAGACATCACCTAAAAACATAACCAGACGTTTTGTAATTACATGTTTAAAAATTAGACTGATCAAACATGAAAAATGTGCTTGAAGTTATGGTTTAGATACAAAAGAAATAGGAAACTGACCTCGAGAGTATCAGGAGACAAGTAAAGATACTGAACATGTCGTACTCCATGAAAGAGTTTCCACACATTAGCAAATTCCGAGATCGCCTTGGTATAAGAACAAATCTTCATTATCTGGTTCTCTAACTCGCTGGAGATGATCTGGAGGTAATAAGAAGATGATTCTAGCATCAAGTAAGTTTTTCATATTAACTACTTGATATTTCGTTAAAAGATAACCAATGTACTTAAAGTAAACGAGATTTGGTGTATCAATGGATAAACTGGTGTAAATCTTGTTATCATTCAAGGTAAGGGTCTTGAGGCTTGCACTTGATATCTTCACATGCCATTCTGTCCATACCACATCAACCATGACTAATTCCTTGAGCAAAGGCAAAGCATGAAGAAAAATCTCAAGCTTGTCAACCTCAGCTGCATCAATAACAAGTGTTTTAAGCATTGGTAAGGAAACACTCCCATCCACGCAACCAATCTCAATTCCACAACCTATTTTCATACGAACTAGTGTCCTACTCTCAAAAGTTTTTGGAGACAGCTGATAGTTATCGATGTTATCCTCATCCATAATGATAAATAGATCAAGGTCGGAAACACCACGCACCAAGACATTACTTATCCAACCATCCACACGATTTGATTCAAATATAGTTAAACTTAAACACTTCAAGGAGAACTTCTTAATGGTAGAATTATCCTGCAATGCCAATACTCTATCCACAAAAGACATGAAGCTCTGTATAATTTCTGGCCTATCCCACTTACCTTCTTCAGGATGCAGAAACAAATAGTCATCAAAAACGAGATTAGGGACAAAAGCAAGCAGATTACGCCATCTCTTAGAGAGAACCGATGTCAAAGCAGCCTCCTTTGTGGTAAGATTAGAGAATATATGACAAAGAACCTCATCTGGTAGACTACTAATACGAGCCATCGAACCTACAACGAAAAAGAGGAAGAAGACATCAACCGGTTAGGCCAGAAGTAACAAAGGCAAACATTAAGTATAGAAATCACAAAGCTTTTCTTACATAATTACCAAACCAAAGAAATCTAATAACTTTTCCCCAAAACCCGATAAGAAAAACTCAAATAGGAATCTACCCGAAGAAAAAATTGAACAAAGAAACCCCCAAAACAGAATAGAATCAGAAGAAATGAAGAGTACAGTTCAGCATTTACCTTTGTTACGACTAGCCCTGGGCAAAAGTAACCGGATCCGAATACCCGACCCGAACTGACCCGAAAAACTCCGAACCGAACCCGATCTGAAATTTAAAAATATCCAAAAAATATTTCAAATCTTAAACCCGAACCGAACTAAGAACCGAATGGGTACCCGAAATACCCAAATATATTTATATGTATACAAATATTAATTATATTTAGATTTAATATAATCTAATTATCTAAAATTAAAATTATAAACCTAGATATATCAGTTATTTTAAAACTAAAATAGTGAAAATATCTAAAATAACTATATTATTTGTAAATTTTTAATTATGTTTGTAAATTTTTATTCAATTTTAACCAAATTTTATTCAATTTTATTTATTTTTTATTTTTTCTTAATATTTTAGGTATCCGGATCCAAACCGAACCGAACCGTATAGATCCGAACCGAATCCGATCCGAACCGAATCTGATCCGAAAAATAAAAATACCTGAAAAGTATCTCAAACCCTAAACCTAAAAATCCGAAAACTAGAAAAACCCGACCCGAACCCGAACGTGTACCCGAATGTCCAGGGCTAGTTACGATTGTTAATCAAATACCCAAAATTTAAGGATTCCAGTTAGGTACTGTGTGTGCTTACTTAGTAGCTGGTTTCTATAGCAGAGGAAAGTTTCATACATTGTGTTCGATTATAGAAGAAGCCAAAACATCCATTTAGGAGGCAGCAACCGGTTAGGCTGAGTCTAGTGTGAATTTTGGTTTTAAACGGTTAAATTCAGAAACAAACCGAGTTAACAATTCAGGCCCAACTTAGCCCAAGTAGTGAAGCCGTACTGTACCAAATCGTAATCGAAATCATTTTTTAATCCTTTCCATCGGAAATTTTGTCAAGGTTTCAAAGAAAATGTCAGCATTTCAAATGAAAAGCAGTTGGCGCTAATTCCAGTTTCTTCCCCCAAAGCTCAATGGCGATCAAATTAGTTTCACTGCTTGCTCTCTTCTTCTTCTTCAATGCAATCTCAAATTCCCAACCTACAGGTTCGTTACTGTTTCTGTTCTTCTCCACTGTGATTAACTAGACGACGCGATTGATTTGATGGATTTTGACTAACTAGACGATGCGATAACTGTTTCTTAAACTGTTCCCAATTTTCTGTTCTTGATCGTAGATGAATCTGGGCTTCCGAAATTTTCTTTCAATTGGTTGGATGATAGGAACAAGTTCAAATCCGGTGAAATCTCTCTAGTTGTGATCAAAGTTCTCGGAAATTTTGAAGACCATGGGAACGCTTCATTTAAGCCTACAGTTACTGTCAACGGGAAAACTGGGAACAGTTCGTACATTTCTGGGGTTTCGTTTAGCAATTGGAAGATTTATTTTACTCCAATCATGGTTGGGGTCTTCAATCTCGTTATAGACGATGAGAATTTCAAAGTTCTTGATTCGTCTCTCCATTTTGAAGTCGAACCAGGTTCGTTTTCCTCAGTTGAGATTCGCATCTTATAATTATCATATCTTAGGGCTTTTGATTAATTAATGTTATCTGAAATTTGGTGGTGATTGTTTCACTATATAGAATCAGTCTTATGTTAATTTTTGTTGTGGCTTTGAGATCGGTAAGTTGCCAAATGATGATTGGATTTTTTTTTTAGTTTCGGAAGATTAGAGTAACATCTGATCTGAATGAACCGTGAGTGACAACATCATTTTCTTATAATTCATTCTGATGGCAGCTGATCAAATTTAGATACAACAAATGTTTGAATATTTTTTTGTGTGTTTTTTGGTTTTGGAGCAGCTAAAGAATTTTAGGATTTAGGTTTGAGTTGCGTGATTTGAGTTTGTGACCAGCTCCAAATATGCGGGAAATTATGAAATTGCTTTGATTTACCCCTGTTTGTTTGGCATTTTAACGCTGCAATTCTTAACTCTTACATAGTTTTTGTTTCAAGGAGAATGAAGCGTGTGGTAAAGATTATGATTTTGAGATACTAAAAATCAACTTGTGATTAGTATAGTGTTTGTTTTACTTGTTTTCGTGAAGGGTTAATGTACCCATCAGTCTGTGTTGTTTCTTGGATGGGTCTTACAAACGTGTTTGAAGCCGGGATGAATGCATCGATCATGATTCTTCCCAAGGATGCATTTGGGAATAACATTTCGTTTTCCGGGAAGGAAATGGAGTTTCAGGAGTTTTCCTTGTCTCTTCTTAATGAAAATGGTTCATTTGCTAGCATTCTTAATATCACACACATTAGATGGATTGAATCTGGTTATATCTCCATTGAGTTTGTTCTTGTCACCGCTGGAAAATTCTTATTGCTTGTGGAGATGGAGAGCCAAACATTGAATGGTGCTCCACTACCTCTCGAGGTGAATTCAGGTGATTGTTTTTTTTTTTGGTTCATTAACGTTTCAGTTTCAGAATCTTTTAGCTGATTGAATTTGATGAACATTTTTTTTTGCCCATATTTGTTGGTTTTGAGCAGGACCTTTGGATGTTTCCAGTTGTGTGAGTATATGGAAGTCAGAGCTCAACACATGGCAGATATTTTCCAAAATGGAGATCTTGTTACACCAGAAAGATCGATTCGGAAACCTTGTTTCTGGATTTTACGAATTTGATGCTGATGTGGTGGAGAAAGAGACTGGTTTGTCCATACCGGTAGCAGATTTCCAGTTTAAGTATATAGAGCCTGGGATCCAGTTGATGTCTTTCAGCCTATCTGAACCAGGAAATTTCTTGCTTACTCTTTCTGATATGAAGCACAATAAGAGCCTCTTTGGTATGCCATATGCGTATACAGTATACATAGGTCAGTGTTTACTATATATACTTTGTTCATTGGTGAATGTTTTCTGCAGTTTTTCTCTCATTTGTTTTCTTGACAGGTTATTGTGATGGATCAAGAAGTATAGTAAATGGTTCAGGGATCAATGCTTCTATTGCTGGAGAGTCTCTTGGCTTCTCTGTTTACTTGAAAGATGCTTATGGTTATCCCTCACCAGTCCAAGTGGATAGATTTCAGGTCCGAATCGTACAAGAGACTGATTCCTCATTTATTTTGCCAACCATAACACCAAGAGAGACCCTCAATGGTACAAACATACTTTGCCTGATTTGGTTACTTTCGTTTTTGACTGGTGTCTTCACTTGTGGCTTATATTAGTGAATGCTTTAATAGGCACTGGATCAAGTTACCAAGTTGCTACCCCCATGTATGAGAAACATGGCGGACAGGTAAGAAAATTATCTGCATATATGTGCTTACGCATTTCAGATTAGGCCTGGTGACTTAAGGGAGTTTTCTTCTCGCAGGCTTCGCCGACTCAAGCGGATATTTTTGACGTAATTTATACTCCAAAAAGGAGTGGAATTTACAAAATATTCGTATCATCAGGAAACATAGTCCTCAATGGAGGCCAACCTTTCATCAAAGAAGTAAAAGCAGGTATAATGCTCCATACCATAATTTAGACAACTATATACTTCCTTTTATACATAGTGTCTATCATTTGTTTATAATCAGCACGGTCTTGTATCTGCCAGGTGAAGTGAATGTGGAAGCGTGTAGTGTGACCCTATTCAATGGAAAAGGGCCAACGGAAATCAAGAATGAGATTGTGGTGTTGCTCTTGGACGAGTTCTACAATCCTGTGCCTTCACAGCCATCTCGGCTAAAGTTAGAGATCACCTCAGCTAACACATCAAGTTTCACTACATGGAACTTTGTCGATAATAATGATGGGACATATACTGGTAGCTATCTGGCCATGGATGTCGGTACTTATCGAATGTGCATATCTTTTGACGATAAACATATCATACCTTGCCCTTTTGACGTAAACATGTATAGCAGTAAGTCTCGATTTCACCTCTCTCTCACTGGTTTAGAAAAAAGCTGTGTTCTTAACTTGCATGTATTTGAGATTTAGGTGGATACTTTCCAAGAGCCTACGATGATGCAGTGAATGTTTGGGAAGATGAGTCAATCTCTTTCAAACCACTGGAAAACGACTATTTTGCTGGCGACAGTGCGAGCATTCTCGGTTTCTTACAAGTAAGGAATGAAAGTGGCATTTCCTTTTATGTTTTGCAAATAGATAGGAATTTAATTGACAGTTTGATAATCTTTGTCTTTAAACTATTGTTGTCTATTGCTTTCTGGATGTTAGCCAGGTCATGGTTCTCTTCTGAGGGATGAAAACCTCCTTAGATACACGCCACTGAAGGATTTTTCAGGAAATGACTCCTTTCTTTATACAATAATTGATATCAATGGAAACTTAGCCGTAGCTACGGTACACATCTTTGTTCTTACTGCTCCTCCTCAGTTTGTCTCTTTTACCGGCGGATTGCAAGCAACTGAAGATTTAATAAGTCCTAGATCTGGGCAAGTATCCTTAATTTGTTCTTAACTTAAATAGGTTTATCTTACTAATATTACATTTCAGCTATAGTAATCCTGTTCTTGATTGTTATTATAGTGGCTTCTTTGGACTGGAGATAAGCTACTCAAACCTGATGGAGAACATTTCAGTAACGGTACAAGCAGTTTCAGGATCAGTCATTCTGTCTCCAATGCTGATGCAATTTAGACTGCCTGCTAGTGGAAAGCTCTCAGTTAGCAATGGAGGTGAAGATGGAAGGCTCTTAATCTTAGAAGGACAAATAGGAGTTATCAATCCTGCACTTGGGTCGATTCAATATATCGGGTATATCATAAGATAGTTTCATTCAATACTGCACTCTCATTTCAATATATAACTATTATTTCTGTGTCTCAGAAATGAGAATTTTGCTGGTGTTGATTCTCTTCGGCTGTCTACAAGGAACAAGAATGGGATCAATCATCTTGATGTTCCGGTTTTCGTTGAACCTGTCAATGATCCACCGTTTATTAATGTTCCTGAATATATAATGTTGGAAAGTAATGGGAGTGAATCGCTCATCTTTCACCCGGAAAGAGACAAGTTCAACTTCTCAGTTGGAGATCCTGATCTTACTAATTTCCCCGGTAATGTTCCCTACTGATTACTTTCTAGTAACATTCCTTTTTTATTATTATTATTTACTGATGAAGATAAAATGTCAGGTGGTGAAGCTCATTTCCTAGTAACGTTTTCTGTGGAAGTCACTGATGGATTTCTGCTGACAAACTTACCATCGGAGCTTATAAACACAACAGAGCTGAAGTTCAAAAACATGTTCCAATGGCAGCCAATTCAAACTTATGCCGCCATTTCTAAACACGTGAATGTCGAAGCTAGTGGGATAAGGTTTCGTGGAACTATAAAGCAATGCAATGACCTCATGCAACAGCTGCGCCATCACGTAAAGTCAATTAATCTATCTTTTAATTGAATGGTTTTTGGTTTCTAATATTCAACATTACAAATAACGTGTAGGGAGGAGAGAACGGGGCTATCTTGACCCTGAAACTGAGTGACATGGGAAACTATGGGTGTTTCCTTGACTGCACCGAGAGGATTTCATTGCCTTTACACGCGGAGGCTCACGTAAACCTCATCAGGAAGAGACCCTTGAGTGCCCTTGCGGCTCACGGTACGTGTATCTTAAACTTGGAGTGGTTTCCATTCAGTTTGGTTTACTCTGTTCTGGTTCAGTTAGTAATACCTTTTGTCACTTGGTTGAAGTTCTAGGATCTGTGATTGTGGTGGAGTCTCTCGTTGTATTCTCTCTCGCTACTCTGCTTCTGTTCTTCACTTGCAAATGCGCATTTCTACTCGTACACGAGAGAAGAAGCGAGCATTGTCTTCACAAGAATTCGCAGGTAATCATAGACTCATCTCTCTTGCGGGTTCTTATAGCCATTTGTGTCTAAACATAAAGAAACATTCATTCTATCTTCTAAAGCAGGACAATGCCGAATTGTTAAACAACAGTTCTTCAACAAAAACAAGAACTGGTTGTCTCCCGGAGAGTATGTGGAATCGCCATCTGCAGCAGAGGTATATTTTGAGGGGAAAGTTTGAATTAATTGGATAAATAATGTGTCTTCTTAGAGATGTATATATTAATTTGTTCGTTTGGTGGTGTAGACACATGGTGGGTGAAACTTCCAGTAAGCAGAATAAGCAATTGTTACCAGAGGTTAACATTTCTCCGTTGGAGCTAGAGAATGCTCGAAGTTGATGAAGAAGCTCATGGAAGCGCATTTTATAAGAAAGCCAGAGATTGCTAGGAAGAAGAGATGTTTTTGGTTATGCTTATGTTGTAAATAAATGCTTATTGATTCTATGATTATTTACCTTTTTGGTTAGCTACCTAATTTAATATACCAGATAAGATAAGCCATAAGTAGATAAAGACTGCCAAAAGAAACTACAAAACATAGAAACAGAAGTCAAATTATAGCATTAAACTAAACAGAAGCTGAACCAGTTTGAGTTGGGTCAATTTCCCTCATACATATATGGAAAAATGATTGAGATCAAACCGGACATTACAATTACATGATAACAGTACTTATCTAAAACAAAATTTAACCCAACCACAACACATACATACTTAAAGAAAGTTAAGTGGAAAAATTGCAGAGATCATCTTCAAAGTGGTACATTAATGGTTGGTAAGTTGTTGAAATACTCAGAGGGAACCGGCGATCATCTTCATCTTCAAGACCTTCCAAATAAGAGAACATCATTGTATCCGTTGTTGTCTCCATTGAGACATGACCAGCATCAAGAAGTTCAGAATTACTCGAAAGATTTGTAGCAACATCTTCAAGATGATCTAGATGAGTTCTGTCCTCGAAAATATAATCGAAATCAATGAGGTTTTCAATATCAATATCTTGATTGTAATCCCAATGTTCTTCAGGTAAAGCCGTGTTGTTGTTTCCTTGAGGTAAAGTGTTATTGTAATCTGAAACACTAAAACTCTCACAAATCTCGTTGATCTGATTCTGCTCTTCAGTGATCTTGTCGAAATCATCATCAGGAATGCAACAAATTTCAGGAGAAGTAGTGGACTGAAGAATTAGGGTTTGATCCGGCTCTTGAGTTCCGTTGTCTAAAACAACAACATCGATCTTCTCCAAGTCCTCATCATCATCAACGAAAGCTTGATGAGTCCTCGTCTCTTCTCTTCGATCATTGTTGCCGTTGGTCTCCAATCCCTTGAGATCACTCAACAACGTCCACATTGAGTCCATCGCGTTCCTCAGTTCTTCGGGATTCTCAGATCTGTTAAGGCTCTCGTCTTCCCACCAATTCCCTAACCCTAGATCCTTCCGAGTCAAACAAACAAACACCAACGTCTTCGCTCGTCTCTTTGTTGTTTCCTTCGAGAACAGGGAGAAGACGTTGTCCGGAGAGATAAGCGGAGACAACATCATCGACAGAGGAGTGTCCAAAGGGGTAGAAAGAGACGTTGGACTCCGATGACGGAGGAGTCAATAAGACTGCGATTTGTGCGCCGGAGAGAAGACAAAGCTGAGAAGCTTTACTAAAAAGACCGTCACGGCGTTTCGTGAAAGTCGGAGGTATGGAAAGTTTCTTGGTGATCTTCTCCATTGTAATCTTCCTCTTCGTGCCTCCTCTCTTCACCATTGTTTTCTCGATTTCACAGACTTCAGAAAAGACAGAGATAGAGAGGATTGTTTTTTTTTTTTCTTGCTTGCAGAGAAAGAAAGACAAGTGAAAAAACTCAGAGGTGAGGCCACTCGTATAAATAAGGAAATACTGGAAACCTAAAAAGTAAATATCGACACCAATTTCGGTTTAATATCGGTTCAGATAAATCCTTATTCATAAACAACCTAATTTTGTTTTAATGTCTTAACCGTCAATAATTACAACTAAACCTGTTTAAACCATCGCTAAGTCGATACGTAAGAAGTCAACCGTAAAATCCTTAAAATCATCAACCAACTAATCGTAGAGAAGTTACCGGAATGTTTCTCCTTTATAAGTCGTCCTCAAGAATCATAGAGCTCAAAATCCCTTGAACGTACTCGCTCTGGTTCAACTTTTCTCTATGATCCTCTGCTGAAAGAGACTGCTTTTCCACATTCCTGTCAAATCCGAAACTACGAAATCTCACTGGAAAGGATGAGAAAAATACACGATGACTTGGTACCTGGAAACTTTGGGTTTCAACTAACAAAGTCCCATTGGCTCTCCAACATCACAATCTCGAGAAACATCTTCATTTTCGATCAATTTAAGTAGTGATGATAGTGGATCAAATTCATCCCAACGTCCCATTGGATGAAAAAAAAACAAAACTCAAAAGGAAAGTTGTTGAATGTAATAATTCATCTATTGACACTTTGGTTCCATCAAATGAACAAATTCTTGATTTTTTAAAGAAAGTGCAGCACATAGAACAAAGAGTTATGACTTATGAGTTGACTTATTTACCTATGCAAAATGATGCAAAAAAATAGTTTTAAAGAGATACAAGAGAATAATAAAATGTTGTTAAAAGATTTAAACGCTATCATGGATAGTAATATTCGTGAGTAATTTTGGTCAGAACAAGCAACAATCATACAAAAAGGAATCAAGAACGACAAGTTTCGATTTCACCAATTAAATTTGTATGGACAAAATTTTGATGACTTTGGAGGATAGGGATCAAATTTACCTAATTATTAGTATTGTTGTTGTATTTTAATTTATGTAAAGTTTATGTGTGCATGTATGTAACTTTCTTTTTTTGTATTATTTTATTTTGTATTTCATTTTCTTAATTTAGTACTCCTTCTGTTTTTAAAAGATCATATTTTTAGGATTTACACAGATTTTAAGAAACTTTATAAAATAACAATTTTCACCTTCCCTATGCAATAACTAATTCTAATTAAAAGAATTAAGAGAGTTAAATAAAAGTATAATATGAAATTTAAAGATAATTATGCATAGAAAATAGAGAAATATGATCATTTTGAAACAAAAATAATTCTTAGAAAAAAAATCTTTTAGGAATGAAGGGAGTATTATTTTTATATAGTTTGTTATTTAATATTATGTAATATTCATTATATATTAACATTTTCTTATTTAAAAAAGTTATTTCAATTTAAAAATTAAATTTATAAAAGTATATAGGAAATATTTGTAAATTATAAAAACTAATAAGATTATGTATATATATATATATATATAATTGTAGGGAATAAAATGCATATAAAAAGATGAAACTCATTTTATTAAGACCATAAAATTTTAAAAACTAATAAAGAAATAAAAGAGATAAGAAGTGTCGATTGTGACAAGTTTTTTATGTTATGTCTGTCGGTGATAATTTTCTCCAAATCATGAATTAGAAGATACTCTCTTTTTTCTTATTAATCTCAAAGGTAGTTCTAAATTTTATAAGTTAGAAATTTAAAACATATAAATTTCGTGTGATCTGTGAACTTCTTACAAATAATGTATTAGATTTTGTTGTTTAAATTTGTTTTATTTTAATATAATTTATGTTTTATTATACATATATTATAGGAAATATTAGAGAAAATGCTATAACCCACAAATCTCTAAAAAATTATGGTTTTATTATAAACCTCCTCAAACCACATTTATTTGACATAAAAAGACTTATTTATCCTTTTCTCTCTTTCTTCTTTCCTTCGTCAGATTTTTTTTGTATTTCTTTCTTCCTTTCTTCTTCTTTTATCCATTTTTGTCTCTCATTAATTTCTTCTTCTGTAATAATTTTTCTCCATCTCCATCTCTATTGTTCTTTATTTTCTTTTTATTTTCTTCTTTTTTTCTCTTTTTTCTTTTCGTCGACAACAATGATGATGATGACGATTTGCATCTCGACAACAGCAACACATCATCTCAATGACGACGATGGTTCTCAATGACAACAATATTCTAGATCTCAACGATAATGTCCCAGATCTCAACGATGACGTATCAGATCTCAAAGAGATATAGTGTTATCTTGTCCATATGATAGATTTTTCCACAAACCTGTCTAATTCTGTAATATATCATGAGTCTAAGTTGTCCATAACATGTCTAACTAGAAATTTGTTCATTATTTCATCACTTTTGTCCATGAAAAACTATACAATTAGTAGACAATAACATTATATAATAGAATATTATTTATTTTTGTAATTCATTTTATGGACAATTTTGACGATTCATTTCGTGGACAAGATATAGTGTGTATCTTGTCCATAAAATCGATTTGTCCATAAACCTATCTAATTATGTAATATATCATGAGTATGACTGTCTATAACATGTCTTATTAGAAAATTGTTTATTATTTCATCAATTTTGTCCAGGAAGTACTATATAATTAGTGGACAATAATATTATACAAAAAAAATATTATTTATTTTGATGATTCATTTCATGGACAATTTTGACAATTTATTATGTGGACAATTTCATAAACAAGAGTGTAATAGTATAAATGTCTTTTTCTATACAAGCTATCATAAGAAAATGACATAATTTTAAATTTTCTGAGCATGTGACATAGTAAAAAAGTTTAGTCCAAATCATGGCATTTCGCCTAATTTACCTACTTCTAACGCGAACCTGTTTTCTAATATTTTTAAAAAAATTGTTTCTCCACTTCGGAACGCTTCCGCATACCCTCTTCCAACTCCATGTCATGTGACATGCTAAGTGGACAAAATCATTTCATTTGCTTCCTAATCACACCATTCACGAATGACTTGTTGTTTTCTGTTTAGATATCTAATTGTTAGACCGGGATTAAAATAAATAAACAATAATATGTAAACCAAGTCTGAGAAAGAAGGATGAACCACACAATCTATTACAAATTATGATATAAGATTAGAAATCACACAAAAATCTTATGAACACATGATCTCAAGGTTCTCGACTTGAAATGGAGGATGGGTCAATGGAGTGGAGATTTTTGATTGACTCTCTCAATCGATTATAGAACAAACTAGTTGAATCACATAAATAATTTAATCTTAGGTTTCTGAGAATAAAGTGAATCGCACACAATATTCAATGAAATAAATTTGTATTATAGGATGAATCCACAAACTATAATAAACAAGCAAAGCACAAAGCTTTAAGAAGAAAATTCATCTTTTATTTTCCAAAGATTTCTATATATCTTACAATGGAACAAATAAACTTTTTATAGCTTTTACAAGGAGTTATTTACAATAAATTACATGAAAATAAAATTATTCACATTTAAACAAAAGAAGAAAATTTAGCTAAATCAAAGAATCTTTTTGCCACAATTTTAGCCTTTTAATTTGAATGTTATTCCTTTGATTTTTATTTGAATTTATATTGAAGATTCACTCTTTTTCAATATTGCATCAAAATATGTAAACCAAATCTGAGAAAAAAGTGGTTGATCAACCAAAGTTTAAACCAAAACAGAGAGACACTTAACCAATTTAGCACTGGAATGTGAAATGTCCAAAATGTGCAGTTGTTTTTTTAGCTTCAGCAATCCCAGAAAATTTGCTTCCACTCCTTTCCAAAGCAACGAAGGTGCATCAAATCGCATCCAATTCCAATCACAGCAAGGCAATTTCTCCATAGTACTATCCCATTTCTACAAATTCATGGTTTAAGCTGAGATTCAAACCATCAACTACCTTCCATTCATTCAGAGTAGAGTAATACCAAATCAAGCCACCGCGAGAAGATACAAACGCAAAGAGGATGTTATCTATCACAGAAGCTCCAGTCTTCTATTTTGAAGGCATATGGATAGTGGAATCACAAATACCAAGGACTGTAAGAAGTAACCCCGCTTGTCCACAAGACGAATCTTCTTATTAATTCCTTTGTGTGAAATACGGATGGATTATAAATCTATAGATCTGGACACCTGAATCACAATGACAAAGATCTGATCTCCGGACCAATCCTGATAACCTTTAGATCTAAAGAGGGAACAACTGGAAACGTGGTGGGAGTGAAGAGATTTTTGGTCTCATTCCTACGGAGAGTGAACCACTCAGAACGTGAGTTCCTTTTCCCGGTGATATTGATGTAGAGGAAATCTTTGTCTTGCTTATGCCGAAAGATTTGAAGCTCACGCGAACTAACAAAATCCCTAAATTTCT
This sequence comes from Cardamine flexuosa, assembly GCA_963555745.1. Lineage (NCBI taxonomy): Eukaryota > Viridiplantae > Streptophyta > Magnoliopsida > Brassicales > Brassicaceae > Cardamine > Cardamine flexuosa. Next base: position 9,991,848 of record OY743216.1, on the reverse strand, counting down.
TTGAGACAAGTGTGAGGATTGAATGACGTCTTTTAGGTACACATGCTAAGATATTACAAAGGAGGGTGATGGGGAGGAGCCATTAGAAGCCCTGGACAAGAAAAGATGGGAAGACGAGTGAGGAAGGCTGAGATATTATCAAACCCTAGGGGTGATAAAGGAAGCCGAGAGAGGAGGCTGAGAAATTATGAAACCCTCATTCCTTATACATACTAGAGAAGGTTGCATGAGTTTATAAGTTTGATTTAAAAATAACTTTTGTAAAATAAATATGAAAAAGATATATGTAATGTGTTAGAATAAAAAAAAAAATTAAGCAATATAATATAAAATAAAATTTAAAACCAAACTCTTTTCCCTCCCCCCCCCCCCCAAAAAAACTAATCCTAGCTGCGTTTGACATATTATTACCATGTTGTTGGGCTCGTGTTATTCTAATTTGGCCCCTTAATAATATATATCTAAATTAAGTCATTATAAATAACAACAAGAAAAGAAAAAAAAAAGAGATATAGGTTAACAGAAATGAAAGTGTTTTTGACGTTAAACGAAAAATAGTTTGGATATTGACATTTTTTTCCCCAATGTTTTGAAAAATAAAAACCATGAAGGGAATTGATTTGGAAATTATTTATGGATGAAAAAATAAACAAAAATTTGAGAGAGGGAAGTTCATGAGTGATCAGTGGTTTAGGAGACAAAAATTGAAAACTGGTGTTTTTGATTTGATATATATAGAAAATAGTCTCCTGTTGTTTTTTGGTTTTGTTTTGCTAATGTCGGATAAGCGTCTTTTTCAAATTTCAGCAAATGAAGAGAGAATTATACTTGTTGGTTGAAGAACAGAATAAAATAACTCCACGAGATGATCAAATATCAAAAAGGAAAGAACTTGTAATAATACCTTTAAGGCTACTGGCTATGAATTATGAATAAAATATTTGAACTTGATTAAATGTATATTAGCTTCATCCCTCCTCAGAGATTTAGTATGTATGCATTTTTTTTATTCGATGAATAAATAAAGAGAAAAATATCCAAAAAAACGTGAACTTTAAAAAAGTTAACGTATAAAACATAAAATTTCAAAATGCTATTTAAATCATATACTTGTTGTTGATTTTAAAATTAAATAGTAAACTTATATTGACTCACTTTTTTGAGGCACGATGTTAACTACATTAATAGAACACGATAACAGAGTTAAATTGACGTTAACATATCCATTAAGTCAAAACGACGTTGTTTTAACGGATTGAAATAAAATCTTTAAACCGATATAATACTTATATAAGTTATTGGTGTATTGTTAATAGAGATCTTGATACTTTAGCTGGTTTTATGCATCACTTCCGAGACTTTCAAGTCGCAGGTTCGATCCAGTAGATGTCTTTTGGATCTTTTTCTTTATTTTGCTAGGAGTAAAATAGTTATTTCTTTTTACCTTTTTCACGCGACTATAAAGCTTTGAAATCCTAGTTTTATGACCGCATGTATTTTTTAACATATGTTTCACAGATTTCAACTCCGACTCACCGGAATATCATAACGAAATGATAGTTCTAACATTTAACATCTTATTTCAAACAAAATTTTAATAAATCTGTAATTTCCATCTGGATCTGAATTTCATAATTAGGAAAATCGAATTGCTCTGTATGTTTACTTGAGTTATATAAACTATTATTGGCTTCCAGATTCATGGGTGGAGAAGCTCAATTTTAGTTTCAATCAATTTTACCTCCGAGTATTAAGAGAGAAGAAGAAGAAAACTCTATTTAGAGATTTCTTCACTATATGAAAAAATTTCATTATTTTGATGAAGAAATTATTCAAATCATATATATATTTGTGTGTTAATGTAAGTATTAAAAATTGTGCTAGCATAAATAGTATTATTATTTTAAAATGTGGTGAAGATCATGGGTTCTAGTCTTGCTTCAGCCCATTTTTATCCGTGGACTTTGATTGAGGATTTTATTGTTTTCAATCCGTTGAAAGGAAGCACAACGTTTTTTTTCTACCAATAAATAAATATGATTTCGTTGAGGCATTTAATTAACTGTAGGGCCAATATCGTCTAGCTGTATAACAAAAAAAAAGTAAATAAAAAGTTTCATGCCGTTTCATGCCGTTTCAAGCTTGTAAGAGACCAGCACGTTGTTCGGTACTAAGAGCCATAACGGCAAGATGTGTTAATAATAAAAGTCCCACATCGCTTACGCTCAAAAGAATAACTGGGGAAACAGGAGTATAAGAAAAGAAATGGGCAGACCGAGCAAATTACTTACCTGGACAGGGTCAACTCTTGATCAAGAAGACTAGTGGCCTAGGCTAGCGACTTCCATTGCACACTAAGGAATGTTATGCTTAAGGTCTTACCAAGTGGAAGAGCCTGTGTCTTATATAAATTATTTGATTCTTTGTCTTAAATGAATAGTTCTGTTAAAATCAAAATAGAAAAACTATCTTTAAGCAGCGGATCAAAACTATAAGACAAAAACCATTGTAAAATCTGGAGTAAACCAAAACTATACTGAAAATCTTAAGAAGAGAACTCAGTGTAAGAAATAATCTAAACACGAATGACGAATGCAAGCATTTGTAAGTTTATATCTGATATAAAATGCTCTTTTGGTACCTTTTTTTAATGCTAGTAGGCAGATTTTTTGCATAACACTGAAAAAACAAAACGGAAACATAGTATCCAGATCGACTCGAGGACAATGGCTTTGCTTACCAATCAGAAACCAGCAGAATCAACCAGAGCTGAGTAAGACGCATTCTCGTCAAAAGCTGTCATCATATTCCTAGTCACCCTTCTGATTCTGGTCCTGAACACTACTCCATGACCTAAACCAGTCAATTCACACAATTCTAACCTCTGAGATTTGGTTGACTCCATGTCACCACCCCAACAAGTCTCAGATATTATATATTTCATTTTCTCAATCTTCTCCTCTGGTACTAAGATTCTATTTAGATCGAGCGAATATACGCTTGAGAAGCCGCCACATTTCGGATCTGGGTCAAGTGAAAACAAAAAAAAAGTCATGTAACCAACCAACAAGATTTTTCTAAACAGAGTTTGAGGATGCAGAAAAGTGACAAGAACCTTTGGGTATTGGTGGGTAAAAAATGAAAGAAGCTGAGAGAACGCTTGTGTGCTGATGGGTCCTGAGACAGAAGCAATAGACCCAAGTATTCCAACACCTGCCTCTACCTTTTCGTAACTTTTTGAAGCTCTTAATTCGATGGCTAAAAACTCCATGACCCTCGTGTAGAAACCCAACATATAAGCCTGAAATCAAATTGACACGTGCGCTTTACGCAAGCTTTGGCAAAATTTAATCGTAAACAAATAAAAACTCTAAAACCAAACCTCTTGACTCCGAAAAACATCGTCGAAGACTACTTGAATTGTCTGTGTCAAAAAAAAAAAGTGTTAAAGAAATAACCACATAAAAGCTAGAGGTTAATTGTGTCTTACCTTTAGACAAGGTACGAGAACTCGGTCACATTTCTTGTACTCTTCGAGTATCCAGAGGATGTCGTCACAAATCGCAGATTTTCTAGATTCTTCTTCGCTCACATACTTAACTAATGCAGAGCCCGAAGCCCTTTTAAGTGACTTTTGTAATCCTCCAATTGATATTACTAATCCAGACATTACCGTTTTCCTATAACAATGAAATTCCAATAGCTGAACACAACGCGGGAAAGAGAAATCAGGAACCGCCCATTGTTGTAAGCTTGCTTTGTTGTTGGGAAGAATATCTTCAAGTGTTTCTCTATGAGGTATGAAAGGGATGGTACTCCATTGCTTGCTTCACAAGACATCCAATTAAATGGTTTGCGAGATTTGAATAAAAAAACGAGTATGATGAATCATTGCTACAGAGAATATATGTACATTTTCTCAAGTCCATGGATAGCAGCTTCACGGACCCAAGAACCAACATCACCTCTGTTATCAACTGAATAGTCATCAAGAGCTTTCAGTAAAGTATCCACCACTTGAGTCTTGATAAGAATCAAAAGAGACATGTCATCATCGTCTTCACTTCCCTGAGTAAGAGTCTCACACACTGATGTGAGTCCCTTCACAGCATTCATGCGTGCCTCAGCATCTCTATCTTCAGGATTCACCTGCTCGGGAGAAAAACAAAACACACATCCGTCAAAGTGATCAAATAAAATTCATGATGTTGTAGTCACGTGTTGTCTTCTTTACCTCTATCTGACACGCACTGCAGAGATTCAAAATTACATCCTTCCATTTTGCAGTCAATAGTTCAAATGGCAAGACACCTAGTGCAAGTGCAAGACCTCTTGGAACAGCTACGTTTGGGTCCGTTAGATGTTTCAGGTGTTTTGATACTAAATCAACAGTAATCTTATCATTGCAAATGAGATATGATTGCACAAGCTGTTTAAAAGCATTCACAGCTGCATTCTGTATAATTAAGTGAAAACTTGTTAACTAAAAGTTATGCTAACATGATGAAAATAAATAAAGGGCGATTGTCTAAAATAGACTATTTGAAAAATTCTATTTCCAAATAGAGTCTACTAGGAAAGATTTTTGACGCAATAGAAGTTTCCGTTTGTAAATAAATTTTCAAAAAAATCTATTTTTTGTATTTAATCCATAAATTAAACTATATGATATTTTTGAAACGTAGGTGAGGTACCTGTATTTGAGAATTGGGATGTCTTATATTCTCATTGAGGGTATCAAGCAGGATCCGTTCTGTTCTCTCAAGCTTTTATCCTGGAATGACAAGATTGAATAATTAACATATTGTGGAAGATACGACTAGGATCAACGATTTAAAATTAATTAGTTTGCCGACAACTTAAGAAAAAAGTAAAAACAAGAGGCAAACCAATATAAATCAGAGCATACCCAGTGGGAGATCTTGTTGTATAGCAAATCATCCACAAAAGGATAGAGATACCCTTCATATTGAGCAATGGAAACAGCAACCTCAAGGCACGAATTCACCCGAGATGAAAGGGAAAAATAGTTAGCTATGTTTACTATGTCAATCCCATGAGGGTAATTTCCTTGCCTTCCAACATTCTCTTGGAAAGCAGCTGATGCAGCTCTTCTACAGTTCACCTGATAAAAGATGAACGCAATTAATAAAGAGATGTACAAAAACATAACGACAAATAAATTATAGTCAAAAGAGAGTCATTAAACATACCTCTCTATCGAAGGAACACAATATCAATAAATCTGGAGCAAGCTGATCCAAGACGTTTTTCATATCTTTGTGGTAATAGGCACGTCCAAATGCCCAAACAAACATAGGCAGCTGCATCACGCACATGAGATCCAACACTGTTCGGACCTCTACGGACATCATAATGGAGTGCCTGTAAATGATATTTAGAATGTAAATCTCATATAGATTTGGGCGAGTCATGATGGCATTGTTTCGTATGCATTGACTAGGGAAAGAGTATACGACCTTCACAATAACTGGGACTACTTGTGGGAAACTTCTAGGTAACAGTAACCCTCTACGAGACAGTTCAGCTAAAGCTAAACAACCACCATGCCATGACCCATCTCCCTGAATATCATAAAAATTACACAACAACTTGAGGTTAGAACATGCAAGTCATGCTTCAAGATATCCATTTAATTTCGAGTACCTCTCCTGGTGAAAACAGTTCCAATACTGAAGACAAGACTTGTTCAGAAAGAAAAGATGTTAGCCGTGAAGTTACACGACCTATACCCTTTGCAGCAGACCAACGAACCACAGTGTCCTAGTACACAGTTAAAGAAAATAGTAAAAAAAAAATTCAAAAGGAAAATGCCAGCCTAATAGTAGTTAGTATCTCACACCCACTAAACATACCGTGTCTCTCAAACCAGAGAGTAGCATTTCAATGATCTCTTCTAAGATTTCAAGAACATCCATATCTTCATCCTCTTGGTCATTCACACTTTCTGGTTGCGAGACGACAGCGACAACATGATCAGGCGGCGCGATTGTTTGGCTCGAACTCGTAGATATATTCTCAGAAAAGGAGGCGGTGTGAGCCTGCAAGGTAATTCAATAAACAAGTTTCAGATGACTAACTAGTGAATGAGATTATAACAAGAAATTCTAAAATATTAAAACCCATGAAGTGGGGGAAGTTGCTATATACACTAATTATAATACATGCTAAAAGGTATTTTACCACATAGCGCCAGGAAGGTGAGCGATGAGGAAGACAAACAAGACCTATCCTCTAAGTTAACTTGATCAAATACTTGCGAAGCAGAGGACTTCTAGTTGCTGCATTTGACTTGCTTAGCATGATAACATCATTCAAAACAACAGGAATGGCATCTAGCAACACTTCTCGCCTCGCCTAGCAGTCTGCCAATGTTAGTAAGACATATTAAACCAAAATGCAATCTATATTTATGTTTAGCGTGTATACAATATAGACCATTATTGATAACATAGTGAATAACTCTAGGTTACAGAAAAAAAGAAAAAAAACCTTAAAAATGGCAGCTAGAACCTCCATGACACCAAGCAAGCAAAAGTTGTTCACAACACTATCTTCCTCAGAAGATAGAATTTCATGTGTCCACTCAAAAAAACTGAAACGGAATGCCACAGTGAAACAAAGAAAAGTTAGTCCCGAACAATCTTGTTGATGAAGTCAAGTGTTCAAACCAGAACAAACACATAAACGAAACTCAGAAGTCAGACCTTGCAAATGGCTTTCCCATATCTGGACGCGATAAAAGCTTAGAGAGGAGCAATCCCGAAATGCTGCGCATAGGGCCAGCACTGCGCAGATAGTCCTTAGAGAAACCCAAAATCTTCAATACCATAGGAGCAAGATCGTCGACACCGAAGCTATTTGTCGTCAGCAATGCTTGTATCAACAGAAGATATATCAAAGGGGACCAACACAAGGATTGAAAGCCACAAAAGAGTAACACATTTGGCCTCCATTTCTCCAGTGCTTTCTTGCCACAAGTCATGCTATGGCACTTGTCAAGAAGCGCCACAGACAGTAACTAAACTATACAACAGCTTTGTACCCACAGACAGTAACTAAACTATAGATAATGATGCTTATGGGTTTGATTATTTCTACAACTTCATGGGATCTTGCGTGCAGTTCAAGGGTTTTAGAGCGAATGATTAACATTAGTGGTGAAACTATACTTTCTAAGTAGGGTTCCACTAGTTGACCTTGCTCTTGGTATTTATCCATCTACAAAACAAACAATGTCGGAAGAGGAATCACGCAAGAAGATGAAGATATGAAGTTAAGAAAAGAGTACGATGGAGCGGATTTTGTGAACAGAAGAAGGATCAACGACACGGCCATTTGCTACAATATCATCGAGAAATGACTTAACGAGTTCCCACTCTTGCAAAAAGTGTCTAAGTAGGAATCTCTCCCTCCAATCATGCATGTCGTCTCCATTCACAGCCACCAAACTTTCTTCTTCTCTAGCTGCCATTACTCTCTCACTGTAAAACTGGAATAGATAAAGGGATAAATGACTGGCTCCTTGTTCCTCTCGTGAAACAGTAAAACTAAAGAGGATAAATCCAACCCAGAGATTCACCGAGTATCCGGAGGTTGGGGAGTCAAAAGCCTAAGAGATTGAAGAAGACGATTTGTTATTTTGATAATCGAAGGAGAAAGGGTTTACAAGTTTAGAGTTTGATAAATAAAAAATACAATAATAAAAAGTTTAGAGTTTGATAAACCGAAAAGATAAACAAAACGAAATACGTAAAAAATGAACTAAACCGGACATAAAAATAATAAACCTGATTAAGAGCTTTTTATCTTGGTATACCCAGCCACTTTAAAGGAACTCAGAGGATCAGATGATTTCTGTATATCATTCATCATAGCAATCGATCTAACTGTATCTACGATCTAGGGAAATCTCTAACAAGGCACTCGTATCTAAACGAATATACATGAGCATTGAACCGAATATAGGTTCGGTATTCCTTGACCAAACCGATGTCTAATACACTTGTTCTTCATGTTTCATCTCTTCTTTCTTTTCCAATTTTATCGACGAATCAGAATAAAAAAACTTTATAGTTGAATAAGAAATGTAAGCTCTTTAGTAATCTGAAAGGAAGAATTGAAATAAGGCATCAAAAGAAACACATTGTACATAGGAGAATCCGGAATTTCCCTTTTGCCGTCATTCAGACTAAGTAATTGGAAAGAAATCATGAAATCGATAATTACGCACAAGGTCTGGAAAGTACCTTGTTAAAACGGTTTTTTGAAGAAATAAATTGACAAAAAGATTTTGTTAACAAATTGAAATTAGCGGCTCAAAGATGGAACTGAACCCTGACCAAATTGGTTGTAAATTTGGATTAAGGAGCTTGACCGATTTCTTATGACCATATAGTCTACATTATCTCAGAGGCTAAATGTTTAACCAATTCCTAACTAAGACTACATGATGTTTTATAGAATCACGAAAGATCCATCAATGCTAGTATCAACTACTGATGGATCTAATAACCATCCCTAAATTCTAAATACTATCCCTCAGTATAATATCCATCAAACCTATGTGTCGCCCTGATACTATTATTTTTTTTTTTGGTAAACATACTTCATTTCATAGAATACTAACTACACCTAGGTTTCTCTCTTTCTAACAACGGTATTAACCATAAAGGGGGTACTACAATCTAAAAATCCATAAATAAAGAGGATTGTAGTACCCCTTTAAGTTTCTTGTCACCATCCTCCACAAGAAATGTTTAAGTAATTCGGAGCTGTGTTTAGTTTTCATACACCTTGCTTTAAGGACACGTTTCCAGTCCGAGGAATAACTTGAGGACACTCTTTAACCATTGATGCATACCGTTTTTTTTATATTCAAATATTCCGAATTAGTTTAACATGTCTGTATCACTAAGTTTGACTTGCTCTCTTTAAGTTTTCAAATTGAATCAATATTTTTAAAAACTTTTTTACTGTTCGATTTGAGTTTTGAACTTTTTAAAATAAAAATACAGTTACAAATAATCTTTTTATTTGAGTTTATAATTATTATTTTTTATAAAATCATCAACAAATACCGAAACCGAAACCAAACCAATCCGAACTAAACTAATTATGGTTAAAATCGTTAAATCCATAAATAAAACAAATCAAACCGAACCAAATCGTATATCAGTCAGGTTCCAAATGATTTCATTTTTTAAAGAACCATAAAACCAAAATATTTAAAAACCAAACCGAAACTAAACCATAAACTGGAATTCTCACCCTTATAAATAATAATCAAAAGGAGAAAAAAGATGGTAATTCTATCAATACAAAAATGACAAGTATTAGAGTCGAACCTGCGGTATAGCGCGGGTCAATATTTTATTAATCATTGTAATAAATATTTATATTTTGCTGTTTAGTATTTTATGGTCAGTTTTCCACATAATTTATAAATTTTTAGATTTTGTTTGTTTAGGTTTTATATGTAATTTTAACTTCATTAAATTATAAAATGTTAGTGTTGTTGGTTAGTTCATGTAAATTTGTGTAAGTAGATCTTATGTCCAACTCTTCCCCATTGCCTAACATGTTAGCAAGACCCAAATATTTTATTATTATAAAATAAATAATTAAAATATATTTTAAATAAAATAAACAACTTTCTAAATTAAAATATTTTTAGTACTCTCATTTTTTTAGTAAATGTTAGAATACATAATTTGTTTTATATTTTCAAATATATCATATATTATATTTCATCAGCTACATAGAATTATTAATATATATATATATATAATTTATTTATATTTATTAAAATTAGATAGTTTGTGGCCGACCCAACAATTTGTGGACAAAGTCCGATATATCCGCGATCCACTATGGGTTGGCTCATGATGCTCGCTTTTTAATGTGCATAAAATTTTATGTCTATATTCGTCCTATGTGGATATACTTGTATATATCCCGCAAGTCACCGATCTGATTGAAATCTCTACCGATGTGGAATATTGAACATACACTTTTCCTTATTCATTGAGTTAAATATATATCTGTTTATAAAATTTCAAATCACAACATATGCATTAAAAATTTATAATGTTATTAATTGTATGTATTATATAATAATTCAAAATAATTTAAAAATAATATCAAACAAAAATGATAGATAAATCATAATTCATACTATTAAAATCATAAAATTAGATAAGAAAAATATTTCCACTAAAAAATAGAGAAAGAAAAGATTGTAGAGAATTAATTGATTATTTATGTAGAAAGAAGAAAATTAATAATTTACTAATTAATAAAAATAATAATAATAATAATAATAATTACTCTCACGAGAAAGGGAGCGAATTCAATAAATTACTGGTTCCTCTCTCTGGTCGGGTGGTGAGGCTATAAGAAATTAGAAGATGAAGAACAAGTGGCTGGGTCTACCAAGGTGAAGATTTTTCCTGCGAAAACTTGGAGTTAAACAATCCTTATAACCAGTTACAGTATATGTAAAAAATTGTAACAGCATGATCAATTCATTGGCTTTAATTTGGTAAGCACTACTAAATCATGTACCGTAAGGATGTTAAATCCAATATCTTTTCTCAAAATGAACACAAACCAAGTTTGACTACAAAAAGCTAATAGATCATTCCCAATGCCAACAGATCGTAATTCCTGAAACACAAACTAGAAATAAACGTGTCAAATTACGAGTTTAAACAGAGATAACATAACAGAGGAAGCATAGGAAATGTTTTCTTCGCCAAAGATGGGGAGCTTTCCCAGGTTAAACCCAAATCAAAACCAAGCAGAAATCCATCAAACCCTTAGGATTGAAACCAATTAAGTACACTGTTAGCAACAATATTTTCATTGATTGGCCAATTAAGTACACTGTTAGCAGATTAACGGTTTGCTTTGACTGATATTTAAACGGTGGTCGTTAAGTTAAACGACATCGTTTTTTTTCTAACTAAAAAATCGGAAATGCGGCCATATAAACACCAAACTTATCAGAAATTGCCAAAAAACACCTAATTTATCAGAAATTACCAAAAGAAACACGAACTTAAGAGCTGAAAAAAAAAAACTCAAACAATTGTTGACACGAACAAGAACTTTCAGATTAGTTTCAAAGCAACTATCCTTCACACAAACCTCAAGACCAAGGCTCAAAAACAGGTGGATGACCCCTTGGTTTCTCTGAAACACCAACTTTTTGATAAAGAGGTTTTTAATGACTCTAAGGCTATCAAATAAACCTATCTTGCATATCACTTTATGATCAAATCCATAAAAAGTAAGGATTATTCACTAAAGATGCGAGATTCTAAACTAATCTAGAGCAAATAAAAAATTTGGTTTTTAACAATAGGAAGTGAAAATGAGATGAAATCAAAAGAAAAAACAAAGGATCATGAGTTCTACTATCAAATGAGTGAAGTAACAATCAAACAATGATCATGGAATTCACAATTATCTAAGATAATGCTTAATGCAATCTATCTCATCATTGTTTGGTTGTGAATTTTATGATCATTGTTTAGTTATGAATTTTATGATCATTGTATGATTGTTAGTTCATCCATTTGATAGTAGAACCTATGATCCTTTGTTTTTCTTTTGATTTCATCTTATTCTTATTTCTTTTTGTTAAAACTAGTTTTTTTATTTGATCTAGATTATTTTAGAATCTCGAATCTTTAGTAAATAATCCTTAGTCCATGTGGATTCGATCCTAAAATGCTATGCACGATATGTTTATTTGATAGCGTTAGAGTCATTAAAAACTTTTTTTTATCAAAAAGTTGGTGTTTCAAAGAAACCAAGAGGCCCATCCGCCTGTTTTTGAGCCTTGATCTTGAGAGCTTCGTTCCCATCTTGAATTTGTGGTTTGTGCATTTGAGGTTTGTGTGAAGGAGAATTGTTTTGGAAATAATCTGAAAGTTCTTGTTCGTGTCAACAATTGTTTGAGCTTTTTGTGTCATCTCTGAAATTCGTTTTTTTTGGCAATTTCTGATAAGTTGTGTGTACTTTTTTTTTGTAATTTCTGATAAGTTGGGGTTTTTATGGCCGAATTTCCAATTTTTTAATTAGAAACAAAACAACGTCGTTTTACTTAAAGACCACAGTTTAAACGTCAGTCAAAACAAACCGTTAATCTACTAACGGTGTGCTTAATTAGCCAGTCAATGAAAATATTATTGATTAGTTCGAAAGTCAATACTTGTTTGAGATTTTTTTTGCCAGCTCAAAAGTTCGTGTTTTTTTTACAATTTCTGATAAGTTGGATATTTTTTTTTTGCCAAATTCCCATTGAAATAGTCAATCTAAATGGGTATTTTCAAACACTCATAGTAAAATAAATTAACCAGGATTAGTATTATATGTATATCCAAACAGATTAAAACAGTAATATTATGGAAATTAACATTGATTTTAATTTATCCAAAATCTATCTACCTAATTTAAATCATTGTATTAAAAAAATAATTATGATTCATATTTCACTTTTATTTGATCTTATTTTTAAATTATTTTGAATGATTACATAATGCATTTAATTAATTAAAAAAAAAATTCTACATATGTTATAATTCAAATCTATTTTTCGGAAAACTACATAGCCGTTTTTGTAGGAAATTTTCTAAGTATTCATTTTGACAAAAAATTATGAATTTGCAATTTGTTAAAAGATTACATAGTCAAATTTTTTTTGTTGTTTTTTCTGCAGAAACCGGAATAGTTTTGGCGAAAAAATTAATTATGTTTAAAATTGACAATTGTGTTGATATTTATTTAGTTAAAAACTTTTAAAATTTTCAATTGATTTAATATTTATAAAAATTAAAAACCCCAAAAATATTACTAAATATGTTTCCAAACATACATACTAAATTAAACAATAAATCAGGAATCCAAACAGATTAAACTAACACTATTATAAAAACTAACACTGATTTTTGTAATGATTTTTATAAAAACTATTACAATTTCTTAGATCAACATTTTAATTCTCTTCTTAAATGGAGAACTATCTAACAATTTTTGAATGTCTCTATAAATCAAAATAGAAAAACTTTCTTACAAAAGCCATTTTGTAATATATGATCAAATACATACTTCTTTTTTTTGTTCTTTTACGGCCTAGTCAACAGGACAAATCAAGTGTTCATTAGAGGCAAATATGTGTTGATAAGTTAAAATAATACTCATTATCATGTCTCTCTTTGATTCTTCATTACGAAGCTCTTTAACATTTATTCTCCTTATCCCCGGACCCTTCCCCACATCACACTTGTTGCTATAAACAACAAATCCGTTACATTTTTGTAATCACTGAATGATCTAATCGTAGAGAAGTTACCAGAATATTTCTCCTTTATAAATCGTCCTCAAGAATCATAGAGCTCACAATCCCTTGAACGTACTCGCTCTGTTTCAACTTTTCTCTGTGATCCTCTGCTGAAAGAGATTGCTTTTCCACATTCCTGTCAAATCCAAACCATCAGATCACAAGGGCTTTAGGTTTTTGGACACAAGGATTCAACTACATTTCATTGAAAAGGATGTTTCGATTTTAACTAACAGAGAATGATAAAGAAAAGGGCTTATGCATACCTTTCAGGCAAACTCTGATTCAATGTTTTCTTGGCAGAAGTAGTTTCTGCACATAGACTTGACTCGGAAATGAAAAAGTCATCAGCCATTGGCGTAATGAACGAAGAAAGCAAAGGGTCAGCAGCTAAATTGGATGTAGTAGAAGAAGATACAAGACGCGATGATCCTTCAAATAGGCTCTGAAAATTCCCATCAGGAAACTCTCTCTTCAAGATTGATAGCATGGATTGAGCCCCGCCTCTTCTTGATTTCCTTTTCCGCGTCACGTAATATCTCGTTAAGGAATGAAACACAAACTCTCTTTTTGAGGAAATCATATATAAGTAAATGATCGTTTAAAAATTAAAAAAAAGGATATCTTGAACATATTTGCATGTTGAAGGGTGATATGAGCAACAATATCAGAGCTCAGTTTCACCGCACAAACGGGACATACCTACAACGAAAAAAATATGTCAACAACCTACAGGATTTAAAACGCAGAATCGAAAACAAATCCTATTCTCTGAGGCACAATGAGTGAGAATTCCAATCCTATTCATTTCGCTACTTTCACTTTAATATATCCAAGATGAGCAACTACTAAAACCAAGAATGATGTGATGAAACAATACAATAGAATTTTGATTCAAATGAGAAGAAAGGTTGGTTTATTGAACAATTTAATACCCCATTTTTTGCATCCATTGGATGATCTTCATCTATGTGGCAGCATAGAGACACAATATCAAAATAGTCTGAGCAGAACGGACAAGCATACTCCTCCCTGAAGTCATCTTCTCCTTCAATCTCTTCAAACCCCAAGAAATTGTCTGCGTTTTCAATTAAAACACTTAGTCAAATACCACAAAGAGACGTAATGCTAAAACTACAAAACAAATATTGGGAATACTAAAAACGTGTTCCATTCTCGCAATTACAATACGAATGGTGTTTACAAGGAACATCAAGAAGATATAAAGTAATGAAAGAAGAAAACTAGAAGATCATAACCTTCCCTGGCACAAAAGTTTAGGTTTTGTTAAGCTTTGAAACATTTTAACAACAACAAGTTTTGTATTTTCTTGTTAGTCACACAAGAATAATCAAGATTCCAACTTTTGACAAGTTCAAACAAAAAGCTTGGTATTAAGCCTCCCCATGAGTAAAATGCCCTCAAAGACAGAATTTTTATTTTCTCATTTCCCATAAAATTCAACATCAACAAAAACAAACATTGAAATATCTCCATTTTGCATTTTTTGACCAAGATTCATTACGTCGGAATCTAAGAACGTCAGAAACAACCGATGAAAATCAACCTCGATCCTTGATTCAATTAAACGAAAATAAATTGAGCTCTAAGATCAAAGAATTAAGATTAGCGCTGACCGAATTGCTTTCTCTCTCATTCATACATTCAATTTAACGCATCAAATTCAAATCTTGAATCAAAATTATTAACAAAGAACAAAAATTTCAACTCACCAGATCGCGACAAGAAATCAAGCTGATATCTCCTTGAAGCCGATGCGAGACGATCACTCCAAGAATCAGAATCCATATTTTCTACAAAAACTAATTTCAATCGAAACCCAAAGAATCCAAATTTCAACAAAAATAAATTCGAAAGAATCAATGAATTAATTCCCCGGGAAACAAATTGATTCTTGTTCCGAATAAAGAAAAAAATCGGATATTCCGATTTATGAATGAATTAAAAAGATTCCGGCGAAATGCAAAAAAAAAAACGAGATTAGGAAGAAGACGACGACGATAATGCGTCGGTTTTCTGGAAATTGTCTTTTTCTTTTTTTAATTCTTTGGATAGAGAGTGAGAGACATAGGAGAGGAGACGAGTTCTATTTTATTTTGAGTTTTATTAACATTAGTTTTTTTTTAAAAATCTCTCGCTTTCCAACAGCCCGCACGAATGCATGCCGTTTAACCATTTTACCCGCCGTGTATTTTCCTTTGGTAATATAAAACTGGCACGATCTCCCTCTTTAAAACGTCATGCTGTTAACTGTATACATACGTGTCGAATATTTAGTGGTTTAGTTTCAGTATGTTGGTGAAGCAGGTGAACATAGCCGCGCAGCAGAGTTTTTCACTGTTCCAATGTTTATTTTTTTACTTTTGGGAAACTAGTGAAAACTCACAGTAAATCTGAAAAAGTTTATTTTTCTTTCTCGTCGGAATGTTTTGATCTAGCCGGCGATTTGCCTGTCTCCGATCACTCTGATTGTGTTGAAAAGTCTTCAAATCGGTTTCGGTGTCGCAATTTTGGCGCCTTTTTTTATCCTCTGTTGATGATGAAGCCGCGATCGTTTCCAGATCGGAGAATCTTTAGCTGATTTCGAATTTGAATGTGGGATTGAGATTTTAGAGATTTAAAAATTCGCGATCATGGCGACGAGGAATCGTACGCTATTGTTCAGGAAGTACAGGAACTCTCTAAGGAGCGTCCGAGCTCCATTGTCGTCATCTTCATTGACGGGAACACAATCCGGCGTTGGTCCGGTGATAGAGATGGCGAGTTCATCTTTATTGAATCCGAATCGCTCCTATGCTCCTGTTAGCACCGAAGATCCTGGGAATTCAAGGTAAGAAATTGATCTGTGATAGCTCAGATTCTTGCTTGATCATGTAAATTACAGAGCTTTATTGTGTGTGTGTGTGTTTAATGTTAACAGTAAAGGTGCAATAACAGTGGGGTTACCACCAGCTTGGGTTGATGTATCTGAGGAGATATCTGTGAACATACAACGTGCAAGGACTAAAATGGCTGAGTTGGGAAAAGCTCACGCCAAGGCTTTAATGCCATCGTTTGGAGATGGTAAAGAAGATCAACATAATATTGAGACTTTGACACATGAGATCACTTTTCTATTGAAGAAGTCTGAGAAGCAACTTCAGAGGCTTTCTGCATCTGGTCCTTCTGAAGATTCCAATGTTAGGAAAAATGTTCAGGTAGTCTTGAACTTGATGAGACCTGCTCATACATCTGTTTAAAAGCTTTCCCTTTTCTTTTTTGCAACATTTACCATATCCATCTGAGCCTTATCATGTGTGTGTTTTTAATGACAGCGATCTCTTGCTACTGATCTCCAACTTCTTTCCATGGAGCTCCGCAAAAAACAGTCAATGTATTTGAAACGCTTGAGACAACAAAAAGAGGTAGCAAAGTATTAGTAGCTCTACCTAAATTACCAGAAACTTTGTGATGTTGCAGTTTCTTGTTCTTTGAAGTTTTTGTTTGTGTTCTGCTGCTGCACCCTACTGTTTATATCAGTCTCATAGATGATAGATTCTTTTGAAATTATGGGAAACTATATTTAATGTCCTCCCACTAAGCTTTGACTTGAAATGGTATTTTCAGGATGGGGTGGATTTAGAGATGAATGTGAGCAGAAACAAATATAGACCTGAAGAAGATGACTTTGGTGATATGGTCTGACTTCTGTATCTGTTTCATTCTTTCAATTTATAGCCATTATTGTCGTATGTACTACTTTATTGATGCGATCTATACTTGCATATTTCTTCAGTTAAACGAGAATCAGATGGTCAAGATAAAAAAGACCGAGGAATTATCAGAAGAGAGGGAGAAAGAGATACATCAGGCAAGTGCTTACACTTCCTCTATGTTCTTAGTTGTTTGTTGCTCACAGTTTTTTTGTTTTCTTATGCAATCATCAGAATCGTTTCTCTTATTTGTCCAGGTTGTAGAATCAGTAAATGATCTTGCTCAAATCATGAAGGATCTTTCTGCACTTGTGATAGATCAAGTAAAACTTACTAAACCCATATTCTCTTTCTCTAGCTTCCGAGTTTTTTTCAACTCAAAGGAACCATTTTCGCTGCAGGGTACTATAGTTGATCGGATAGACTATAATATCCAAAACGTCGCTAGTACTGTTGAAGATGGCCTCAAACAACTGCAGAAGGTAAAAACCTTCATAAAGTAGTGTACTCTCTTCATTTTTTCTCCCAGTTTTGTTTAAGTGGATTGCGTAAAAACAACTTCACAGGCAGATCGAAGGCAGAAACAGGGAGGGATGGTGATGTGCGCGTCCGTGCTTGTCATCCTCTGTCTCATCATGATTGTACTCTTAATCCTTAAGGAAATATTCTTGTGATCGGGACAACTTATCCCATCAATCATCATCCCTGTTAGATCAATAAGAAAAGTCTGATCCATAATTCTTTGATTCTTTAGACCCAAACATTGTATGTTTTCCTCTTCCGATTGTTTTCTAAAACGGTAATGAAAACACTTCTTCAGATGATATCATTAAGAAATGCAAATATACCTACCTGCATGGCTTTCGTTGCAACTTCTTTTGCATTTACAATACTAAGAGCCTTTGCAGAAAAGTGAGTACGTAACGTTATTGTGAACACGACCATAGTAGTTAAAGGTCAATGTCTGAGGAGTTCAGAGATCTGTGTACCAAACGCCAATCTCTTCACTTTAAAGCCAAGTGTTGTTTTTAAAATTTAATATTCCAGTCATATTATAGTTACAAATCTCCAAACAAGATTTAAACCTTATATTTCGTTTCATTCTTTAGTACTAGTTTATATCAAACAAAACCATACAAAGTTGTTGCTTTGTTTTTTTTTTTCTTGTTGCAAAACAAAGTTGTAGCTAAGATCACTTTTATCAACTAAAGTAAAGAGTAGTAGATAAACCATAAAACGCAAGCCAAGTAGTTTGTCTAGTTGAATATATACATGTGCATTTTTCTCTTTATGAAATGACTTCCCTCTCCACTCGGTAACTCGCACTGATATATTATTAATTCTTTTATATTTCTCATTTTGGAATTAAATTTGTTCCCTGAAGAAAATTCTGATGTCAGAGAATTGCAATTCTCGGCATTTCTCATGGCTCATGAAATCTTGCTTACCAAATCCTTCCGATGCCAAATCACTTGTTCCGATCCACCAACCATCATCTACGGCGGCGAATCCTACCTCTACAGCCACAACGATCGCTTCTCTACCGGACGATTTGTTACTCGAATGTCTCTCTAGAGTCCCTTCCTCTTCAATTCATTCTCTCTCCGCCGTCTGTCGCCGTTGGTCTCGCCTCCTTCTCGCTCCTTACTTTCTCCAACTCCGTCGTCGTTTAGGCCTGCTCCGGCATTCTCTTTTCGCTATCTCCGCCGTTGATTCAGGACTTTTCGCCGCGGATTTGCAGTTTCAATCTGAGATTGCAACCTGGAAAGTCTCGCTTGCGGTTTCTAGTAGCGCCGTTTGTATTGACGGTAGTCATGGAAGTCTATCTCATGCTCGCGCCGCCGCGATTGGACCTAGGATTTATATTGTTAGTAGAAATGCGGTTTTGAGATACGATTCGTGGATGAGAACTCTTACTTTGAGGTCTCCGATGCTTATCCCGAGGAAGAAATTCGCAATCGCTGTGATTTCCGGTAAGATCTACGTTGCTGGCGGCGGCGGTGGTGGTTTAGAAGTCGCGTCAGCGGTGGAAGAGTACGATCCGGTGGAAAATCGGTGGGAAGTGGTGACTCATGCAGCGAGGAAGAGATATGGATGTATCGGAGCTGCCGTGGACGGAGTTTTTTACGTGATCGGTGGATTGAAAATCGGAAATGAGACCTCACGCGCGGCGGCGCATGTTTACTATGCAAGTTCTATGGATCTATTCGATGTGGAATCGCGTCAGTGGTTGAGAAGTCGCTCGGTTCCCGGCGGTGGATGCGTCGTGGCGGCGTGTGCGGCGGTAGGACACGTGTACGTGTTGAGTAGCCACGCGGTGGAGCTTTCGTTCTGGAGATTTGACGCACGTCGCCGCGGAGGAAACAGCAGATTTGGGGAATGGCGGAGGTTGAAAAGTCCGCCGTTACCGGCTCAGGTACGGTTAGACGGAACCGTGAGGTTTAGCTGCGTTGGAGTGGAAGACAAAGTTGCGGTGGTTCAGGTGGTGGGATGCATTGACGATTTGCTCCGGCGAAGTGGGAGGAGCGAGAGGGGACTGAGAGAAAGCCTTGTGTTGCTTTACGACACGGTGGGTGGAGAGTGGAGGAGAGCGGCGGATCTACCAGAGATGATTACACGCGCCGCCTGCGCGTGTGTGGAGTGGTAGAGTGGGGACTACGGCGCAGGATTAAGAGTACGAGAATTTGAAAGAGGCTAACGTACGCAGGATTATTAAAGTGGACAAAAACAAAATCATTATGATAGGCGCACGTTACTCTAATAGAGGATATCGAGGAGGGAAAAAGCAAACGACGTTGTCTTGAACTCGTGACCTTATTGGCTGTTTTGGTATCCAACAAAAACAAAACTGTATCACTTTGGATTTTAACTTTTAAGATTTTTATCATTTTTAGTTCATAATTTACAGATTTTTTGTATTCTTACTTTGGTTTTGGAGAAAGTAATTAACATGTAATATTTATTTCTCAAGGATTGTGATTTGGAGATGTGCTCTGAAAATAGCGCGAATCAGTTTGGATTTGAAGATGAAAGATTGTTTACTCACAGATTACATATTTTATGTTCTTTATTTAGGATTAGGATAAAGTAAATTATTAATAACTAATGTTTCTCAAGGATTGTTGTTTGGAGATGTGGCCTGAAACATGGGAGAATCACTGTGGATCTGATGTTTCCCTCTCCAGAACACACTGATTAGTTAGTAATACCTTGGTGGAGGGGGAGGAGGACGACCATACCTTGGTGGAGGAGGAAGAGGACCAAACCAAGGTGGAGGAGGAGGACCATACCTTGGTGGAGGAGGAGGACCATGCCATCGTGGAAGAGGAGGAGATATATCCATGTCTTGAACCATACCATTTTTAGAATTACATTGAGGGGTAATTGCATTGTAGGTGGAGTGCTGCATCTGAATTATGTGACCTTGGTCAAGTGCTTTAATCCTGTGGCTTCTACTCCATTCCTTTCGGCTCCAAAGGTACAGAGGTGGTGGTATGTTGTTCCACTGCTCTATCGTTTTATTATTCGCATCTAGCGACCCGGGCAAGTAGAAGGACTGCAGAGCACCAAAACAAACGAGTGTGATCGAAAGCTTTTTGTAATAAACCGAGGATTGGGAGTCATTTGTACACATACTTATTTACTTACCATGCCAGAAAGTAAATTGCTGTCCTCCCAAATCAACTCATAATCAGCTATATAATCAACCCTGAAATGTAGATAAAGCCAGAGTTATGAAAAAATGGTCATTGAAACTGTGTATTTACTATTTATTTACCTTTTTGTTTCATTTGGTACGATGAGGATTAAAAGCTTTGGTTTAAACTCGAGGGCCTTCCTGATGAAAGTGTTAGCAAGACTTGCTTTGTGACCAAAAGGCGGGTTCAATCCCATTATCTGTTTTTATCCATGACCAAAATTTAAAAACTCAGTGGATTCAACAAGTAAGTGCATCTCAACTACATGATGTCGTTAGGTTTCTTACCAGTTGAGAGCCATCGGGTAAC
Organism: Cardamine flexuosa; assembly: GCA_963555745.1. Classification (NCBI taxonomy): domain Eukaryota; kingdom Viridiplantae; phylum Streptophyta; class Magnoliopsida; order Brassicales; family Brassicaceae; genus Cardamine; species Cardamine flexuosa. The sequence continues at coordinate 9,970,759 of OY743216.1, read as the reverse complement.
TCTTCTGGCTTCACAGTCAACCAATCTCTCTTCTCAAAGTTGAACTTGTTCTGCCGATGGCAATATCATGTTTTAGAAACAGCTTCACACACAAAAGCAAAAGAGTGTGTGTTGTACCTTAGGTTGAATGAGATCAAAGTTTTTAAAGAAGCATGATTTCCCTGTTTTCGCAAGCTTTTCTTTCATCAAGCAACTGAAGTCATTAGAGCCACAGCAGAAGTCGACTACCTGAAACAAACGAGAATGTTATATTTGATCATTTTATCTAATAGCGGAGGTATTGGTTAAGGAATAGGCACACTTACCGTATCGCCATTTTTTACATACCAGTGGAGCCTTTCTACTATCTGCATCATTAGTTTCTAATAAATCAGTTTCTCATTATCGTCACTTAACTAGTAGACTTTATTGGATCAAAGCTAAACATGAGTTAAGAAAACAAAAGAGATCACTGCTTCACCTCTTTAAGTTTCTCAACCTTTGTGAAGTGACGTCCAAAAGATGTGTAGCGCATACCATGGAGAAAAGGCGAAAGATAAATTTCAAGCTTCCTCTGCAGTTCAAAAACATGCATCTTTTTTATTGTGCAACCTTTTTCCTTGATTGAAATTCTTTCACATGTAGGATTAATCTCCGCTGAGCTTAAATCTTATGCTTAGGTAGTTTATAAGTAAACATAATTTCGAACCTTATGCTTCATGAGTTCGAGTAGGATATCTGGGTCAAATATAGCTCTTGCAGCTCTGTGGTCCCCTTCTTCAAACATCTTTAACGCTGCTCGAGCGGCCTGCAGAACAGTTATTAATATCCATGGAGGAGACCAATGCTAAACTAAATTACATAATCTTCATTTCATATAAACAACCACAGTGACATACATTGACATGAGTCTGAACCAATCCTGTTGTGATGTTCCTACTGACATCATTTCCGGTGCGGTAGCATTTTACATGGTTTGCTGCCCCACGAGACTTAACGAACTCATCAAAGTTAAACGAAGAGTTCACGCTGTCAATTATACCCAGCACCCTGTGTGTAACCCCAAAAATAAAATGATTAGTTGACATTATCAACAATCTAAATAAAGTTTTTATATCACTGTAGAGTGGCCAAAAAAAAACATTACCAATCCATATCCTTGTCTACTTCCTTGTCTACTCTGGTAGGCTTGACAGAGGCAGAAGGAACTTCTGCTTTTGACAAAAGGATTCCTGAGCTATCCGCCATCTTCCGTTTCTTAAGATAATCATCCACACTAAAGCTTCTCTCTCGTTTCCTATCTGCTTCATGATGCTTAGGATCATCCGTCACCCTACTCGGAACATCCTCTTTGACCTGTGCTAGTCCGTGAATTCGTGTTCTTCTTTGGCCAGATACATCAGGAAAAATTATGTGGTCTCTAGCTGGAGTAAGAATATGACTTTCTATCTCATGGTCCCTGTTCAAAAGTTTATGAAAACGTATACATCATGTAGAACATGACTGAAATTTCCTGCTTTAAATGCACTCAAACCAATTACTACAATATTCAAAAACTTACAAACAATATATCAGAATGCGATTGTATGGAAGCAGTTTTTCCCAAGACCTTTGAAATGTTTCCTCGTCACAGTTGAGTTCAGAAGTAATCTCCCTGAGTACAGAAAAATAAAAGAAATCTAAAGCTGATATGTATGGGCAGTAGAAGCTTCAGAGTAAATTGAAGAATGATTTACCTAGGTAAACATTTTCTGTGATAAGCCTTTGGGCAACGTCTGCACACAGCAAAATGCAACGGATATTCATTCTTGTTTTCACCTAAGCTACAGACTTTACATGTATGTAGAGGACATGCAAATGAGTCTCTAGCAGCAATCTTGGTTTGAAGTTCTTCTGATTTTATTTGATCATCAGCATAGATAAGTCTTGCAACACATTTTGGATGATAGAAATGACCACAATTTGACGCAGAACAAGGGAAGACCTGCAGAGCAGTACACAGTTGCATTCATTCCAAATTGAAGATTTTAAGAACTCAATACAGCTAAACTAATCAATGATCCACATAAAGAATGAAATGATTCAAAGATATATACCTCTTGAGAGGCATTTTCATCAGAGGATCCCAACTGGCCACAAGCATAGCACTGGTGCTGTTTGTGGAGACAGTTGTTACATAAATAGGCCCCGAGTGCCTGCATATGTAGCAAACCAACTTCAGCAAGAATCCTCACTATAATAGCATACAAAACAGAAATTCTAAAGCTGATTTACAGTACATGAACGTGAGTCTCATCAGTGAATCCTAGCGACTCGCACGCTGACTCAGCTCCATCAGCTATGGTTGGATGGAAAGATCTCAAGCAGCTTCCTTCACAACTGAGCTCAAAACAAAGAGATCAAATGAAATCGTTGCAGCTGGTAAGAAGCTCTAGAAATAGCATAAACTCTTCAGAAACTATGAAGCTTGACATACCACAGAACATAACCACCATTGTCACAAATAGAACAGACCGGATCAAACTGCAGGTTTGCCTCAGAATCGTCATCGCTGCTGTGTTCCTCATCAGTCATATTATCAAATAAGTTCTTTTCCATTGGTGTCTGAGCATCTTCTAGATGGTGCGTTGGAAGTTCCTTAATAAGAAAAACCAGAAATAACCTCAGTAGAAGGAGAGCAAAAAAGACGGCAGAGAACAAGAAAGCCATTTCTAACTAGGTCTCACCTCTTCAATAGGTATCTGAGCATCTTCTTGATGGTGAGTTGGAAGTTCCTTAATAAGATAAAACCATAAATAAAGTCAGTAAAAGGAGATCAAGAAAGACGACAGAGAACAAGAAAGTCATTTCTAACTAGGTCTCACCTCTTCAATAGGTATCTGAGCATCTTCTTGATGGTGCATTGGAAGTTCCTTAATAAGATAAAACCAGAAATAACGTCAGTAGAAGGAGAGCAAGAAAGACGTCAGGGAATAAGCAAGCCATTCCTAACTAGGTCTCACCTCTTCAATATGTGTCTGAGCGTCTTCTTGATTGTACATTGGAATTTCCTTAATAAGAGATGGCCAGAAATAACCTCAGTCCAAGGAGAGCAAGAAAGACGGCAGAGAATAAGAAAGCCATTTCTAAATAGGTCTCACCTCTTCAATATGTGTCTGCGCATCTTCTTGATGGTGCATTGGAAGTTCCTTAATTAGATTAAACCAGAAATAACCTCAGTAGAAGGAGAGCAAGAAAAACGGCAGAGAAAAGAAAGCCATTTCTAAATAGGTCTCACAACTTCAATATGTGTCTGAGAGTCTTCTTGATGGTACATTGGAAGTTCCTTAATAAGATAAAACCAGAAATGAAGTCAGTAGAAGGATAGCAAGAAAGACGGCAGAGAACAAGAAAGCCATTTCAAAATAGGTCTCACCTCTTCAATATGTGTCTGAGCATCTTCTTGATGGTACATTGGAAGTTCCTTAATAAGATAAAACCAGAAATAACGTCAGTAGAAGTAGAGTGAGAAAGATGGCAGAGAACAAGAAAGCCATTTCTAAATAGGTCTCACCTCGTCATTATGTGTCTGAGAATCTTCTTGGTGGTACATTGGAAGTTCCTTAATAAAATAAAACCAGAAATAACGTTAGTAGAAGGAGAGCATCAAAGATGGCAGAGAACAAGAAAGCCATTTCTAACTAGGTCTCACCTCTTCAATAAGTATCTGAGCATCTTCTTGATAGTGCATTGGAAGTTGCTTAATAAGATAAAACCAGAAATAACCTCAGTAGAAGGAGAGCAAGAAAGATGACAAAGAACAAGAAAGCCATTTCTAACTAGGTCTCACCTCTTCAATAGGTATCTGAGCATCTTCTTGATATTGCATTGGAAGTTCCTTAATAAGATAAAACCAGAAAAAACCTCAGTAAAAGGAGAGCAAGAAAGACGGCAGAGAACAAGAAAGCCATCTCTAACTAGGTCTCACCTCTTCAATAGGTGTTGTTTGTGAAGTCTTCTCGAGAAAAGTAAGCAAACACTGCACAATAAATAAACAGGGAGAAGCAATAAATATCGGAAAGAAACACACAGATGCAAATGGCTCATCTGAATAACTTGGTTCATTCTAAACTGTTATGTATTCTGAATTCTTAACTAGCCATTCAATTAAAGCAGACTCTCAAATCTGCAACACACAAAGTCAAAACTGAAACGGAAGTATTTGAATGCCCAACGGCCATTAGACAAAAATAAACACTTTGATGAGATTTCAAAATCCAGAAATATTACAACTAGACTTAAAGTGAAGGAATCAGCCTCATAGTCATATATTTCAGTTCTTTAGACCATACTCTCCTTAGAACCAAACACACAAGAAAATGTGAAATCCCTTCTAACGAAGCTAAGAAAGACCAACCTTTGATTTTGTCAAATCTTCATCTCTTTTCATAGCTTCACACAGTAAAGAAACATGATCTGATAAATCCTCCTCTGAAGGCTGGACCCTGAGTAAACAGAAGAAAAAAGCATGACTCAAAAAGATGACATAAAAGGAAAAAACTTAAGCTAAGTAAACCGAATAAAAATCAAACCATACCCATCAACATTGTGTAAACTGCTCCACACATCACTCATTGATGCCTCTGGATTCCTTTTAACAAAGTGAAGAAACTGAAGAGTCACCAGAGTCGTTCTAATCAAACTTTCATAACTCATTTTAGGTTTATCTAGAGTTATCCAGTGCATCCCATGTAGAAGCACGTCGATCTTTGGATTTTCATCTTGAGACAAATCAAACTTCCACGCTTTAACGAGCTTACAAAATGAGTCATCTCCCCAGTCAGTGTTCCCACGCACAAACACAGACAGCTCAGAGCTACAATCTGAAGATGAATCTTCTTCTTCGCTGTGCCATTTCACCGGTAGAACACAAAAATTTATAGGAATTTCATTTAGATCAACGAAATCGTAGTCACTAACATACTCAGATAGAATCTCTCCTTCTTCGTCTGAAGACGCCATTAAAATAGCTGAAGAAGAAAAAATCAATCAACTAGGGTTTATATTATCAGCAGAAATGAGGTTTTCATGGATCGGAACTCTTACATTGAAGTCGCCGATGCTTTTCCCTCAGATGAAATTCGTCTACGTTGCTTCCGGCGGTGGAAGACTACGAACCGGAAACAAACCCTAAGTCTCGTGGACAGATGGCACAATCAGCTGAGTTTATGGAAATCAACGGCCTCAAATCGATTGGATAGTTTTGTTTCTGCAGCTTTTTTCCGTACAACCCAAGCTTTGCTTCACATCAGCGCCGTATTTTGTCTTCACATGAAGAAGAAGATAACCGTTGGATCTAAATGGGCTTCCGCTTTGAATTTGATTGGCCCAATTTCTCTTTTCTTTTTGATCTGTTAAGTGGAACGGCAGCGTTTTCGTCTATTGTTACTGAAGCTGTTGAAAGTTGAAAACCTCTGGCCGATGTAGAGACTTTGCTGGTTTGTAGACACTAGACAGAAACTTCATCACTGTTTGGATAACTTGAGAATTTATGGGTTTTGTGATTTGTTGAAGCAGTGAAGCTTATTCATCAATTAAATTACATCTGTTTTTTGGATAAATTAATCGGTTACATAATTGAGATACAATAATTATATGTAGAGAGAAACAATATAATGAGAGATGAAAATCTAATCTCATCAAAAGCTATGTCTAAAAATGTTTCAGGCTTTCTTGTTCTTGGCCATGGCAGTAGTAATATCAGCTACCGTATGAGATCGGAGGACGAGATCAGAGAGTGAGAGCTTGAGATCAATGGTGAGTCTCTGGAACACCTGAGATAAGAGTAACACATCTGACAAAGCTCTGTGAGCATCACCATCCCTTGAAAGGTTATAGTATTCTCCAAGAGCTTGTAATGTAGCTTTTGGCTTAACCGTTGCCTCTGCGAAACCCATTTCTAGTTTATCAGTTTCCGACTCAAAACAAGAAAACGAAGCAGAGGGGTTTTAGTATCCTTACCTAGAGACTTTATGTTCTCTCTAGCCATCGGAAGCGAGTCAAGTAACAACCAGTTATGAGGTATCTCATAAGAGCAACGGTTGAACTCATTGATCAAAAACTGGAAATCAAATGTTTTGCCATTGTGTGCAACTATCATCACGTAACCTCCAGGCTTCTGTCGACTCTCTACATACCGCAGAAATATCGGTATCAGCTCTTCCATCCTACCAACAACAACACACAAAAAAAACAGCCTTAGTTTTGATCCAATGGAAGCCACATAAAGCAAAAGAACTCAACATGGTTCCAATGTATATATACCTTGGAACCTCAGGTTTACAAACCATATCATCTCTGATTCCATGAATATAAGCGTTAGTTATAGGCAAACCAGGGTTAACAAGAGTCTGAAACGTGCTGTTTTTACCACCAGCTATATCCTGTGCTGCAATTTCGATGATCCGTTCTTTAACCCTACTCAACCCACTTGTTTCAAGATCAGAGACGATAACAGTGAGGAGTTTAGGCAGGTCTTTGTCTTGAGCGAGCCGTTGCTGAAGATTATTACCAAAAGGCTGTTGTAACTTGGTGTTGCTGCTCTCTACATCTATAATCCTAGTAACAGGAACTGTTCCTCCCAATACACTGCTCTTAGTGTTGTTGCTTCTACTACCTTGTGTACTTGTACTCACGTTTCTTCTGATCCATTTGCTTTTACCATCAACCGAGGAAGCGTTAACATGAAGCAGCTTTGGGGTGGTGTTGTTCTTGAGATAGCCATGGACACGTTCACAGCAAGAACTTCCTAATGAATAGATTCTGAATCTAGAGACTTGTGAGATTGAGATACACATCGGATCTCTTTTCCTCTCTATCTTCTTCTAAATAAAGGTTCAAGAATCAAAGCAACAATGTATCTGTTCTTGAAGAAGATTGGCCTGCAGAAACAATATAACTAGGCTCATCATATAAACAACACACACAAAATCATCACAAGAATTCACCAGAATCACAGGAAAAAGGAAGAAAACAATCGGAGAGAAAACGAAATTATTGAAATTGTGATTATAAAATTCCAATCTGAAAATGAAAACTTGAAAACAGTATTTTGTAATTGTCTCGGAGACTCGATTAAAGCCAATAAGTAAAAGCAAAAATTTGAACTTCATTCGTTTTCATCACGGAAGCAATATAAAGCTTAGGCTTTTTTATCAAATTTTGTCAGCATCAAAAGACAAATTGAAATTGGGAAAAGAAGAGTAATTCAAAATAAATTAGAAACCAAATTTCAGATTTGTGAATCGAAATAACTGAGGAATGACTCTGCCTACAATTCCCCATCGAGGATGGCGAAAAAAGCGTGAACTTTGTCTGAATATCTGAGAATCAAAATGACCCAGAAGGAGAGATGAATCGAAAGGAGAAGATAGATACTTGCCTTGTGTAATCCAAACTCGAAACAAAACTGCATTTGCACGAAAGTTAGAAATTTTAAGAATCGACAGTTTATAGAGAAAAGACTGAAAGAGAGAGATAGAGGGAGAGAGGAAGACCCGATTATTTCGGATCTGTGACCCGATCCGACAAATACGGATCTATGATCCGAGTTGGCTTAAGTTTGAGACTTGAGAGGGTCGCATAGGTTTCCACTTTCCACTTTCGGCAAATTTTTCATCCCATTTCTTTCTTTTTTCTCAGATTTCACCCAACTTCAATTGGTCAATTATGAAAGTATAATTCAAAGGTCAAACTATTCAAGTTTACATTAATAAACCTAACAAATCTCTGTCAATTGTTTTTATAAATTATGCTTAAACTACTATAAGATCATTTGATTTTTTTATGACCCAATCTCGACTTATCAGAGAACCTTTTCTTTTTTTAATAACCCGGTTTTCTAATAAATAATGTCAACTTAATTTCAAAGGAAGGAATATTCCCATTTTTTAGGAAAAACATCCCAGCAAGTCACTTGGTTCAACTTGCGTATATGACTTTTTTTAAGTTAACTTGTTTTTGTTTCTAATGTATTTCTTTATTTATTTATTTTTTCCCCTGACACCTACTAAATAATGAAGTATTTAGAAATATCAATACACATTTGTTTTTGCTTTGGTTTTTTTTTTTTTTGGTGGGTTATGCTAATTTAAAAAAAAAGTTATTTGGTCAACGAGTTCCAAAATACATTTCACCTATGGTCTATACGGATCAGGTCGTCGACACATAAAAAAGGCCCAAATCACTGCGTTAAAAGTATACAGATCCTCAAAAGAGTGGCCCATTAGAGCAAGATCTCAATAAAACAGAGGCAAAACTGTGTTTTTCTCAGAGGCAAAAACAGAGCTACAAGACAACAACAGTAGACACAAAGCAGCTTGTTCTTCCTCCTTTAGAATCCGTAGTTTCTTCACGGACACGCTACCATGTGATGATGATTTTGGATTTATCTTCTTGAAATCTAAGGCTTTATGGCTGTGAACAATACGGATACCCAATAACTCTGATCTTCTCCGTTTCCTGAATCTGATCCCACATGCATTGCAAAGTGACTGCAAATTCAACCATAAAACAAAATAAACAGCTTAAGAACACTTGTTGAATCATCTTAAGATCAACACAAAGCTATAAATATTAAGTAATTAAAGGTAGAAGAAGAAACCTTGGGACCAACTGGTCCACCTCTCCACATTGGTGTCTTAGTGGTTTTGCAATCACTGCAACACCTAACTGTCTCCTTCTTTTCTTCCATTTCTCTATTACAATTAGTAGCAACATTGACAAATAAGAGGATGTCACAACCTAAATGTTATTTTCTCTAACGACCTCAAGATCAAATCAAAAGAACCAACCTTAGTGTTTAGAGCTCCTTTTTGATACAACAGTAGTGATCAAGAAGTCTCAGAATTCTCTGGAAACTTTTTCAAGAAAACGAATAAAAGAATGGCCTTTTCTTCTTTTTTTTTAGGGAATGATCACTGTAAAGTATAAACCCTAGAGGATTGATATGGAGAACCTGTGGCAGTATTCCTTCCTTTTTATGTGTCATCAAGAAACGCTTAAGAGCTCCTTAAAAGCCCCCTCAAGCCAATGGTGAGTGTAGAAAGAAGACGTAAATACCCTTGATGAACAAATGATTATGGTCTTTCTGATAGATTAATGAACACAAAACAAAACATTTGCCAAATCATTGTCGGGTGGAAAGCCACGTGGCAGTACGCACGACCGGGATATGTGGAATTTTTTGTTATAATAATGATGAGAGAGTGTGTGTATTAGACGAAAGAAAGTAAAAGAAACCACAGATTCAGCAAACGTGTTCACATGAAGACAGATCAAAGGAATGAAGCAAAAGCCACCAATGTTTTCACTTACTCATTGACCTTTTCTGTGATTAGGAGGTTAATAATAGTCTTCTTCCCAAATCATTTCAAGGAAAAGCTAAAGTAACACCATTATTTAACATGCAAAAAAGTATTATAGAAGAAAGTTATATAAACATAACCGAAAGACGGAAAGAGTATATAATAGTTGTACTTATACACTACACTTTGTTAAGCATACTCCCGAAACATTCTCTGAACACCAAGTTACATATCTATAAATCGCAATATTGGTATACTTGGAAATCTGAACAAGCAATAGTGTCCTGTAGTGAACTATTTTGATTTAGACATCTACAAAAGTAAATTAAGATGAAAATGTCAAATTAATGTAAATATTATATGTATATAGCTTTATTCTTCTTTAAAAAATATTTCAATAGCCGATATCATCTATCCTACTACTCTATCAAAAGAAGATGAAAAATAATTGTATATTTTATTTATACATAACTTTCTTGTACCGCAAGAAACCTCTCAAACTAATACATAGGCCATATATTAATAGGTTACAACCCCCGAGCCACAAAAACAATTTTGATTCAGGGGAAAAAGAAATACTTAAAATAAAAAATGTAAATTGATTTGGTCATATTGCCTTTCTTTTTCTTCTTTGAAATATCAAACATGATATACAGAAAGACTAATCCCCGAAACTCAATGGCCGGGATCCATCTGACCCTATCCTACCAAAAGAAAAAGAAAAAAAAAACATATACACATATACATATTTTCCGTGCTCCAGAAGAAACCTCTTAACCTAATAAGGCAGACAAGTCTTCTTACAAGCTTTCCCTTCTAGCAGTTGTGTCTTTCCAGACTTGTCGGATCTTAAGAGCTGCCTTAACCTTACACCACCTGGCTCTTGGAGATCCCATGTTTGCAATACGAACTTCAAACATCCTCTGAATATTTTGTTCCGCCCAATTTCTCGTACCAGGTGACCAGTTCGTGTACATGTCATCATGGTGATGATGAGCCAAACCATTCTCATCCTCCTCCTCGTCACTATTATTGATACAACCTCTTGTCACTACAGATTGTAATTCCCCATGTACTTGATCTAGCTCACTTAACTTGAAGCTGTTTCTGATATTCTCTACGAATTTTTTGTCGATGTGAAATGTCGCGGTTGGTAAATTTATCAACATTTCAGGGTGGGCCGTGGAGCCTGAAGCTGTGAAGCAAAGAGACGTCGAAGAGCCTGATGGATCCAAAGTTCCTAATATCAAAAAAAAAAAAAAACCATCGAATAAGTTTGTATAAAGACATATATCAAAAGACTTTTAGACCACGACAAGACTTAATTATATATACAGTACCTTGAAAATCAACGTGTTGCGGTCCAGGACAGGACATGCCAAATCCAGGATTTTGCGGACACTGTAAAGATCTTTGTGGATGATTCTCAAAGTCCCTAGCGTCCACTAGCCTAAAATGGCTAAGATTTTTATAAGCTTCATGTATTAATTGGTCCACAAATGGCTGATAGTTATTTAGCTCGTGGACGTTTTGATATGGGCCGCCCACACTCGAGGACACTTTGATCACTTCATAAAATGAGTTGAAGAGAAGTGATGCACCATTATAAACGTTTGAGTTGTAGATGTAACACTCTTTTTCGTCCAAAACGCAACGCATCGCGTGAGATACTATTGATTCCCATGTTCTCTTTGAGACCGCATTACCCATTATCTGTAAAAAAATAAAAATACAAAAATCAATATTGTGATTGGTTAGAATATTATGATTTTTAAAAAAGATCTAAATTCATGTTTTGTTTGATTAATGATCTGAAAACATATTGTCAAATCCTCTACTAATAGAAATATTTTAATTAATCCAAAATGATTTGAATAATTTTAGGCGAGATTGTAGAAAATTCTAGTAACAAATTTGAAAAATCACCAAAATCATTTCTAAACTCGTTAAAACTCAAATTACTTTAAATTGTTCATTCAATACATCACTAAGATTCATTTGAGTTATTTTAGGGTTTATAAAACTTACGTTCTGTAACCCAACTGGATCTGTCGCATACCAACGGCGAAACTCCTTAACGGTATAAATATATTGTTCACCCAAACGCTTTGCCGAAACGCCGTCTTTCGCGATTTTCTCCAGTCGCCAAACCTCATCACCAGGATACGGAGGATGATGTTTTTTATAAGCTGCATCCAAAAACAAAACAAAAAAAACGTTTAATAATTCATCCAAACGCATTAAACCGCTGACCAAACGCAACCGCTACTTACATTCTCCTCGTTGGTCTTTACACCCAAACGCTTGGCTTCTCGCTTCCACAGCTCCACCTCCGGTTAACCTAGCACCTAACCGGAACTTCCTACTCCTTGTCCAACTCGAATTATCCGAGAAAGCAACGTCTCCAACGATCACTCCAACGCCGTTTTGAAGCGTCACCGTTAAATCACCGGTTAGCAACGGACGTTTCCCTTCCCGTTGCTTGAGAATATTCCGTTTGAAAATCTCAGCGCTCCAGCTTTCCTCCGTGAAATCAGCGTCCAACGGCACAATCTCGACTCGCGAAGAAGAGAGCGGTCCCGAAACGGCTCGAGCGTTGGTGGTTACGTCCACGAGTTCGATCACCAACGGAGAACCATCCTCACCTTCAATCTTGCCTCCCGTGAATATCGAAAACTTCGGAGCGTTTACGAAACGCAGCTTGTATCGTGGCCGTGAAGACGACGTTAACGTTTCCGAACGTGATCGCTCCATTGGGCCACACGTTGAAGAGAGAAACGGCTGAAGACGACAATCTAGCTCTTCTTGAAACTAAATCAAGAAAATATTCTTTGAATTATTAGTCACTAATTTTCATTGACTATAATTAAAGCATAAGACCAAGACATATATGGTCATGTTGTGTGTTGCATGCTGACAAAAGAAAGCATATATTTTCACATGCCACGTCCATTTATACATATGCATACAAAGATGTAGGGTGCAAGTGAATGATATTAATAACGATAAAAGAAACTCATTAAGGTCTTGTTATATCGGTTTTTTCTTAATTTCCGTTTTTGTGATTACGAAGTATTAAAGTACGGATCAAACCTATTTATAAAAAACACATGTGATTACCTTATTTAGTGATTATATATTTTTATGTTTACTTTGATAGTATTACTATATGGTAACTAGACTTAGGGACCATTGTTGATTGAGGAGCCCACAAAAATTTAAACAAGACAGAATAGAAGAAGTCGACCGGTCAAAGTTGGTGGCTATACTAGACACTAGACATGAACAGATTAATTTTAACTAATCCGTGAATTATTAAGATATTAATTAGGTGGTAATTAAGATTGTTAATCGAAGAAGATGGGAAAAAACTCACAATTCTTCTCAACATGTTCTCCATCTGAACCATGAATTGATTATTGGACCGATCTTTCATCACTTGCTCCACAACTCTGTGGTTTTACATGAGAAAAAGAAACTCAACAAATTAGAAACCTTATCTGAAACTCAAACGAAAAAAGAATTAACTCACTTCTTGAATGTAAAGTTACGAGCTCCTAAGCCAGTACTGTAACCACCAGCCCCATGAAAAAGGCTGTTTCGAATCTTCATTAATCACTTTTAGATTTAGATAATTTTTTTGTCAGATTTAAACCTCTAAAGATTTTATTAATCTTTAGAGAGAAAAAAGCCTCTTTGTGTATGTAGGTGAGAGAGAGAGAGAGATGAGATGAGATTGAGAACGAGTGAATGATTTGAAATATATAAGGAAGTAAAAATTGACGAAGCAGCACTTGAAATTTCCACGAAGATTCGTTGCTCTAAGCTTGGTTTATAAGTGCTACTATTCATTAACCACGTACGCTAATTAAAGTTAGTTATTTAGTTGTTTTAGTTAATTAATTAAAATTAAATATTTACACTTGCTGCTTGATTTTTTTCGTACAAATTTAAATCAGCTTGTAATAATATAGTAGCATATACATATACTCGATCCGGCTAACATGTATTAGGAGTATTTTATATATAACACCCCCTGCATATTGGAAAAGTCGGATATAAAGTGGATTTTTTTTAATAACTTCAGCTTAATCATATATTTCTGCAACTTACAGAATTGTATTAAAACTAGTCTTTTAACATGAGATTGTTCCATATCAAATCATGTAATCTAGTAATTTATCCATACTTGTGAATTACTATAAGTCTACAAAGAATCCAAGTGTGGTGGTGAACACAATTTGTTTGTAAGAAAAATAACAAATCGAGGTTTTTCTATTTTGATAATTCTTGGAATTAGTCAGGCTTATAGAGAAAGTTTGATTCACCTAGGTTTTAATTGAACCTGACATTAGAATAGAAGGACCTCGTTCAATTTACTTTGCATAATAAGCTAGCAACACAATCAATCGGCAATATTACAAATGGTCTAAACTTGTTAATAACATTTTATGATTTATAAATTACAAAGAAAGAGAAAAATACCATTGACCTACTTAAAGCAAACAGAATAGATATATAATAGCTAGAGTTTCTGATTTTTTTAGTTAGTAGTTTGTCCTTTTCTATATACAGTTAAATTTTTTATCATAAGTAAGATTGAAACATAAACTTGAGACACTAGAGTAAAAATTTCTTCAATTAATTTTTTTTTTGAGATGTTATTTTTTTTTAATGATTTCTTCAGTTTTATAAATATTAAGAAAACTCTAAACATTCACTTGTATAGTTTGTGGTCAGATATGAGACTGCATTTTGTTGGTTGTTGTCAGATATGATCCTGTATTTAATTATGTTTAATAATAGCATCTTTAGTTAAATTTTACAATCTACGCGTTTTAATAATAATTTTACGCTTTTGTTCGTTTCTCAATCACTGACTAGACCTAAGAAATACTTTATCTCTTATGCGTAATATTTAATAACACCCTACTCTAGTCTCTAGCACTGATTTGATTCCAACTGATATACTACTATTATAGTATTATCCAGTTTAGGATTTGTTTGATCATAGTATAAAATATATATAGTCTCTCTTTTTTAGATTTCTTTTTAAAGTATTATTTTTAGTCATTTTATTAAAAAGTTAAAACTCACATTGTTTTTAGTTTTTGAATTAAATATATTATTTTAGAAAAATAGGGAATTTTAGAGTCTGAAATTTTTTTTAAAAATGTATTGATAAATATGTACTAGGCATATTAAATATCAGGACAAAAATCTAAAACAATAGTATTTTGTATGAGATGGGGAGTGGATAATAATATTATTGAGAACTAATTACCCAAAACTTGATGTACTTACGAAAATCTGTGATTGTCTTTCTCATTATTAGTACCGAAAAAGTATATTATCTAATCTAAGTTTTGGTTGTTAAATTTGAATTGCAAGATTTGAGGTATAATATGATTGATAATGAATGAAGAAATTTCAATTTTGGGAGCCGTTGACATAAGCGTTGACAAGGATTGGATCGTCAACTGAAAGTACATTGACCCAAAAAAAACCACGCTTTGGTGATGCCGTAACGCGTTATTAAGTAATTTTATGATCAAAAATTAACATTCAACATAAATACTATTTTCTTTTTGTAGATTGGAAAGGACAGATGCATAAAAATTATGGAACATTTTTTTTCTACATAGACGCGTTCTGTTGATGGACAATGTCCGTCTTTGATGATAATTGATAATAGAAGAAAACGACAAACGAAAAATACAGTATTATATGTATTATTAACATAATCATATTTGATAGTAAAACATACATTTTAAGAAAAAGTTTAATGATTAATTCGACTGGTTAGAAGAGAGGTTTTCGTTGTTAAAAGCAAAAAGATACTTTTGTAGTTGTTAATTTAAGAAAAACTAGAGTCGAATCCGCGGTACACTGCGGGATCAATATTTTTTCAATTATTATAAAAAGTTATTTATATTTTGTGGTCAGTTTTCCACGTAATTTTATAAATTTATAAATTTTGTTTGTTTAGTTTTTATATGTAATTTTAACTTCATTAAATTATAAAATGTTAGTGTTGTTGGTTAATTGACGTAAATTTGTGTAAGTAGTTGTTATTTACGTCCAACACTTCCGTACTGTCCAACTGTTAGCAATGTCAGAATATTTGATTATTGTAACAAAAATAACAAAAATATTTTTAAAATAAATATTTTAAACTAAAATATTTTTAGTATTCGAATTTTTTAGTAATATTACAATTTTTATACATCAAATTCTTTATATTTTCAAATATAGCATATATTATATTTCATCAACTATATATAATTATTAATTTTTTATAGATAATTTATTTATTTATATTAAAATTAGGTAATTTGCGACCGATCCATCAATTTGCGGACAAAATCCAATATATAGGCGGTCTACTATTCCCTTGTTCATGATACCCACTTTTTAATGTGCATAAAAGTTTATGTCTATACGCGACTTATGTCGGATTTACGTGTACCTATTCCACATGTCATCTATCCAATTGAAATCTCTACCGATGTGAGATATTGAACACATATTTTTTCCTTATTGATTGAGTTAATATATGTCCGCTTATAAAAATTCAAATCATAACATATGCATTGTAAAATCTATAATTATATTAATTGTATGTATTATATAATAATTTAAAATAATTTAAAAATAATATCAAATAAAAATGATAGGAGAATCATAAATTCATACTACTAAAATTATAATATTAAATAAAAAAATGATTGTAGAGAAATGTTAGATAATAAAGGGATTATAGAGAATTAATTGATTATTTATTTCAAAAGAATATAATTAATATTAATATTAATAATTAAAATAGTAATTACTTTAAATTTGTTTAGATGTAAATATAAAATAGATAGTGTTTTGGTAATAGAAATCCCAATTTTGTATTTCCTTTTCAATAGTATAAGATACGAGTAATGTTTTTCAAATGCGAGTTTGAAGCGGAGAAAAGACTAATTAAAGCATTATTTTTGTATTTTCAATTGATGATTTGTTTAATGAGTTGTATTTACTATTTACATAAATTATCAAGTTATAATATACTTACAAGATACGTTTACTTATATACCCGAAAACTTGATAATTTATCAAATCATGTACGATTTAGGGCTATCTAGATTGATCGGATCTAAGGTATACATGTCGTGGTCGTTAGGTTACAAAAAGAATATATCATATATTTTCTATTTTCCATGTTTTAAAACTCTAGAAAATAGTGGCTTGGGATATCATATGTATCAGATTCATTCAAAATATTGCCTTCTGAAGTCTAATAAAATGAAGTAATCAGACAGAAAGTACCATAGTTGTGCGGACATGATCAGTCTCGTGTGACCCTGCCCAATGCCAATTAAAATGTCTGCTGTCATATATGCGACTTTTGTATTTTATTTTATGTGCATAAAGGTTTTATAGTCGATAATTTTCTATATGGCTTTTAAGAATTGGCGTTAACATATGGCTTTTTTTTTACATTCGATATATATGTTTTAATATATATTTGAATTGGTTTTTTATTATAAAATAATAGGAGAAACTTTCCTTCCCAATTCGTGGAAAACCGAAAGGAAACTAAGAGAGGCCGAATAGTCAAACTAACTGTTGATTGATTATTTAGTTTGATCGAGCCATTTCGTTAACCAATCACTATACGCAAGTCCTTCATATATACTTATGATGAATATAAGCGCAATTGAAATTCCTGGGGAGTGAGAAAGCTGCAATCAATAGGATTTTCCTGAACCGAATTCAAAAAAATTCTATTTGAGAAATGTTGGGGTAAACCAGAAAAGTTTGGGAAGAAGTATAAGTTCCTTGTGGGAAGTTCCAATTAAAATCAAAAAGATTTTTTACTTGTGTTTTGACGAGGAAAGAAAAGGATGATAAAGCTATATTACTCATCGTTCATTTGTAATTAATGTGGTATGTGATTTTTCTTTTTTTAGAGGGTGGGTTTAAACATGTGTCATCGCATATCAACTTAAATAAAATGTAAATGTTAAGTCGTCATAAAAACTAAAAAGTGTAGTTAGTTTTTAACAAAAAAAATAAAATAAAATGTGTAGTTAGTTCACTTATGAAGTTTATAGTGCAAGGAAAGAATAATTAAGTGAGTCTTGAAGCTTTCTTATATTATGGTCTTGATTGTTTTGTTTTGGTTGAGTGCATAGTTTTTTTTCTTATATACTTTTGATATCAATAAACATAAAATATACACTGACCCCCAAAAATAATAAAAAAAAGTATTTATTCTCCTTAATTGTTTTTTTTTTCTTTTTCTTTTGCAGAGTGCTGATCTCCTACTCCACGTAGAAATACTGGACTCTTCGGATGTGTTGTAGTAATAAATGTTCTGAAAGATACCTTTGTAATTGTTATTTTTATAAATCGTTCTAGAGATGTTTGTTCTTCGAATGTATCACGCTCACAGATGAGTCAGATAACATATAGATCTACATTAGATTTTCTTGTTGTTTTAAAATTAAATACTAGTGAACCAACTACCAAGCATCCAGGAAGTTTCCGAACTAAGGTTTTCCTTTAGACACTAACTTTGAAACTTGTTACACTATGATAGCATGACATGTACCGTCCGTACGAGTTTGTTTTTAAATAAATCAAAAGACTAGGAAAAATTCGTCCCAAAATGAAATATATAAGAAAATAGCAAAATAACCTTTTAGTTTTAGTTTTAGAAATATTATCTGGAAAGTAAATCTTTACAAACCATTACCTTAATGCTTAACAAAATAGAGTCACAACTAAAAAATATTTTAAATAGTTGATCAGAATAGAGGAGGATGGTAAAAGTAAAATACCATATATATAGCTCTATACATAGAGTGTATCATTGATGTTTTTTGAGTTATGACAATAACTCAACCATAACTTAAAAATGTTACCAATCATCATGTTTAAAATAAAAAATGAATTTGAGTTTGAGTTATGATGATGTATAATTAATGTATAATTTTGAGGTATTATTTTTGTAAAATTGTTAACTCTAAAAATTTTTCAATATCAACCAATATCTCATGTAATATTTTAAATAATATATATATACTGCAACTAACCATCATAAAAGTTACTAATCAGTTGTTTTGATAACAATATAACTCATATTTATAATGCAAATTTACCGCATCAATCTACTGCAATCATGTTTGATACCTAATATTTTTTACTACAAATTACATCAAATTATAACATCAACTACAACTCAAATTTGATACCACATGTTATCGATCAGAATCTAAATGACGTAAGTCGTGGCTGGGATGAAAGGCGAGCTACGATCAAGTATGAGGAGTTTTGTTCGCATAAGTGATCTCTTAATCTCATGGTTTATCAAAAACAAAACAAATCTCGTGGTCAAAAGATGTTTAACTATGCAAAATCACTTTTTTTTAACTTTCGAATAAAGTGAAGCATTGACGATGAGTTGATAAGCCAAAAAAAAAAAAAGCAATCTGATATTGATGGATGGAAAAATAGATCCTACGAATAATAGGATCCATAGCTTCAAGTGAATCTACAACCGAAGAAGAGGTGATACTATTATTCTTCAAAAAGCCTTTTAACCAAAAAAAAAACAAAAAAATGATTCTTTATACCCACCACAAAACAAGCGGGCCCTTGCAACAAATATTTTGCCGGTACCCTCTTGAAAATTGCTACCCAACACACGAATCATGTTTTAGGATATGTGAATATGTCCACTGAATTACATAGTCTACACTGTCTTATGCCACAAAACCGTAGGAATGTAGGTCTGAAGCTAAGATAATGTAATGGGTAGAAAAAAATGGTGCACGTTTAAACCCATAAGTGCACGTATAGACCAATAAGTGACACCACATAGCACATATAAGGCATGCATGCTCGAAGTAGAGCTATGGTAAGATTACAGGTTGACTGCTTGAGGGAGTCTTACCAGTCCCCAAATTTGAAGTGTTGTGCGCATTTATTAAAATCTCTAATAACTTATGTGAGCTCTAAATCTCACCTTTAACGTTTTTGTGTTAGGAAAAATAAAATATAAATGTTTGAGACTAAACATATAACAGATAAATGATATTGATTATATTGATTTCCAAGCTAAATGTGGACTACAAGATAGTTCTCGAATAAGAGAACTTCCGAACAGAATGATAGTGTTTAGTTGTATTGAATAGTTAAGATTGTAAGTGTCTTTCTTCTTCTTCATCTTCACCTTGAGCTAAATTCCTCGAATTGACCTCCGCTTCTCTTGGGTTGTTTCCACGATCTCCGAGAATATTTTGATTCAGTTCGGATATTCCTTATAACAGCTCGGATATTGTCTACCAATCTATTTTATTGACTCTTGGACCATTGTCAATTCGTTCATGAGCCTTTTTGATGTCAAGCCCAAGTCGGGGTGGGATTTACCTCCAACAACTTTGGTCCTTGTGAATCTATTATAAAAAGAGAACCTTGTGAAAATTTTACCAATATGAATATAAAATTACTGAGATTTTTAGATTTTTGATGTAACTTTTTCCTTTTCAGATTTTCGACCAACTCTCATACTTCTCTAAAAATCCGTCAAGGAATTTATGACGGCTTCGATATTATTTTTAAAACCATTTAAATAATTTAAACATTTTACATAGTTAATCAATATCATATTAGACTACAAATGTATTAAATTTAAATTATTTTTACGTAGTTATTAATTTGATATCGTAATTATAGTCATCGAAATCCGTCTAAAAATCTTTTTCGACAACTTGCTACCCGTCGGGAATTTCCAACCACTTTCAGTTCATCGGGAGAGTCATTAAAAATTCAATCGAGAATCGTTGTGTTTTCTTGTATTGCATGACATTATTTCTCTTAACTTGTTAGTCGGTCCGATCAAGCTTGTTGTAGGATTTTAGTGTCGAAACTATATTATATATTTAGTTTTGAAACTTCCAACTACTCTTAATTCATTGGGGTTTCGTCAGAAATCCATCTAGAAATTGTAACATATTGAGAGTTGTCATTAGGATAAGCCGTCATGTGATGTTATAAACATCCTAATAATAACTCCAATTGTCCTAATATCTTCAATAGCATAAATGTAGTTTTGGGTTTTAACTCCACTATTTAAATTTTATGTTCTATATTTGAATTTGAAATGTTTTGTCTTTTATAATTTAAAATATTTTGTCGTTATGAATCCTATATACTCAAAAGAAAATTAAGATATATTCAGTTTTATATTTTTAGTTTGTCTATTATCGTTTACCCAATCATGAATTGATCCAAAGTGGAATTTTTTCGTTGTTATACATCATGGGTATAGTCGTACAAGTTTAGATAACAATCTTCAAAAGAAACTGCAACAATTGTGGAAAACAAAAACCCAAAAGATAGTCAAGACTAATATTGGTCTTTCCTCAATCAATTTATGTCATCAACTATATATCCACATTGGGTGACAAGCAATTTATTCTGTCAACAAAATATACTTTATTTAGATGGTATCACATCAATAATATTAATACAATTGTACAAACTATTAGATTACATGTCCTAGTGTTTAAATGATTATTTATTTGTACACATTCGTTTACATATATAGTTGCCGTGTAAATAGAAAAGAAAGAGACATGGAGTGTCTATTTCAGGCTTCCTATGCAAAATAGCAAAATAGCAAAATGCAAAACGGTAAAAATTTTGAGTGCATTAAATTGATTATATAAATTGTATAAGCATTTTGGTAATAATAAAATTAAAATGGACATATAACGAATTAAAAATATAAGGAAGTGGAGCCCGGAAACCCATTTTGTGGTTCTCAAAATCCACGAAAAAAAAATTATTTACGATTTGGCATATTAGACCTCTACACTGTTAACTATAAAGTTTTTGCATTTTTCTATAACTAAAAAAGAAAGAAACGTATGTATCTCCATTAAAATTTTGCTTCAGACTGAATCTTATTCGATTGAATAATATTCAGCTTTTTTCATGATCACTATTCATTCCATTATACCATATTCTATTTGGATTATATGCAGAAGAAATGCATAATTTACTGAAAGCTGTAAACAATAAATTCGACAAAAACAAAAACAAATAATTTTTTAAAAAACGATTATTACATTTAATTTTGCAGAGGTGGAGTAAGAGAATGGAAAATTCAAACTCTGTTTTTTATTTCTCTTTCCTCACACTTCGCTCTCTTCCTTCTCTCGTCACATCAATCCACACTGTGTAGTATCTGTTTTTTTTCTTTTTTCTTTTTTCTTTTCAAGTTCTCTGCTTCGTCTCTTCACTTCTATTGGTCGTTTCTTCTCAACCCAAATCCCAAATCACAAATCCAAATCTACCTCTTACTTCCTTCTCCCTGATTTTAACCTTTCTCTGATCTGACCCAATTCTCAAGAAGCTACCTTTTTAATTTTTTGTATTTGCATTCTCTTTCTTCTGATTCATTGGTGTCTTAACCTTTCATCGATTCCAATTCCTCAATTGTTGTGTGTTTGAGGAACACAAGACCTACCCTAGTGAGATAAAGTTGATAGCTTTTAGGGCTAGATCTTCTGTTTTTTAGGTTTTCTGCTCGAATTTGTGCAGCATTTCTGGGTTTTGTTCCCTGTAGCTACATTTTATTGTCAACGTATCAAAATCTTTGAATTCAGCTGATTCCAACACAAGGGTTTGTGGAATTAACTCAAATGAGATGAGGTTATGAGTTAAAGCTGATGTCTTTGGCATTCCAAGTTAACGTATAGGTAAAATTGGGTTCACACTTGATCTGATTGCATTGATTTTGGTAACAAATTTCAATTCTTTCGATGTCTTCATTACTACTTTCTGATCCTGTGGTGTCCACTTCTGAATGTAGATTAAAATTGTCTTCATCTTCATTTACTTCAGATAAAAAAGAAAAAAACTTGGGTGAATTATTGTTTGTTTTGGGTATCGACAGTTGTGGAATCAAGATCCTTTTTTTTTTTGGCTGTATCTTTGTAAGTTACATACTATGAAAGTGATTCAGTGATTTGTTATCTGTAGATGAATTAAAATGGAGGTTGTTGAGAGGAAACGATCCAGAGGAGGGTTCTTAAATCTATTTGATTGGCCTGGGAAATCTCGGAAGAAGCTCTTCTCCTCCAGCAGCTCAGTAATCTCAGGTGTGTCTGAAGTATTATTGCCTTTGTAATGCTCACAAATACTTAGAGCTGTTTGGTTTAGTTTGTGTGAACTCTGTGGCATGTAGAAATGTATAGTCTACGGCTATGTACTTCTGGTTTGAAGGATTTTGATTATGGTTAAAGACAATACTGTTCTTGTTTTCAAGATTTCTGCTTATAGTATCTGAAGTTTTATCTTGTTTATGTACCAGAAGAATCAAAGCAGACTAAACAGAATGCACAAAACCTCACAAAGTCAGGGCTTTCTCTCGTGAGTTTTCTCAATTACTGTTCCATCGTTGATGTCAAGTGTCAAGTGTTTTGTTTTGAGTTAGTTTGGCGGATGACATGAAATGGTTTTGATTGATATGATCTTTCTACAGATTGAGGTTGATGAGATTGGAAAGAATTTGAGTTACAACCTGAGAAGTGACTCGAGCTGTTGTGCATCTTCTGTTACCAGTGATGATGGACAAGGGACAAGAGCTCCGAGTGTGGTTGCGAGGCTCATGGGTTTAGAGTCTTTACCGGTACCAAATGTCCAGGAACCTCGGTTTAATCCTGATCTTGATCCATTCTCACTCAGACCTTCACGAAACACAAACAGATGGGATGCATATGAGAATCTTGGTTATGTAAATCTCCGTAGTGACTATGATGGAATTTCATGGGACCATTTGGATTCAAGAACGAATAATGGGCGCAACCAACCAATCGAGCGGTTTCAGTCTGAAACTTTTCCTCCCAGGTTGGCTAAACCGATAAGTGTTACCAATAATAGACACTTGTCTCCTATCAGGAGTCCCGGGTTTGTCCCATCAAGGAACCCTGTTTATGTAATGGAAGCGGCTTCAAGGATTATTGAACCAAGTCCTAGGATGGTTGCTAGAACTCGGTTTTCGCCATCTAATTCTCCTTCATCAGTTCCTATGAGGATTCAAGATTTAAGAGAGAAATTAGAAGCTGCACAGAAAGTGCCAAGCCGCCAAATATGCAATGAGTACCAAAGTGGAAAGCACAATGAGAAGAGAACCTCAACATCACTAACTACACCGTCAACTAGTAAGTTTATGGGAAAAAGCAGTTCTGATGGTTTGAAGGGTAAAGTGAAGCCACCTTATGTATCTGCACAAGCAAAGGCCAGCAGCACAACACCCTTAAGTGTCACTAGAAACTCTGCAAGTCAAAAGGAGAAGCCAGAAGCAAAAAAGTGCACTGTCAAAAGCCAGAATGGTCTCAGAGGACCTCCCATTAGCACGGGAAAGAGTGTGCTTAAGCAGAGTAACCAGAAACAGAACTGTAGAGACAACCAACCTAACCAAAAAGGCAGCAAAGTAAGTAACAAAATTGTAAACAAGGTTCCAGAGGAAAGTGGATCAATATCAAAGCAGTTGGGTTTAACAACAGCGTCAGCGGGAAAGAATACTTCTTTATCTCTGTCGCGAAAAAAACCTCTTCCCCGAGGCAAAAAACTCCCTAATGGGATGCAAAAGTCTGGAAACTCGGATGATAAACGGATCAAAAGGGGTGAAAATTTGATAAAATGTAACATCAGCATTGATGGTGGGTTGAACACAGGCAAAGATGATCGGAAAAAGGAAATGGATGTGATTTCGTTCACTTTCTCATCCCCCATAAAAGGTTTATCATTTGATTCACTATCCTCCACTCAAGCAATTGATCAAGACACAGACTCTACAGTTAGTTTCAATATGATTGGTGCCGATTCTTTAAATGTTTTGCTGGAGCAAAAGCTCAGAGAGCTGACTTCTAAGCTTGAGTCTTCTAGCTGTAGCCTGACCCAAGAAGAGTCTTCAAGTTCCTTTCTAAAGGATGGGGTGAACGGGATGACTTCTTCGTCATCGGAGTATGAAAAGTCGACTCAAAATGGGCTGGATAAAGCTTTATCAGAGAGTGAATCTGTTTCCGACTGCACTTCATTCTATAACAAACAAAAATTCCAGGTTAGTTCCTTCCTGATGCAGCTAAGAGATGAAGTATCCAATCTATTTGTCATATTTAGCATTCTATAGTTTTAGTTTCTTGGTACTGTTTCTTCAAATATCTTTATGTTGTTTTAAGGCTTTCTAGCTAATTATGTTTTGTGTAACTTCATTTCTTCTGGAAAAAAAAAAGATGATACAAGCAGAAGAGCACGAAGTTAGTAGCATTATTAGCACTGTGACAGAAGCAGACGATCTCAGAAGTTCCTGCAGCAAGGGTTTCTCAGATTGCAGACAGACAGCAGAATATGGTTCGTTTTCTTTTCTTAATACTTTACTAGAAAGTTCTTATTTTTCTTTCTCGAATCAATAAGATCAATGCATATTATGGAGTCCATATTCATCTTGCAAAACTTTTGAATCTTTAAGCGTTGCCAAAACACTAGTTGCAATTGATAGGAACAAGGTGTAGATGTAATGGCTTGATTTTGTGAATAACGGCTACTTTTACCCTGTCTAACGCTTTGGGCTGTACAGGGATTATACAGTCCTCATCAGATCAAGAACTCACCTGGATTTCATCAAAAGAAGCACAAGAAGAGTCTGAGCTGTCAGAATCTGTAATAACACTGAGTTACTCAGAAGCCGAAGAAAGGCTGGACTGGGAGCTTGAGTACATATCCGAGATCCTTGGGTCTGACCAACTGATGGTGAAAGAATATGCTTTGGGGATGGCCACTGACATATTACCTGCGAGCCTCTTTGATGAAATGGAAGGCCGGGGAGAAGCAACAGCAGCCAAAATCAAGAGAAAGACACTGTTTGATTTTGTCAATAAGCGCTTAGCATGCAAATGCGAGCAGATGTTTATGGGGAAAGGCGGGTTTTTGTTTGAACAGAGAGATTGGTTAGCAGAAGAACTGAATAGAGAGATTCATGGGTTGAAGAAGATGAGAGATATGATGATGGACGAGCTTGTTGACAAAGACATGAGCAGTTCAGAAGGGAGATGGCTTGATTTCGAGAAAGAGGCGTATGAAGAAGGCATTGACATTGAGGGAGATATAGTCTCTAGCTTGGTTGATGATTTAGTTAATGATCTTGTCTCCGGGGGAAGAGTTAGTTGAACTCGATCTTCTTTCGGCAATCTAGATGCTTATGGTGTGTTGTTATCAGAAGCTTCTTCTGATAGTTTCTCTGACATGAGAATTGAGATGAAGTAAAGATAGTCATCATTGCGGAGCATTTTTCTCACAAATGTAATTCACGAGCATTTTTTTCTTTTACGTTTTTCTACATTTTATCAAATGAAATGCAAATAATATGATGATTCTCCTTCATTCGTTCTCAAGTAATACAGTAGTCTGTTATGTCAATATGTGATCGCCGTCTCCTTCATCAAAACTAGTAAAGATCTTGCCTTCTAGGTTTAAAGTTGTGAGCTTTATGTTTGATGATGCATTTAAAAGGGAAGGGGGATTGAAGAGACCTTAACACAAGAAAGCAAAGATTCTCTACTAATCATAACAACAAGAGCAATAACAGAGATTATTTCTTGTCCTAATGAAACTAGCATTACTTACTACTCACTTACGACTAAAACTAGTACTGATTCTAGATTTTGCTATAACATACAATTCACATTGTAGACAAAAAACCTGCAAATTTAATGACACTACTATGTAAGTACTAGTAACTAATTGATTTTTAAAACTCATTGTCTGAGGTCAAACCACCTTAATCTGCCAAATGCCGATGCCACCATGTTTCTCTTCTTTTGCTGTCAATGAAAATTTAGTGTGTGAGTGTCATATAGTGAACAAAACAAAACAAAAAAAACATAAAAAGCATTGTAGCCAATATGCGATCTTCGATTGTATCTTTTATTGTGATCCTGACCACTCTCACGGGTAATGGCGTATCATTAAAATCATATTTTACGAATCCATAATCATACCTTATACTGCTCACGCGCGTGCGTCACACTCTAATTGTGTGTAGAAATCACGCTCTTCCAATGTCCTCAACTCAATGGACTTGGGAGGGTAAAGAGATTATAGGTTTCCCGCCAAGTATTGTATCTAATGATTTTACTACCCATACAAAAAACTGAAAACAAATTTAGTTTATGAAATGAAGAAAGACTGACCTTTATTTCTTCTAGTATCATTGTTTTCATGATAGCATGTTAATTCTTAAAGCCCGATAGGTTTCTTAATCCTGTCCAGAAAGATCTCGTAGCTAGAGTAAGGATGTAGATTAAAGAACTTGAAATAGCTGTACATGTCGTCAACTTTATTTTGGAGCCGAGTACCGGAGAAACAAAAATCAACATATACAAGTTATAAAGAAAACAAACAAACAAGCAAAAATAATTACCTGATGTAGCATCATTAGATTGGCTGTAAGCGCTTTCTTCATCATTGGGCTGAGACTGCATAGCAGCTTCGAATAGAAAGTTCACAATATGCTAGACTGTCTTCACAATCATCTGAAGAAACCACCATTCTCTGCACATGTTTCTTCACAGCAGGTAGAGATTTGTGTGGGATCAAAGTCAAAGATTCAACAGGCAAGGCTGCTCTGAAGAAGTGGTTCTTCAGAACTGAATAAACTTCCCAATAAATCTTGATGAATTCGTCTTCCTCAACAGTTTTTATCTCAACTGTCACAACGTTAGCAGATTCTACTTTATAAATCAGTATATCACCATGCATGCCTTCTGAAATATTCATCATCCAGAGCACCGCATCTAGTCTGCTTCAAAGCAAATTTTAAGCAATAACTGCTCACTGACACAACAGTGCATCAATGCTTCAAAAGCCATTGCAGTCGGTGAATATCCATCTAGGGTTTACAAAGAGATATTATAATGGTGTAATGTTAGCATGAGAAAGAAAAAAAACTTACCTCATATGGACTAATTTTGATAGTTTAAATGTTAATATGACTCTGCCAAAGGCAAATGGATGCACCACTTGTTTGTCTAATTTCATCAACCCTTTTGATGTAGTCTTCTATATCCCTGTTTGGAAGTATCATAGAAAATTTAACAACCATCTCTCCACATATGGAGAAAATTTTTTTTACTCTCCAACCTAACATCTGTAACTTCTGACAGCAGTCCTCAACCGATTTTCCTAGCAACTTTTGCTACGTTTAAGACATTGTTGTATTTAGCACATAAGTGCAAAAGCTGTTCTTCTTCATTCCTCCAAGAAGAGTGTTTGGTTTGTTTTTCACATGATTGTAAACCAGTGCGAACTACTTCTTTATAAGATAACTAGAAGGTGGCCCGCGTTACAGCGCGAACAGATGTTTTATTTTTTTATTTTTGCAGAATAAATATTGACTTAATTATAAAATTATATATCGATTTTGTTTGTTTGTAGTTGTTTAATATACATTTTTTGCTGTTTAAGAGTTTATATATTCTGTGAGGAAGTTTAGTAATTTTTGTAGTTGAAATTAGTGGTTTTGGCAAGTATACTAATGTTGGTTTTAGTGGCTTTCGAGTTGTGTAAGTACATTATATTTCCCAAGATGAATATTGTTTGTTTATTACTAAAATGATATTTCAATTTTTTTTTGTAATTTATTTTAATTGTCTACAGAATTATCATTTAGTTTATTAAATGTTCATAATTCATATGTAAAGTATCATTATTTGTTTGTAGCAGAAATTAAATAAGTATAAAGTAGTTAATTTTGGAAAGTATATTGATGTTGGTTTCAGTGGTTTTGCAGTCATTTCAGTTATTATAAATATTATGTATAATGTATAATATTTTGTTAAGATTTGTTTTTGATTATATGTTTTAATTTTTAACAAATACATTTTTCTAAAACAACCTATGTAATGGGCCGATTTGCATAAGTTGTATAAGTAAGAAAAAAGTGTAAGTTTAATTGTTGATACAATAACTAAAATATTAACTAATCAGAGACTATTAAATTAACCTGTGAATATTATGAATACAATGTTATATGTAAGATAATATAAGGGAATGGTTAGTTGAACTCGATCTTCTCTTGGCAATCTAGATGCTTATGGTGTGTTGTTATTAGAAGCTTCTTCTGATAGTTTCTCTGACATGAGAATTGAGATGAAGTAAAGATAGTCATCATTGCGGAACATTTTTCTCACAATGTAATTCACGAGCATTTTTTTCTTTTACGTTTTCTACATTTATCAAATGAAATGCATATAATATGATAATTCTCTTACATTCGTTCTGATGTAACAGTCTTATCAAGTGAATCATGCTTTCTCCAAGATCGCTGGAGAGTTGCATCAAGGTAGCGTAGAACATGGTGCTAACTGCTAAGTACTCGTTCGGAACAACAAACTACAAGACGTTCCTGTCTATTATTTGAAAACCGCATGGAGTGATCAAGTGCAAAACTCGAATTTCGGATTTCCCCTCTTGAGTTATTTCTCGCTTTGTTAGACAATGGCTTCTAGTAACAGTGTATATAATGTATGTTGATGAACTGAGAAGCAGAAAATGAAAAAAAAAAAAAAGTTTTATTTTGATGCATCATGATTTGGCTTTGGTTATATACCAAAAAAAATCCAACCACAAATAAAATTACCCTACTCGTAAAACACTGTTACAGAACAACTTTCTCAAAGAAAGAATCAAGAATGGTCTTGTTGTTTAAATAGAGACAAAGGTCAAAGTGGCTTCTGTGTTCTATCAGTCTTCTAGTTTGTCGTAGCCAAAGGCAAGCTCGAAGATCTTTCCATACTCATCCACAAAGTGAACTTCAAGCCCTTCTTTCACATTCTCCGCCAGCTCATCAAAGTCTCTCCGGTTTGCCTCCGGAAATATAATCGTTTTAATTTGACTCCGCCTCGCTGCTATAGTTTTCTCCTTCACCTGTAACATTTTTTTGTGTAAGAAACTTGCAACAAATTCCATAAAAAAGCTTTAATAGAGAGTGAGACAAGTCCGGAGTTGCTAACTTACCCCACCAATAGGAAGAATTCTTCCTGTTAATGTGACTTCTCCGGTCATTGCAAGATCCTTCCTAACAGGTTTCTTCGTGGCAAGTGATAGTAAAGATGTGATCATGGTGCAGCCTGCGCTTGGACCGTCCTTGGGTGTGGCTCCTGCAGGAACATGGAGATGAAGCTTGGAGTTTGCAAAGAACTGATTCTCTGGTTCTTTCTCCAGCATGATCTTTCTGGCAACTGTATGAGCAATTTGTGCGCTTTCTTTCATCACATCACCTAGTTGACCCGTTATATTCAGGCCACCTTTACCTTCCCCTTCCTCCACAACAGTTGTCTCTATGTACAATGTTGAACCACCCATTGATGTCCAAGCTAGACCCATCACAACTCCTACCGGTGTTTGCTCATAGAGCTTCTCTGCGTGGAATACTGGTTTGCCTACATAATCTGCAAGGTTTGATTCATCAATCATAACCTTCTCAACCACTATCTTCTCGGTTTCAGCCTCTTCCTTTGATTCTTCAGCAGAGGACTCAGGGTTTTCTTTGACCTCTGGGTCCTCGTCGAGCTTGGTCACAATTTCAGCTTCTTCAAGATCAACTGCAGCTGCAGGCTCTTCCGGGACTGCTCCTGCACGCACTAATTTAAGAGCAATCTACAAAGGAAAAGTAAATGATGTTAAATTTTTTGAGGGCTTGAAGGAAACAATTCAGAGCCTTTTTGTCAAAACATACCTTCCGGTAAATCTTCTCGATCTGCTTCTGGAGATTCCGAACACCTGCTTCTCTGCAGTAATTTTCTATCAAGGAAAGAAGCGCTGCATCACTCACATCAACCTGCAAATAGTACTAACAAATTGAGCAAATCCCAGAAGTGTGTGATTCATTGAGAATTACTCAAACTCTTTCTTGTTTTCCCCCAAGAAAATTGAAGGATTGCATGAAAGTGAGACCTGTTCAGGTTTGACGCCACAATCTCCACGTGCATTTTTTTCCAAATAGTCTCTTGCGATATGAACTTTCTCATCAGTGATATACCCAGCAATAGAAATCACCTCCATTCTGTCTAGCAGAGGATTTGGAATCGTGTCTATCACATTTGCAGTGCAAACAAATAAAACCTGCAGAACAATGGATCAGCAATTCAAATAGGCTAGAATCACATGAAACAAAATGGTATCCATATCCATAATTGGTGGATCAGAACATCACAAAGAAAAGAAAAAAGAAATTTGGTCATTGACCACATTTATAACCTTTGATAGGTCAATAGTAACGTCGAGATAGTGGTCCAGAAAATTTGCATTTTGCTCTGGATCCAGAAGCTCCAACAAAGCACTGGCTGGGTCACCAGCATGGCCTCTCCCGAGCTGCCAATAAACAATAACAAAAAGTTTTATTGTAGAGAAATTTGACTTTGTTAACTAGAGGTTGAACAGTTTTGTTTCCAGGATATTTACCTTATCAATCTCATCGATTAGAACAAGAGGATTTGCTGTCCCGACACTCTTTAGACATTGCACCATCTTTCCTGGCATAGCACCAACATATGTTCGACGATGCCCCTAAACATGTTATTACGAGAATGTATTATTGTTTCTGAGACAGAGTTCAGTCGTAAACGTTGGACTAAGATTTGTAAGTACCTTGATCTCAGCAACATCTGCTAACCCTCCAACAGAGAACCGGAAAAACTTGCGATTAAGAGCACGTGCAATAGAACGACCGATACTAGTTTTACCTACTCCAGGAGGTCCCGAGAGGCAGATGATTTTCCCTGGAGACACATTTACTCAAATTTCAGCAGCAGAGCTTATAAACCAGGACAAGTTATTTTCCATCATTAAAGATCAAATCAGAAAGAGGGCCCAGCTACTGAGTAAGTATCAGACCTTGTGAAGTGCCTCTTAGTCTTCCGACCGCAATAAATTCCAGTATTCTTTCCTTTACATCGGATAAGCCATAGTGATCCTCATCAAGAATATTTTGTGCCCCCGTAACATCAAAATTTTCATTACTGCAAATATAACAAAACAGATTCCTTAAATCAGTGACACAAAGCAAAAACAGATGGTGCCATGGATGCTCTCTCATACCAAAGACCTATTGCTTTACTTGAACAAATACAAAATTCTAGAATAAGTCAAGAATAGAAAACCTGTAATTTCCCCAAGGCAATATGGTCAACCAATCAAGGTAGTTACGGGTCACGTTAAACTCGCTTGAACTAGCCTCTAACAGCTGCAGTTTCGTAAGCTCTTCTTCTATGACTTGTAAAATATGCGCCGGAATTTTTTCCTTGTTAGGCTCTATCCTTTCCTTAAACTTGGCTGCAGTAAAGAACAAACTATAAGTTGCAGTCGTTTTACAATAACACTAAACTGCTCTATAAACTCACATTAAGGACAATGGTGCATGGTGAACCATGAAGCAGTGAAATTATCAAAATCTCTAATGGCAATATATAATGGTAGAATTAAAGATATTCTAAGTTAGCACTGACCAGAAAGTGCAGATTTGTCATCTGTCTCCACACCAAGCTCCTGCATTGGAAAACTTAAATAAATCAACCAAAGTTGCTATATAACACACAGACTTGGGATAATTTATGAAGCGGGCTGAAAAATACCTTTTTTATAGCCTTGAGCTGCTCATTTAGCAAGTAACGGCGTTGCTCACCGCTAATTTTTTCTTCGATTGCTTTTGCTATGGTTTCCTATAAAAGGTTCAAAAGATAAGAACCATATCTCATTCAAACAGAGCAGCCCCTTACTTATGAAGACACAGAAAAGTAAGAGAATGCAATACCTGAATCTTGCTAATTTCCATTTCTTTTTTCATCAATTCCAGCGTCAACCGCAGACGTTTGTGAACCTGGATTGACCAAAAAGAAATATGAGAGATTGACCAAGCATGGAATACCATCCAATTACCAATAGTGGAAAAACTACTTACATCCAGTTCTTCAAGAACTTCTTGAGCTTGATGCCTATTTGCACCACATATCGCCGCTCCAAAATCGGCTAAGCGTGGATAAGTGAAATCACCTATATGCTACAGAATTTTGAAAAATATCTACTAAGATACTTGTATCCTCAGAATTTTTAACATGTACACGTAAAAAATATGAGGAGAAACATGCCTGGGTATATGTCTGAACATGGTCTCTCCATAGTGAACTTGTCTTTAGTACATCCCTAAGCGTTGAAATAACTTCAAAGGATGTTGCCTTGATCACATCATCGTCCATATCAAACGGATTATCCTACAGAGAGAGCAAGAATACAGGTTTCTGACTTTCAAAATTTCATAAAGAAATAGGAAAATAAAACCAAAGTCTCATATCATAAGAGGAAAAGCATAGAAGCAGAAATGTACCTTAAGATGATCGACTTTGACGGTAAGTGGTTCCTCACTCACCTATATAGAGAAAAAAAATTCTCCCTCAACAAAAAGTGACTTGATCAACCAAAGAACACATGTAAAGGTAGCTTTTGAACTTTAAAATTCTCTCAAAACAGAAATTATGAACCCTGTTACTTTAACAACTTACCATCTCTGTTATGCGAAGTCGCCTGTGACCAACGAGGATAACTTGGTCCCCTTGGATACTTGAAATCTGGAAAATCAGAACAGAAATCGTAACAGTAGTCATGTATTATGATTTGATCATACGTCATCAAACAGATGTTAAAAAGCAGTAGCAGTAACAATATACCTGAGCAAGTGTGCCAACTTCGTGAAGCCGGTTAAGCAACTCTTTCCCTTTCAGCTCGCTTATGTTTTTTTCTATGTCAGTGCTTGAAGCTGAATCAGTTGATGGGTCATCCTTCAGAAGGAAAGCTCCTGCATATGGAGCTTGTCGTCTTCTGCTCTCTTGTAGGGCTGCGAGTACTTTAGGATCCTACACAACGGAAAAAGCACATGCTGATCAGAGATGCAGAATCTGACATCTCCCAAACTATTAAAATCATGTTATCGCTGTTTTTGGACGCAAATAGTTTATAGCTATTTTGTCCAAATTCGTCAAATGAACCAAGAATGAAAGATTACAGTATAAGAAACAATAGGTAGTTGATCAAATTTGTGCATCAAATACACAGCTAAAATCTTTGTATACATTGAAAACCAACCAACAGATATTTCAAAGAATCTGAGGTGTCAACTTTGATAATTCAGTTCTCTCTAGATTTGCTAGTAACTATGTCATAAATGATGCTGGCTCTGCTAAACACCAAAAAAAGAAGATACCAGCTCTAGGTCTAAGGCTAGATACAGTTCACAACTTAGAGAGAACTCAATGAGATTTTGAGGGCTAAACAAGGCCAAGTAATTTTGGAGAATGTTTAAAGGCAAGAAAAGGATGAATTGACATACCTTGACATAGATTGGCATGTAAAACCCAGGAAAGAGAGGCCTATGTGGCACAGGCAATGCTAGAACCTGCAATTAAACATCAGAAAAGCTCCATCAAGAGAAGCATAAATCCGGTGAAATGGTAATGATTCAAATGTATAAAGTTCAAGAAAACAACCAAATTCAATATTCAGAAATGCTCTAAGCAATTAAAAACAAAACACCACAGAACAGCATATTATAACACAACAGACTCAATCGGGAGCTTCAAATTTCTCCACTAATAAAACAAAGATGAGAAGCATCTCCTAAGCACCATGCATACAATCATTTCTAAAGTTTACAACTTTCGGATAATTTCAACACGAATGGGATTTGCCTATACAGTGGAATTACCAAAGATACAATACAAATGCACCAATGAACTTCAATAGATTTCTCAAACCTTAAATTGGGATAGAAGAGAAAGCTATAAGCATACGCTTTCGAATAAAACTAAACTAACCGTTAAACAATCTTCGGGTCTAGGGTTAGTGGGCACAATCGCAGATGACGATTTCGAATCAGACGCTTCGGAATCGGACTCAGCTGCCTTAGCTTCGGCCTCAGCGGCGCCATCGGTTGGCTCGGAGCAGAAGAAAGCACGGTGACCCAACGAAGCAGATCGCCGATTCCACCCAGTGAGCTGACTCAGGGCTTTAAACAATGGAGAGTCCACTTGAGCAGACCCGACCCGAATTGTCGGAGTCAAATGGTGGACTCGAGAAGCGGACGACGAGAGGAGCTTTAACATGGTGGGAGAGAAAGATCTGGGATTAGAATTCCTGAAATTAAGGTTTATAAAGCTTTGCCTTTTAGGCAAGAAACCATTGGAGAATTGTAGAGAAGTTGAAGAAGAAGCCTGTAGACGAAGATTAGTATCAAAGCCCTTCATAAACCCCAACGAAGCAAAACCCCAAATTTAAAGGACGAGACCACTGAACACCCATTTCTCTAACTAATACGACGTCGTTTTTGGAGTCGGTTTATTGTCAAAACTGGTCCGGCGAAATTAGCTGGTAATGTGATCACCGTCTCCATCATCAGCACTAGTAAAGATATTGCCTTTTAGGTTTAAAGTTGTGAACTTTAATGTTAGATTTTATTTGATGATGCATTTAAAGGGATTGAAGACCTTAATATAAGAAAGCAATGGTTCTCTACTAATCATAACAACAAGAGCAATAACAGAGATTCTTGTCCTAATGAAACAAGCATTACTTACTACTCACTACTACTGATTCTAGAACACTTACTACAAGTTTTGTCTGTTTTTTAAAACAGACAAGCATTGTGCTTAGCCTAGATATTTAGCTATCTACAATCGCAATAACAACAAGATTACACACACACATAAAACTGCTTTCCTACAGAGACTTTTGGTATCATGAAGTTAGTTGAATTATCTTCCAGCTCCTGCTGCTTTAAGGAAATTGTCAAAAGGACTAGCTGGAGGTAGTCTCATCATGGACCATGGATCCTGCAACAAGCCATATTCTCTCCCATTGATGTTCCCATCTTCTACTACCTGTAACACCATCACCATGTATCAACGTGCAAGCCTAATATGATAAAGTTTCAACCTTTCTCTTGACCACCCCAAATAGTATCATAAAGTTAAGATCTTTCACTATTATTGAGGACCATAGCAGATTGAAGTAGATTTTGGTATACAAAATTAACTTCAAAGGTGAAATTAATACCCAACTCAGCTGTGTTTACATACCTTCTCAAGAGCAGATGATTCCTCCAGTGAATTTTTGTAGAGCCCATTCATCTGGCGGTTCTCTGTGGCCAACCACCTTGAGAGCTTCTGTCTAGTACCAGTCCCAAAGGTTTCGCAGTGGTTTGTCATAGTGTCGTAAGGAAGCGGAGAAGTAGAGACAGATGACACAACCACTTGACCAGCCACCTCAAGCGCCTAGACACCAAATCACAAAGCAATCATAAGACAACACAAATCTACATCAACCAGTTTCTTAATTATGTAGAATGTAGTCTTCGCTTACAGATTCCATAAGCTGGCCAATGCTGATAACTTGAGGAATAGATGGTGAATGGGACCCTCTTGGAGGAAAGCGCACAGAGAGTTCACTCGTCACTTCATCATCAACCATTGAATTTGCTGCAGGTATGTCCTGTGATAAAAGAAACACAAGTGTATACAGTTCTAATTATTATCAATATCCCAAAGAAGATCCCAAACTGGGTCTTGAGAGAATAGTTTACCTCATCGAAGGAGAGTGAATCCTTAGAGATACTTTGGTTTGGTTCAGGCTCAGCGATTGGCCGTGATCCAAACATAAAGGCATCTTCAGGTGTGAATGGCTCTGAGAGTTGCATCTGTACATCAGCTTCCTTGAGCTTAAACAAGAGAATATATAAAATCAAATCAGCACAAGATACCAGGTTTTATACCTTTTTTTTTTTGGTGTGTAAAGCCATTGGATCATTTAAATCTAGGAAAATTACACATAACTTCAGGGCTATACAGCTAGTGTTCACTGAGAAACAGAAAATAAAAGCTTTACCTTTGAAATCTTAGATAGAGTTTTTGCCACAATATCGATTATAATGGTGTTGGACAGTTCCACTTTGCTTCGCGTCTCAAACAGCATTGAAGTAGCCGTCTGGCTATCGCCTGAGGAGCCAAAATCGTTCATATTTGCCTGTTGTCTTATATGAAGTTGTAAGTCATCACCAATGAATAGATAAGGATCTACCTGAAAATTTTGAGTAAATCAGGTGATACACAATTTCCATGGATAAATTAAAATTTATAACCGAAACAATACACAGAGAACTCACGTCACCAGGAACTTGGGCCTTCAGCATTTCACTAATATGAGGAATATGATATATTTTGGCAGCAAACATCAGCGTGCTTGTGGATAAAGCAAGGATCAACCGCTTGCAAACCGTTGGTAATGTGCCTGATGTTGAGGAAAGTTAAGATTGCACATAAGGGATTTCCAAAACTTAGATCAGTTTAAGAGTTTATTATCAATCAGTACCGTTGTTAAGGTCCAAAGCAAGATTCCCCAGGGAGAACAGAAGCTGGAAGGCTCTAACAACAAGCCCGTCATCAGGATTCTGCAGTTAAAATGATCATGAAAGGCTTAAGTATCTCAACATGAAAGTGGAGACTTTTCCTTTATGATGGTGAAATATTAAGAGAGCCAGAAAAAGACGAGAATTTTTTATGCTGACCTTTAGTCGCAAGGAAAGAAGAACCAAGCTGAAAGAATGAGCAATAGCTTCAATGTTTGAAGGTAAAATATCGGGAAATGTCGATTGTATCCAAAACGCAGATAACAACTGCCCGATTTGATCTTCGGTAAACTTCATCATTGATGGTAACTGCATCACCAGACAGTATCAGATGATTGCATAAACATGTGATGGTCTATTAGAACATAAAAAAATCCAATTGTAAAGCAAAGAAAAAGGTTACCATATCAGCAAGATTGATTGAGCCAGTGGTCTTATCAATGATGGAATTCAACTTGTGAAAGTTTGGGGAAGACTTGACGTTCTTAAGATCCTCATGAGTATTATTAGAGCCGTTCTTCTCAATCTTGATGCCATCCTTCTCCTTTCTGAGCTTGTCTAATCGAGCAGCAATAGATGTGAATGCAGAGTTTGTATCGCTCCTCCAATTCTTGGATTCATTAAGATAACCAGAAGCTCTCACTGATGCAACTTCAGCCTGAGATTGACCAGAACTTGGCAAGAGAATTACAGAGAACATTTCATGCGCTCCTACACGGGTTTCCACATTTGGATGCAGCATTGCTTTTAGAAGCGCATCAAGAAGTGCGTCTGGGAAAACCTGTCGAAAAAAAAAAAAACGATTAAATAAACTGTAAAGATAATGTTAAACACTGAGAGTAGACACAAACTTATAGCTCACCTGTTGTGAACGCATAGATGGTGATAATGCTGAAGACATTGCATGAGCGAGTATCAACAGTGATCCAATCGCTGCACGTGAAACAACTCCTGAAGAAGGAAGCCCTTCGACTGAAACAGCCATCATATCGAACAATGGCTGTGTATTTACAACTCCTTTGGCTATCTCCCTCATGCAATCTTCAATAGAGTTTTGAAGCATCACGTTCAAGTTGAGTTCCTCATCTCCAATTGATCTAGCTGTCGCCTGAAAGCTTTTCCTCAGATGCCGGCACAAGTCATTAACAAAACTTATGTCCCTAAGATACGAGCTGGTCCTGATCAGCTTTGCTAGGCAACCAGCAACTTGTACGATATAAGCCTTGAGCTCAGGATCATTAGCAACATGCTTATTGTCAAGATGGCGAACAACAGTCGATAATACCAACTGCTGACTACCTAACATATAAAGAAACATAACTATTAGTACACATGCATGTCTAGACAAAATCTAACAGAAAAGGCAAGGCATGAAGAAGATACCAGAGGTTTCCATCAAGTATACTGCATCAGACAGAACTATCATGGCCAGCCCATTTGGTGGAGTCCATTGGCGTCTAGAATTAAAGTAGCTGAACATAGGATCCAAGATTTGCCTTAGAGTTGTGCTTTCTTTAGCCAGATCAACCATCCTCTGGAGACAAATCCGTGCCCAAACTTTTGGCATCTCAGTCTCTTCTCTAAAACAGTAAACAATTAAAGATAATTCAAAAGAGAATGAGGCATCTGAAAAACAGCAAAAAAAATATAAATCACAGTAAATATTAGAGGACTACGTCAGTTACCTAGTCAATAGACTCGGATCTTTTCTTGCAGTTCTCGGTCTGACAATCATGTAGCTAGGGCTAGGACAACTGCTAAGTGCTGTTCCTCGGCCTTCACATCTGATCACTTCATTTACCCAGTTACAATTTTGCTCTTCTCTGTCTTCATTGGTCTGGACAACCACGTCTGCCTCGTAATTATCAAGAATGGCATGTACAATCTCATCAACAGCAGCAAAGATATGCGAAAACTGTCCCATAAACCACACCTGATGAAGAAGCAAACATAAGAAACACTGACTAAAACCAGACAGAAACTTTTGGGTACTTAAGATAAAAAGAACTAGTTTCAGTACCATCGCTGAAAGGCATTGCAAGCCAGATGCTCTCAGACACTGTTTCTGATATTCATCACCTTCCTCACGAGCCAATGAACAAACTTTGTGCGCAAATTTTTCAATGGTGTATGTGTAAGTTCCATCGACCTGTTCATAACAGATAAACAGTGAGATATTTCACATTTTCAAAATGGGTTAGCATATGTGTAGATACTATAAAATAAAAAAAATTTAACCCTTCTTTGTCCCCTAATATTATTCAGTAACGCTTTACCTGACTGTAAATGAACCTCGTCAATGTTTGGCATCCAAGAATAGTCGGTGTGTCCTGGTTTGAATTTTCAAGTAGTTCTGTCACCACATTCAGCAAACTTGTAGCGAAGTAAGCCCTTAAATAAGAGAAAAAAAAACACACGCCACCAGATAGTAGAAAGTTAAAAGATCAAAAGTGTGCTGCAATAGATGATTTTGCATAGCCACCAGATAGTAGAAAGCTTACATCTGATCCTTGCAATGGCAAAGCATTTTGTTGTAAGCCTCAGTGACAATATTGATGAACCTCATCTGTTCAGATCGAAGATCCTTGTAACACCTCTCTTCAAGATACTTGGCAATCTGTGACAGCCACAAAACACAATGTGCTGATTTTACACACAAGACTCCTCCTCACTAACTAGTAACTAAGTAGCAAGATTCAAAAAGAAAAGAAAATTATACCTTGGGAATACGGATTGGGTTTTTAGCAGCATACTCACACAATTTGACAATTTTTCTCTCATTTGGTGGACCATCCTACAGAAAAAATCATGAAAATAAGTTGAATGTATACCCAAACACCTTATCAATTTCACAAATTAAAACCTACATGGAACAAAACTTAAGCATTTGAGGTTGTTACAGTGAAATACACCAAGAGAGAGATGCTCAGAAGCAAAGATTACACCAATTTACAAGCAAAAAGTGGAAACTTTTAACGAATTAGCTTAAAGGAAACACTTACAGGGGATTTGGGAAAGATCTCAACAAGCAATTTCTTGTAACGCTTAACGGGCTGACGAGATCTTGACCTGAGAGCAGGACAGCAAATGCACATACTCTCACACGCCGGAAACACATTCCTTGAGATAAACCCCATCTTCTCTACAAACCCACAGAAGAAGAAGAAGAAGAAGATGGTGTTAGAACATTAAGGAGGAGGACATAAAGCTTCAAGCTTTTGTAGACCCAAGAGGACCCAAAAGTTGCTAAACCAAGGCAAACAAAAGACAAAAGTTTAAAAAAACAAACTTTTTGAGCAGAAAATTAGACCAAGGACCCAAAAGTTACACTTTTTAGAAATTCAAAATTCAAAATTCAAAATCTAAACAATGAATATAACAATGTCGAGTTTCAAACATGAAAAAGCTAACGAATTTGAAGAGAGAACAAAGATGGGTATGAATCAATGCGTTTGGAGACGGAAGAACGAGATCAAACACATGTATAAAAAATTAAGCAAACCCTAACCAACAAATTTAGCTTAATTTCCAAGGTAATTGAGTAAATTAGAAGAGAAGAATGTCGAGGAATCAAGAAATGAAGTTACAAGATGAGAGATTTGAAGATGCATACAGAGCTCCAGGGAACGGATCTGGAGAGAGGCGAAGTGAAAACTTGAAGCTGGTTTCAAAGATTTGTTTGATTAATCTAGAAAGAGAGAGACAAGGGAAAAGGGCGCGTGGATTTGGATACAAACTATGGAATTAGAGAAGAGAGAGAGAGAGCACGTGAGATGTCACAGATTTTGATGTTTTTTTCTTCTCGAAGTAGAAAAAGAAGCAGCACAAGTCCTGTCTTGTGTCAGAATGCTCCATCAATTAAAAAATAATCTAGTGAGTAGAGACTACCCAATTTGTTTGTTGGCAACCAAATATTTGAACAATTTTTGGTTTTTGATTTATTGGGTTTGGTTTGGTCTACCTATTCTATAGTCACCAATCATTTTAAAGATAACTCGAAAGAATGTGGAGACATGCACAAATAACTAGAGAAAAAATGTGGTGCTGTTTTTTTTTCTTTTTTTCTTTTTTTTGTCTATCTGAAATTTATTAAGAAATTTGAAAAATTAAAATTACAACATGAAGTACTAAGCCAAAAGAAAACAAAATATCCTTGGAGACAAAGTTTTTGACAGAGAGACTAAAACTTAAACTAAGCAAAAAACTGATCATCTTTCCTTAAAACTAAGTAAAAGACTAAATCATAACCAAAATCTATTCAATAACTAAAGTTGCACCAAACCAAAAAAGACAAACCACACTGTAACGAAATCCTTTTATAGTGAATGGATACTACATTTTCCAATTAAATGTTCCTTGATTTTTACAATTATAAAAAATAAGAGCTTTATTCATCCCCAAAACTTCCAGAGTCGGGGAAAGTGGTAACAAATCAATCTATAAAATCGCCTCAAAACTTATCAAACAGAACAGCACACGAACTGACAAGTAAAAACAAGGAGCAAAAGTAGAATCTTCCCAAATATCATAGCTCAAAGACAGAACAGTAATAGAATGCAACCAGATTGAAACTAAAAGACCAAACTGAATTCAATGGAACCTGCAGAACTGATAAAAGGATGGAAGATAATGGATATAACAAAACCTTTAACCCATAACAAGAACAGACTAAGGGCTTGTATTGGACTAAACATTTGGAGAGATTTGAGTTTAAATGAGTTTTGAAATGATTTGGTGAAATTTTGGTGAATTAGTAACTTTATTATTAAATTTTCTGAAATTCTCACCTAAAATCATGAGATCTGGATTTTGTATTTTAACTAAGAAATCCTCTTAAATCTCACATGAATTTTTTTTAAATAAAATCCTAATCATGTTTCAACAATAATGGATTTGAGTATATAATTTAAAATTATTAATCCAATAACACTGAATATTTTTATTTTTTTTAAAATCATGTTTTAATAACACATGATTTGTTATTTAAACTCAAATCTCTCTAAATACTCATTCCAATACACCCCTAAAATTCTACATCTTTAAACCGGAGAACCGACCGCTGATCTGCTACACGCTTTGGGGTCGACCCCGGTAACAAAGAAAAAATTCATAAAAATTTGGGATCTGACACCATAATAAAATACTACCCTCATGATTAGACCATGTTCCTGAGATTTGATAAAAAAAGTGCATTAGCGGTTAATACATTGTAATTGGATAAGTTATTAGGAATATGACAGAACGAAAGATCAAGAAAAGAAAGAAGAATGCACCAAAATGCAGGTGTTGCACCAAACGCTGATGGTTGTTTTTTGTTGTAAGTGAATGCAACAAAAAGACCCAAAAATAAAGAATAATGAAAGAATTCATATATTGATATTTCGTGCTCATTTCAAGATTTCTGCTTTGTTATTCCCATCATCCGATAACCATGGGATGATCCACAAGAAAGGTGGTAGGGATTCGAACGTTTGGCCGGCCCGACCCTGACCTGTTGGGTTGGGTAGCCTATAAGACCCAGATCTGTCACCAAAAGCAGAGGGGAATCATTTAATGGCTGCAAACGTTTGCAAGCAAAACCGTCGACCCAAGGATATATGCGCCTGAAGGCAGAATTGTCCTCTTTTCGGTGAGATATAAGATCAAAAGGTCATTCTCCACTCAAACTTCTTCGATCTAGAACATAAGCATAAAAAACTAATAAAAGTTTAAAGGACAGGTGCTGGCACTAAGGGAGCTGCCGAGCACCGGTCAAACATGGATGTGGCTGAGGTTTGAGCGCAGAGGCAGAGATAAGTTGTGGTGGTGCGGTTTCTAATGGTAACAAAAACATTAAACATTTGTTTGTTATTATTATACATGTGGTTTGATCTATTTGAATTCTAAGAGCAATCTTATTGTTATTGTAAGTCTTTCAAAAATCTCTAAAATAATATAAAATATAAAATATTAATAAAATAATAAAAGTCTTTCAAAAATAGTAAGAATTTTATGGATGAGTATTTCATATTTTTAGAGATTCATAATATTTTATTAATATTTTTATATTTTATTATTTGAAAATTCATGTGAGAGACTACCACTATTAGTGCTCTCTATCTACATTGGTTTTAATTTTATAGCACTCATTTTTTACTTATAACATTCCACATTATTTTCTATTTCTTCTTCATCATAATTCAACACCCACCCAATTTTTATTTCATATAATAGTTTTGTTAAAACAAAATCACCAAATTAAATTAAATTAAATAAATAATAGTTAAATATTTTTATTAAAACAAAATTTTATTGGAAAATAATTAAAAACATAGTTAAAATATGATTTTTAATGTGTCCAAATCGAATGCAACAAGTCTCTATTTATAAAGTATGAAAATGATAAATTTTGGTATAAATAAATAT
Organism: Cardamine flexuosa; assembly: GCA_963555745.1. Classification (NCBI taxonomy): domain Eukaryota; kingdom Viridiplantae; phylum Streptophyta; class Magnoliopsida; order Brassicales; family Brassicaceae; genus Cardamine; species Cardamine flexuosa. The sequence goes on along the minus strand of OY743216.1, from coordinate 9,927,523 downwards.
ATATATATATATATATATATATATTATTTATTCATAAATATTATAAAATAATTGTTGTTACATAACTAATAAAAAAAGAGCTCATACTTTTAAAACCAATCAAAAGTTACCATGTGTCAAAAAGAAACACACTCTTTTAGTTTCATGGTGTTGGAATTTTCAACACTAAATTTTCCATATAATCTTTTTTTTAAACACATCATTGCAAGCTTTTCAACAATCGATAAAATATTACAATAGTTTATCAAAATACCAATGTAAGTAAGATATGGGCAATAAGAATCTATCGTAATTAAAAAATATTAAAATTAACTAAAAATTATGTTTTAAAAGAAAATGGTTGAGAACCAATTCTCATGTGAGATAGTTTGAGAACCTCTTCTAGGGAACATATGTCATTTTGTTAATAGTTCAGATTTTATTATTATAAATCAAATTCACACTACTTTTAAAAGTGATTTGTTCTATTACTTTTTATTTTTTATCTTTTACAAATCATAAAATAAATTTATCTATCTAACAAGTTTTATTATGCATGAATTTGAATTATATATTAATATTATTTTTAACTAATATTAGTGAAAATTACAATAATACTTAATTAGTCTGAAATAATAGAAAACTATAGAGATTCAAAAATTTTAAAAATGCAATTTTGATATTATTAAAATTATAAATTTTAATGGTTTCTTCTAATATAAAAGAAAATGTAAAATAAATATTCATGTTAAATTAAATTACTAAATTACACTAAAAAGAAATACCAAATGGAGATGAAAAATTATACAAAATTTTAACCAAAACATACAGTAAAAATAATAATATTATATTGATGAGAGACTCATTTAATCTCTCATTATTGCACATGCCCTAAAGTTTTTAATAGATATTGTGGACAGTCGAGAATAAATTACTCACTTTTTTCAAAAGATAATATTTTAAAGATTTTTATAGATTTTAAGAAAATCTTTAAAATGAAAATTTTAACCTTAATTTTATGAAATAACTAATTTTAAACTAAAACTAAAAGGAATTAAATAAGGATTTGATAGGAAAATAAATGTAGTTATGCATAAAAATAGAAAATTACGATCATTTTGAAACAAAAAAAAATTCCTAGAAATATGATTTTTTTGAAGCAGCTAGAGTATTAATTTGAGTCACCTGACTACACCATTTTATTCTTGTGTGGATAACAAAATTCTGTTGCGAATCAGTGTTTTGTTTTTAAGTAGTTTGTAGTTGGTATGTAGCAAATTTCTTTTAAATTGAGTACAACTTATGAATGATAAATAGAAAAATGTTTAATTCATAAATGGTTTTATCTATCACATCCATGCACTAATTCAAAACCTACAATAATTAAGATGATTAAATAAAGAAAAACATTGTAACTTTAAAGCATTTAAATACTATTTTTTTATTTTTTTGTATTATTTGGTAATTGTTGATTTACTTATTATTCATGTTTAGAAAAGGAAAAAAAGTCTTACTAAAACCAAAAAAAAACAAAGTATTACCCCCTAAATATTTATACATGAACAAATCAGTATGATGCAATTTATAGCATTTGAGCTAAAGCCATCAAGAATTTACCGACTCTTGTATATGAATGTCGCATTAATTAAGTAATTAATAGTTGAAGTACTATAAAAGTTCATTACCTCAACGGCTAGATTGACTAGTAAATGGAAATCGGATCTAATTCAGTCCACCATTTGAGCTAAAGCCACGAAGAAGTCATTGCCATATAAATCCAAACAGGGGATCAAAAGCCAGAGACTTTTCCATTTCTTGGACAAAAGATTAGTGCTAACAACATCTTGTGTAGGATTATAGACAACTTTTCAGGTACATTTCTTATTCTATCCAGTTCTTAGGAAAATTAAAATAGACAATTTTATTGCGATGTTAAAATAATATTTAGTTCAAAAATATTTTGTTTTCTTTAACAGAACCAGAATATACAATTATACATGTCTATAATTTTTAAGACATTGGAAACTAGGAGAAAAAACTGTACATTATCTATCTAACAAGTTTCATGTAGTTGTATATTCTACTTAAAATATTTTGTTTTAAGTAGTTTGTAGTTGGTATGTATCAAATTTCTTTTAAATTATGAGTACAACTTATGAATGATAAATAGAAAAATGTTTAATTCACACATAGTTTTATCTATCACATCCATGCACAATTCAAAAACATTTTCTTTCATGTTTTAGTTTTTTGTGATTACATATTATTAACTAAAATTACCAAATTAAATTAAATTAAATATTTAAGAGTTAATAATTTATAAAACCAAAATTTATTGGAAAATAATTAAAAACATAGTAAAAATATGGTTTTTAATGTGTCTAAATCAAATACAATAAGTCTCTATTTATAAAGTATTAAAATGATAAATTTTGGTATAAATATATATATATATATATATATATATATATTATTCATAAATATTATGAAATAATTGTTGTTACATAACTAATGGAGAAAAAACTCATACTTTAAAAACCAATCAAAAGTTACCATGTATCAATAAGAAGTACACTTTTTTTAATTTCTCCTCTTTTTCCTTGTCAATGGACTTAGATGGATCAAAACATTCAAGAGATAGCAAAAATGCTAAGTCACGGTGTTGGAATTTTCAACACTAAAATTTCCATATAATCTTTCTTTTTCTAACACACCATTGCAAGCTTTTTAACAATCTATAAAATATTACAATAGTTGATAAAAATACCAATGTAAGTAAGACATACGCAATAAGAATCTATTACAATAAAAAATTATTAAAACTAACTAAAAATTATATTTTTAAAGAAAATTGGTTGAGAACTAATTTTTATGTGAGATATTTTGAGAACCTCTTCTAGGGAACATTTGTCATTTTGTTAATGGTTCAGATTTTATTATTATAAATCAAATCCACACTACTTTCAAAAGTTATTTAAATTGTTCTATTACTTTTTACTTTTTATTTTTTACAAATCATAAATAAATTTATCTATCTAACAAGTTTCATTATGCATGAATTTGAATTATATATTAATATTATTTTTAATTAATATTAGTGAAAACTACAATAATACTAAATTAGCATTATCTTGGTTAATACAATAGTTTGAAATAATTTAAACTTATAAAGATTCAAAAAATTTAAAAATGCAATTTGATACTATTAAAATCATAAATTTTAATGGTTTCTTCTAATTTAAAATAAAATGTAAAATAAATATTCAAGTTAAATCATAAATTTCAATGGTTATTTTTTTTTGTATAGACTATACTTTATCACATCCGTTTTTTCTTATATTTTTGTAGTATTTGGTAATTGTTGATTTGCTTATTATTCATGTTTAGAAAAGAAATAAAAGTCTTACTAAAACCAAAAATAAAAATAAAGTATTACCCGCCGCAAGGAATTAACCGACTCTTTTTATCTGAATGTTGTTCCACATATATTTATTTCTCATTAATGAAGTAATTATTAGTTTTAAGTATAAAAGATCTTTACCAGCTAGATTGAGTATTAAATGGAAATCGGATCTAATTCCGATTTCCTGTTAACTCCCAACGGTTAGATTAATACAACTGTACATGTAAAAAAGAAAAGAAATAAACACATACAGTAAAGTCTATATATATTACCGATCGATCGAAACCACACTTCTTGTATCTCAATTCGTTTTTTGAAAGCTTGTAAACAACAATGGAGTCTTTTTCGTCGACAAAGAAGAACACAAAAATGTCTGTAAAGAATCAAACCTGTTTCAAGAACATTCCGGCTTCAAGAAAGAAGACAAATCTGTCGATGAGAGAAAAAACAATCTTCAACAAAGCTTACGAACTTGCAACACTCTGTGACGTCGAAGTCTGTGTCATATACTATGGCCGTGACGGAGAACTAATCAAGATATGGCCAGAGGATGAACACAAAGTTAGAGACATGGCTGAGAGATTCGCAAAACTAAACGAGAAAGAGAGAAGAAAGAAAAGCGCAAACCTTTCTGAGATTTTGAACAGAAAGATTCTTAACGACAAGAAAACATCTCTTGATAACAAATTCTTTGAGAAAGTGTCTGACTTGGAGATTTCTTTGGAGAATCACCTAAGGATCTTTCAGGCTAAGCTTTCTTGCTAATCATCTAATCATCTAAGGATCCCATATCAGTCGCGGACCAATTAGGGGTTTCCTTTGTTTGAGTTTGGGTCTTCGATCAGTTAGATATTTGATAGTTTGAGATAAGAATGCCCATATTGAATTCTAATTGTACTTGTGTTGTTGATTGATTGATTGAAGTATTACCCTTTTTAGATCATATGATTCATGATCATTTATTTTTAGTGCAAGATCTTTGCGATTCTTTTTTGAAAAATTATAGCGTCCAAGATCATCCATCAATTCATATGCTTCAGGTTTCACAATGAGACAGCTACAAAAAATCTGTTTTCATTTTTACATTATCACTTCTTGTCTGCTTGAAATTTGGTATTGTGTACTGTGAAACAACCATTCCTTGTAAACCGACCAAACCTTTGTGTTTTATAGTTGTCAAAGTTAATGAAGCCCCCGGTCTATGTCAATTTTTATTAATAGATATTTCAAAGACCATTACTGCATTAGTACTCTTAAATCCAATCATAATTAGAGAATGCGATGGGTTTAAATACAGAGTTAATGATATAATTTCTATATTAGTAACGAATTTCTACCTAAATACCTAAAATGTTATGTTTTCGCTTTTTACAACCACTTTCAAGTTTTGCACTTTAAAATCAGTCTCTTCTTGATTTTCTAAATAATCTTGGCTCTATCTTGCCTTTTTCTCATATTTCTCAAATTTGGGCTTAATTTAGTAAGCCAGTCAGAAAATGTCACCATGTTTTAATAATAAAGGAGAAGAAGATCCGGAATAACGTCAGTCAGAGAAATCGAAACTTTAAGATGGTTTAATTGGAAAGGAAAAAAACAAACACTTTAATCAGAGCTGACTCTAATTTGCCAAAAACACAATCTAATTAGAACTTGTCGAGTCAGATCTCAAACATAATCGGCAACCTTGGCCTTGAATTCTTCCAGCAAATCCTCAATGCTCTTAACCGAGTGAGCTGCACTGTCTCTAAGCCGAACACTCACCTGTAAATTGTTCAAGTCCAACAAACAAAACGGCCTTAAATGTCATACAACACAACACAACATTAACTAAGCTTGAGAGACTCTAATTAAGGGTGGGCGGTCTAACCTGTCCTGAAGCAGCTTCCGTCTCACCCACGACCAATATGTAATTGTACTGTGCAAGCTGAGCTTCTCGCACCTACACACAGACCACAATTCATCACTTAAGTCAATCCTAGGAATCACCAGCTAACCACAAACTTGGAATATGAACCTCGATTGTTTGGTACCTTTTTATCAATCTTTCTGTCTGTTATGTCTGCATCAACATAGAACCCAGCTTCATGAATTCGAGCTTGCACCTGTTTGAATGAATGTGACAAAGAAAAACCAGAGATTAGATGGCTGCAAATAAGTCAATAAGAACACCATAGACGGTCACTAAAAGAGTGCAGCCACTGCCACGAACGTAACCTTTTCTGCATATTCCTCAGACTTCTTTGATATAGGGCAGACTATGGCCTGGCGTGGACTGAGCCAGAAGGGCCATTTTCCTTTGTAATGCTCCAACAATATGGCAAACATCCGTTCCACAGACCCCAACACGGCTCTATGTATCATTACAGGTCTCTCCCTCTTTGCTTCGTCATCACCTGAGTATTCCAATTTGAAGCGATCCGGAAGTTGAAAATCAAGCTGATACGATGTAACAAGAAACATACAATCAGCTCCTGCACTGATAATATATCAAGAGAAATGCAGACAAAAATTAAATAAAGCGAGTTTAGGTGCATAACCTGTAATGTAGCACACTGAAATTTCCTGTTCATTGCATCAGACACTGTGATGTCTATCTTTGGGCCATAAAATGCCCCATCTCCTTCGTTCAACTGCCAAAAAAGCGCACTTTAGAATGAATGCGGTCTTTGTGAATAAACTTGAGTATTCAACAACAAGTGTCATTACCACCAATGGCTTTCCAAAAGCAACTATAGCTTTTTTGAGATCATCTTCAGCTTTATCCCATGATTCCAAATCTCCAAGGTACTTCTCTGGCCTCTGGAATTTAAATTAACATGTAAGTAATGGGAAAAGAAACATGATATCCATAAGCTTTGGTAAATGCACTTGTGAAGAAATGTTCAAATAATAGTACCGTTGAAAGTTTTAGCTCATAGGTAAACCCAAAAATTTTGTACACATAGTCAATGAACTCCAACACACCCTTCACTTCTTCCTTAACCTGCAAACACATAACATTACTTCTAACAAAAAAACTGGGAGGAAAAGAGCTTCAAAATTGCCAGATATGAAACAATTATCACAAACCTGTTCCGTTGTACAGAATATGTGTGCATCATCCTGAAAAAAGTATGCGGACATTGTATTAAGTAACAAATATGCATTATCACAAGGGGAAATGATAACTAAGTAAAGTAAACAAGGGTACAAAATATACCTGCTGGAACCGTCGAACACGAGTCAACCCACTAAGTGCTCCACTTGCCTCATTGCGATGTAACACTCCAAAGTCAGCCAGTCTAATAGGTAATTCTACAGACAATATAAACCGTAAAAGATGGTGTCAGCCAAGATAAATAATAGACATCTTCTTTAGTAAGATTTACAAAGGGGAAACATTAGCCATATTCTCCTTGATGATAGGTTAAAAATCACGAATAACACTATAACTTCTACTAATATCATTCCTAGATCTGTTTTTGATGATATCTAACAGCACAACAGGAAGAGAGTCGCACCTCTATATGAGCGAACCCTGTGCTGGAACATCAAGCAGTGACCAGGACAATTCATAGGTTTGAGCCCGAACTCTTGCTTCTCAATCTGCATAAGGAACATTCTGATAAGTCATTCACGCGTAAAATATAACTTAGGCCATACATTGGTGGCTAAGAAGCTGCTTGCTAAAGAAACAGAGTCAAGGAGACTCTTAAATTTCCATGTACTCTTACATCAAACGTAAACATATTCTCCTTGTAATTTGCAGCATGTCCGGATGTTTCCCACAGATTCATGTTGTACATATTTGGTGTAATGACCTGCCAGTGCAAGGTTATTTAGCGATCCCCACGCATCAAGTATATTAAATATGAGATGAGAGCTAAGAAAAACCTCTGTGTAACCCCTTTTCCAGTATTGTTCCTTGATGAAGTCCATCAACTTGTTATATACACGAGTGCCAAGTGGAAGGAAGAACCAACTCCCAGGGCTGAAGCTCAAGGCCGATGAATATATTAGTATAGTGAAACACAAAGCAAAACACACAGCCTATTGGCAATGAAGTACCTGAGTGGATGACAAAAGAAAAGTTCTTGCTTTTGGCCTAATAGTCTGTGATCGTACTTTTTTGCTTCTTCTAGAAATTGAAGATATTTCTGCAACAACCAAGACAAAGATGGTATTAATCATGCACAAGTAGGACGCGGCATAGCTGCCAAACCAATTAAGAAAAATGAGTACCTTCAGCTGCTTCTGATCAGGATAAGATATTCCATACACTCTCTGCAAGCTCTCTCGGTCTTTGCTACCCCTCCAGTAAGCTGATGAGGCCTGAGAAAAATATATTTGTCAGCATAAGAAAACAAACGAGAATCTACAGAGATGTAGCTCCTAGGGGCACAGTAGCATTTACCCTCAAACACTTGAATGCTTTCACAAACGAGGTGTTTGGTATGTGCGGTCCACGACACAAATCCACCAAAGGGCCACATCTGTAGACAGTAATGGTCTTGTCTGCAGGCAAATCATTGATGATTTCAACCTAGATGATTAACAACAGAAGAATGAGTCCAAACAACAAATTCAAAGGGAATAGAAACGAATGTGTAAGGTTAGGGGGAGCTTAACAAAATTTAATGATATTATTACAATTTACACAGCTTACACACCTTAAAATTATTATCAGAAAACATCTCGAGTGCCTGATCCTTCGTCACTTCAATCCTTTCAAATGGTTGCGCTTCCTGAGATGTAAACAGAAGGGAATCAAACCAATATAAAACATGACTAAAAGTTGGGTAACATATATCATTCAATTTTCACTTATAATCTTTGAGAAAAGAAGCAAATATTTTACAACATACATTGTAAGAAAGCTCCAAACAATCGAATAAACTAACAGACAAAAGAAGAAACAATACCTTAGCAGCTTTCGCAGCACCTGCTTCGATCTTAGGAAAGTGATTGTCATTGAGGCCCAAGTCACCATAAAATCCATCATAGTAGAAACCCTACAATAACAACAATCCACTACTAACATCAGCCAAAGCCGCATTTGACACAAGAATACAGTGATTTACCACAAACCATACAAAATGGTTTCACAACTAATCAAACATAATCTACAAGCAACAAATAATTAGTTAAGTTGCAATGGGAGTAACAATAAGCAAAAACAAGCTGATGTTACCTCTCCTCTCGTTGTACAGGGTCCTATGCATAGTTGACACCCATACTCCTGCTCAAGAGCCTGCACCAAAGATCCACAATAAACCAATCGTTCGCCACAAGCAGGAATTACAACTTAATCTGATAAGATTAAACTCTTTTACCTGACCAAGAATGTGAGCACTAGAATGCCAGAGAGTATCTCGACCTTTGTCGCTATCAAATTTGAAAAGCTCAAGCTTGCAATCACCTTCCAATGGCCTATTCATATCCCACAGAACAGTATCGACCTCTGAAATCAGCGCAGAATTCGCCAAACCCTTTGAAATCTCCGCTGCTACATCCATTGGTGTTGTCTCCCATTTTTTCCCTTCTTTCACATTCCCATCAGGCAATGTAATCCTACAAAATACACACAATACCAGAAATCAATCTCTAAGAAACAAGCAAATCAGAGTGATACATATATATATATATATATATATAAACATCTGCTTCCGTATTCTTACTTGATCGGATCGTGTGGCATAGATTTAAGCTTCTCGAGCTGATTGGCTTGGATCTGTTCAAAGAGCTTGATACGTTTGGGGATGACAGCGGAAAGATACGCTTCATCCTTTGGATGATTAGCTGCCATTGATGGAACAGTACAAAACGAAGATGGAGAAGATAAGCGATATGGTAGAGACGACGAAGAAGACGAAGTTGTGTAACGACGAATAGAGCGAGCTGTAAGACGGAGTAGCATCAAAAAACGTTGACAAGGTTTATGTTATCTGAGTGACTTAGGGTTTTTTTTGTTTTCCATTACTGGTGACGAGACAAAATCGAACCAAACCGACCTGGAATTAGATAGTAAAATTCGGGTTTACGCGGTTTAGTATTTGGTTTGGTCTTCCTCTTTCGTTCTAGTCAAATTTGAGTTTGAATTTTGATATTTTTATACACCAGAGTTGGATCATTGTTACTTTTAAATGAACAATTTATACACTGAAAGTGAAACTACTACTATACAAAATATTTTCAATGTAAAAACTCCAAATCAATGTGAGAGAGGGTCGAAGGAGAAGAGTCGTCTTTGTTCATCAGTGGGATTTCTCAGCAATCTGCAGAATATAAAAGTGGCTGCAACAACTGATAATAGAGACAGGACCGCGAGAAACCCGAAATGGGAAGCATCATTCGCAGCTATGGCTACTCCGAGCATCAGCGATTCAGCTAGACTCGCCACTGAGATCTCTGTTGCACCGATGAGATTAGCCTTGGACGATGGAATTCCGGTTTGAAGTATCTGAGCTCCTACAACGCCGTAAGACATGTGACCGAGCCTCGATAATATCTGCATTTGTTCTCATACCGTCAAACCAAAAATGCATCTTACTGGTAGAGAAAGAGAGACACAGAGAAGAAGGGACTTACAATCATGGACAAGAAGAAGAAGAGTGGGCTTTTCTGGGATAGAGAAGAGCTACAATACACAGCAACCGCAACACCAAGGAGTGAAGCTTGGAAAAACAATCCTACTGCACCTGCCTGCATTATTTTAAAATGCAAAACGCATTAACATTAACCAGCCTGAACACAATTCATGCTAAAGAGACAAAACGCCGGAAAAATATTTACCTTAAGAATGCCAAATCGTTTGACCAAGTTTGCTGATAAGAAGGTTGCAGCCACACCCATAACAGCGCATAATCCACTGAAACCTCCAATAACTGATGGATTCACAGCTGTTGAAAAGAGAGATTGGTGACTTATTCAGGTGAGTAATAGCACAAAAAACTCCCACTCGATTAATCACGTTATTCATTCAGGCACTAAAGAAAAGTAAAAGACCCAAGTTAAAGAAGCATACATCGTTGTGTTAGAAATGCAGTCATCAAGCTGCCTGGGGAGAGGACGATGTTGAAGTAGAGAAGGACATATGCGAGACTAGCGGGAAGAACTGGCTGCTGAATGTATTCTTTCCATCCGAGTTTAATAGCTTCCATGCCATTATCGACTGATGAACAAAGCAAATGATATTTGTGATGTCTACATGCTAGGGTCATATAATATGCTTATCTGAGCATTTAAAAGTAAAAGGCTTTCTTACAAATACTGCCGGTATCAGAACCATGTCCTTCGGTAGCACAGCTGCTCTGGGAACATTTAGGACGGTCCAGAACTCCGGAGGAAAACTTGTTGGTCAGCCATATAAGAGCTGTCTGAAGAAAACAGATTTTGTCTATTATAAGTGCAAGACGGAAAAAAATCACAGAAAAATTGGTAATGAGCAATTGAATTACTTGTAGTATTTGAAACCACTCTAATGTTGATGACAAAAAAATTATCTACTTAAAAAGAACTTATTATACCAGATCTAAGCTCAAATAACTATCCAAAACTTAAACAAAAAAAGACCGCCTTTTATGATGAAGAAAAAAGGATTCCACCCTTGATCCAGGAGAAATAGGAATATTCTACAGCTACTATACATAGTTCAGCCTCATACAACACAGCAGCTTTTTGTTTCCTTTATTTATCCTCAAGTACGATACTTTGCAGTTTTGAACGAGAGAAGCATCATCAAAAGTGTTGCTAGTTGCTACTTACCATGGTTGGCAAAGAACCCATCATTAGTGTAGCAGCAAACTTCAAGCAGGTCACAGGGTCATATTTGGACAGGAGGATGCCAAATATTGTCGTCCCAGCGATCTATTTAAGGATACAATTTTGTCATTTGATGAATTACTGGTATTCAAGAGGTAGAAAGCACATAATCACCATAGAGAAAATTACTATACCTCGCAAAGCAGATCAATCCTGTTGAGGATAGCATTAGCTTGTGCTAATGCAATTGGTCTGTTTATCCCCGCCAACTACCAAATGATAAATTAATTACTTCAGTCGGTCTTTCTTCTGATTAAAATAGGTAATCTATGGCACCACAAGAAAAAGCATACCAATACAACCCAGTCACGTTCTATGGCGACTCCAGTTGCTATTCCACATAGTCTGTCAATGGCTCCTGCGAATACCAATGCAAAAAACCAAGGCTGCAGAAGAAATGACGCTGACGTGGAAGGAACCGTATATGCATGAATTATCATTCCTGCAGATAGTACTTGAGCAGCTGCCTGAACATTTAGATATACAAAATGTTTATGACAGAAGTTGAAAGCAAGTAACCAAGAAGTCATCTGTGGTCTTTGTATGAAATTGTACTATGCTGAACAATTCTGCTTTCTTGAAAATATTACCTGAACAACGTTTAACGAGATATATGTAGGAACTCTCGGACTATGATCCATAAACTTTCCAACCACTGGACCCCCAATAATTATCGCCACTTTGGTGACAAATCCCATGACTGCCACAGGTAGTAAACTAGGATGTAGCATTGCAATGGCAGAAGGCCAAGCAAAATTCCAAAGTTGCTCAACCAAATTCCCAACCAAACAGCTTGCATATAAGACTGATATAATCAAGTAAAGATGCGATCAATGAAAAAAAACACATCTTAAGATATAAATCATGGACTCTAATATGATGAACTAGAGAGAGCTCTAACCATATAATCCTTCAGGGTGAGCAGGCGTGGCTGCAAGCACAGTCTGCTCTTCCTCAGACAAAACCTAAAACCAAAAACAAGATTGATTTGCTAAACCAATACTGTAGAAACTCTTGGATCTTAAGAAAGGCTTGACCAAAAAGAAGAATGAACATACGGGCAATGCAGTCAAAACGGTATCGACATAAGTACACTCTGTGAGTAAGCTCAAAGATTCAGTCACAGCAATATTGGTATCGAGATGAACAAGTGGAATTGAATGATCCTCAACTGGAGTTGGTAAGTCCTCATGAATGTCATCATCAGTAGTAGTAACAAACTCGTGACATACTTCTGTGTTTATAATCGAACACTTTGCACTAAACCTGTTTAACCTATCATAAGTAAAGCCAAATTTTACAATTAGCAAACTATAATAAACAAAAAAATAATCCAAAATCGTGACAACACATACGAAATTTCCTATTGCTAATTCATTTTCGAAACGCACCACACTAAGAAATTTCTCAGTAATCAGAAGTAACAAAGAGGATAAACCTAATTCGAACCTGCGAGAACATGAAGCTGGTGATGATGAGCTGAGACTTAACCATTTGCAAGAAGGGAAGCGACAGCGAACTCGTGAAAAAGCCACCGGCGGTGATAAACAACGAGTTCTCTCAACCGGAAAACGAAACACAAAATCGAACGACGGCGATTGCCTAAGCAGAGCCATGGAAACAACCATTTCAGAAATTGATTATCTTCCACTTGTTTCTTCAAGCAATCGAACTTTAACGAGTTGTAATTCGTTCTTCTCGTCTTCTCCAAACTCATGCAGCATCCAAAATAATAATCAAATAACCTCTAAATATTCTCTCTGGGAAAAAAATCCAGAGAGAATCTTTTGAAAAAAAAATAGAAAGAAAAAAAAAACCTTATCTAAGGTGGTTCGTCGCGAAGCACGCCGGGAAGGGGAAATAGCTCAAGTGGAAAAAGAAAGGCAGAGAGAGTTTTGTGAAAGGGAGATTAAGCCACGTAGGTTTATTTGTAGCCAGTATAGCCACGTGGCTATCCATATCATCCACCTTGGAACTGATAGTCTACGTTACGTATACCGGTATATGTATGTCAGGCCGGTTCGGTTCAGTCGGTAATTCGGTTATGAATTTTCTTAACTCAAATCCAAATAAAAATTCGGTTCTAGTAAGAAAAAGTTCGGTTCTAGTAAATAAGCCAGAATATTACCGAAATGTATTTCATTTCGGATTTAAAGTAATTTGTTTCGCATTTTTTTCAGTTAAAATGGTCAGTTTATAAAATTATGGTTTTACTAAAATTTGGTTCAGTTTGATTTAAAACTAAATTAATTTTGTTAAGTTTCCGTTCAAATTATAAGAAAACTGGTAAAGTACTACTAAACAAACTATAAAGAGTCAAGTTTAATTTTAAAGATGACAAAATAAAAAGTTTTTTTAACGGTAACATTGCAGGTTGCACTAAAAGAATAAAGCCAAATTCCGACAACCATTTTGGCCAGTAAATCGATAGAATTACGTAATTCGACGACATTCCGACCAGACTTGATAAATTAGAATTTTGTGGTCGAAAATTCGTTGGAAATTTACGATATAATAGTAAAAGTCGTCAAATTTTTCCGGAAATTTCCCAATTAACTGCCAACAAAATTGCGATGAAAAAGTAGTCAGAAATTAATTAGCTAGAACTGAAAACCTAAAAATTACATAGAAAACAAATTACATGTATAGTTTTAAGTCGGTTCTTCCATTCGCATAATTTGTCCATTTGAGAAATTATCCAAACATATAAAAGTTTACAAAGTTCAAACACAATAATATTCAACAAGATTAAAAAAGAAAAAGAAGGTTCATAAAACAAACAATTAAAATATAACCAAACAAAAGTGCATTTTAGTTAAAAACGAGGAATATTAGAGATCCATTCATCTTGGTCTATGAAATTAGGAATAGAGAATCGTTGTTTAGTGATAAAAGAACCAAGTTTGTCAATCCAAGGAACTCTTCCAGAAAGAACCGATCCTGCTCCTCTACACTCAATTTCTGCATACGTGAAACTCCATCTAACAAAACAAAAACAAAAACAAAAAAATCGAATTTTAATACATAGTTTTCATCACCGCATATAATATGATAATAAGTAACTAATGGGAGATGTGCTTACTCGCGACCACCGTAGTTCCAAGAGGACCAGCCCTGAGGGACGACGACCGAAGAGAGATAGGTTTGGATGAAAATGACTCGGCTAAAGGGACCATAGGCTCGTCCAAGATAAACATTCGTGTTCCCTGAAATACTGCCACGTAAGAACACGAATCCACTTGGGTCCACCACACTGTTTCTTCCTTGAGCCGTTATGAACCCAGATGCCACTTTTGATGCCAATGCTCCCGCCGTTGCATTTATTTGACAATCCTATCAAACATTTTATACTTTTAGTAATACATATGCAGGTTTCACATAGACCTTAACCATAATTGCATTGTTTCTCTATTTGATCCGATATTTTTTCTCGCTATGATATCGGTTTAGTAAAATGGAAGTGTATATATATATATATATATACATACCTCGTAGACAGATTGGCCACTACCAAAAATGAAATCGACAGCACCTTCGATGTAACAATTTTTGAAGTGATGTTTTCCTTGAGCATCCCACAATGTGTCTTGTAAACCCAAGAAATCGCAGTTATAGAACGCTGATTTATCGCCATGAGCCGTAACCGCAACCGCTGGCTTTATGGACCAGCTCAGACCGTTTTCTGTTGTAGTTAGGGTACGTAAGTGATTATACGTGTTCTGCCACCAAAACATATACAATTAATTATCATTATTATTGTAGACTTAAGTATATAGTGTATATATATATATATATATTGTTACGTCACAAAAAAGAGTAGTAGTAGTATTAAGTCAAAAGATATATTGTTGTTACGTACCATGATTGTTAAGTTTCGGACGACAATGTAGGATGGATATGAAGTGAAAGTGGAGCTGACGTCAGTGGCTTCGTGAGCATCGTACCTGATGGTCGTGACTCTTTGTCCATCCCCTTCTACTATTATGCAAGGTTTCGTCAACGGTATTATCACCTTCTCTCTGTTTTTTTATACATTCAAATATCACACAAAACTATATGTTAAATTAATGTTAATTATATCGCTACTAATTAGGGTTCTAGAACTGACCGACAGAAAAAAAAAAAATTTAGGGTTAATCGAGCAAACCTTTTAAACCACAATTTCAAGATTTAATGGACAAAATCAAAGATTTAAATAGGGTTAACGTTATGATTATTAACATATCTAGTAACTGTTTCTACACCAAAAACAGTTTTATTTTTTATTTTTTCAAAAAATCAAACGCTAGAAAATAGTGGTTGAGAACACTGCGTTCTAAAACTGGAAAAAGAAAGAGTAGCGAGTTGGTCTGTACTTACACGTAAACACCTTGTTTTACTTTGATTTTGATCCACTGTGAATTTAGTTCACCAACCGAATCAATGGCAGCTTGAACCGTACCGAATTTTCCTAAACCGGTTTTGTCGACGACGATTGTGTTCACGACTTTGTTGCCACAAGTCTGATCAAGGGCTTTCAACGATGTAATACAAGAGCTCAGAAGCAAAGCTATGAAGATGAAAGAACAAGACATGTTCATCTATTTAGTTTATGTCTGAAAACAAAAGAGAGAAAGAGAGGATGATGAAGAAGAATAGGAGGCGAAGGAGGATGGAATGAATGTTAGTATAATTATGGTGAGGATTGAATTAATATTTGTTGCTTTTAATAGATTACGGTAATTTCCATATTTAATATATAGAATATTTACTTTTTTGAATCTAAACTTGCTCGTTATACTAAACCCAAAATGCTCTATTCACGTGAGTAAATGTTTTGATTTTTTGAATTTAGGCCTAGTTGTTTTGGCTCTCTAATTTATTTTTTGAAATCTTAACATGATGTATATAAAACATACTTGGATTCACTATTTGTTTGATATCATCCGGGCTTCTTATTTCTTAATTAATCAAGACAGCTAAATTTGGAAAACAATATATATATATATATATATATATATATATATATATATATATATAGTTTTGTCTGAAAACGAGTATGAGACGACTATTATTTTGTTTAGGAATGCAATATTGCAGCATGATAGAACATACTTGGAGTCTAAATGTTTTGATTTCTTGAATGTAGGCCTAATTGTTTGGTTCTCTAATTTAGTTTTTTTTTTTTTTTTAAATCTTAACATGATAAAACATACTGGGAGTCACTATTTGTTTAATTGAAAATATTATGAGACGACTATTACTTAGGAAACTTAATTTTCTTCGATATGAACATAGTGAGTCAAGTTTTTATATGTGGCACGTAAATTTTACTGTTTAATTAATTAAATTTTACTGATTGCTAATGTCTTATGCAAATTTTATCTTATTATATAAAACTTGGTTGCACTCACGAGAATCCGATATGTATCAAAATTATAACTCACAAGATTATGATACGTGTCACAAATAATTCAGATATTATCACATGTCAAAATTCAAAAGGAAACAAAACTAGAAATTTATTAATTTATTTAACCAACAATTAAAATCAAAAAATAATTTTAAAACGAAAATAAAAGAAATAATTTTAAAAGGAAAAAGGAAATCAAGAATTTGTTAATTTATCTAATCAGTAATTATAGTTAAGAAATAATTTTAAAACAAATCCAAAACAAAAATAAAACTAACTAAAATATAAAAATAATTTTAAAAGGAAAAAAGGAAACCAAGAATCAGTTAATTTATCTAATTAATAGTTAAAATTAAGAAATAAATTTAAAACAAATACAAAAGAAATAATAAAAGGAAAAAAAGAAACCATTTTTTTAATTTACTAATCAATAATTAAAGTTAAACAATAATTGTAAAACAAATCAAAAAACAAAAATAAAACTAACTAAAATATAGAAATAATCTTAAAAGGAAAAAAGGAAACCAAGAATTTTTTAGTTTATCTAATCAATAATTAAAATTTAGAAATAATTTAAAAGGAAAAAAACACAAAAATTTGTTAAGATATCTAATCAATAATTAAAATTAAGAAATAATTTTAAAACGAATATGAAACTAAAAATAAAACCTAAACCCCTATCTTAAGGAAAAAAAATTAAACAAGAATTTGTTAATTTATTTAATCAATAATAAACATTAAGAAATAATTTTAAAATGAAAAAATATAATCTGTTTTTGTTAATCTATCTAATCTTATTATATAAAACTTGGTTGGAGAATGAAAAAAATTGATTTAGTATAATTGAATCTAAATCATTATTATTATTGATTAATTGAATCATGTTAACTAAATTTTAGAAGATGGTCTAATATTCAAAGTGTTAGGAGTACTAAATCATATTCAAGACTGACTGTTAAATAGTTTTGTCTGGTTTATATAACAAGAGTTACATATAACTGACATAAGATAAGAAATTAGTTAGAAAAATGCATGACATTTTTGGTTTTACAAAATGAAGAAACAATACATCTTTTGGACATGAAAATTGAAGGAAATATTTTCTCCATAGATGAGAAAAGGTGTGTAAATGATTTTTCCCAAAGGAAGAAAGCAAAAATTGATCTATCCCTAAGAAAAAAAGTCGAAAACAAGGCAGAAATACATTTTGCGAGAAATACTCAAGCAGAGTCAATTTTCATACACTTATCGGGATTTAGATAGAGGAGGAAGTAAATCAGTGGGACTTCTGTTGAGATTGAAAATGATGGTGGATAAGAATTCGAAAACGGAAAAGAAAGAAAGTCGTGAAAACCAAACATCTTAAAGTATACAAGACCCGAGATAATCATAAATTGAAAGCTCGTGACGGAAGAATGGAGTGAGAAGATGTTGTCGAAAAATTCTATGAGATAAGGAATAGTGAAATATTCCAGCAAAATGAAGATGTGAGTGGGAAAAATATTATGTTGGAAACCAAGATACAATTTCAACAAGAGGATATCAGATTGAACAATGAACATCTTGCGAGAATAACGTTGAACCTAGATATGAGGGAGAACATAGCCGCTGGTCACTGGATCTTTTTTTACATTGATCTCATAATAGATCTGGATGTTAGAGTTGGTTTATGACTCTCGAGTTTTTGGGTTTAGAGGCCTACGATCCATTCGTTTTGGTTTGGTTCCATCTGCATTTGAGTTAATTTTGGATACACGAAATAGAAAAATATATATTAAAAATTGGTTAAATTTGAATAAAATTTGGTTAAATTTTCACAAATATAAATTGGAGCTTTCAAATCTTTTTCCATTTTGCGTAGGATGGTTATTTTGATCTAAATATAATTAATATTTTTGGATTTATAATTATAAGGTATATAATTCAATTATATCAAGTATCTATTCAGTTCTCGCTTTAGTTTGGGTTCGGTTAATCGGATAGAAATTTTTTGGATCCTTTCGGATTTTGTCGGGTCTGATTAAGTTTTTTTCTTTTGGTTTCTGGTACTTTTAAAATACACATCTCACATGGTGACCGAAAAAAACAAATGATAAAATGAAACCAAACTAATGGATGTGGTAGATATTTAATATATTAATAATAAAATTATAATACATAAATTAATTTATTCATGTAAAATGCTAATAACCAAACTCTTTTCTCTAACAAAACATGATTTCTACCTTTTTCCCAGATTATTTTTAAGATATATCATTAAGCACACATATTTACTTTAATAATTCACTTAAATTTAATTTATTGAAAATTAAGAAATCCGCTCATCGGGCAGGTCCTAATATAGTAAAACATAAATTTAGACTACTACTGTATATAAATATTATTTGAAAAACATATAAATCATATCATATAATTAAAGTTGAATCATACGTAACACATTTAATTTAGGTTGTGACAAATGTTTATTTATTTATTTGAAAGAATAAAGGTACACCACACCATAAACTTCCATTTATATTTCTTTTTTCACTCGTAAGTTTCCATTTTGTAAAACGTGAAAATTTTAACATTGAATTTCTGTAATTATAGTTGAATTTCTGTATTACTATGAAAACAATTGTAAGTTTTCCATTTACAGTTTTTCCTTTTCATATTAATACAGAAATTCAACTATAATGGACAACTTACGATTTTTTCCAGCTTTTAACAAAATAATAATATATTTGTTCCAATTAATTCGAAAATGAAATTTCCAAAGTCATTATAAATGACCGACTTGTCTATATACTGCTGTTTATATATCTTTGACAAGTAAACTAAAATGAAAGCAAGCTGGTTTTAACAAACCTGAAGAAAACAGTAGGCATTCAAAACTAAAAAAACTAAATTGGAACTGATCCGAAAAAACTGTTATTGAAGGGATTCTAGATTCCTATATCGGAAAAACAAATTAAACTTGGATCGAGCCAAGAATAAAATGGATATCCAAATTATAAACTCAACTTACAAAATTGTCCATTATAGTTGAATTTCTGTATTAATATGAAAAGGAAAAACCGTAAATGGACAACTTACGATTTTTTTCCAGCTTTTAACAAAAATAATAATATATTTGTTCCAGTTAATTAAAAAATGAAATTTCCAAAATCATTATAAATTACCTACTTGTCTATATACTGCTGTTTATATTTCTTTGACAAGTAAACTAAAATGAAAGCAAGCTGGTTTCAACAAACCAGAAGAAAACAGTAGACATTCAAAACTAAAAAACCGAATTAGAACTGATCCGAAAACAGTTATTTGATGGAAATTTAGACTCCTATATAGGAAAAATAAATTAAACTCGGATCGAGAAGAGAATCAAATGGATATCCAAATTATAAACTCAAAATATTAATTATTTTATATCAAAATATCTGATTTTTTACGTATATGCGCTATAAATTGTGGCAATTTTGTTTTCATATAAAAATAGGGGTAATTTGTTGTCTGAATTTTGTTTTCATATAAAAATATAGCAATAAATAATATGACAATTAGATATAAGGTAATGATTTTTTTTATTAATTTGTTGTCTCTCATCCACATTTAATTTCAGACGAAAACGCTCCTTTTGTAATTTTATCGGGTAAGTGTTTTGTTAACGAGCAAAATATTGGAGAGAGATCACGTTCCATTTAACAAGTAATTATTTTGTTAGCACAATAAACAAAACATTATACATGTGACATATATAGGTTCACATCAAAATTATTATTTAATGTGGTATAAAATGTGTTATTAACATAGTAATATATTTATCGGACGACAATTGATAAAGTGTCTAGCGATAATGTTTTAGTTACTGATGTTACCAAAATACCAATGTAACTTTATTTTTAGCACAATAACAAACATCTAAATTATGACCAAGTAACTTAGTTATGGATAATTACGATTTTATTCGATAACATTTTTATTACATTAGAAAATATTCCAACAATAGAACAATATGTCAAGTTAGAGAGAGAGAGAGAGGGAGAGAGAGAGAGAGAGAGAGAGAGAGAGAGAGTTTTTTCATTAGTTTTTTTAGTTTTGATTTATTTTTAATAAGGGTCTTTACATTAGTGACTTTGATGGAAGTGCTCTAAGAAATTTTAAAAAATTACATGAAATGTCATTGTCATAATATCATTTAATTTTTTTTAATATAAATTCATTAAATATAGAAAAATTCAAATGAAAATCTCAAAAATCTAATTAGTATTCGAAAATGTTGAATAAAGAAGGTTTGATATCTCATATCTAACTAATTAACTTTTAATCATTAAAAGTCACCTCTCATTTTTGTTTGATTATATTTTGTTAAATAATGGCATCATCCATATTAATAAAAAAATAAAATTTCACCATATACTATGATTCAAAGTTTTAGAAACAAATATAAATTGTTCAACCTCTATGTAAAGAAAAATATTAATGTGTCAAAAGTATGTGCATGGTATATGGATTATTAATGGTTGTTCAACTATATATTCATTCTTGTAATTAAAATTTAAAATTAGTTAACTATAGATTTGTTATGTAACTGAATTCATATTTACACATCATAAAATCTCTGTAATATTAATAACCTGCAAGAAAGTTACTTCTTAAGTCCACAGTATCTTATATCTTTCAATTTTTGACTGTTTCAGATGGAAAATATTTATATCTGTAACTAAATTTATAAATGAAATATGGTAGGGATTTGTTTTTGTTAATTCAAAGATGCACAAAAGTTATAATATAATAAAAAGGAAGAAAAAAACTGAAGTCCGACCAGTTATGATATCATATATATGTAAAATCAATGTATCCCTAGTCTAAAGCAATAATTTAGATTCATATTGGGAAAAATGTCGAAAAAACATGAACTTCAAAAAGTGGACGTTTTAATCATGAACTTTCAAAATGTTATTTAAATCTCAGACTTTTTGTTGACTTTCAAATTAAATAAGAAACTTTTATTGACTTGGCCATTTCAGGCATGACATTAAGTTTCCGATAAAAAGAGAGGAAAAATGTTAAAAAAAAAGCATGAACTTTATAAAAGTGGACGAAAAAAATATAAACTTTCAAAATGTCATTTAAATCAACTTTCCCTTAGCAGTCTCCGTTAGATGCAAAAACGGCATCCTTTCAAAAAAAAAAAAAACTAAGCCCTTGAGGATTCAAACTGCTGTCCTTTTGTCATTATAACAACCCTCATCCATTGAGCTACAATAATATTTTGGTACTAAAACAATCAGAGTGTATATATATAAGCAATTAATGAAAAATAACAAAACTAAATAAAATGTTATTGTGGCTCAACGGTTATTACTAATTAAAAAAAACTAATTGCGTATATAGATATATCTATGTGTGTGTGTGTATAGTTAATACTTTTATTTTTTTTGCTTTTAATTAATTATATATGTATATATATATATATATATATAACAAAATCCACACCAAAACAAATTTCAATAAGAAAACCAAAACAATGTTATCGTGGATCAATGGTTATTATTACTTTTGTTATTTTAATATGCATAGGGATATGCAGATACAAAATAATAATTAATCCATATTTTTTAGTTAATTGATATATATATATATATATATATATATATATATAGTCCCCACCAAAACAAATTAAAATAAAAAAAGAAACTAAAAATTGTTACTGTGGTATGTATATATAATTTTTTAGTCACCAAATGGGTTTATTCACTAAACCCACAAACCCATTAGAATCGACCCACAATAACTTATTTATTTATATGGGTATTAAAATTTAACCCAAACTTACTAAAATAATAGGTAATCCGGGTTTATTGTCATACCATGAGTTTTGATCCATTTTGATACCCTACCCATGAATTAGCTTTATTGTCATACCAATCTTTTTAAAACTTTATGTTAACCAGAGAGTTACACCTCTCAGTTGAGTTCTTGTATTTGTTTGGCTTACATTTGATAATAAAAAAGTTAAGAAAATAAATATTAGATAAGAGTACATTCATTACTTTGTAAAAATAGTACCAAAATAATGACTTATTTGTCACAACACGAAAAACATTTTTCATTTGTATGTCACATAGGCTCAACTCAAGCTGGTTTTCTAAATTTTAGAAAACTTATAAACTTAGTCAAGACTCCAGAGAGCTCTTCTTCTTCGATCGATGGTAATGTAGTTGAAATAAGAAGCCATCTTCCGTTATGACCATTTGCTTATTAATAAATCATAAGTCATTTTGATTGTCATCTATATAATAAAAGTACCATCACTTTCAAAGCTTTGAAATCATAGGAATATAAAATTACTCGCCATGTCCTCGACACTCCAATACATACCAACCACCATACCAACGATAAGCCTCCTTTTCACAAATCCTTTGATCCAACATCTACACATGGAAATTTATCTTCATGCAGATATTTCCAAAATATGACATCATGAACTGTGTTTGTATCAAAATATTTAACCTTTGTCTGAACCTCATGGATCACCAAATAGTGTGCTGTTAGTCCTCTTCTGAAAGGGTCCCCAACACATTATCGATTTGCGCATGTGGAATATGGAACTTGCCTTCATCTCTTAGTTTGTCAATTGTTAGGGTTTTGAGAATTTCCCAATCAAACAGGGTTATGGATCGGATCTCAACCTCTTGATGAAATAGTGGATAATTAGCATGTATTGGATCAGCATTTTCTTCTTGGTGTTTTGTTGGAATGTAGGTGTAAAAATTTGTTCTTAGCATTTTCAAGTAGTTATATGAAATTTTTTTGGAGGGGTGACAATTCTTATATGGGATAAGATTCAATGCTAGCCTTGCAAAAAAAAAAATTTTCTAATTATTTGGTGTTGAAAAAATTGGATGCTTTAGACACCCAACACAGGAAAAACTGTAAACTGTTTATGGATTGGAAAATGTTGATGTGTTATTACCAAAGTTTCATTTAAGGAGTGTTCAATTTACAATATACCATATTTAAATTTGAATTGTAAAATTTCAACTAGGTTTTTTCCGTGTCAGACATGGATTTTTTTTATAAATATAATTTATTAACAATTAAAGCACATTCAGTATTAATTAGTATTCACGTTTTAGTATTTTTTTTGTCTCTAGCTAATTAATTTATTTACCAAAACAAAGAAGAGATACGCAAATAATTATTTCAATTACAAAATTTTGAAAAGTGTTATAAATAGATTGTGTAAAGATTTTGTTTCCATATTGAAAAGTCATATACTTTTGGCTTTAAAATAAAGAAAGTTGTATTAACAACATCATAGATGATTAATGAGATTGTGTATAATTTTGACATTTTATTGATGATTTAAAAATTTTAAATGATTTTTGTAATGGTAACACATGTAATTTTTGCTTATTTAGTCTCTATTTGACTTTAATGTTTACACTAACTGCGTGAGATTATTTCAGATATATTAATAAGTGTGTCAAGGACATTATCCTATGTCCCATCCATCGATAATCTCCAATCCTTTTGTTTTCCACTTGAGTAATTGTTTCACGTGGATAGGTTATCTTTCATCATGTTTTGATTTTACTTTTTAACTCTTTTTTTGAGTTTCTTGAAACTTCTATGCTTCGCAACCGGTTGTTAAACAATTTTTATTTTGGTTTAACATTGATGATATTGTCCACTTCAATGGTTTTTTTTCAAAGGAAAAACACTAGGTGGGATATTGATGTTGATTTGGATGAGAAAGATTCAGTTGATTGATTGGTTACAAGCACATGAATTACAAGCAGAGGAAATACAAGGATTTTATCATGTCAATATTGGAAGAATGATTTGGAAATGGAAATGCCCACAGTCTGATTGGATAAAATGTAATTTTGATGTGAGCTTTACGAATAACAATAACTTTGCTAAGGAGGGTTGGTGATGATATCAACGGATAGAATTTGAAGGAGATAGCAAACGTCTAATAGAGTTAATAACTGGGAAGGAAATAAATTTCATTGTATAATTGGATTCCTGAGATAAAAAGCTGGGGAAAAAGATTTGTTGTAATCAAATATACATGGAGATATAGAGAACAGAATGATGCAGCATGCATATATCATGTCAAAGATGATTCTTCCCGGAGATTCCAAATTTCAGTTTTATTTCTTTCCACCTATTCAGTATACGAATACATTATTATTGCAAAAATAAATTACAGTACATATGTATTCAATTAAGAGTAACACACACAAATATTCTCATTTATGATCAACAATTACAATAGCTTCACGATTATTTTTATACCCAAAAATAAGACAATAAAATTCAAACACATTTTATTATTACTAGAAGTCATTTTGACTATGAAATGCAAAACATATTACTAGAAGTCATTTTGACTATGAGATGCAAAACATATCACCCCCCTCCTCCCCCCCCCCCCCCTTTAAAACAAAACAAATAATCACTGTAACACAGAGAAATTAAACATTTTATTCTCAACACTCCAATACATACCAACCACCATGCCAACGATAAGCCCCCTCCTCTTCACAAATCCGTCGATCCAAGATCCACGCATGGAGAAATTATCTTCATGTAGGTATTTATAAAATATGACATCGTGAATTGTGTTTGTATCAAGATCTTTCACCTTTGCAGGGATTTCACGGATCACAATATTTGCACGACGTAAGTCATCTTTTGAAAGGATCGCCAGCACATTATCAATTTGCTCATTTGGAAGATGGAACCTGCCTCCATCCCTTAGGTTATCGGTTGTTAGGGTTTTGATGATTTTCCAAGGGAACGGAGTTATGGGTCGGATCTCAACCTCTCGAGGAAATAGTGGATAATTAGGATCTGTTGGATCGGTATTTTCTTCTTGGTGTTTTGTTTGAAGGAAAGTGTAAAAATTTGTTTTTGGCATTTTATCTGTAAGGTTTTCTTTCTTATGATTTGGTGGTGAAAATTTAAGAAATTGCTTATGGATTTGTAGAAGTTAACATGGTCTCTTATATAGTGTGAGCCAATCAAAGTTACATTGATTGAATGTTCAGTATGCAATCTATCTATCATATTTAAATTTGAATGCTGGCAAATAGACTAGTAGATTATTTTAAAATATTTTTTCCCTGGTGGAGTTTTTATATATATAATGTTATATAATTTGATTAACAAAAATTATTTAGTATTAATTAGTATTCACTATTTTGTAATACTTTTTCTAATTAATTAATTAAATTTTCCAAAAATAAAAAGAGAGAAAATAATTAAATCATTTACAATTTGAAAAAGCTATAAATAAATTTTGTGAAGATTTGTTTCCATATTAAAAATTCAAGTAAACTTATCTTTAAAATAGAAAAAGATAATAAACAAGATAATAGATACTGTGTTCAAAATCTCTTTTTTCTTTTGGAGTAAATTGAGTATATTTATTTTGATATTTTAAAGATGATTAAAATTCTTTAAATCATATTCTTACATCGATAACACATGTAACTTTTGCTTATTTAGTTTTTTTTTTTTGTTTTTTAAGTTTACTTTAATGTTTACCTTAATTGTGGGAGATTCTTTGAACGGAATAAACTATTATAATATAGAAGTATTTGCTCTAGACTACGAAAATTGAAGAACCAAGCTGAACCATACAATTTTTTTTGTTTTGGTAACCACGAGGTACTGCACCTTAGGCCCGTAAACCCCTCAGGGCACAGGAAATTCCATGTGAAAGCCTCTGGCCAGATAGAAATTACTAGTGTTTCACTTGAAAAGCCTCTTGACCAGTTGTTCTTCGTGAGACTCTTCTACTTGAAAACACAGTATGAATCTGGACTTCCATATAAACAAGCCATCGTGTAATATAAATCAACATGAAGATGACTCTTGACAATCAAACAAGACACTAGTGGTAATTTGTTTCATGTGAATTAGTTAGAGAATCTCAACTCCCTTTGTCACCAGGATAACCAAGTTTTGTGGCATAAAGAAAAGGCTAAGAAAAATTTACAAAGCTGTTTTGTTGCTCAAAAGTTGCTACAAGTTAATTGAGATATGATTCTGACAAGGTAATCATAAGTGTAGTTTGCACACTGAGTATATGATACAATGAAGGAAAAGTAGCTGAGATGGATAGCTTTTTGCATCCGTCTCATCATGCTGTGGTTGGTTAATTTGAAGATGGACAAGTTCACCCGAGTTATTTCTCATTTCTAGACCATTTGTGAGAATAGAATCTTTGTTTGCCTTTGTCAAACCCTCCTCCTCATCTGAAACCTGGTGGAATAGGCACAAATTAACCTCAAATAAGATAAAAACATGTTCGAGCTTTTTAAATATAATCATCGCTCCCATATAATTGTTAAAACCCAAGATACCTTTTCATGTAATCCCATGTTCTTTTGGTACATTAGGTTTACTTTCTTGTGAAGGTGTAAATTCTCTTGGTGTATGAGATCCCTCTGCAACCGAAAAAAAACAGAATTAGCATTGTGTGTGTGCCTGATAACCAGAGTACTGTGGTTGAAAAGATCTATTTCATGATAACCAGAGTACTCCTGGCCTCTCGGTTGAGTTCTTGTATTTCTTCGTGTAACATTTGATCCTACAAAATTCAAGAACAGAAAGACAATAGTGTACATCCATTACCTTTTTCCAAAATAATGACTAATCTGTCACAACATCAAAACCTTTTCCATTCGTACACCACAAAGGCTCAATTCAAGCTGAGTTTCCAAATTTGATAAATCTTCTATACTAAGTCGAGAGAGCTCTTTCTATACATTTATTAACTCACTAAAAATAAAATAAATGGGAGTGTGGAATTTTTTGGTTATTCCCTTCTTATGGAGGGGATAGAGATACAATGGTTATTTTGGGGAATACATCCAGCATCATTGTAAAACCTTAAGAAGTTGTAAAACATTCATTATCGGTATCACTTTTTATTCTTAAGATCGACAATATCTAGTTACATTATGCTTAGAACAGTTTCTTGTAAGCTATGTAGTTCTTGATTTAGAATTATATTACATGCATCCTCCTTTTGCCAGAAATAGAATATAGTAGAAATTATTTTCAGGTGATTGATACTGAGAAAAAAGGTATTTCTAGTCTATTATGGATTCTTGAAAAAGAAAATGCTACATTATGTCTATTACACAATCTAAAAGACTTTTTTCTGCATATGAATTTTAAGTTGCAAACTGCAGTTATACTTTTAATTGAAAAATATTTATGCAGTTCGCATTTTACATATTGCATCTGCTCAAATACTAGATGTTAAGAGTTTTTGTAAAGTTTTTGAAAATATCATAGAAACATCTAGTATTTTGGATGAGTTTTTATATGAACAAACAAGTTTAAACTCAATCAACTCATAACACTAGACTTTAACATAACCACAAAGTCTATTAAATTCATTTTATTTTAATAACACATGATTTTCATTGAAAGATTAAAATCTCCAACCAATAACTCATGACTTTAGATGATTGTAAACAAAATTTTACAACTACCAAAACCAATAACACATAACTTTAATAGAGTTTTGACAATTTAAGACTGAATAACAGTAAAGTCATTAAGAATTTTAACACATTATAAATATTACAACCAATTAACCTCCCCCCCCCCCATAAGAATGCATTTTTATTGCAAAAGAAAATTATGTATTCAATTAAGAGTCATAGACACAACTATTCCCATTTTTTGTCAACAATTACAATAGTTTCAAACGATTATTTTTAAAACCAAAAAATAAAACGATTATTATAAAGTCATTTGATTTAATTTTGAGATGAAAAACAGATCAACCCCCCCCCCCCCTTCCCAATCACACCTTAAAAACAAGTTTACAATTTGTTGGTTCACTCTAACACAGAGAAATGAAACATTTTATCCTCGACACTCCAATAAAGTCCAACCACCATGCCAACAGTAAGCCTCCTCCTTTTCACAAATCCTTCAATCCAACATCTACGCATATTGAAAGTATCTTCATGCGGGTATTTCCACAATTTGACATCGTGAACTGTGTTTGTATCAAGATCTTTTACCTTTGTTTGAACC
Source organism: Cardamine flexuosa (assembly GCA_963555745.1). NCBI lineage: Eukaryota > Viridiplantae > Streptophyta > Magnoliopsida > Brassicales > Brassicaceae > Cardamine > Cardamine flexuosa. The sequence goes on along the minus strand of OY743216.1, from coordinate 9,898,895 downwards.
TCACGGATCACCAAATTAGCACGCCGTAAGTCATCTTGTGAAAGAGTCCCCAACACATTATCCTCGACTTGTGCAAGTGGAATATGGAACTTAGCTGCATCCCTTAGTTCGTCGATTGTTAGGGTTTTGAGGATTTTCCAAGGGAATGGGGGCGTTATGGTTCGGATCTCAACCTCTTGAGGAAATAGTGGATAATTAGCATCTGTTGGATCGGCATTCTCTTCTTGGTGTTTTGTTTGAAGGAAGGTATAAAAAGTTGTTTTTGGCATTTTGAAGTCGTTAATAGATCTAGTGTGAGACAGATGTCAGTTCTGATATGATATGGATTCAAAGCTAACCTTGAAAAAAAAGTTTTTCTATAAAGTTTTATTTCTTATGATTTGGTGGTGAAAAAATGATTTATGGATTGGTAGAAGATGATGTGTTCTCTTATATAGTTAAGATAGTCAAATAGTCAAAGTTATAGTTAATGACTGTCCAATATTCAATTTACCATAAATTAAATTTGAATGGTGGCAAATAAACTAGTAAATTATTTAAAATTAGGTTTTTTTTTTGAAATTTCAAATTTATTGCTCAACAAAAAAAAAAGTTATTTACAATGAAAAAAAAAATCAATGAATTACAATGCTTGAAAAAATGAAAAAAAACTGTAGATCATAGTGATTTTATCTCGAACCAACGATGAAGAAAGCCTTCAAATTTGTGGGGAAACTTTTACTTCGACAAGGTTATGCGGTTCCGGATGGCTCTCGATAATCTTGGCTTGCTTCTCCACCAACATCCATCCAAATAAACTAGTACATTATTTAAAACTATGTTTTTCCTGCTTCTAGAGTATTATTTTTATATAATTTTAAATAATTTGATTAACAAAACCTATTTAGTATTAATTAGTATTAAAATTTGCTTAATATTTTTGTTTTTAATAATTTATTTATTTACATAAAAGAGAAAAAAAATTAATTAATTCATTTTTTTTAAAGAAGTTATAAATACATTTTGTGAAGATTTTGTCTCTATATTAAAAAGTCATATACATTTCTCTTTAAAATAAATAAAGATATTAACAAGATCATATACAGTATAAATTAATAATGTTGGGACCATGATATTTTATTAATTTATAGTGATATTAATTTACCTATAAATTAATATTTATTAGTTTATAGTATAAAATAATATTTATATTACTTTATAGAGAATTTATTAAGAAATTAAAATATATAAATTAAAAGCATTTTATCTAAATAAAATTAATGTTTTGGATGTTATAAATTTTAATAATTTTGGACTTCAAAGGTTAAAAATTTAAAGAAAAAATCAAATTATTTTGATAATAAATAACAAATATTATATATAAATTCACTTATATAAATAATTATATAAATTTAAATTTATGATTAGTGATCTTAAGTGTTGTATTTAAGGAAATTATCACTAATACCACTATGGAGTATGTCAAAAGCAATAATTTTTTTTTTGGTTAAGTATTCTAAAATTTAGGGTATAGTTTTTAGGGTTAAGAGGTATATTTTAGGGTTTAGTACTTAGGGTTTAGGGTTTTTCAATCCTAATTCCTAAAACTATGAAGATATGAGATTTTAGGCTATATAAAAGAATTGCTCATAATAAAAATGTTATATAAGAGAATTGTATTTTAATAAAATTTTAACTTTGTGTTATTTTTGAGAATTGCTCAATAATTAATCATGATTTTCATTAAAGTCAATTCATCAAATACATACTTATAGTGGTATAAATGAAAATTGACTTTTTCCAATGGTATTTTTGAAAATAGACACAATTGTAGTGGTATTTTTGAAATTCTAGCTTGTATTTAAACAGCTTAATTATACGACTATTGAAATGAAAATTATGTCTATTTAGAATTCTAAAAACTTATAAAAAATTTGCTTATTTTTATGACAAATTTATATACATTATAACATAAGACAGTTTAAAATATAACAAAATATTTTCTTATATAAGAACAATTAGTGATGAGTTCTAACATAAATTCATTAAAAATATTAAAAGTATATTAGATATATATATATATATGTAAATTTACATGATTATTAATATGTTATTTATCGGACCATGTATTTACATAAAGATTCAAAAAACAATATTATCTTATTATTTATCGAATTTTGTTCATTTTTACACCGGTCCGACTTGACACCAGCATATTTTATTATTTTATAGTATTTATTAATTTATTGAGTATTAATTTATCGAGGTTTTACTGTATATTGTGTTCAAAATCTTTTTTTATGAGTAAATTAAGTATATTTCATTTGACATTTTACAGATAAATTCTTTAATATTGATATTCCTTGCAATGATAACGCATGTAATTTTTGCTTATTTTAGTTTCTATTTTACTTTAATGTTTACCCTAATCATGGGAGATTATTTGAAAGAAACAAACTATTATAATATGAATAAAAGATTATTATATAGATATCTTTATTTTAGACTACGAAATTGAAAAACCAAGTTGAACGTAACCATACATCTTGACCAGTTGATCTTCGTGGGACCCTTCGAAAACACTAGTTTGAATCTCGACTTCCACATAAACCGGCCTAGGACAACTCTTTCATTGTGTAATATATATCAACATGAAGATGACTCTTAATAATCAAACAAGACGACCACTAGTAGTCATTTGTTTCCTGTGAACTGGTTAGAGAATCTCATCTCCCTTTTGTCACCAGGATAACCAAGTTTCTTTGCACAAAAAAAAGAGGTTAAGGAAAAAGTTACAAAGCTGTTTCTTTGCTCAGAAGTTGCTACAGTTAATTGAGAAATGATTCTGACAAGATCAGCAGCATAAGTGTAGTTTTCCCACTGAATATACTATGCAATGAAGGAAAAGTAGCTAAGTTGGATAGTTTTTGCCTCCTTCTCATCATGCTGAGGTTGGCTGAGTTGAAGATGGACAAGTTCGCTCGAGTTATTTCTCATTTCTAGACCATTTGTGAGAAGAGAATCTTTGTTTGCATTTGTCAAACACTCTACCTCTGAAACCTGGTGGAATAGGCAAAAATTATCCTCAAATAAGATAAAAACATGTTCGAGATTTTTAAATGTAATCATTGGCTCCTATATACTTCTGAAAACCCAATATACCTTTTCATGTAATTCCATCTTCTGTTGGTGCATTAGGTTTACTTTCTTGTGAAGGTCTAAATTCTCTTGGTGTACGAGATCTCCCTGCAACCGAAAAAAACAGAATTAGCATTGTGTGTGTACCAAAACTGTGGTGGAAAATATCTATATGATGGTAACCAGAGAGTCCTCACCTCTCGGTTGAGTTCTTGTATTTCTTTGAGTAACATTTGATCCTACAAAAGACAAGAAAATAAAGAGTAGATAAGAGTACATCCATTACTTTTTTCCAAAATAATGACTAATCTGTCACAACATCAAAACCTTTTTCATTCGTACACCACGAAGGCTCAATTCAAGCTGAGTTTCCAAATTTTGTAAATCTACTATACTTAGTCCGGAGAGCTCTTCCCCCATCATTTGCCTGTCAAGTACAAACTCTTTTGAATATGCATACCATTTCCAGAGTTATTATATACGTATTTCTTAATTCATCAAAAAATAAAATAAATGAGGAGTATGGAAGTGTTTGGTTATTATCGACCATTCCTATTTAAAAAAGAATGCAAATGGTTGGATAGATTTTGGGTTCTGCAAAATCTTCTAGCATTGGACTGAAATATATATGTTATCGTAGTAAATAAATCCATGTTCTAGTTGTTACAACCTATCGAGAATGTTTTGGCATAACTCATAAAATGCAAAACATACCGGTGGTTTTCTTGTAAGCTATGTAGCTGTTGCTTAAGAATAGCAGCCTCCTTTTGGCAGAACTAGAATATATCAGAGATTATTATCAGGTGATTGATACTGAGATAAAAAGGTATTTCTAGTCTATAATGTATTCTTGAAAAAAAGAAAATGCTACATTATGTATGCAAGTCCAATACAAAATCAGGATCTGCTTAAGAGGAGTTAAAAGTTGAGAAATGCTTGTAATAATAGCCTAAACATTAACAAAAGCACCAAGTTAAACAATCTCACTTTGTTTTAGTATGTTATTTATTTTTTTGTCTAATCATTACTCAATTACATACTTGAGTTCCTAAATTGGACTCGTTGAAATCTGTAGGGAGGAGTAACAAAAGAGTGAACAAAAAGAAGAGTACCATAATTTCTGAAGCCGGGTAACTTTCTGAATCGGTTTCACCTTTGGCATCGTTGTATCTCTCTATTATGGACTTCATGCTGACAACAAATGAAGTATATTCAAACTAAGTATTGAATGAACTCCTGAAGTAGAAACTCAGAAGAGATTGATGATTATAAAAAAGCTCGTAAAATGTTTCCCAAAGAGAAAGCCTATACTCGTATAATATCATTAAAACAATAACCAAGTTGAAAATAGAGCATTGAAATGAGGAGTTTTCCTACTTAAATAATTTATTATTAGACAAAAACATGATTGTGGATGACAACGAAATCAGAAAATGATTCCCCACTTGTGTATTTAAAAATGTTAAAAAAGTAGATAATGCAGCTCATTTTAGGTACATCGACCCACCAAACTAGTTGCCAATAAAGAAAAAAAGAATAGTTCAAAAGAGACGATTCTTTCTATAAAAACCAACAATTCATAAAACAAAAGTGGTTTATGCATGACGACAAGAAAAAGAAAAAAAAGTGGTTTATGCTTTACTAACCACTTCCTCCTCTCTTTCCTCTTCTGATAAAGTTTCTACCAAATATAGTATTATTCGACAAAAAAACAAACACTAACAAGTCATTCTAGTCCTGTCTGAATTCTAATATCTTCCTTGTCTTCCATCTCAACAACATACAAACTCACAAAGCACACTCTTATACTCCTTTTACAAAACTCTATGAATCTCAAACAAATCGTGACGTTGGTCATATAGTCAACACAAATCAAGAAGTGCTTTTTTTAAGCCATTCACAGACTAAAATGATGTTTATATAAATGATCTATGTTTATAATCACTATCAGTTTACAATTAAAGAAGTAAACAAGAAATCAATAGTAAAAATTCAAGATTTAGGATTGATTTTGTGCAAATTAATCAATCAACATGGACCAATAATACCAAAAAAGTCAACCAAATGTTACTTTACATACCTAGAGCTGGAGAAGTCATAGAGCTTGCCAGTGCCGGAGAAGATAATAACACCAACTTCTGCATCACAAAGAATTGATAACTCTTTTGCTTTCTTAAACAATCCGTTTCTTCGCTTTGAGAAAGTTACTTGACGACTCGTTGAGTTATCAATCCTCTTTATTGCGATCTTTCCTCTTCCCATTTTCTCTGCTGTTTTTTTTTTTTAAACACATAAAAACATCATCAGAATCCAAAAATCGAAATTTTCAACAACACAAAATCGAAATATGAACATTTTTACTAACCTTTTTTCAAAAATCTAAGAAAGTAACGAAATAAAAACAGATCGCGGGAAAATGAAACGAGATCTGCTCTTTCAATAACCGGGAAGAAGAAATGGTTCAGAGATGTGGTTTTGATTTGATTGACAGAGAAAAGGAGAAATGGAAATAGAAAGAGAAAGAGAAGAGGGACCTACATAAGGAAAGAAATATGATGGTAAATTTAGAATCTGAGAGCTTACTATATAAAGTTATAAAACATAAATCACTTGTTATATATTGACACATGGCATGCTATAACAGGGTTTGATTTTATTATATTATCAAACTCGTTTTTTTTAATGTAAAAAGCAACTTTAATGAATGTCATATAGTGCCAGAAAAGGGTATATTACGGCTAGATTCGAATAAATGACGATTGGTTCGATTATGTATACAATATACAAATTGTAACTTTGATATTCAGAGACAAAACCTTCTTATGTATTGAGATTGGACCATTCTTTAGTCTCAGAAATGGTCAGTGTCTACTATTCTTTTACAAGATAAGAATGAGAATATGTTTGACACGGCAAAAAGAGAAATTTGACGGATGTCTTGAAAGATGCAGAGAAGTTATGCCTTTCGGATTCTTCAAGACGATACATTGAAAACTTCAAAAAAAAAGTACATGAAGACAATGGATATTGTGTTTGAAGTAATTGGCAACATTGCTAACGCCTACATCAAACTACTAGCAAAACCAAGCATGAGGAAGACTCACAATTCGACTGAACATATAGGAATCAGTCACGCTTTTATGGCGTCAGCTCTTGGTTTCCATAACCCTAGCCTGTATTTGTGGCTATATTTCAGTATGAGTTTCCTCTGCAAAAACAGAATTTGGAATTGTAAAAAAAAAATACCATGATCGCTTAAAATAGAGGAATGAAGAATTGAGCCAGCAAATCCAAACATCTGATCGTGTTTTTCACCTAAACTTATTAACATTACGGAAGGAAATATGACTTATTTCATGCTTTTTGGTGATAACAATGAGACTCCTAAGCTAAATTGAAGTTTCAAGACCAGATGACCTATAGATAACACACGTCTCAATCAATATCTCTGCGCCTGAAAAGTTTAAGAACTCATCTTTTTCTTTTTTCTTTTTTTTTGCTCCTTGATTACTTTAGTTACTTCACTAAACAAGCCTATCTTTCATGCTTTTTGTGTGAGATATCAATGAGACTCCCGAGTAACAAGCTAAATTATTAAAGTTCCAAGACCAGATGACCTATAGGTAAATACATTTCAATCTTTTCTCCTTGATTAGTATAGTTTACTTCACTTACTAACAAATTCAACTATTCAAGGTAGCAGAATGTTTCATTCGTACCAATACTAAAAATTTCTTGAACATGTGACCCTATATACCCAACTTATCTGCAAAAATTCAAGGTAGCAGACTTCCCCCATCGAAATCTATGTAACTACACAGAAGAATTAAGAATAGAGCCTTTGATTACTCACATGTTTGCAAGGGATGCCAAACTTCTTGAGTCTGAGTGTACGAGTCACAAGCAGTTTCGGAAGATCACCTACCTCAGATTCAAGTTTAGCAATGTGTGTCTCAACTCCTCCACCAATCCCACTCAAAAACTCAGGAATTCCAACTTTCACTACAACAATATCACAAAGATCAATCAAAACCTCGGTATACCCAGACTATTGGATGATCCAGAGATGTGTCTATTGTCTACTGTAAATACAGAATTTTGCATATGATCATTGAAAATAACACAACTCAGATTTCAATTAGTCAATTCATTTTTCAGCCGATTCAGTCAAACTGAAACCAATCAGAACTCACTAATTCTTAAAACTCCACCTAATACGTTTCACTAGCCTTCGAACCCTAAGATCAATCAAAAACCTCTACATTCATGAAACTTCTAGCAGACCTAAGCTAACGAATCAGCTAATTTGTGCATCGACATTGCTCCGAAGCAAAATGAAACAAATAAAGAAAAGAGTTACCGGGATAAGGAGCGGATTTGGAATAGAATCTAGGGAGGTTTAGAGTAGAAGACGGTGGTGGTGAGCTTAGAACAGATCTCGCGCTCTGTATCAGTCGCATCCACGCCATTATCGGAGCTTTTTTTCCTTAACAAGTGTACAAATTCGTCTCGTCGAAATCGAGATTTTGGGTTTTTTGAGTTTCTCTGATTGACTACACTAAAACAACGTCGTTTTGTTTGAAAGTGAGGATATGCTAATCGTTTTTTTTATATAAACGGGCAAAGCCCATTAGCCCAAATCAAACTGTTTATTACGGTTTTGGTTAATCAAAAACAAATCGCCTTAACCCGGAAGAATCATATATTTTCCCGTTTAAAGAAAAAAACTTAATTCAAAATCGTTGAGAATGAGGACTCAGGATATATGAGTTATGAATTTTAAAATTTCCAAATGCATTTCAATTCAACTCCCACTGCGATTTCAATATTAGTAAGATTATATTTTTATATTTGGTTGATAACGTCACGCCAATATAACAATATAACACAGAGAATGAAGTCATGTAGATAGAACAAAGATGTTATTCTAATTTGGCAGATTCGAAACCTAAAATTCCCAACATGACATTTTCACTGCGCAAAAGAAACCAAAACTAAACAAAATGATGGCGACTCGTGACTCGTGAGTGAGAATCACGTGCCTCTCTCCTTTGAACACAAACATAAATTTCTCCGTCATTTCGTCACTAAGCATACGTTGAAGCAGTTTTTTAACGGTAGAGCAACGGACGTTAAAACAAAAAAACACTTCCAAAACTTTCCGGCAATTAACAGTTTAACACCGTTCACAAAAATTACAAAATCAGACGGTACAGCCACAAAAAAGGAAGAAGAAACAGAGCATAGAGACCAAAGCCACAGACTCGAACACCGTCACTACTTTCCACACGACGTCATCGACCACCACGGACAATAAACTCATCTCCGGTTGACGCCAACTCAGCCACCGCCCGTAATTAACGCCTGAGAACCACCTTGACTCCGATCCAGATGAAGTGAAATTGAGCGGCCACCATCGGATACCTGACGACATCGGAATCGACGGCAACTATAAGTGAAGTGTATCTGTAGATTCTAGTGTGATGTAGCTAATTGCGGAAAAGGGAGCTTTTATGGTGGAAATGAAAATGATGGGCTGGCTAAAGAGTATTAATATAGTGCATGTGAGTTTAATTTACGGATCTTGGTTCTTGACTGCTTATGAGCCGTTGATCCGGTGGGTATTTTTATTCAACGGTGTAGATTGATTCTAGTTAGATTTATATTTTCGAGATGTTCGGCTGTGATTGGATAAATTGGGATCTGTGTGTGGTTCTTTTTGAAAAGGAGAATGGTTGTTCCCTCCATCATTGTGGACTTTTGTGGCTTGTTGAATTTTAAAAATACTTAAAAGGAGACATTTGAAAGCAAGTTAAGTTTAAATTATATATTTTAAATTTTAAAAATAAAATAAGTTATTACTTTTTTCTAAATATAAATATAAAATGTCGTTATAACATTAACAATTTTAGTGTCAAAATATATAATTGCTTTAGACAAAATTCACTCAAACCATACTTAATTTAATAAAATTATTAGTTGAAATGATTTGAGAAAGTATATTTTTCAAAACATTTCCAAAAAAATTTTAATGAGTTCAAAAATAGTTAAAAACTTCTAAAATTAAAATAGATTGACAAAAAAATTAGTGTTTAAAGTTTCGCATATATTATCATCTTCCTATCAAGATGAATTAATGATAAGTTTATGTAAAACTAAAAAACATATATAATCACTAAGATAAAGAGGATTCAGATAAGAAAATTTAGAATTTTAATGTTGAACAAAATTTGATCTTAAATATTGTTTTTTTAAAGGAGAAGAAAACTGAGGATAATCATCATCTATAAAAGTCTATATGGTCTGATTCAAAAAAAAATTTAACGCATAACTGCTTACTGACACAACAGTGTACAGTGTCAACAATGCTTCAAAAGCAATGACAGTAGGTGAATAATACTCATCTATGATCTAGAAAGAGATGTTAGAAAAAGAGTGGATGAGAAAGAACAAAACTTATCTCATATGACTAATTTTGACGGTGTAAATGCTAGTATGACTCTCCCAAAGGCAAATGGAAGCACCACTTGTTTGTCTAATTTCATCAGCCCTTTTGATCGTAATCTTCTATATTCCTGTTTGGAACTATCACAGATAATTTAATAACAATCTCTCCTTCATCTTCGAATCAAGAGATAACAACAATTCATTGAGAATCAAAGAAATTTATAGAAATCAAACCAGAAGATTTGTTAATCATACTCAAATTATTCGATTTATAAGCTGACAAGATAATAAGATCAAAAATCACTTAAATTTTGTGGATGTTGATCAACATAGAAATATATGTTTGTAGTTATCTTTTGGAAATTGATGAGCCGACAAAAAATTTAGTGTTTAAAGTTTAGCATGTATTATCGTTTTCCTATCTAGATAAATTAATGATAAGTTTATGTAAAATTAAGAAACATATATAGTCACTGATATAAAGAGGATTCAAAGGAGAAAATTTAGAATTTTTGATATTGAACAAAATTTCATCTTAAATATTTGTTTCTTTTCTTTTCTTTGTTTTGGTCAAAAATGTTTGTTTTTTAAGGAGAGGAAAACTGAGAAACTGAGAAAACTGAAAAATGTTTATACTTCAAGCCGAACTTTGACTCTCTACTATTCGGAGAAAATATCATAAAGAATCAGAAAATCTCTCTATAATTATCTGAGCAATATTAAAAACAAATAACCTTGCGCTTACATGAGATATTACAAAAAATATCATTGGACAAACTTTTTATTGTTTTTAAATCTTACTAGTAATCATAATAATTTTATATTTAATTAATCATTTCCCTAGTAAATAGCACAAAAAATCACTATATAGATATTTCAAATTTTAGTTCTTAATATTATAAAATCTGTTTATTTTTATTTAATATCTTCTAAATAAATATGAATTTTTTTAATTAGACTATGTAAACAATATAGTATTTAAGCCTTTTATAGAAAGTAATTAGGATACAATAATAATCACAAAATTAATGTAACTAAATAAAAACCATTTGTAAATAATATTTTAAACAATTATTACTTTCAACAAAAAATGAAACTCAGTTTTTTTCTATTATTATATGGACGAAAACTAAAATCATCCAGATCTTCAAATATTCTCATTTTTACAATAGGTCAGGATGGATCAGAGCAAATAAAAACGGGCCAAGACGAATCATGACTGAAACATAGGAGTAAATTAAATAGTTATAGATTTTTTTAATAATGTGAAAATGTATACATAACACCTTTTAATTTTTACAATGAAATTATATTATAATCAAACTTATAAAATAACAAATATAACACTATATATTATTAATTTTAGTTAACACAACATAAACCATATATAATAATAATAAATAAATCTAATTTAAAATAACAATTTATGCTGTTCTGGTATTTATCTAGTTCAAAGATCAGATGCACTAAGAAACTATTCTTGCTAAGTGGTCGATTAAGTACAAGTTTCTAAATTTAATAGCATTGTCATCTTTATTCATGTAAGCTCTCAATAGTATCGTCAACCATCAACATAGACCTGGAAATTTTATAGTTAGACCAAATCAAACGATTAGATTTATAAGCTGACATGGTGAAAATATAAGGATCAAGAAACTGTTACCAGACCCAACCTTGTTCTCTTTGAGAGATATATGTTAACATCAATGGCACTCGCAGCCATTGATGTTATGCACCAAAAACATCAACTTTTCTATCACAGCATAAGATTAATTTAAACCTTGCGTTACAATTTTTGTGTGGCAAGTTTTAGTTATCCAATATAGCAACCTTAAACAATTGCATTACAATTTTTTTTTATTGATGAACCAACTCAAGGAAGCAAAGATAAAATATGAGAACGAAAGGAAAGCAGGGTAAGAGACAACATTGGAGTGCCATTTCTCGAGTTCAACTCTAGTTTCAGAAAATACTTTTAGACCATTGGTCGCGCTTCTCGTCCAGACAAGATCACTGCAAAACAGTTGCAAAATCACCCCATAATGAGTCCCAATAAAATGTTTCAAAAAATACTTAATGTATAGCTAACAAGTGTTTCATTTACCTCGGGCATAAGAGATGTGGAAACGTGTCAAGCCACTTGATGAAAAAAAAACTACTCTTTGTATCTCATAGTCTCTTTCTCGAACCCAATTGTTGGGAATTGCTTAGCATATTCTTCTACCATCTCACGCAGTTTTGCCATCTCTGACTGTATTTTCTCATTTGATTGCATTGTTGCTACAAAGTCCTTCAACTTTGTTCCTGCAATACATTTTAGATACACTAATTCAATCACAATTTTTAAACAGTATGATACAAAAATGAACCAAACGAGTATTTATATATATACCTTGAGACTCGGCCTTGATCTTTAAGGCTAACTTGACAGCTAAATCAAAATATTCAGCCACTTTTGCAAAATCTTCCTCAATGAATCCTCTTGATGTGAGAGCTGGTGTTCCTGTAACCACCACCATCATCATAAGAACAAATCGGAACATAAGAAGAATTGTTTTAGTGAATGCCATGTCTCTATGAACATTTACTACTTTTTGCAACATACTAACACATTACTTCTTTCAGTGTTCATTTAAGAGTCTTACCCATACGAATGCCACCTGGAACCATGGCAGAAACATCACCAGGAACAGTGTTTTTGTTAGCTGCAATATGTACTAATTCTAATACTTTTTCCACTCTTGATCCATCTATTCCCTGCAAACCCCAAATTTCCAACATCGTAGATGTTACCAGACAAAATTATCTAACACAATACACTGCTTACTGAGGTTCACAGAACATAACCAAACATTTAAACTTGATTTGTTATATCTGATCAGCATATCATTAGTAAAATATGAAATCACACAAAGGATAATGGGAAACAAGAAACCATCATTGTTTTGGTTTTATCATACTAATCAAATTCATGAGTATATGTTCTCTAATACCAATAATAAAAGCAAACATTTCCATCTAGACATCAAAGGGGTTGTATGCAATAAAAGAGAATAAGAAGTACCTTGTTTTTAAGATTCACCAACACTAAATGATTCTCAGTGCCTCCAGACACTAAATCATATCCTTTTGCTAGCAAAGACTGCAATTACAATCCATTTTACAAAATCAAAAAATGAGATGATTTCACTTTGTCTTATACACAGTTGTTCCATACATTACAGGATATCTAAAGAAATATCAACTAACTACTCAACTAAGAATAAGAAATCAGCAAAGACATCGCACCTCAGCAAACCTTGAGCAATTACGGAGAACTTGATCTTGGTAAGCCTTATACTCAGGTGTTCTCGCCTATAATCAAACAAATAGATAAGTCAGAATATCATAAACAAGTTACAAAACCAAAAGGATTATAGATTAGTCCTTAATTAGAAAGTCAAAGGGTTCATTGGTACATATTAGACAAAAGTTTGATGACTAAACCTGTTTCAGAGCAACTGCTAGACCAGTTATAGTGTGATTATGTGGACCACCTTGCAGTCCAGGAAAAACAGCTTGGTTAATTCTGTCCTCATAGTCATACATGACCTGCCAGGTAAGAGACACAACCGACATATGATCAAATACTACGAAAATTAGTCATTCATATACACAATATGGAAACTTGAAATTCACCTCTTTCCCTTGCTTGTTAACCTCTTTTAACCCCTTCCTAAAGAATATCATAGCTCCTCTGGGACCGCGTAGCGATTTGTGAGTTGTAGTCGTAACAACATCAGCATACTCAAAAGGAGAAGGAATAACACCAGCAGCAACCAATCCACTAATATGAGCCATATCAGCCAACATAACTGCCTTTTGCTTGTCACAGACCTGTAAATTTTTCATGCATAATCTTGAAAAAATTGCATGGCACATTATACTTCACATTACTCAAGAGTTTGAGACAATAAATATTTTACCTTACGAATGCGTGCATAGTCATATAGACGAGCATAAGCACTTGCACCCGCAACGATAAGTTTTGGTCTGAAAAGCACAGCACTTTTTTCTAGCTGCAAATAATTATATCACAACTAAATAAACTTTGGTTTTCAAAAAAAGTTTAAGCATTACGCTAAGTTAGCTATTAACTAACCAACCTGATCATAATCAATGTAACCAGTGTTCTCATCCAATCTGTATGGCATTGTCTCAAAAAAGATGGATACAGCAGAAATTTTCTTCGTGTCAGTCTGCATAGAAAGCAATTATAAAGAATACAATATCAATTCCACAAGGAGATTCGAAAGGAAGCTAAAAACTGAGAAGTGTATTGCAAGTACCTGATAACCATGAGAAAGATGTCCACCATGAGGTAAGTCAAGAGCCATGATTCTTTCATGAGGCTTCAAGAGTGCGGTGTAAACTTGGAAGTTAGCTGGTGATCCTGATAAAGACTGCACATTGACTACAAAAAGGAATAGCTCATGTCATTAAGTGTCACCATTAGTAAACTTGGTTTCTTGTAGGACTAGAAACGTCATCTGCAATAACTCTTACCTCCCCATTTAGAAGGATCTAATGAAAAAGCTTCTAATGCGCGTTTTTGACACAATGATTCAGCCATATCAATGTACCTAGTTGATAAAGATAGAAATAATCTTGAGCATCACATACTTACAAGTGTAAAGTAAAGTGGAAGGAGAAGGAGATATATAAACATACTCATTTCCTCCATAGTATCTAGCTCCAGGGTAGCCTTCACTATACTTATTAGTCATAACAGAACCAACAGCTTGCATCACCGACAAAGATGTGAAATTCTCTGATGGTATAAGTTCAAATCCCTGATACACTCAAAAACATCCATATTCCCAAATATCAAAAACCAAGAAAAGCTTCCAGATTTTTAAATAAATGAAGAAGAAAACCAATACCTTCCATTGCCTAGCTTTCTCTAGTTCGATAATATCAGAGATTTCAGGATCAATTTCTTCTAATGGTGCATTCAGTTGCTTTATCCACTGATTAAAGAAAAAACGTTATTATATGATATGATGCAATCCCATCTAATTTACATCATAAATCACGAAAAAATAAAGGGATGATTTTTTTTACACTATAACGAGATTTGTCCGAGTCTGCCATAGCTGAGGATGGCAAAGATGACTGAAACATATTAAACATGAATAACAGATCAGATTCAAACAAGTGGGTGATTGAGAAAGATAAGCGTGAATCATCAAATGGTGATATAAGATTTACCATGAAACGGAGGGAAACGCCATTAGAGGAGACGAACGAGATCGGTTTCTTAACGGAAGAGGAAAGTCTACGAAGAGCCAACGCCATCTTCTCTCTGTTTCTCCTCTGTTTCTGTGCGATTGTATAAAAAGCAACTCTGTCTATATAAATGAAGATTGGGGTTGGTGAGATTCCCGATGATAAAAAAGTTTGTTTCTTTTCCTTACTCGGTGGTGCGTGAGTAGGTTTTTGATTATTATGTATTTGATACTAATTGATACTCCAACTAGATTCATAATGTTTTCTTCAATGCAATCATATTTTTTATTCCTATGTCGTACAACAATATAAACTTGTCGTTTTATTTAATAACTAAAGCACACTATAAGACCATGACTAGTACATATAAACCCCAAAAACAAAACCTTTAAAAGTAAAATTTTTACTGTAAAACTAACAAACAAGTTTAGAAGAAATAACCACAAACAAAGGAAACACTTTTCACATAAACCACTTTTTTTTTTTTTGTGATAAGCTCTTTAGCATAAGAATTCATATACAAATTTTATTCACTTTCTTTTCTCTTATACCCTTTGTCGTAGCACCTGTTTTCGTGAGAGTCATCTCCAAACTCATTTTCTTATCAGTAGTATTCAAAGCTACCATTTTTAATACCAAAAGAAAAGCAAGAAATCCAAATTTGTAGAGGGAAGATGTGTCTCTCTGCCTCTCCCAATAGTTTCTTAGAAAGTTCTTTATTATGCAACTTAATTTGAGCATGTCTTACAGGTTTTGCGGAATGAGAACTATCCTACTACATTTAAGAGTATCATATACCCATATGCCTTGGATACTCTGTATGATTTGGAAAAATCGGAATGTGGTTGTCTTGGTTTGTACGTCTAAACACAAACATCAAACAATAGACACTAAAGCTTATAAGCAATGAAGATGATGTAAAACCAAAGTACAAACACTAAATGAAGTACTCCAAAAACCTGATTTTGATCTTTACATGGACATTTTGCAAAAAAACATTTTCAACTAGCAAGCTTAAAGGCATCAATGAAGAGACCATAAGTGAAACCCATCTTGAAATTATTAAGTAAAGCTATAGGAAATGTAACCGTGGTGCGGCTATAATAGAACCTCGTCACATACTCGGTTAAAAGAACGCATAAAACCGCAGCGATAACGTCGTTAACTCCCAAAGCTCCAAACGACAAAGAGATGGTCTGTGCTACATAGAATCCACCTAACAATGAGATACCTCCGAAAAGTGTTCTTCTTGAAGGCTTTTTGAAGTAATTCCTAGAGATTTCAGGAACTGATCTTATAATGTCGATTAATCTTCTTGGAGTTGGACCTTCACTTTCTTGAACAGCTCTAGTAACAAATCTCCTTGGTGATGATAACAATAATGTTCCAAAACTATGCCATTGATAATGATGACGATTAAGGACTAAACTGTTTAAGTTTGTGGAGATTAAACTCAAAGAATGTGCCATCCTGAAAAACAATAAAGATGAAAACTTTATCTGAAAATAATGTGAAACTAATTGGAGAAAAAATGACTTTCTAAAAGGCCGTTAAAACGACGGCAATGAAATTTTTGAAAAGAAGAAGATGGAACAGGGAGATTCCGAGCAAGAGCGAGACGGAGAAGGCAAGCATACCTGTAAGCAAAGAAGAAGAAGCTATGGGATTGAAATCCCTAGATTCGAATTGGGAATTAAAATCGAAGAAGAAGTTGTGTCTCACGAAGAAGAACAAGACAAAGTCTGGAGTTGGGCTTGTGTTCTTTTGAGTTCTAATGGGCTTATAAAATGAGTAAGGCCCAAATAAGTGTTTGAGGTAGGTATTAAACGCTGGTCCCTCACACAAACTTTACCATGTGGTATATAAAACGAAACATTTCACAAATATCATCCAATACTCATAAATACATTCACAAACTTTCCCTTTACCTCTCTATCTAACTTCACATGAAAACTCATAAATAAACTCACAAGAAACGGCTTATGTGCAGACGACACATACAAAAAACGGCTGATGTTGTTGTCTTTTGTCTGGAGGAGACTGGAGCTAGAGAGGTTCGGAAACTCCGAGCCCAAAACCGAACGTATAAAATAATCCGAACCTAAAGACCATTTTGCTTTTTCCACGTTTCATTCCTCTATTTGTCTCTTACGTCGACATTGTCCCTTAAACACAGCCATCTCTCCAACTAGTAAATAAACAAATTAATATTCCAAAATATTTTCATTTTCATAAAGTTGAACCCTATTTTTGGGTATTATGTTCTGTTTCCCATTGTTTTTTTTTGGTCGCTATATTATCTTTAGTGAAATACTTTCATGCGCACTTAACAGTTACCAATCTTTATTATTATGTCACAAACAAACATACACATTACATTTGTCTCTACATATTCTAATCAAACTGTATAGGACTCATCATATATTTTCCTGTAAAATATTATGGTTCCAGCTTCCAAAGAGCAATAACAATTAGTACACATTTTATGAAGAAAAAAAGAGAGAGTATTTGTTGATAAAGTAATATTAATCAAAAAGGAAAATAAGAAATTATATACTATTCCTCTTTTCATTAGTTTCATTTTTAACACTTTTAATTCTGAAACGAAGCTTATAGATCTTATATTATAGTGTTTATATCAAATATGAATTAGTTCAACAAATATCTGAATTGTTTGACGGTTCCTATATTTCTTTTGAGATATTGGTTTTAGATTTGATACTAGATATCAATATTTCACTCAAATATCTGACTAATTTTGGAGGTAGAAAAATTCTTTAACTACAAATAAATTGCACAAAATATCCAGAGATAAAAACACCTATGTTGAAGCTTCTAATGGTCTATGCATAGTTTTCTGAAGCATCTTGAAGTCTCTCACTGAAAAGTACAAATACAACCCTAATTGTAGGAGAAGTCCAACAAAAATAAAATAAAAGTATTTTGGAATATTTATTCTCCCACCAAATCGTTTTTTATTCAACGTTGTAGTTTGGAAATATTAAAAAATTTAGAGGGAAGTAATTAATTACTAAATATTTAAAGAGAAAAAAATATTGTTCCCTTTGTTATTTTTTTAAGAACATGACATGTAATATTTTAAGCTAATTTTAGTGTGTTTTTCAATTCCAATTAATATGAAGGAAATTGCAGTTCAAAGTTCATTTTCTTACATCAAACAATAAATTATTTAACCCATAATTAGTGGAAAAATAATACGCAATCAAGTTTTTTGTTAATCTTTATCCTTTCCAGATGTATCTGTCTCTTTCACACATCAAATAACCCAAATTTCATTTATTTTGAATTCATTGACTTCCTTGTTTACGTGTTTCCTTTTCCCCATTTCTCTCTCTTCTGTCACGAAATAAAACTCAAATTTAAGATTTTTTTTATCGACATTTGATTTTCTCCGACGAAGAAAATTTCACCATACACTTGAAGCAAAACCCAGAAGTCTCAGCTTCTGTTATATACGTAAAGTCGCCGTCTTTTGAACTCCTTTGCTTCTAAATTGTAGGAAGAATATATATAGATTTTTAAATTTGTTTCATTAAAAGTATCTTCTTAAATGGTCAACTTATGCTTGTTACTAATAATTTAAGATTTGTTCACATGCATTGAATATTTGTGTTTTTATCTTCATTTGAGAGTTCTCTGAGATTTGATCTGATGCTTGAAAAAACAGATTTGTAATTATATGAGAAATTGGACGAAACCCTGATGTCAGATTCCGTCAAAACGACGGTGGATCCGCTTTTGAAAGATTTAGATGGGAAGAAAGAGAGTTTCCGGCGAAACGTGGTGTCTATGGCAGCTGAGCTAAAGCAAGTGAGAGGTCGTTTGGTTTCTCAAGAACAGTTCTTTCTTAAAGAAAGCTTCTGTAGAAAAGTAAGTCCTTTTTTTATTCAGTTTGTGTTTGATTTGTTACCTTTTTGTTTCTGCTTTGGTAGGGTCAAAAAATCCAGTTTTGGATTTATTTATTTGTGTATCTGAAGAGAACTGATTTGTTATTTTTTTCTTTCGTTTGATCTAGGAAGCAGAGAAAAAAGCTAAGAACATGGAAATGGAGATTGGTAATTTGCAGAAGAAATTGGAAGATAGAAATTGTCAGCTTGAAGCTTCAACTTCTGCTGCTGAAAAGGTTTGTTTATTCTCCTCCTTAAACACCTTTTAAGACTTCAAATTTGATATTGTTTTATCTGAAAAGTTTGAGGCTTTAAGAAGTGTTATTATATGTGGTTTAAACTTTATGAATGAATCATTATACTTTGGTATTTATTGAATCAATGGCCCCTTTAGATCTGTAGTAAAGTAGATGATGAAGCTTATTAGTGTGGAAAAAAGTTTGACTGTGTTCAATTCTCAAATTTTATTATAATAAAATGTCCAATGAAGCCTTGACCTTTTCAAAAAGAGCTCCTTGAATGATTTTGGAATCCTGACTCGGTCAATGTGGTAACAAGCTGATCTTTAATTTGGGTTAGTTTGCATTTCTAATGTTTCAAAATGTAAAATCTGAGATGTGCAAATAAGTGATATTCTTGTTATAAAGCTATTATATTTTCCAATTACTGATCAAAAGGGTTGGTTTAAGTCACTGAGCCAACATAATCATTCTAAGAATGTTTCTCTTATGCATTTTAAATCTTTTTTTGGGAAAACAGTTTCTCGAAGAAGTGGACGATCTGAGATTGCAGATAGCATTAACAAAGGAAATTGCGGAAACAAGCGCTGCTTCTGCTCAATCTGCACAGCTTCAATGCTCAGCGTTAACAGAACAACTTGACGACAAAACACGTTCTTTAAAAGAACATGAAGACCGTGTGACTCAGCTCAGTCACCAGCTTGATAATCTGCAGAGAGATTTGAGGACAAGAGAGTGTTCTCAGAAACAGCTGAGGGAAGAAGTAATGAGAATCGAGCGTGAGATAACCGAAGCTGTTGCTAAGTCTGGGAAAGGCAGAGAATGTGAGCTCAGGAAACTTCTGGAAGAGGTTTCTCCAACGAACTTTGAGAGAATGAACAAGTTATTGGCGGTAAAAGACGAAGAGATTGTAAAACTAAAAGATGATGTGAAGTTAATGTCAGCTCATTGGAAACTCAAGACTAAAGAACTTGAATCCCAGGTGCAGCATCCATATACCTCTGTCCTTATTCTTGTGTGTTCTTTTAGTTGTCGGAAAGTTTCAATCTTTGACTGAGAAATGACTATTTTCAGTTGGAGAAACAAAGAAGAACAGATCAAGAGTTGAAGAAGAAGGTACTGAAGCTTGAGTTTTGTCTGCAAGAAGCTCGTAGCCAGACAAGAAAGCTACAAAGGGTAAAAGTCTAAAGATTGTGCCTTTCAATTTATTTAGCTTTTTTTGGTTTACTGTATCATTTGATGAATGGAATGCAGGCAGGGGAGAGGCGAGACAAGGCGATCAAAGAGCTAAGAGATCAGATTACAGGAAAACAGTTGAATGAGTCAGCTTCTGAAGAGAAACAAAACTTCTGGGATACTTCAGGGTTCAAGATTGTTGTGTCAATGTCGATGTTGGTATTAGTGATTGTCTCTAAAAGATGAGTTCTTGTATTTCTTTGATCTTGAACTCTACTATTTTTGTGTGTAAATTTAGTAGTTGCAGATAGTAGTAGTAGTAGCCTAGTAGGTAAATGTTGCATATTTACTCTTTTGATGTAAACGAAGAGAAATTTTACATCCCTTTGTTTAAGATTATCATTTTTATAACTTCTAACCAAAATACCTCATTTGATTTCTTGACAAATATTACAAGGGACTCTTAAGAAAAATAGTCTATAATTTAACACTAAAACTAAGAAAAATCTTAAGTTTTAATCCAAAGAATTCAACCCTACACATGAGATCTTAAACTCTCTCTAATCTTAACAATTTAAATTGCAAAGTCTAATAGCTAAAATCCAAAAATAGTTCATTTTCTTAATTTTTAAAATTTAATATACATACATGTTTATTTTTGAGTCAATAGCACTATAACATCCTTTTTGATAAGATGTTTGCATTTTACACCATTTTTTGCATTTACACCGTTTTTTGTTTGTGTGTATTTTTTTTAGACAAAATTGCTTTTAGGTAACTATTTCTTTGGGACCACAAAATTGTCTGGGAAGCTATTTCTTTGGGACCACATAGTTAACTTATAGTTAGGAATGGTTGATTGTGAACCGTTAAATTATAAAGTAACAACTTGAATCTGACGTATGTTAATAATTGAGATCTTGTGGTTGAGATTTATGTAAGATTTAAAAAAAAAAATTTCTTCTTCAACGTCAGAAAATATTTTTCTCTTTTTCTTTTTTTTTTCTTTTGTTCTGATTGATGCAAATTGATTGTATAAATTTCTAAAAAAAATGAATTCTGAAGATGTTTATAATTCAATTTTTTTATGATGATGAAATTAAGATTATTTTAGTGATGAACATTAGCACCCATTTTAAAAGTTTTTTTTATGATGATGAAATATATTTTTTCTCTCTCATTAGCACCTTTTTTTTAAGTTTTGATGAGTTTTTATGATAATTTTGTCCTTGGGAAGTTGTTTGGTTATAACTAGAGTTGTGTCTAGTTAGATTGAAAATAATATTTTAAATAGAATGGTTAGCTTTTAGTGCTCAGTTTATTTATCTATTTTTTAGTGTCAGTTTTTATTATTTTTTCTGTTGTTGTATAAACTGAGTATACTTTTTTGGTAAGACAAAGTTTTTTAATAAAGTTTGTAAAATAAGTATAGCAAAAATAAGTATTAGAGTGTAATCCTCCTCATCTATTTGGATTAAAATCATACCTTGTCTTACACAAAAAAGAGTATTAGAGTGTAAATCATAATATCTTTCTAGATAACACCAAATTTAAGAATTATTTTCATGATTTTAAGAGTAAGAAAGAGCATCCAAGTATATCCACCAAACATTGATCATATGGATGTATTCAAGTTAACTCTACCAGAGACTGTTTTTATATTTACTACCATACGTATTGTGTTGTTTCTGCTATCATGTAAGAATAGGTTTAAATTATAGTTTTGCAATGTTCTGTATTGTTGTTTATATGTCAGATAAAATAAATTTATTTGGGCTTGGAAATATGTAGTATGGTTTATACTTTACCATTTTTTTGGACAATGAAATTTTTCCTAAACCCTTAACCCTAAGTATGTA
The DNA here is from genome assembly GCA_963555745.1 of Cardamine flexuosa. Taxonomy (NCBI): domain Eukaryota; kingdom Viridiplantae; phylum Streptophyta; class Magnoliopsida; order Brassicales; family Brassicaceae; genus Cardamine; species Cardamine flexuosa. The sequence continues at coordinate 9,876,881 of OY743216.1, read as the reverse complement.
GTATGGTTTATGTTCTGAGTTGTTGTTGGACAAGACTATCCACTTAGACTTAACAAAAATAAAAATATGGACAAAGTATCAAATTAGACTTAACCATGTGGAAACAATAAACTAAACTTTTGACCCTAAATATTAAATCCTATGTCCACTCATACTTAATCATGTGGAAACAATAAAATGGCTCCCAAAGACGAAATAAACAAGAAATCGAAATCTAGCTATTAAAGCGAGATGATCCAAGGATTTATCTAATTAATTTTTCCGAGTGTTTAAATTCTATTTATTCACAGTATTTCGAGTTTTTTTTTTATATTTGCACTGTATAGTTTGTAGAGAGATGAACATAATTATCAAAAAAATCTTAATCTTGTATAAAGTGGCCAGCAATAATACCCACTTAATTCAAAAGCAAAAACATTTATTTTAACAAAAGCAAAAGTATTGATTTTACCATAAGAATAGAGCATTCAAATACCAACAACATATGTTTTGTTGTTGGTATCCAACAACAAATTGTTGGTATCCAACAACAAATTGTTGGTATATATTTGGTTTAATATCTTTCTAGGTAACACCAAATTTGAGAATCATATTCATGATTTTAAGAGCAAGAAAGAGCATCCAAATATATCCACCAAATCTTGATCACATGGATGTATCCAGGTTAACTCTAATCCATGGATTTTTTTCATATTTTACTACCATAAGCATTGTGTTGTTGTTGTTATTCATGTAAGAACTATTGTAGGTCTAAATTATAGTTCTATAATGATCTGTATTATTATTATATATCAGATAAAAGAAATTTATTTGGGTACAGAAATATGTAGTATGGTTTTGTACTCTACCACTTTTTTTGGACAATGAATCTTTTCCTAAACCCTTAACCCTAAGTATGTAGTATGGTTTATGCTCTGATTTGTTGTTGGACAAGACTACTCACTTATACTTAACAAAAGAAAAAGTATGGAAAAACTATCCACTTAGACTTAACCATGTGGAAACAGTAAACTAAAATCATGACTCTAAACCCTATGTCCACTAATACTTAACCACGTGGAAACAATAAAATGGCTCTCAAAGACGAAAGAAACAAGTGATCGAAACCTACTAAAACGAAATGATCCGAATTTTTTATCTATTTAAATTCTTTTTTATTCACAATATTTAGAGTTTTTTACTTTTGCACTATATAGTTTGTAGAGAGATGAACAAAATTATCAAAAAAAATTAATCTTTTATAAGGTTGTCAGCAATAATATCCACTTAATTCAAAAGAAAAAAACATTTATTTTACCAAAAGCAAAAGTATTTGATTTTGGTGTATAATTATTTAAATTTTCTACATATCCAAAAGAGCCAAAAATATGTATATAGTTTATGTCCAATATAGTTTGTCCACTTAGACATAACCATGACTACTCAAGTGTTTTAATCAAGGATTAGTTTTAAATATTATAGATATATATATATATATATATATACATATAAATATTCACATTTCAAAAAATATATTAGTAATGAAATAGCTCAGTTGGTGGAAGTTTCAAAGAAGTTCATCATATCTTAGGTTCGAGAGAAGGGAGTGACCATATTTTTAAAATTTTGTGGTTTGTCTTTAATGAAGGATAAAATAGTAAATTTAGTATAATCTTCTTCATACAAGACATGTAACATAAAACATGGCTGTCAATTATTTTTTTTGGACATAAATCAAAATTTTCCCTGAGTTTTATTGCTTTAAACATAAATCTATAGATTCATCATATATTAGCCTTATAGATCTTAAAACTTAAAAAAAAAGAATATAATTATTTTTTCAGTTAACCTACATAACTTTATTTTAAATTATAGTGTAAAATATCACTCTTTTCTTTAATTAAACAAAATTACAAAGTATAAACAAAGATAAAAAAACATGGATAAACAATTAAGAAATTCATTTACAATTGGTGTGTGTGTGTGAAAGAGAGAGAGAGAGAGAGAGAGAGAGAGAGAGAGAGAGAGAGAGAGAGAGAGAGAGAGAGAGAGAAATTGAATTACCATAAAGATATAAGTAGGTAACTATAGTTAAAATCTAATTAGATGAAAAATGTAAGGGGTGAGTATAGAAATCACCTCCAAATATATGCTTTCAAACCCAATCCACCTATAGTTTTAACCTCTTTATTTTTCAACCTAAAATTGTTCAATTCTTCACAATTCCACATCTCTAATTAAAACCTTAATTTTGTTTAGTTAACCATAAAATCACGTTATTTACCGCGATTGACTTAATTTGCGTTTTAGATTTTTTTTTGTTTTAAACTTTGCTGTCAAAATTTCTAATTTAAAAGAAATGATGTAATTGTTTTCTATTAACAACACAATAAATAATCAAAAATCATCTATAGAGAAGTGTAAATATATAGAAATTGTACATAGGTTTAAAATTTACCCGGAAGCAAGTAACCAAAGAGTGGTAAGTGAAGAAATAACGCTAGTGATCCAACAAAGGAAAGCTAAAGCTACAGAGAGTTGATACTTCCAACACTCAGATTCGAAACTACAGCTTCCTAAATCTCCAAAGTATAAAATCGTTATTTCCACCGAAGACAAAGCTCCTGCTAGTGATAATGTCGATTTGACCTAAACCGAAAACATGTAAGGTTTTGTGATCATATTTTAACTTGAGAGCAAGGGAGATACAGAGAGAGTTTTTCATACTTACCCAATCTCTAACTACGAATAGGCTTACTAAAACCAGACTAAGAAGTGTTTTCTTTCTTACTAAAGCGAAGGTGTCTAGTACCGCTAGAGCAAAACTCCATAAGACTTGTAATCCCATTGCTGATTTTAGATAGCTTCAAACCAATATTTGCAGAGTGTAGTAAGCACAAATAAGCGGTAACAAACACACGTGATAAGTTTACATTGTTTTACACTACATATGCTTGAGAATGCTAAGTTGTTAAAGAATCAAAGATAATGACTTTGCATGTTTGACTTAAATGCGGTAAAGTAATTTTGACAACAAAACTAATTTTTTTTCTTTTAAAATATGAATTAAGTCAAACGCGGTATAGTAAACACGATTTTATGGTTAACAAAATGAAATTAAAGTTTTAATTAGAGACGTGGAATTGTGAAGAATTGAATAATTTTAGCTTGGAAAATATATATGTTAAAACTATAAGAGGATTGGGTTTGAAAGCATAAATTTGGGGGTGATTCCTATGGTCAACCTAAAATATAATTGTTATTGTTGTTAAAGGGTATAAAAATTAAAACACTTGAAATAAATTTGAAAAAGGATGTTAGTGCAAGGGTGTTAAAATGAGAATAAAGATTGAAAAATGGTGTTAGAGTGGTATTTTTTCAAATATTTTTAACTTATAAGAAATTTTATCCCAGTTTAGCATTTTAAAAAAAATATTAGGAAACTTTATTTTAAAACTGATAAAAATATTTTTTTTTTTCGAAATAGAATTCTAAACTTAAAAAACATTATAATATTTTGAGAGTAGGCTAAAATTGTTTTAAAATATCAAACCTTTTGTATAGTGTATAGTGTAGAGTGTAGAGTGTTCTTTGTGTTATTTCTCGGCCCATATTATATCCCAATTTATCAGCCCAATAACAATAACCGCCTTTTGCCTGGCTTTTACCACAACTCAAAACTCAAAAAGTATTTAGCTGTTTCAGATTCGCTTTCGCCTTCTGATTAAAAACCTCAAGTCTGCGCCATGAATTTTGGGGGAAAAAAAAATCTGATTACGTTGTGAAAAAACCTAATTCATCGTTTTGATTTCCTCAACGAAATTCACTTCCACCTTTTTTGAAAATGGCAAAGGATCAAGTAATCGCCATTAACGATGCTGTTCACAAGCTTCAGCTCTCTATGCTCGAAGGCATCACTGATAAAAACCAGCTCTTCGCGGCGGGGAACTTAATTTCTAAATCAGACTACGAAGATATCGTCACGGAACGAACAATCGCTAAGCTCTGTGGCTACCCTCTCTGCGGGAGGTTTCTCGCTTCCGAAGTTTCTAGAAGAGGAAAGTATCGGATTTCGTTGAAGGAGCACAAGGTTTACGATATTCAAGAGACGAGAAAGTTTTGCTCTGCGGGTTGTTTGATTGATAGCAAGGCGTTTTCGAAAACTTTGCAAGATTCTCGTACCTACGAGTTTGATACTGTGAAGTTGAATGAGATTTTGGGATTGTTTGGTGATTTGGATGAGAAAGATTCTTTGAGTGTGAAGGAGGAGGATTTGGGATTGTCTAAGCTTACGATTCGTGAGAATTTTGATGTGAGAGGTGGAGATTTGTCTTTAGAGCAATGGATGGGTCCTTCTAATGCTGTTGAAGGTTATGTTCCTATTAATCGAAGCAATAGCAAATCAAGAAATGGAAAAAAAGGTAAGTTTGATTATGTAACTATGTTGGATTGAGAAGATTCTTCAGTTACCAAGAGATTGATCAATGTAATTGCTTTGGTTTTGGCAGATTCCAAGGCTATTCAGAGTAATAAAGAGAAGAAGCATGAAGATTTGCCTTTTAGCGAGATGGATTTCGCTAGTACAGTTATTTTTCCTGATGAATACAGTGTTTCTAAGCTTCCATTACAAACCACAGAAGCTTCTCCTGTAAAGGAATCTGAGGATGGCAAAGGGAAAACAGTTGTGACAGAGCAAACTCTAGTTCCTGCCACTAAAAAGAAATCGAGTAAGGACTAAGGAGAGTTTAAGAGTAGTTGGCCTTACGACTATTCTAAGATATGTAGCTGTATATGTTACTTAGTCTTGCTTAAATGAATTTGGCTTTGAGATCATGAATGATCTTGTTTATTCATTGGGGAGCTTTGAGGTCTTGTGATGGTTATTAGCCCATTAATGCTGATGTGTTAGGCTAACAGTTGTCTCTGTTTTTCTAGAGGATTTTAAAGTCTACTGTGCATGTGCAGGGTCTCTTCGGGAAAAGGAAAAGGAGTTTATGAATTTTGGGTTAAGTGGGAATGATTTGGCGAGCTTTGGGTTTGATGAGATGGGTTGTGCGAGCTCTGTTACTACAAATGATGGATACAGCGTAGAATATAGTGTGTCGAAGCAGCCACAATGTTCAATGGAAGATCCTTCAAGTTGCCACCTAAAAGGTCTTCAGACTTTGGACCGGAAAGATGCTCTATTAGGATCCTCTTCTGGTTCTAATACGAAGGGTTCAAGAACAAAACCGGTTTCTGTTGAATACCATGCTAATTCTTGTGAAAAGACTGAAGAAGTTCTTACAGATGAAACGTACAAGGGATTTAAACCTCAGGATGGGTGTTCATCAAGTAAATCCATCACAAAATCATGCCTTAAAAATTCTGGCTCTAAGAAGATTAATCGTTCAGTTACTTGGGCTGATAAGAATGATGGCTGTGGTGATCTTTGTGAGGTTAGAAATAATGATATCACATCAGGTGTTAACCTGTCTTCTACTAATACAGAGGATGTCAATAGTGTATCACGCCTTGCATTAGCAGAAGCTTGTGCTAAGGCATTGAGCCAGGCTGCCGATGCTGTTTCTTCAGGAGATTCAGATGCAAGTGATGCCGGTAAGTTCATAGGAGGTTTTATTTATGCTATGAGACACTTTTGGAGTCCATGCGGTGTGGTCTTCCTTAAATTCCTAATTTTTTCACTTTGTTATGTTTTATATAGCTGCGAAAGCTGGAATAGTTTTGTATCCAAGTACACATCAACTTGACGAAGAGGTTACTGAGGAGCATATTGAGGAGGAAATGACTGAAGATGAAATTTCTGAAGACGAACCAACTCTTCTGAAGTGGCCAAATAAGCCCGGGATTCCAGTTTCTGATGTGTTTGACCGTGATCAATCTTGGGTTGATGGACCACCAGAGGGCTATAATCTCACCGTAAGTTTCTTGTAAGCGTTTAAACAAACTTTCCTTTTAGGACTGTGCGTAATTAACGTCACTGGTCCTCCTCCTTCCTCAGTTATCAAGTTTTGCTGTGATGTGGGATTTACTGTTTGGCTGGGTATCATCATCTTCGCTGGCATACATATATGGGAAGGATGAATCTGCTCATGAGGAGTTCTTATTAGTTAACGAGAAGACGTACCCCCGGAAGATTATCATGGGAGAATGTCTTTCCTCAGAGATCAAGGAGACAGTTGCTGGGTCTCTTGCAAGAGCTTTACCTAGAGTGGCTACTGATCTCAAGCTGCCAGTAGCAATATCCGAGTTAGAAAAGGGACTGGTAATTCTCGGAATCTTTTCATTGAATTGTCTGTTATTGGCCTAGCTTATAAACCATATAGTCCTGTTTCTAGTGCATTAAAGATTTGTTCCCCTCTATCTTTGTAAAATGTAGCTAAAAATCCAAGCATGAGAATCTCGTTTCAGACTTATGTTGTGGGAAATGTTATATAGTTCTCAGCAATATGGTTGTTGTGTTTTGTTGTTGAGCAGGGAAGCTTGTTGGAGACAATGTCGTTGACAGGTGCAGTTCCTTCGTTTAGGGTAGAACAATGGCTAGTGATTGTGCTTCTGTTCCTAGAAGCATTGTCTGTATCACGTATCCCTCGGATTGCAACATCTATATCCAACAGAAACAAGGTTAGTAGTCACAGTTAAACTTGAACATGACAAGGTGAATGAAATATAAGTGAAGTTGATCTATGTTGGTGAAAAAAAAAACAGATTTTGGAAGGAAGTGGAATTGGGAATGAAGAGTATGAGATAATGAAGGATATTCTTTTACCGCTTGGCCGTGTTCCTCAGTTTGCTACCTTAAGCGGCGCGTAAGACAAAACCCGGTTTAAGGTTTATTGGTAAAAGAAGAAATCAACTTTAGAAATATGAGAATAGAGGAGTCTATGATTGAGAAGAAAATGTATGAAAAATCTTGAAGTCAGGCTTGGCTTGCTTTTTACTAGAAGAAAGATTTGTCGCATTTTGATTTGAAAAATGATATGTTCCTTTTGTAAAGTGTGTTATAATTTGTCTATTTTGAAGTCGTAGATAAATGTGTTTGAATTGAAATGTCAAATTTTCTTGACTAAGACATGATTTTGAAGTCTAAGATCTTGATTCTGGACGGTGTTTTTTCTACGCATGTGAGAAGAAATTTATGATTTGACTGTAATTTTACCTTTTTGTTTTCTAGAATGAAAATAAAGTTTAACTAAATCCGTTAATAAATTAGTAAGAATATGTTTCCCTCTTTGGAACTGAAAGGACATTAATTGTTATTACTTGGCCTTGTTAGTTTCGGATTTTTGTCTGTAAAAGATCCCTTGCTGATTTTTATATAAAAAAAAACTTCTTCGACATTAATGTTTATAAATGAAATCAATCTCCATGGGATAAAATAAGAATAGTCCACACATATTTTTCGCAACTATATTAAATGTAGTAGGGATATAATCCAATAATTGGATGAATTATTGAGATAGGTTTACTAGATAGGGTCTCTCATCTTATAAAAGTGGTCGTTGATTAATTTCAATTTTATTTTCTTTTATTGCCTCTCCGACACGTTTGACCCAACGGCCCATTTTTCATCCTCTGGTCTCCTTGGTATACTCTTGTATCCAATAAATTACACACATACATATACATTTATTTAGTTTGGTTTAACACATATACATTTAAGAAAAAGACAAAACTACCCATTAATTGGACTAAAGATAAGCAAACTCTTATAGTAATATTTTCGATAAAAAAAATGCAATAAAACATATGATGGGTTTGTTTATTAATCGCATTAAGATAATGTGTTCTATGTGTATTTTCCATAATCCTTATCTCGTTTGTCTTGGGGGAGAAAAAAAAAACTTTGAATGGTCAAAACTCAAAAAGAGGAAAAACCAAACCCAATGTAACTTCTTTTACTAACTTCGAAGAGTCAATTATATTTATTTTTCACTTGAAGAAGACTACATTTGCCAATGTTTGTATCAATAAAATGTATTTTATTAATGACAATATGAAAGCATTCGTCTCCAACGCATTATACCATACCATACGCTTCACGAGAAGCCAGCTATATATGAGGAGATTTTTAGAGACGAAACACATTTAAATAAAATAAAATTTCACCAAAAAAATAAATAAAAGAAAAGTTAGAAAAGAGAGAGAGAGGGAGGATTCATCATCAAACCCATAAATCCTTTAATCGTACGGATCTATTTTCATATCCTAATTCTTCTCTCTTAAAGATCTTCATCTTCCTCGATCTGATATTTTAGATTTTCATCGGTACGTTTTTAAGAGATCTGTTTCTTCTATTCTAAGTAGTCTGTTTTTTTGTTTGTTGGAAGTACCTATATTTGAGTTGTTTTAGCTTCAGATCTGCTTCTCTACACTCTGATTTTCCCTCCATTTTGAATAAGTGTATTCTTTCTTCTCTACCGAACTTAAGGTGTTTTTTTTTTTGTGTGTTCTGCGTTTAGATCTTCTTACTATATAATGTTAAGAGTCTTTTCAAATTTTAATTTTTCCGTTAAAAAATAAAAACAAAATCCTCTATTATTGTTGTTATCTCCTGCATTAATTTGGTAATTAATGTTCCAAAATGTCGTAAATGAGTTTTTGTTTTGTTATGCATTTTATCTAAATTAAAGAAGTGAGTTCTTCATCTGAATTAATTAGTAAGCAACTAAAAGTTTTTACACAATTGATTAAAGTATTAAAACTTAACCAAATTGTTTCTCTGTGGTTAAATATATATATTGTTGCAGGCTCAAGCTAGCTTGTGAAGAGTGATATATAAAGAAAGAAACTAATTTGTAAGCTTGAAAATGGCATCAGTGGGGATAGCTCCAATTCCCGGTGGAGCAAGAGACTCTACCGCACACGCTACTGCTGTTGATAAATTGCCTGAAGTAATGAATGACATGAAAATCCGTGACGATAAAGTAAGGTTTCAAATAGCGTTTGTTGTTATCTACTCGATAGTTTTTTGGTATGTTTTCATAGAAAAACTAAAAAAAATGGTTGTTAGGAAATGGAAGCAACAGTGGTTGATGGAAATGGAACAGAGACTGGTCATATTATAGTTACTACTATTGGTGGAAGAAACGGCCAACCAAAACAGGTTCTTGCTTCTTCTCAATCACTTTAAGTTTTGTTTGATTCCTTAGTTAGATTTTAATATCCTCAAAATGTGAATGCAGACGATTAGTTACATGGCTGAACGCGTTGTTGGACATGGATCTTTTGGTGTTGTGTTCCAAGTGAGTTTTTGTTCTTTTATCTCTCACTGTCTCTATGATAATTTATCTATCGGTTGACTGACTTGGATTCCTACAGGCTAAGTGTCTTGAGACAGGAGAAACTGTTGCGATAAAGAAAGTGCTACAAGATAGGAGGTACAAGAACCGTGAGCTTCAAACCATGAGGCTACTTGACCATCCAAATGTTGTGTCTTTGAAACACTGCTTCTTCTCAACCACTGAAAAAGACGAGCTTTACCTTAATCTTGTTCTTGAGTACGTCCCTGAAACTGTTCATCGTGTTATCAAACACTACAACAAACTCAACCAGAGAATGCCTCTCATTTATGTCAAACTTTACACCTATCAGGTATCAAATTATTACATTATTTTTAATTAGACTTTAGAGTGTTTTTCTTTTTGTTTTGTTGGGTTCACTTATTGGTTTCTTCTAATGTTTGACAGATTTTTAGGGCCTTATCTTACATTCACCGATGTATTGGTGTTTGTCATCGTGACATAAAGCCTCAAAACTTGTTGGTTAATCCACACACTCATCAAGTTAAACTATGTGATTTTGGAAGTGCAAAAGTATTGGTACGTTCAAAAAATCTCTCTTCTTAGTATTGGAAAAAGTTTAGGTTCAAATCTTGTTGATCAATTGTTAACTCCTGAAAACAGGTAAAAGGAGAACCAAACATCTCCTACATCTGCTCTAGGTATTACAGAGCACCTGAACTTATTTTTGGAGCAACCGAGTATACGACAGCTATTGATGTCTGGTCTGCAGGATGTGTTCTTGCTGAACTCTTGCTTGGACAGGTGATTTATCAAAGATTCAAAATCTCATTCAAACATTTCTATTCTACTCAAAACTGAAATTTTGTGATTGACAAAATATATCCTCTGATAATGGCAGCCATTGTTCCCTGGTGAGAGTGGTGTTGATCAACTTGTAGAGATTATCAAGGTTTGATAACATTTTCTTGTTTTCAATAACCTTTTATATAAGATTTGATTTAATGTTTTTGTTTTTGCTTAATGGTAGGTCTTGGGAACACCTACTAGGGAAGAAATCAAGTGCATGAACCCTAACTACACGGAATTCAAATTCCCTCAGATTAAAGCTCATCCATGGCACAAGGTATATTAATCAAACACTAAACACTTCAGTTTCAGTTAAAGTCAAGTCTGAAAAATATCTTCTCATCATTTATATAATCACAGATATTCCACAAACGCATGCCTCCAGAAGCTGTTGATTTGGTCTCAAGACTTCTTCAATACTCTCCCAATCTACGATCTGCCGCTGTAAGTATTATTACAAGTCAACAACATTTCTTCTCTTAAAAATCTTTTCATTTTCTAACATGAAACCTGGTCACAGCTTGACACATTGGTCCACCCATTCTTTGATGAGCTAAGAGATCAAAACGCACGTTTACCTAATGGACGTTTCCTTCCACCACTTTTCAACTTCAAGCCTCACGGTACAACATTTTCCAGTCTTTAATTTGGTCTTTGACCCTTGAATATTTCCAAATCATGGATTAAAGATTTGTGCTTTGTCAATTGTTTGTGAAACAGAGCTGAAAGGTGTGCCAGTGGAGATGGTAGCTAAGTTAGTACCTGAGCATGCGAGGAAGCAGTGTCCTTGGCTCGGTTTGTGATAATATCTTAAGAACCCTTAAATGTAGTAGCACGACAAGACAAAACACTTCTCTGTGTAATGAATATGTAACAATCTGATAATATTGTATCCTTTGTTTGTTGTATGAGTAGAGAACAAAAAAAAAAAAAGAGTTATTACTATGATTTGGCTTATATATATTTATGTAAAAGCCAATCAAGCTTTTGTATCTTTCTTCTTCCTCTGAACCATTTAACGACGAAACAAATCCCTAAATTAGTCTCCTTGATCATCCTCCTTATGAACAAATTCGGTTCTTTAAGAAGTCTCACTCGCCAATTGATGCGCGTGTAAGTCACTTCCCAAACTTTTTTGATGTTTTGATTGATACTACGAATCGTTGTCGTCGTCGTCGTCGTGGAGAGAAAGATGCCGTCGGGGAAATATTACTGTGATTACTGCGAGAAGGAGTTTCAGGATACACAAGTGGCTAGAAAACGTCATCTACAAAGCAAACCTCATATTCGAGCTAAGGCTCTTTGGTATAGCTCTCCTTCAGGTCTCTTCTCTTTCTCTTTTTCTCTCTGGTTTGATTCTGACTCTTTACCGAACGATTTTTTAACATTTTAATACTGAAATTTATTAGATCTTAAACTACAAGTCTCCAATTTTGAACCCAGAGGTCTCTGCAATCGATTTGTTACATCGGTATGCGTTTCGTAGCTTCCTCTGTGTGTGTGTTTTTGAACTCTGTGCATCTTCCTAACAATCTCTGGATGTGTATAAGTCTTGTTCTTTCGTGTATCTTCTTGTTGAACCAGAAATTATTGTATGTGGGTTTTGTATTTATTTTTTATTCTGGCAAAATAGTTCATTCATTGTATAATTTTTTTGTGTAGAATTTTTGCCCATTTGGAGATTCTTGCAGATACTTACACCCTACGAACATTCAAGGAACCACAGGTAAAAAAGGTCTCAAAATCCAGCTTTTGATTTGTGATTTTTGGTCTCTTCTTGACTTGTTCAAGCTCTTAAATGAAGTCTCTCCCTTTGTGTTGCGTTTTTGAATTCAATATTCAGGATTCAACAGTAATAACACACAACAACCACATGTTGAGATGCTTAACCAACACATACAAGGAACTAGTTTAAACCGTATGTTTTCTCAATTTGGTCATTCGATTTTTCTCAATCCTTAAGCTTAGTAACTGTAGAAATCTGATGTTGAAAGTTGTTAAAAAACAGGTGATTTTGTTAGTGGGAGATCAGGAACAAGTTGGTTCGATCTTCCGCCATCTCTGAAACCGCCTCCTGAACAAGGCTATCCTCAGCTTCCCTTCATAGACTGGGGATAGAATTTTCTTTTCATAATGCTCTGATTCAACATTGATCATTCTATGTAAAAGAAAAACCAATCTTTGTCCCGTTGTGTGTATCCTTTGACCACTCGCTTGTTTCATTTGAGATTAGAGGTCAAAATTGTGCTGAATGATTGACAAAGTTGGAGTTATTAGCCTGCTGAAACTTAGAAATTCTAACTTATGTTGAGAGTATACTCGGCGGGAAAGGTAAGGCTCGTAAGCAATTTGCAAATTGCAAATGAACTTTGGCGATGCCTATAAGAAGAAACAAAGTGTTTCTACTTCGTTAGGAGCAAGTTAGTGTGGAACATATCTAAAGAAAACTAACTGCTACGAACAACATTAATCGAGTACATAAATTTTGATTGATTCAAGTAAAAATGCACATTATAAAAGTCAAAGATCGAGATCAACTTCATTCAGTTAATCAAATTAAGCATGCACATATGATCCATACCGTCGTTGTAATCAAGAGTCCTTATTGATAACTGATAAGAGATGAGAATTAGTGTGCACAACAGATATATAGTTTGAAGTCATTCTCGAGAGAAACATAAATCTTCGATATATATATATATGAAAAAAATCAATTTTCCACTATATTATTCAGGAAGTTCTAAATTTATTTTTCCAATTCAAGCCAAATTTAATATATAAATATTATTCTCTCTCTCTCTATCTAAGGGAAAGTAACACATTCTTCTTCAAATTCTTTGTTGAATCTCAAGCTTTTGACATTTCATGTTGGATCTTTTCCATTACTTGTATTTAAGATCCAAGTGTTTTTTTCTTTTAATTCGATTATGTGTTTAAAACTAGTATAACTAGCAGAAATGTGTATTTTGATAGGGGATAGTTTCTCTCTCTTCTAATTGATCAGGCAAAAATTTTGAGAGTTTGCTTGATTGCGAAGATAATCTTAGAATTATGATTTATCATGTCTTGCTCTATATAAGAGTTTTTTTATGATCAATAAAGTATCTTCTTGCAAAGAGTTGAAGATATATGAGAATTAAACATGTGCACAAATGTCAAATCATTAATTAGTTTTAAAGCTACTTTATTAACTAGAACATTATCAAAGATAAGTATCACATTTCTAAAATGAAACCCAAACTTGTATCTCATTTTCAAAGTATTTTTTTGTTGTTTTTCTAAAAATGCATGGAAATATATTTAAAAAAAAAATCGAATACAACTTTTGTTTAGAAATAAAAATAGTCAGTCTTACCATGAAACTTCGGTGCAACATAGGTACCTTTTGAATTTTAAACTCAATAACAACATGTGAAACTATCAAACATTTTGAGATTAATGGAATATACTAACAGTAATAAGCTACTAAATTTGAATTATGGTAATTGGACATATATACAATGTCAATTATGTAAATAAATGGGTTAATATGTAAAATTTGGCAAAGTTAGGACTTTAGTGTCAATTATGGATCTTTCTCATGGATTTGTAGTACTTACCATAGGGACAAAACGGTCGCTACGTTATGATTAGGTCTCAATCTCATTTAGATGATCATTTGATTGATAATTGATAAACCAAAATTCAGGTCCAAGAATCATCTTCGTCTTCGACTGATTTCTCGTGGACGGAATATATATGATTATACCTATGCGTGTTCACAACGATCTGGTGGAAGACGTGATTTTCCATGTTCTGATAGATTTACTGTTTTGATTACGAGTAATTGGCAATTTATTAGGAAAATGGACATTCATTCACGACCAAGTGGAAAGATCTCAGTTACAATTTCTAAAGATTCGTGATAACAAGGTTAGTCTGCTGGATCTCAAGACCTAAAAGAGATCTCTACGCTATGATTATGTTTTAATAGGGATAAAACGGTCTCTACGTAATGATTAATCCAATCTCATTTAGATTAGCAATTATCATTTTATTGAGTTCAATCATTTTAACATACTTAATCATTCTAGATTTACGGGTTCCAGATGGATTAATATATAAACGAACCCACCTAAATTAGTAAAAAAACATGCGACAACATCCTACTAAACATCTTAATTTACTCGAAACTTTCAAAAGAAAATTGACATCCATCATCCATCACATGTCTTAGAAAGAAACTCAAAATTAATATCACAAATCATAGAGTAATTTATGCACTATGTTATTAGAGACACATAGAATCATAAGCCAATGATGTTAAAACAGATCTTCATGGAGATGAATTCAAGTGTAGTCGTCGAAGACTAGTTTTCTCTAGTACTCAATCGTTTCCGAGTATATGCAAATTTGCTTTTAAATTTCAATATCATATTGTTTATTTTAGGAAGATACCCTTATATAACTAGCAGTTTACACTGAAATGTTGTTTTTATTCAATTGAGACAATATATAATTCTTTAACTCTTGTCTAAGAGTCTTTTTCGTATAAAAGTTACATCACTTAGTATCATAAAAGCCTATGCATGACTGACTCTTTATAAAAATATATTAAATTTATATCCGCGATATACCGCATGTCAATTGTTTTAATATAAATTTGTATCTTTTAAATTGTTTTCTATTTATAAAACTTTTATTTTTTGTAAGATTTGAAGTTGCTACTTTTTTGTTTATTTACTTTAAATTTGAGTTGTTTTTTTAAAATTTATTTGTTATTTTTGTTACAGTTTATAATATATTTAATGTTATCTTAGCATCGAATTATAAATACTTTAATCTTTAAAGTATATAAGTTTATCTTAATTTTTAAAATTAGCTTTTAACATGAGGGACTATGATTTAATTTTAAGGTAAAGCCAAAACCAAATATATATGAATTATCAAAACATGTTATCATACTTCATTTAATCGGTTTTACGATATGTTGAATTTAGTTGCGGTTTTTAGCACGTTGACCCACCGTAACCCGCTAATTGTAAACTGATAATTCTCGTACGGCCCGCATTAGAACTACAAGTTTTACGAATTAACCTGTAGATTTTGAAACTCAGAGAACAAAAAAAATACACATCATTCCAATAAATTTTATATTTTATTTACCTGCTTGTTTAAAAATGTGATAGATAAATCTACATAGAAAATAAAAACTAACAAAAACCAAAATTTCTTTATAATTTCTCATCCTCTTTTATAGTTTCATTTTTTGCTTGTTGAATATAACAGAAGATGGCACATTTTCTTGTTGTCGCATTACATTCAAATCATACAAACTAATAGATACAACAACGCATTATTTGGAGTTAACCCTACACGCAATGCAACAGGTCAAGACTTACAAAGAATCTCCATGAATAAATCTCACTCTTCTGCTTTCACTATTCGATAACCCTACACACATATACCAGAGTTAGAAGCACAATAAAATCAGAATGTTAGATAATAGTAAAAATCATCAAACATCAGAAACACTACATGAGGAGGCTCCATCTCCTCTTCATCCTCTGCCCGTACCACCATTCTCAGAAACATAATTGAGGTAAGGAGATGAAGACTTATGAGGCTCAGAAACATTGCAAACAGGTGTTAATGGCTGTATATACGGCGGAGACCAACCGAAGATACCCGTACAAATCATCTTTTTTTTACGGAGAATAATCACACTTTGAAAACCTCAACTCCATCGGTTTACTTTGGTAGGAAGAATATGATTCATAAATTAATTTATGATATTTATGAGAATGATAATATATCTATGCCTAAATATCTGCAAATTTGTTTCTCAGTTGATGATTTAATAAAATATCAGTATCTATATTTAACAATATTTGAATACTATAATAAAAAAGTTAGTTGCGATTATGTTACCTTAATAAAGCGAATATGAATAGTAAAATCAGTTATTCGGATAAAGCGAAGCGAATAATAAATATCTTCAAAAATTTGAATATTCGCTTCCTACCCAGATCTCCTAGGTAGGGTCAAAGGTTTTGAGAGTTTTACAAAGATGCACCTGAGATTAGGAATCCTTTCAATCAACCGAGGGCCAAAAATAATTATTTCTCATTGGTTTTTATACTGGAAATTAAATACGTTCAAATGTTTTCAAAAAGTCAACGATTAAATTATATTATATAATTATTTTAAAAAAACGTTTTACATCTTTTTTGTTGACAAAAAAAAACATATTTCCTGATTTAAATGTTTTCCAAATGAATTTACATCATCAGATCAACAATGCAAATTAAGAAGTTTTAACTTTTTGAGTGAGCAAAAAAAAAAGGCTGTTTAACTTTTAAGACGCTCCAGATATGGAATGAGCTCTAACCAAATTATTTCATTCGAAATATTATTATACACGGAACAAATTAGGGACTTTTAAGATCGTGTGACGACATTACAACACTGACTAGTGCCGTTGTTACTTTTATTGCTAACGTTTTAGGAGACATGTAAAAGGGAGATTTTGAACAGGCGATTCGAGCTAAAAGGATATAGAAGAAAACTTAAGTCTTCCATACATCATTACTGTAAAAGAAGTTTATGATTGAGGTAAGATAAAAGAGAGAGGCTACTTCATATATTTTTTTTCCAATCGCATAAAGATCCATGGTACCTAAACCATATGATAACTTTCAGGATGATTCATTCCCCCTCTAAAAGCTTGATAAAGCCCTGCTAAAAACAAACATAATAAACAAAAAAAATAAGCGAGAGACGATAACCAAAATGTAAGTTTCTAGTAACATTTCCTATTCCCTCACAAATGCTTACTAATAAGATGAAAACAAAAAATACACAATGTTCCAAACAATGTGTAACATGATGATCATTGATAGAATCACTATTCAAGTATCAAAACCTAGAGGGAAATAGGAGTAGACAATGTACCTTAATCAACCAGATAGAGACGTGCATTTGAAGCCATCTCTCACAAGTTCCTTTATTGCGTCTCTCAGTCTATGATAATCCGCAGGTTTATTGTAAACTTGAAAAGAAATACGCACATATCCAGTAATCGGATTAACCTCTCCATCTCCCGGTGGCCTGAAGTAAATCGGGATTTCAATACTGAACTTTTCTCTCAAAAGTGTTCTAAGCTTTTGAACATCCGATTCACTCGCCACTCCTAAACAAACCGGCAAACCAACCATGATCATACTCGCACACATCTCAGGAGGACAACCAAGCTGAGTCCCCCAAGACTTAACAAGCATTTCACCCATCTCAACAACACGCTCATGATTCCTCTTCTTAATACCATCAATCCCACCTTCAAACCGATTCACAAACTCCAATATCGAAGGCACAACCAACTGTGCACTGTAATCTCTAGTACCAACCCAAGAACTCTCAATAGCCAAACCATTCCCATACTCATTCGAAACAACGGGATGATGCAGATCAGTAGCAACACCGTTACTCGATTTCCTACAATACAAGAAAGCAACGGAAGGCGGCGCGAAGAACCACTTGTGGAGATTACTTGTGTAGAAATCAGCACCAATCTCCTTCATATCAACATCAACACAACCAATTCCATGAGCAGCGTCAACGAACACTTGGTCAACACCTTCTAATCTACAAATCTTCACAAGCTCTTTGATTGGAATCACAACACTTGGCATTGAAGTCACATGATCAATCAAAGCTAACCTAACTCTCCTACCGTTCGCTTTACCAGATTCTAAACCGTTTCTAAACCGGTTTATTATTTCATCCGCTGAGATAACCGGAAACGGTAATTGTACCTCGATGACGTGTCCACCGGAGCGTGTAACGTAAGCTTCGACGGATTTCTTAACGGAGCCGTAAGCGTAGTGAAGCATAACCACCGCGTCGCCTTTTTCGAATCGTCCTTCGCGGAAAGCCCAAGCGGTTTGTTGAAGAACGATAGCTGCAGCTGTCGTTGCGTTATCGACGATTGAGACTTCATCGTCGTGCTCGGCTTTGATTAAGCGTTTGATTACGGATCTAGATTCGGAGATTTTCGGTTTGAGTTCGTCGAAATAGAATCGATCTGGTTGACGGAGGAATTGGAGCTGCCAATCTCGTTGTAGAGCTAGGATTGAAGATGGACAACAACCGAAGCTTCCGTTGTTGATTCTCGCGAAAGATGGATCGTGATGAGAAAACTCTGATTCGATCTCGGAGGAAGAAATGAAATTCGGAGCAGAGATTTTGGGACGTTTGACGAAATCGGAAACTGATGATTCGATTCCGTTAGAGGAAGAGGAAGAGGAGGAGTAGCGTTTAGAGTGACGGTGGTGATATGAAGCTGTAGCCTCTTCAGGCGGAGACAGAGACGCCATTGATAAAGAGCTTTAGGAGGAGTAGTAATCAAATTGAAATTGAAATTCGAAAGAAGAGGAGAAATGAGGAATTGAGGAAATGTCTGCATTCATCATTGTTGATTTTACTTATTAAAAAGAGGATAAAGACAAGTGGTGAAAGTGCGGTGCCACGACGACTTGGGAAACTGTGACAATAAAAAGCTTCTTTTTTTTTGCTCTCTGTTGTCACGTGACATGCACGTGATTTGGGATGGTCACCTACCAAAGCACTTTCACTCACGTGTTAAATGATCTTGTTTTACTGATGTAGATGACACACTTCAACGGTTCTTTTGATATAATAAACAAACACACGAAATAAATTCGAAAGACAATGTTGTGTGGCATGGAAATGTTGTAAAAACTCTGTTTTTAAAATCCGTGAAAGGGACCATAAAATAGAATTACATTAAGGTACAATGATGTATCTTTAATCTTCGTCACTATCGTTGCCAAAAACCGATGCGATTGCTACTTTCGGCTTCTTGATACTGCTTGTGGGTTGGCTCTACAAAGATAAAACAGATCACAAGTTATCAGATGTTGAAGAAGGCAAAATGAACACTGTGACTATGTAGTAGTGATATTACATACTTTTGATATACTGCCACTTTTTGAAGAAAAGCCAAACTTCAATGTTTTCCTCTGATCTTGGACAGCGAGT
The DNA here is from genome assembly GCA_963555745.1 of Cardamine flexuosa. NCBI lineage: Eukaryota > Viridiplantae > Streptophyta > Magnoliopsida > Brassicales > Brassicaceae > Cardamine > Cardamine flexuosa. The sequence continues at coordinate 9,857,772 of OY743216.1, read as the reverse complement.
GGTGCAATCGTGGTCTTAGCCGGTGTAGAAACCGGGACATTCTCTGGATCTTCTTGCTGGTTCTGTTGAATCTGCTGTTGTTTACGAGCATCAGCCCTAAGAAGTTTAAATACATAACCTGGGTTAAGTCCAACGCATACAAAAAACTTCCAAAACATGTAAAGGGAACACATAAGACTAAAAACGTTTTGAGTACATTTTAGTTAACTCTCTTTCTTGACGCTGCTGCTCTCGCTTCTTCCTATCATCGCGGCTACTAGTACTGTGCATTTCTTTCATTTCTTTGAATCGCTGCATAATACCAAAACTTTGATGTTTTAGGCTTTGGAAAAGCTATAAAACAAGGACAAAGGATTTACCTTCTTATGGTTGTGATCGTATGAGCTCAAGTGACCTTCAAACTCCATCACCGTTCTATACTGTTTGCTACAGAGTTCACAAAAGAAGACTTTACGGATTTCTTTAACATCGCTTTGGATCTTCTGCTCACGTTCTGCTAGGACCTGGATTGTCATAATGGGCACGAAGCGGGCAGTAGAAAAGCCACCAACCAGGTAATAAAAGACTGCAGTTTTTTTTTTTTTTTTTTCCTTTCCTCATTACGATATTATCAACAACTACACACTCCTTTCTGTTCTTTTGGGTATCGTGTTTTGAGAAAGTTAAAGGCATGTACCTCCCGTTTCTTCGCAATTTCCTCAGTCTCTTCAATCTCGATATCAAGTTTCCTCCGCTGGATATTTTCCTCTGCAGTGAAATAATCATCTTCTTCTTGTTTCCCTAATCCGAGTCTTCGATCCCTGATACCAGACTTTATAGGCTCCGTGATACCTTAGTATCAAAAACCAAAAACAACACAAAAGATGAAACAACTCTAAATCAAACCAGTTTGTGAAAATTCTGGTTCACGCACACATAGACACACACACCTTGCTCTTGTTTTCCAAGACCTTTTCCTTTCCAACCCATTTTCTGAAGAAGACGAAACCCGACGTTTGAGGATGATATCTTCGTATCTAATGAAGCTTGCTCTACATCTTCCAAATCAACATTTTCAACTACCCTATGTGTAATTGGCAATCTAAACTCATCTGCTAACTCCTCTATAAAAGACTCTTGATTCATCTATACGAAGTTCAAGAAACACAATTAGCTAATAAAGCAAAGACTAAAAACACATAATACTAAATTTCAGCAAAATAATAACTTAATTGGAGATTGTGAAATTGACCTCATCCTTTTCATAAATACGTTTCTCTCTACTACTTGCTTCCGTCTTGCTTTCACGCCGTCTAATATCCATTGCTCTATATCAAAACCTAAAACCCATTGAACAATCACAGCAATTAGGGTTTCTGAATCAAAGCGATTCAAATCGATTCTGATTAATAATTACAAGACCTACAATTAGGGTATCTCCAATTTATTTGCTTTGAGATTAAATACACAAAGCTTGGAGGCGAAAGCACTATTTGATCGGAATTGAATAAGCTTACCTGAGAGTTTTAAGAGGGGAAGAGAGAGAACGCCGGCGGAGAGCGAGAAAGAACAACGAACGACGATGAATTTTCCTTTTCTTTTTAGCAGGCCAAGAGGTTTTAGTATTGGGCCTATAATAAGCCATTTTGGCCCAAACCAAATATGATTAAAACAATATAATTGGGATAAGAGTTTTTCATAAAATAAATTAATTAGAAAACTATTAAAAAAAGTTTAACTGCTGAAAAAGTAAAATTTGAAAGGAAATTATTCTGGCACAAGTTGGGGAACTTTGTTTCCTCAAAATTGTATCTTTTCTTCTGAAGTATTTTATTAAAAATAAATTAAAAGGTTGAAATTTACATTCGTTCATATGATTGGTCATGACAAAAAGAAGGGTGACTTTTGTAATGGCTCATATTGGGTGTTAGAGAGCTTAGTGGATAACTTTTACTTTGATATATATACTATCTTTGGAGTATGCTTTATCTGAAATGCCATGTTTATGTTAATTCTGAATATTTTAAACTATTTATATATAAAAAAATTAAATATGCATGGTCGATTGTCTCGTGTGAAACTAATTAATTTCAAAAAACATATGACAACATTAGGATCAATAAGATCTGATCTATAGTCTAAACCTTATTTCGCGGGATAACACGACTTATAGTGGAGTTTAATTTTAATGAAAAAGCTACAAAAATAGATTGTTAACCACTTAACTAAAAACACTTGACTAATTAGTTTCAAATTACTAAATAGTTTATTTTAGAATTTTTAACTTATCCATCGTTTTGGATTGTTAGCCCAAAACCACATTGATAGTAGGGTGAGCTTTTAAATGTTTGGTATATTAATGTGGTTCATTTTAAATACTCCAAAATAACTTCTTTGGAGTCTTAAAAAAGTGCTATTATGTCGACATTATTAACCCCAAAACGAGTGTATTGTTTTCTTCATAACACTTCATCTAGTTCCAAATGATTATGGTGTAACCGAGACGATAATTATAATTATGTTTCTTTATTTCCACAAAATCAGCCAAAAGTGAAAACCAATCAAGATTAACTCATTCAAATCCGAAAAGAATCAAACTTTTTCTTTCTTTTATATTCCCTGTCAAATTCCATAGCAAACTTTGTTTGGTGGTGGATTACTTATGCTTTAATGATAGCTAAAAAAATACAGTTTATAGGCGAAAAGATTACTAGAGAAGATTAGGATATTTGTATGAAAAAGGTCTACTATATATATTAATAAAATTATAATAGTTAAATTGTTATTATGGAGATTGAAGCTGTTGAATATATTCCACAAAGAAGGAAAACGAAAGAGGAAGTGTTCTTTGTCATATATTAAAAAAAAACATTTTGAGTGTTTTATTCTTTGACAGATTCCTTTGCATTTGTCTTTTGACTGCTTCCTCTTCTATCTTCCTTAATTGTATATTATTATTGGACATCCTCTACAAATAAACATTAGTTAATGATAAAACAGAAAATTAATTATTTTCTTAAAAAGGGAGTAGTATAAAGTCTTCTAGGTAATGTAATAAAAAGTCCTATATTCTTTTCAATAATACGAACTGTATTAAAGCAGTTTAGAAGCCCAAAAGAGCGGTGAAATTCTGAGAAATGTAAAATCAGTAGAGTTTAAATTGTATATAAATATATAAAAAGGAGAAAAAACTATAATCCTCACGAACTCATCAAGAAGGTGATTATTTTTTAGGAAGAATATGAAGTGATGCCAAAATACGAAGAAAAACCATAATAATATGGAGTTTCTGTTACGAAATCTTTCATTTAAAAAAAATAAAGTATCAATAATCAAACAAAGATAAAATCCAACTGATAAAATACTGAAGTCCATAGGTAAAATAATCGAATAGTTACAATTGCAGTTTATTGATTGAATATAATTTACTTAAACATTTAAAGCCTAGGCTAACATGTTTAACAGTTAACATACACACACATTGTTTTTTTTTTTTTTTCCCTCTTAAAACACACACACACACACATAAACCAGATGTTTCAAATGCCCATTTATATTAAAATGTGAAACATAAGGAGGTGTATTGAACTGAATATATGGAGAGATTTGAGTTTTAATGAGTTTTGAGAGGATTTGATGAAATTTTGGTGAATTAGGAATTTTGTTATTAAATTTTCTGAAATCTCTTCTACAACTATGAGATTTGGTTCTTTGTATTTTTAACTAAGAAATCTTCTCAAATATTTCTGAAACTTTTAAATCAAATCATAATCATATTTTCAATAACAGTGAATTTGAGTGTATAATTTAAAATCATTAATCCAATAACACTAGATTTTAAATGATATTTTATAATTTATATTTCAATAACACATGATTTGTCATTTAAATTTAAATCCCACCAAATACTCATTTTAATACACCCCTCATAGTACCTTCAGGAAAAAAGATTTAAATTTAGAAGTTGCATGTGATTAACCAAGGTCCGAAGGTATATATACTATATATATCAATCAGCTACAAAATTGACATGTTAACATAAATATACAAATAAGGGTTTCTGTAAAGCCAAAAGTAAATCGTGACACTAACCTTATATAGGGATTTACATTGACTAAAATTTTGGAAGATTCTAAATGTGGTAGAGTTTGGCATTTCGTTGAAAATTTTGAGAGAGCAATATCTAGAAGCATAATTTATTTAGGAGAAGAAAGTAAGAACCAACAAAGAAACAGTACGTGTTTAGACTTTTATTACCATAATACTATCTTTTTTATATAGCGAAACATACAATAATACACACTTTTTGTTTGATTCGATTACTCTTAATAAAAAAATGTTTGAAGGAAAGTTCAAAAGAAAAGACTAATAAAGAAACAGAGAACTTGGATGCTTTGCGGAGGAATTATGGAAATAAAATAAATGGACAGACCAAAGACTCTTAATGTTAACACTGTCCCATTTGAGATTGGGCTTGTCTGATAAAATCTCAACAACCGTCCGATTGTAATACCAGATTCCACGTTTCTTAATCTTCATCTTCCCTTTCAGATTCTCGAATAATATCTCAGTGACTATGATTTTCTTTACGTTGGGTTCAGTTGTATACAGTATATGATTTAAATTTAAACGTGGCAAAATAATTATACAAATACAGCTCGTTAACTGATAGATCAGTTAGACAATTTAATTATACAATAACAGTTTGTTAATATAGCTGAATTAGTATATGATATCGGAGGGTTATACAAGGCTTACTAGCTAGCACTGTCGAGTCGGTTAATAACACTACTAAATGAGAAATTACATGAACCACACGAATCTGTTAGGAAAAAATTTCAAGGTCACCATATATAATTTTTTATTTTTGTACAATTCCTATTTTTATTTTTGCCGTCTCCTAATTAAATTCTTTAGAAGGGTGATTTGTGTTTTAAATGTGGTACCAATTAAATATTTTGAGTTATTTGAGTTATCTTTTCGCTATAATATTTGAAATATAAAATTATATGTCTAATTTGTTAGTTAAAAATATAAAAATCGAATTACATGGCTTGGAGGATTATTACAAAGAATTTTAATAATAAATCATATAAAAGATTAACATTTGAACGAGTCTGGATCCTAGCCTTACTATCTTTTCCCTCACAAAAACAAAATCATAGAATTTCAGCAGTTGTTATACACTTATGTTTGTATTACTTATAGAAGCAAATTCTATATACTGTATTTTTTTATCTCACCAAATTCTATATCTACCATAAAAAAATTCATATTTCGAATATACTTGTACTTATGTAAACCCTAACTCTTACAACATGTTATGTGTACCGATAACCTGATGTTTTATTAAACAAACATAGACTATATAAATATTTTTTTATAAAAACAAAGTACATAATTTTAGGTAAATAAATTTATTATAGGTAAATATATTGATATAACATTACATTATGTGTCTGTTTAAGAGCTTAAAACATGAGAAACAAACAAATAGCTTGAAAACACACACAATAGAGAAAGAGATAATAACGAGCACTTGAAAAAATTTAAGAATATTTTCGTTCTATTTGACCAAAAAAAGATATATATATATATATATACTGTATATGTATATTTTTCGTCTGATTGTTCACGAAAATGGTAATTCATAAAATTTTGTCGAGTAGACGACTATCTCATTTGTTAAATATAAAAATAGTTTTATGGTATAAAACCTAACTATAAACTGGATAAAAGAATAGGTCCAAATAATTGGAAGCGATAAATAAAGTCATTTACAAGCGACATACGAAAAATACGTGGGACAACAAGGTAAAGAAACAACACTAAACCAAACTTTAATTCGGTTTGATAACTTCTAAAAAAGACCAACCAAGATTCGAACCAAACCGGACCCAACAAGAAACCCCATAAAATGCTGTTTGGCTCAGTCACCTTATAAATAACTCCCCAACCCATCTCTCTACATAAACACAAACACATCAAACTAACGCAACCATTAAAGATTTAAAGTTACCAAGTTTTTCTTCAATCTTAATTAGTATTCTTGTTCTATCTTTATCATGGGAGGTAAAAACAGAAAGAAGTTCTCGCTCTTCAGCTTCTTTAAATCAAGAAGATCATCATCTCATAGAGTTGAAGCAGACGCATCGTGGGACGACGGCGTTTACACAAGAAAGGCTTGGGCCAGCGACGAGGACAAGCGTTATTGGGTGGCTGAGCCAGGTATTGACCGTAAAGCTTCTGCCTTCATCGCCAAGTTCCATGCCTCTCGTGTCTCTGAGTCCGAACGTCAAACTATCCCTCCTTGCCAATCTCATCATGACTAGCCATCATCATCGTAATCACCATGATCATGATGATGATGCATGAATGAAAGCTAAGGGCTTATTTAGTTTGGTTCTATGTATATTGTGTTTTCTTTTGTATTGTGATCATGTCCTTACGATTATTTGTTTATAAAAGGTCTTATATGTAGTTTAAAATCGTTCTCTACAATTTATACTTAGAATGAACTCGACATCTTAAAGTTTATAACATGCAATTTCACCGACACGTTTAGGTGTTGAACATATATATTTTACCAACACTCTAACAAACGATCACTAAATAAATGACATATGATCAAGAACAACATGTTAAAGCCGTACGCGGTACTAAGATAATCACATTAATATGTGCCAGTGAAAGTTAAGATCTTGCACTATTATTTCATGTATATTAATTATCTCTATAGACTCTAGTAATTAGTACTGCATTAACAACTAATTTTATAAACAAAAAAGGGTACTTACAATAACAATCCCACAATAAATTTTCCTTCCGTTTGACTTTGAGAAAACAGTTTAGCTCTACTCTAAAACCAACGCGAAATCAGTAAATCCTTAATCTAACAAAATCTGGTAACGTACTAAAGATTTTAGTAGCCAATATTGTAACATTTGTTCTCTTTTGTTTTTTTGTTTTTTAACTTTACATACTTACATTTTTACTATAGTAAATAGCAAGTAAGAAACGATTATACTATTTTGTTGAGATTTATTATTAAGCACAAAGACTTGGAGCCAGCTGTAGAATCTAGAACAATATGTGGATGATATTAATTTCCCACATATATTGTAGTTTGTACACAAAGGTACATTTCTAAGAGTACATTTATTCTTCAACTTTTCTGTCTTCCTCTCACCTTCCTTTGCCTATTGTTTTTACAACTATCCCTTTATTTTCCCCTTTTTTTAGTTTATTATAATAGTCACTTATTAATCTCCTTTTTTACTGACCATGATTTTTAGCCCAATAACATGTGGTAAATAGTATTATTGCATGTTTTTTAATTTTTTTCACATTTATTCTAATTTCAGTAATTACAAAAGAGAGAAAAATGAAACACCGGAAGTATATATTAGTTGCAGTATGGTCTGTGTACATTTCTTCAGATGTTCTTGAGGGTGAAGGTGAAGTGAATATTATTAGCCTCAAGTTCTTATTTACTAAAAGTAACATCGGAATCATAAAAAAGACATTGGAAGTATTAGTTGCAGTATCTTTGCAATTGAATGATTCGTTCATAGCCAATACTCTCTATCTCTATTGGCTACTTAATTAATTTGATATTTTTGTATATTTTCTTTACTTGAGCGATGAGTAGCACTTAACTTTTTACTCAATTACAAAATAAAAACATATGTAAACAGATGGAAAACAATCTGAAATAACTTTCTGATCAGAGTACCAACTTGTATGGTTTGAGGCCACCCGGAAATAAGATCAAACCGGCTATACAAATCGGTCACATTAAAAGTCTGGAAAATCAAACTTTACTGTTTTGTCCAGCGAAGGATTTACCGCAAATATTATAACTCAATAATCAATTTACACTAACACAAATGAAGGAACAGACACAATAAATTTGATATTATTATCATAAAGAGGTAATGCTAACTTTTACTCGATCTGTTTATTATATTAACTACGCTGTACGCACTATGCTAGATGATGGAAGGACACAAATAAACTGAAAAGAATAATTATTACTCCCTCTATTTATAAATAAGTATCATTTTATATCTTTTTACACATAATAAATTTTTTATTAAATTTGTTATTTTATTCCTAATTAATATACTTTAGAATTTTTGTTATTAGTTAATGTATTTAAACAATAGGAATAAAACTGGAAAATATATAAACATTTACATTAAAACTCGAAAATGATATTTAATTTTAAATAAAAATTTAATCCTAAAACATCACTTATTTATAAATGGAGAGAGTAGTAATTACTGTTGCATCTATAATTGTTAAACTTTTTTTATGGGTTGGATTCTTTTTAGTTTCCAAGAGATTCACTTACATTGGGAGAATTTAATTGACAAGTTAGTGAGAATGATAATATCAAAAGTATTCGAAATTATCTATGAAAAATAGTTTATCTATTTCGTAATAAGTGTTGTTTTGATATCCTTCACACGTACTGAAAAACATGTTACCAAGTTTCATTTAAATCCTAAAAAACAAGTAGATATTTGGCATTCTTTTCAATATATATATATATATATATATATATATTCTATTTTAACTTAAGGTTAAATCATGTAATTTGTTCCAAATTTTTATTTTAAAAAATGGAATTTATTTTGAGACAAAAAAAAAGTTAACACTTATTTAAAAACAGAATGAGTATAATATCATTTCATTAAAAACGGAAAACAACACTCTATAATCCACAATGTTTTAAATTTATGGAAACACACAAATGTTGCATTTTGAAAACAACATATCAAATTGGTCTTGTATCCAATATATATATATGTGTGTGCGGAAAATCCTAAATTTATGGTTATGACACAAAGATTAAAAAAAAAAAGACCAACTAAACACATAATTAATCATATTCTTTTTATCTTTAGGGTTAGTTCCCCAATCATAATCCATCACCTAGATCACTTAAACCAAAGTTTAGCTTATTCATGTAATAAACGGTAAGAAATGTGAATAACTGATTGTACGCTAGGGTAACTTGGGTTTTGTCCTAACTTGAAGATCATTCGATCAAGTAGACAATATAGAGATTCATGTTTTTGTGTCTAGCTATGGATGGTTTTAATTTGTTTTAGATTTGAAAGATAATCTAAGATTCACTTTTAAATAGAGATATTCGTAATGCCAAGATTTTTTGTCTGATGTATAGAGAAAGTGTCAATGTCTAGAGACTCTACTACAAGATATTGAGAATATGGTGCTTCACTTTATTAATTTATAGTTCTTGACCTAAAACAATATTATTGAGCTGGACCTAATGCAAAATAATGAAATATCAAAATTTTATTAAAGTCAACTTTAGGGACATTATTATCATTTTTAATTAATTTATGAAATTGTATTTGGAAGTAAACAACTTAACAGACTAATTAAAAAAAAAAAAAACACAGAATTCCTGAAGACATAGTTTTATAGATATTTATTTGTCACAAATTTTGAAGATGCGATAACTATTCGTTAACTTTCTTTACGTGTTCAAATCAATAACAGAACCAAATAGTAATGTAATTTCTCGATCTATGCTATTTACCATCCGTTCAAAACATATCACATTTTCGAAACGAAAACACATATAATCATCCAAGAATAGTGCTCTCTCCTATTTCATGATGTGGTCTAAATATTCTTCGGTAGGGTTTATTTATGCTTAGACCTACAAGGCTACAAAACAAAAGACAAGCTAGAGTATAAGTAGGCTATAATTGTATGAAATTTGTTCTGAAAAAACAGATTCATGCTTTGAAGATCAAGTCAAGCCCATCAATTTGGCTTTAAAACGCTTTCTGTCAAAATGGACAAGACATGACTTCCTTCGTGTCTTTCGTATTAGAACCAACCATCTAAAAATCTCTCTTCCTTTTTTATTATATATAATTTGTTCAGTTTTAACTTTTTGTCTGGGATTTGATTTTTGTTTTCTTTTGAGTATCTATTTAATTTACAGAATCATAGGAACTTAATAATTAGATGAATAAAGGGTTCGAATAAAAACTTCAACCGGACAGTGTAAAAGCAAAAAGAAGGCCGAAATCTTGCTAGCAATTGTTGTTGAAAGATACAATTCTGACCTAACTCGATAAAAGTTGTCTTTTGAATCGAAAAATCTAAATGTGAATTTGACCGATGTGATGACTTTTTTTCGTTAAGGACTTGCATGTTGATCTTCGGTAATTATAACGTATTAATACAAAAACAAAGCAAAAGAAAAAAGAGGCTGATACAAGTAATTAACGAGTTCAAATTCTCCATTTGAGAACTCTGGTTCGGTAGAAATTTACTTCAATTCTGTTTGAATATAAAAATTCATTTATATCAATACGATAAACAAAAGATGATGTGTAAATCAGAAAAGTATATTAGTATGTTAAGTGTACTATAATAAGTCTTTTTTGTTTTATAAACTATAATAAGTCTATAACCGTAACAACTCCTTTGGCTTTTGGCTTTGATACTCTATTACTCTGGTTCTTCTAACCAAAAGCTTAACCGATTCCACCTCTCAATTCGTCTTTAGCCAATTCGCTTCCCGGGTTTATATCAGTACAAATTACAAACGAAACCGAGAATGTGGTCACTCCACGCTCTTAATAATCTCACATATCTCATTTTGTTTGGAATACTTATATATTATATGACTATAGGCCTTGGCAAAAAAACGGAATCCGAAATACCGAATCGAACCAGAATTAACAAAATATCTGAATGGGTTTGAAATTTCTATATCCAAAAAATCGAACTCGAATAATCGGAACTGAACCAAAAAATGAATAGATATCCAAAATACTATCCGAAATAAAATTATGTACCAAACAAATAAATTATTTTTAGAACTGATACAACCCAATTTCATTATAATTATAAACTCAAAAATAGCAATTATTTTAAAACTAAAATAACAAAAATACCTAAATAACATAGTAACATCATATTCTTAATTATATTTATGAAAAATTAACCAATTTTTTTTCAAATTTAACCAAGTTTGTAGTTTTCTTCTAATATTTGGGATACCCAAACATGATCCGAACGCGAACCAAAAATTATAAATACCCAAATGGATATTACAGTTCTAAATCCGAAAACACAAAAACTTGAACCGAACCCGAATCGATACCCGAGTGTCCATGACTATATATGAGTGTATAAAGTTAATGTAACTTAATACCAAATTCTATTAGGGTTAAAAATTAGTGTAGACTTTTTTTTGTGCAATACTGATTTGATGATTTGATTTAAATAATTGGCCTAGCCCAAATCCATTACATATTTTCTTAAGGCTTCTTGTGTTAAGAAGTTAGTCTAACTATTAGCATTTCTCTCGATAAAAGAGAAAACTTCAATGATAGTTGCAAGATATCATAAAGGATTCTGTGAAACTTCTTTGATGGTAGATAATGGTCTTGATTACTTTTTGGGAATTGGAGGCGATTGAAATCTTGGAGATATATCGTTCGGTAGCTTCCCTGAGAGCGAGTAAGACTGCATTTGATTCAGCTACCAGAGGTGATCGACACAAGTTTGAGGTTGAGTTTGAGGTTTAGTTTGAGGGTGAGAATACTCAACCTACAGATGGATCTACAGCAACATGCCAAAATTAATGTAGACATGTTATATCATTGCACTTATTAAAGACTGAAATTACTAGGACTGTAGCTTAGAAAACCAAAAGGATATATCATTGCACATTCTAAATGAGTAAATATAATTTTTTTTAATATTTGAAAAACAACCTCCATGAACGATTCCATGATAAACAATTATACTCCACCATAAAGATTTATAGTAGTCGATCGGCATGCACCATAGGAGTATAATGGATTAACATACATGATCACGACGAATAATTCCATCTGCACCATGATGTAGATTAGCAAGTTTATCTTCAATAATCTGCATAATTTTATATTTTCCAAAAATCGAATCCTAGATATAGTGTATGCGTTTAATAAACATTTGGATTTTAAGTACAATATTGACAAAGATAAACAACATATATCATCACAATCTTTGAAGATCTTCTCAAGTTGATCATTGACTCCACATCGGTTATATAAAGAGACTAGCACTACTATATAAGAGATATGAGTTAATCTACTCATTGCTAATTGGTTTTGAGTAAGAGTTTAATAGAACTTAACATGGTATAAGAGTCTCGACCCAAAAATTGTGGTCCAAAAAGGATTGTTACTGCTTCTAAAGTGGGATTCGGTTCGAGATGAGATGATAAGAAGCATCACTTCGAAAGATCGTGTTAGAATCCCACATCGGTTATCTCTAATAGCAATAATATATATATAGCCATCATCTTTAGGGGGGGGGGGAGCGTGTTATAATCTCACATTGTTTATCTCTAATTGCAATAATATATATGTATATTATTACTATTAAAATTGTACTGCTATATGTGGATTGGTCTCCATTCAAAAATTAAGTACATATAGTAACAAATCCGGTGTTAGAGTTATAGAGTCCCGAGTTCGAGTATTTCACTTTCTAATTTTGTTACTATTTTCAGTTTCTCTTTTAACCAAAATAAAAATTATAAATATACCTTTATCTTTTTCCGCCTGAGAATCACCTTTGTAAACCCTAATTTTCGCCGCCGCTTTAGATTTTTTATTTTGTTTGCTTGTTATTCTTACAGATTTTATTCTATTTCATTATATCTACAAAGAAACATAAGATTTTGAACTCAAATGGCTGAAGAAAGTGAAACTGTGGCTGCTCTTTGCCACCAAGGCCCTAAGATCTGATTAAACGGCCGACAAACCTGCATTTTTAAACATGGGAAAGTTCTAAAGCGTGTTTCTTTAATGGAAAATGCAATAACAAGTCGGGTCAAGTAATCTATGGGTATTGGATATTTTTGCTGACCCAAGAATTGTGGACCAAAAAAGGCTTATTACCGGTCCTAAAGTGGGGTTCGGTTCGAGATGGGATGATAAGAGACATCATCTTGAAATGTCGTGTTAGAATCCCACATCGGGTATTTCTAATAGCAATAATATATATATATATATATATATATATATATATGTCCATCATCTTGAGGACGTACTAGAATCCCACATCGGTTATTTATAATTGCAATAATATATATGTATATTATTACTATTAAAACTGTATTGCTACATGTGGATTGGTCTCTGTTCAGAAATTAAGTACATATAGTAACAAATCCGGTGTTAGAGTTTTAGAGTCTCGAGTTCGAGTCTTTCACTTCCTCATTTTGTTATTATTTTCAGTTTCTCTTTTAACAAAAATAAAAAATTACAAACATACTCTTTTCTCTTTCCTCGTGAGAATCACCTTTGTAAACCCTAGTTTTCACCGCCGCTTTAGATTTTTCATTTTGTTTGCTTGTTATTCTTATGGGTTTTATTATATTTCATTATATCTACAAAGAAACATAGGATTTCAAGCTCAAATGACCGAAGAAAGTGAAACTGTGGCTGCTCTTTGCCACCAAGGGCCTAAGTGATACACAAAGTTTTAACCCTAAATAAACTACTGCAAGTGCACAGCAAATGTTGTAGTAATGTAGGGATTGAATCCACAAGGACCAAAGTTACACTACGATTCTTTGAGATTGAAACTAAGTTAAGACAATGATATGATTGTCGTTGTGATTTAAAACAAAAATAGCAAATAAAAATGATGTAAACTATGAATTTAAAGGCGCTAGGTCAAGGGATATTCGCGGGAATTCAGAGATCAAGAATCAGGAAATTATTCAGGGAAAATATAAGTACTATCTCAACCCAAACATCAATGTATAACCAATCCAGTGTTGTTGTATCAATTACTTTGTCTAGCAACCTAAGTGTCTAAACTGTCGTTTGAACTTAGAATTGTAAACAAGCATTAACGAGAAGGTTCAATATGTTCACAGATAGCCTTAGTATCAGATTTCGTTGGCTAAGGACAATCCGCTCATCTATGTTCTTTTCAAGCAATCTATAACACTTTTGATGAATAGATTAAACCGAAGATCAGAAATTAGGTAGTTAATCTAATTCCAGCAGTGACATCAACAGTAGATGAAGATATAATAAGATGATTCCCTATCTATGCCCAATTCATTGATTTATAAATTATTTTGAAAACCCTAAACCTAACTATGGATCTAATCAGACATGGAAGCAGAGAGAACACAAAGAGATAAAGAAGAACTCATAATCAACATAATATAAATCCAAAAGGGTTTATAAATCTTCTCAAGAGATAGAGAGTCAGAGATTTCCTCTCCCAAAGCAATATGTCTCAATAGAAAATAAAGCATAGCCTAAACAATGGCTGAAAAATAGAAAATATATGTCTAAATACGTTCTGGGTCGAAACTAAACCAAAATAGGAAAATAAACCGAAAGTTCCTTTTTCTGCGTTTTGGTTAAAACAAGGCTGGATCGATCGATCCGGGAGTGGAACGATCGATCTATTGTGTTCTGATCGATCTGTAACGATCTGCAAATTTCTTGAGAGGTTGGATCGATCAATCCAAGTATGGATCGATTGATCTGAGGTGGAAACGATCGTTCTGAGCTCCGAAACACTCCATTTCAAGTTGTATTGCTTCCATCCTTGTTCCATACGCATAAAACTCCATCAAAATGTGTTTTAACCTGATAAGACTAAAAAAACATAGAAACTACTCCAAAAACCTCTTCAAAAACAACTTATAAAACATGAAATATGCAATACATCACTAAGCTCCGATTAAACGACCGGTGGAACTGCAATTTTAAACATGAAAATATTCTAAAGCGTGTCTCTTTAATGGACAATGCAATAACAAGTCGGGTCAAGTTAACTATGGGTATTGACATCATCTTGAAAGGTCATCTTAGAATCTCACATCGGTTATATCTAATAACAGTAATATATATTTAGGCATCATCTTGAGGGCGTGCTAGAATCCCACATCGGTTATCTCTAATTGCAATAATATATATGTATATTATTACTATTAAAACCATATTGCTATATGTGGATTGGTCTCCATTCAAAAATTAAGTACATATAGTAACAAATCCGGTGTTAGAGTTTTAGAGTCCTGAGTTCGAGTCTTTCACTTCCTAGTTTTGTTATTATTTTCAATTTATCTTTTAACAAAAATAAAAAATTTACAAATATACCTTTCTCTTTTTCCTTGTGAGAATCACCTTTGTAAATCCTAATTTTCACCGCCGCTTTAGATTTTTCATTTTGTTTGCTTGTTATCCTTATGGCTTTTATTATGTTTCATTATATCTACAAAGAAACATAGGATTTCAAACTCAAATGACTGAAGAAAGTGAAACTGTGGCTGCTCTTTGCCACCAAGGGCCTAAGCTCCGATTAAACGACCGGCGGAACTGCATTTTTAAACATGAAAAAAATCTAAAGCATGTCTCTTTAATAGACAATGCAAATAACAAGTCGGGTCAAGTTAACTATGGGTATTGGATATTTTTTCTGACCCATGAATTGTAATCCAAGAAGGTCTTATTACCGGTTCTAAAGTGGGATTCGGTTTAAGATGGGAGGATAAGAGGCATCATATCGAAAGGTCGTGTTAGAATCCCACATAGGTTATATCTAATAGCAGTAATATATATATAGTCATCATCTTGAGGGCGTGCTAAAATCCCACATCGATTATCTCTAATTGCAATAATATATATGTATATTTTTACTATTAAAACTGTATTCCTATATGTGGATTGGTCTCTATTCAAAAATTAAGTACATATAGTAACAAATCTGGTGTTGGGTGTTAGAGTTTTAGAGTCCCAAATTTGAGTCTTTCGTTTCTTAATTTTGTTATTATTTTCAATTTCTCTTTTAACAAAAATAAGAAAATTACAAATATACCCTTATCTTTTTCCTGGTGAGAATTCTGTTTGTAAACCCTAATTTTCGCTGCCGCTTTAGAATTTTCATTTTTTGCTTATTATTCTTGTGGCCTTTATTCTATTTCATTATACAAAAGAACATAAGATTTCAAACTTAAATGGCCGAAGAAGATGAAATCATGGCGGCTCTTTGCCACCAAGAGCTTAACTGTCGGTTAAAAAAGCCGGTGAAACTACATTTTTAAACATGTAAGAAATTTAAGACATGTCTCTATAATATAGAATGCAAATAACAAGTCGGGTCAAGTAAACTATGGATATTCAATTTTTTTTGCATATATACTTAAACCGAGAGAGTAACAAGATGGTGGGTATTTATTATGTGCCCAGCCCAAGCCCTTTGTGAAGACATATCGTTCCAGTGAAATGGAAGTTTTATTCAAGAAAAACGATTACATGTCAAACGAACACACATGTAACTAAAACAGACTCAACTCAAACACTAAAACAAAGACGACGACGAAACATGACTCAAACAAACAACGAAGACACGAAAAACAAACATAAACCAAAGGTCTCTCACGATGCTCGCAAACATCAACCCATCTGGTCACCATTGTTTACTCCTTATTAAGATCCAAATTCAACATGCTCTGTTTCAGAGTCAGAGTATTCTCAATCTGAATACGAATCCTATCGTAAAATTCAGCTGCAGAAGAGCCCATATCAACCACAGGCATAGGCATGAAATTAGCTGTTGTCACAGCACCAACACCAGCAACAGCAGCAGCAGCAGCACCCACAGCAGCAGCACCAGCACCAGCACCCACAGCAGCAGCACCAGCACCCGCACCAGCACCAGCACCACCACCAGCACCAACACCACCAGCAGCAGCAGCAGCAGCAGCACGCGCACCAGCAGCAGCAGCAGCAGCACGCGCACCAGCAGCAGCAGCAGCAGCACGTGCACCAGCACGCGCACGCCCACCAGCAACAGAGGAGGGAGGCGGAACATCATTGGTCTTAGCAATCTCCATATTATGATTAACCTCCTTGAGATATTGGTCAATGACACGAAAAAGATCTGGAAGAACACTTTTGTCAACATGATCAAGAGAAAATTTGCCACTCATAATACCAAATATAAGCTCGGTCATCTCAAGCTCTCTGTTCTCTCTGCGCAGCCTCCTCAAAGAGTCAGCTGCTTTGGAGATCCTCTGTTGGAGATAGCTCTCGAGGTTCACCATCTTCTTGGTCTTGTCCATCGGCGGGAGCATGTTCCACTGGGATACAATCCTGTTAGCACCCTCTCTCGTTGGCCACACCTGTGTGTTCAATTCATAGTCACTATTCATGAACACACAGACTGGGACACCGCAGAGAGTGGCCAACTCGTGAGATTTCTTCAAAAGCCCACTCTTTCTTTTCTTGTAAGTTGATTTTCTGGCTGTTTCATTTTCAATAAAAGCCATTTTCACTTTCTGTCTCGTCATGACTCTCTCTTTTTTTTTCTTTCTTTTTTTCCTTTTCTTTTTTTTTGTTTTTGTTTGTTATAATTTTTGAAGGGGGATATTGGTGGTATTTATAAGATTTTCTGAGAGTTTGAATTAAATTTTAGGAACTTTTCTTATCTAAATCTAGCATATATATCATACCTAATAAGGGGACATTATAACTGTGAATAAATTCAAATGGAAATAAAGAATTAAATATATATATATATAGAAGTAAATTTACAATTAAATTGTGAAGAAAAGAGTTTTTTTTTTTCAATTACCAATTATATATGGATTATTATATAAATATAATATCTAGGTGGGGTAACTTTTTTTTAATGGTAGATATTCTTGAATGACATATATTGTGAAAATGATTTTTCGGGTTATTCGAATAATAATAACAATACACTTTTTCGGAAAAATAAACCTTAAAATTAGTTTAAAAGAAAATTGAAATCTATAAAGAGATAAATGAGAAAGGAATCTAGTTTTTCTTTTGTCAAAAATATGCAATATGGGGATTTAAAAAATAATCTAGCATATTTTGCTTGTCCATAAAACAATAACAATATTTTTACTCGGCAAACAAAATGTAAAAAAATGGTCAAATTAATTAGAAACAGAATTTGAATTCTTTGAAGGGATAATTAAGAAATAAATCTTATATTTTTCTTGGTCAACAACAGTAATAGGTATATTTAGATACGGATGCTGACACGACAACAGCGTGTATTTGTTATCATGAAAACACCTGTAACATGTTTCCTCGACAAAATGAAAACTAAAAAGTGGTCAAAAAGATTTGAAACTAAAAGTCCATTTTTAAGGAGATAATTAAGAAACAAATCTTATATTTTTCATGGTCAATAACATGCAATATGCGGAAAGCTAGAAACTGATGCAACAACATAAATCACTAGACTATCTTCAGGGGCGGATCCATCCAAAATTACCAATGAGCCCAAAAGTGTTGTTAGAAAGGATCGAACCAGCCACCTCAAAGGTCTAGTGGGTACACAATCAACTACATTGTCATTTCCATTACATTATCCTATGTAAAAACTTGAAAGACATTTTTTTTAATTTATGCTCAACAAAAAAAATTATGTACAAGTGGAACCCAACAAAGATTAAAGATGATCGAATACATGAACACAAATAGTTATGCCGATGGGACTTCAAACCATTTCTGTAAAAGGCCTTCCAGCTTATGTGGGTGCTTATTTGCTAGTGAAGAGATACGATTCCGTATCGCTTTGTTGATAATCTGAACCAGTTGAGAAGAATCCTTCCAGCCGTTATTGTATCTTCTTGAGTTCCGCTCCCACCATAAGTGTTAAATGGTAGCATGAAAACATAATCGCACGAATATGAAATTCAACTGGTTTGTAGTTTGATGATGAAATATGAGATAGCGTATCCGACCCATCTGTAGAGGCATTGTAGCGCCCTTGAACTGCTCTATGACCGATGTGGTCTAGTGGCAACCCGAGTGGCGATCTACTGGAACGATCACGGATCAGTTCAATCATTTTCCCCAAAGTTTCCCCCTGAGTCCACAAGATCCGTCCCTCGTTCATTCACATGTCTGGCTACGAGTTTTGGCTTTGCAACTATCCACCCGTACCCGTCCGTTGCGTAGGTCCGAACAAGATCTATTATCAGCTAATACATTTCCCTGAAAAAGATAAACAAATAAATCACTTTCTTTTTACTATTAAAATCTGATAGAAAATACTTATATACTTCGGATCTTATTTTTCAACATATGTATCTTATCCCTTAATCAATCTTTTGCAAATTCAACTAAAAAAAGTTTGGATCCTAGTGCACCAACTCCTAACTAACTATCTTGCAAAACAAACAAACGGTTATGAGAAATCTAATTTTAACTTGCAAGCCTGGGTAACCTACAAATCTAACAACTAATCCTGCAAAACAGACATCATCAAAGCACACAAGCGGAAGATTTGATATTAAAACTAAACACTCAATCTACACACACGTATCTCTCGAGCTATCCTCGAAAGACATGAAAATCAACACGCAAAAGCATCACTCGGCTCAATCCGAATGATATCACTCCACACACAACAACATCACTCGGGCTCAATCCTCAGTGATACACAACAACAACTACACTAAACTCTACTAAACTTTACATCACAATAACTTAGCTTCCCGAACAACACTCGGGAAACCACAACTCAACTCTACTACTTAACACCACTACACAAATCTTCTCAACCTCTAACCTAAAAATCTAACTCCACACTTCACTAGGTCCACGGATGTCACAAAGACATCAGTACGTACACCACCTCCTCGATCCACTCGCCAGAGACCCACAGGTCGACTTAGGCACTGGGCATCAGCATCACTATGTGGCAACTCACTGGTTGCTCCCCTGTCCTTCGCGATATGTACTTACCCATGGACACACTCCCGTTCCATGGGGTTGCATACCCGGTAGCTATACGTGATAACCCCCCATTGGTCATGCCTCTATATCTTCAACATGTTTCATCCACCTCTCAAGAAATCCGAAGATCACAAGAGGATCCACACCCGGCCCACTAATCCTATTTTACCCCTAACCTCTAGACTCACTATAACCGATATGAGCAATGACTCACCTATAGCCACTACTCACCGATCTCTTAAACCCCAAAACTTCCCAAACTAACCACAACTATGCAACAACTTTAAACACGCAATCTAACAACTTAACAACATCATACACTCGTATGACACAGACAACCACCTAAGCAATAAAGTAAACACTCAAACAGATAATCCAATGTCATTATACTACCCATCTAACTTCACCAAATCACCTAATCCACGAATACTCACTAAACTGAGTATTCCCGAATCAATGCATTTTATCCTAAGTAATTTTATTAAGGTTCCGATAATTCACTTAAGTCCATATTCAGTTTACGGTGTTATATATGCAACTATTACTCTAAGTGTCTTTTAAGGGTTTCGATAATTTACTTAAGTCCATATTTGGTTGACAATGTTTCATGCATGCACTAATCTACCAAGAAAACACTCATACTACCCATAACACTCACTCAATACTACTACCACATAATATAACTCGATACCATCAACAACACACAAAAAACACACAAAGGTTTCCAAGAACCTACAAATAACACACAAAGGTTACTGAGAACTTACAATACTCGTGAAGAATGACCGACTGGATGCCCGGACACGGTTTGTGAATATGAGAATCAGGTGCTGCTGCTTATTCCGCTATCATGATCACCTCTTGCTTGCTATGTATTGTTGTAACAGCTCGGTTTAAGGATGAGACTCGACTTATGGACTAAGACCAACTCGACATGCAAATGGCTTCTTGGACTCAAAATAAATAGAGGTTTCACGGATCTCCTTTAAGATTCGGATCGGTTTAAAAAGATCGAAGGACTGATCTTTAAACTTTATGAACTCGGCTCACGACTTGGCCCTTCCCTTCATGATTCATCTTTGCTTTCTTCTTGATTAACCTTGGTGGATTCTTCTTAATTTTTACGAATGATCTTTAGAGATCACGGCTTGAATCTCCTCACCTTAAACTCCTTGGATTTATTTTTTGATGCGGCTATCCTTCTTCTTCTTTGGATCGGTTTTGGTTAAGATCACCTTCAGTTTGGATTCTTTTTCTTCTCCTTTTTCTTCAATATGTTCTTCACGGTTTCATCATCACTAACATGGCTCCATTTCCCCTAATTTCATCTTGATATTCTTTGGATTGATTTTCTTCACGGCTTCCTCCTCTTGGATCACCACGGTTTCATTCTTCTTGATCTTCTCAGATTTTTCTTTGATCTTATTCTTTGTTGATGGATATAACGCTTAAGAGTAAGAGAAGAGTTCTCTTTGCATTTTTGGGAGATAATGAGTTACGAAAATATTAAGGGAAAGATGAGGGTTGGCATTGGTTATATAGGCGATGAGCTCCCTCCTTTGGCTTAACACTTGGCGGTCATGCGAGATGGCTTCTCTTCTACGGTTCTATGGCTTGCCTTCTCGATCACGAATGCGCGTGAGGTGTGGCTTCCATGCGTGAGGTTTGGCCCCATCTCTTCAGCAACTTTGCGATACTTCTCATTTAGGTAAAAGCTGATTTACATGCATTGCCTCGTTGAAGAAGTTTCCTCCGCCATCTTGAATTCATGCATATGTTGTGGCCCCATCCTTGTCTCCTCTAACATTGACTTGAGCACGTCCAGCTTCTGAGCTTGTTCTGCCCTTGTCTCCCGAACAATGTTTTACTGTTCATAATACTGTTCGTAGTTAAATACGGTTTGTGGTATCGTGACACATTTCTATCATATGACAATTCTCTTTAGTCTCCATATGCTTTTTACGGTGTGTAAGAAGCTTCTCAACACTTGGTGTTAACGCAGTCTTGCCTTGAGCTCTACTCTACGTGTTTTCGTCATTCTTTGCCCATGCAAATACCTTGGCCCCATTACTTTGCATGCATAGGCCAAGACTTACTTTTATGTCTCCTCCGACATTACTTGATCATGCATGGTTTATGGTCCTATGCTTTGACACATTTTGGCCATGCTCTTCCTTAGCTTCCTTAGGTTGCCACATTGCATCCATGTGACGATTTGTCCCTAACTTCTCAGCCTTTCCGACAAAACTCGTCCATGCACTGGTCCTGGTCCCTTCTTGTCGCTCAAACAGTGATTTTACTGTTCAAAAACTGTTCATATTTAAATACTGTTGCTGAGTAGTGCTTGCAACAATTCTTGAATAGTATTCCCACTAACTCCTTCATAAGTCTTGAGTGCTTAATAAGCCCATTGCTTAGTGTCTCCGAATCCGTAGATGAACAGTGTTGCCAGCAATGAATAGTGTTTCTGGTAATGATTTCTCCTTTCCTTGATAGCATTATTTCTTATGCCTTTTCTCAAAGATCCTCCATCGTCCTTTATACAATTTTTTTTCCGTGTATTTTTATCAAAGGTTATTTGTCTTCCTTGACAAAAATAATGCGACTTGGTCTCCAAGTTTCTTCCATGTCTTCCTTGATACTCCGACAATTTTCCTTGCTCATCAATCTTTTCTATTAGCTTACTCAATACAATACTCCATGGCTGCTTTAACAATCTGATTTAGTACTCGTGTGTCACACGATTCATTAAATAGCTTGGTCACCAAGTTTTTCCTTTAACCTGGGGACTACTACTCTTTTGCTTCGATCTGATTCTTCTAATACTCAATTCTTCTTCCCCCGAATTTCCTTATACTCCTTCTTCATGATTTTTAATCCTCACTTGATGATTTCCTTCCTTAAATTTTCTCCTAGGCTTGTCCTCTCGCCTTTCCTTTTACTTCATCAACGATCCTTTTTATTCGTGAAATTTTTTCACTCGTTCTGGATTTCTATTCCGGATACGGGTCTTTACAGGCATGGCTTCCGAGAATACATCCTCCAAGCGCCAACCAAGTGTCCAAGTTGTATATGTGTAGGGGCAAGTGAAGAACATATGGTCTCTTGTTTCATCACACTCACCACAAAAGACACATGCTTGCAACTGTCCCCATTGTTTCATACTATCTCCCGTGGACATCCTATTTTTCAAAACCAGCCATGAAATAAAAGAGTATCGAGGGACTGCATGGGCAAACCAAATTAACCAACTCCATACAGTGTTTGTTTTTTTGACACGACTCTGCTCCCATGTTGCTGTTGAAGAAAACTTAGGGCAAAATGTATCTTCTCCATGCTTCCACAACACAATATCACTTCCAGAATTAGGACAAGGAAGTCTCACCACCCATATTTTAGTAATCAAGGATTAATGGAGGTGGTGACAACGACATGGATGGAGTAACCGTTCTGTTACTGATGCCACCTCAGCCACCTTTGTTTGACGCCTAATTCCCAATGTACAAGGGCCTCCCTGACCTGCTACATCAATAAGTTTCCCTATATTAAGCCAAGTATCAAACCAGAATGAAGTGTCACAACCATCATGAATATCCATAGAGAAAAACTCATATGCCCTATCTCTTAGTTTAAGCAACTGTTGGTATCGGGTTTAACACACTACCTTAGACCCGATCCAAATCAAGACTGACTTCTCTCAAAGCCCATGAAGAATTGGTCCATGAAGAATTAGACCGACCTAATCAGCTCAGAAAAAGAAAAGCTTGGACGAAAAAGGAAACCTAATTCAAGAATGAAAAATAAGCCTTAAACCTCCTCAAATCAGTATAAGTAAATAGCTCTCTCCTCTGCAGAAAGAGATATAATCATCTAGAAATCATCATAAGGGATCTAAGAATCTCGAAACACACTAAACACACACACAAATACACATCAACTACAAATGGCTTGATCTCTTTTCAAGGGTACGTAGGCAACATTTCCAAAAAATGCAACTATAACATCAAAAACCCTAATTGAATTTCTATGGTTGAACATCAACTTTCTCCAAATCTATGAACCCTTAGTTTCATCATTGACATCCCAAGAGACCTGTAGCGCAGCCACAAGATATAATGTCTTGTCCAGACCTATATTTTTAGCCATATGATGTGGGTCCGTCCCTGGTTTTCTATATGTACTAGTAAAAATGGTTACTTTTTCAAAATTTTGCATTTTATTTAGATGAATGATTATGGATTTGCTGACCCCAAAACATGATTATGGATTAGGGTCTATAAATTAGGACTAGAGTTTTTATTTACATTCCAGAGTTTTAGGATTTCAGAATTTTAGGTTTAAAGTTTCAGTTATTTTCTAATTTATAAAAATTTAAACTATTTTCAAAATTGTGCTATACAAAATTTAGTCTACTTTCACAGTTCTTCCTAATTTCAATACTTGTTTACTGTGATTAAAAAAAATTTATTCATAACACATATGAGTCTTTAACCTAATTCTATTTAAATCCCAATTTAGCTTAAAGCCCATTAGATAGTGAAACTAATTCACGTCTTACATTTTCTTCTTGCCACTTTTCTGTTAACATGAATGATTAAGATGATTCTTTTGTTTCAAGATTTACTAATTTTGATTACTGAAGTTAACGAAATTCTACTAGTTTCCTATGAAGATTAAACTCCCTGGGGATAATTACCCTCTAAGTAAGTTCCTCTCTTTTCATGTTTATATGCAGTATGATGGGTTGATGAAAACTTTGTTAAGCTTTTTATTTTTATTTCAAAGTTGGCCAGAAAACTAAACCCATGCTCTATGTTTTTATGCAGACGCGATCCAAATCATTTATTTTTACATAAAAATACTATATATTGTTAAGCTTGTTCGAATAGGATACTTTCATGAGTCAGTCATTCCAGAACTTTGATGGTTACATGGAAAAATAAACCACCTCGTACTGGAGCTTCTTTTGCAAGGAAATTGGCACGTACATTTCTAGACCAAGGGATAAAAACAGTCTGACTATTCATCAAAGCGAAATTGCGAAATTTTAATCTCTTATAATTCTGTGGCAAATGATATCCAATCATCTTCTTCCTCGTCCATAATTTTTATCAATTCCAACCAATCTATTTCAAACCAATTTTTGAGGATGCCTCGTTGAAATAGTGGTGAATCATTTAGTTGCCTAAATTAAGAAAAAATTTTTAAGCCTATTTATAAATAGTGGTGAATTTGTTTTTACAAAAAGTAGTAATATTTGGGCTCGAACTCATGGCATGATGGAAAAGATGATAGACATAACAACTATATCGCCATAATTTAATCTGTTAAACTGATGCCCTTAAACGATTAATATACTTTATGGGCTTTACTTCAAGGTAGGCCTTGTTCTTGTGCATAGATCATTATGATTAACAGAGCAATTTGGGAGCTTGCAACCAATTTTTCCTCCATTATATATTGAAGTGTGCTAGTCTGCATATGAGCCAAGCTCATTGTCCTATGTGCCGTATATAATGGAATTCAAAGAGTAAGTGGGAGTGGAGATGTACTTTGTGCCATTTGGGGTTGTTAAAAGAGTGCTCAAAAATTTAGAAGTTATTAAATATCCCACATCGGCTGGATTTGTGATTTTTGAAAAATATATAAATATGTGGCAATTCTCCACTCTTAAACTAGCTTTTAGATGTAATTTAGACTCATTACTAATATGGTAAAAGAGTTCATGCTCAATTTCTAATGTGGATCACCTGTGGATGTGCAGTCTCATAAACTTTACGCTTCACATGTTCAATCTTTAGCATGAGGGAGTGTATTAAATGTTCTATGTCGGTTGGATTTGTGATTCTTGGGCAACATATATAAGTGTGTGGTATCCTCTATTCTTGATTTAGTTTTTGGGAGTGAGTTATACTCATTAGTAATAGAAGTCGTCAGATGCATCACTATATATGTAGCACTGATCATAATATAATTTTGAAACGAAGAAAGTACTTTATCCATCACTATATAGCACTGATCATAATATATTTTGACACAAATTAAGTACTTTATCATGTATCAATAAGTATAATGTTTACAACAGGGTTGGATGTTGTCACAAACGAAGTCAAGAGAGCTACATATATACTTCATTAGGGAATAAAAGAAGAGGTTACCTTACATCTACAAAAGGGTTTCTGAAATTTTACAATCTTATAACACATTATTAAATTTTGTTAACTTTTGTATTATTCCAACTCGGACTAAAAATTTTATTGTCTTTATCAATCTATCGAATACTAACTAATAAATTTTTGCTATATATATTAGATATGTGTTATGTGTATGTATAAAAGTGGCCTAATCCACTTATAAGACTATGAGAGAGGTGCATTGTTGTATAAATGGGAGCTTTTGTAATTGGAAAAATAAAAACTGCATATAGAGAAGAAAGTCACTTACCACACTGATACATAAAGTGATAGGCACACAGAAAAAAACTCACAATAACGAAAATGAAATAAGTTTTACTTGAAAGCAAAACCAATAAAAACATTCATAAATCAAATACCAAATTCTATAATGAATAATTTCCCTTACTTGACATTAATTTCTTCTTTGGCTTCAGTAGAAGTAGTCTTTGAGCTTGGAGATTTTCCAATGATTGCTTTCTTTGCCTTGACAAGAGACTGTTTCACTTTGGATATAATGTTGTTTGAATGCTTTGGCTTAACACCAACCTCTTTGGCTCCAACTTCTTCTTCTTCTTCTTGTTTCGTTTCCCCGCTTTCTTTAACCTCATGTTCTGTTTCTAATGTCTCTACCACTTTCTCTACAACCTCCTTAGCATCTTCTTCAAGAGTCTTGTTTCCAACATCTTTGTCTTTGCTCTCGTTTTCTTCTTCATCCTTTGATGGCTCTTCCACTACATTATCTGCTTTAGCACTGATCTTCTCAATGAAATCAACAGAAGACGAATTAGCAACTTCTTCAGTCTCTTTCTTGGGCTCAGACACCAAATCTTGGCTTATCAATACAACTTCCTCAAGACTCTTAGTTTCAATAGTTTTCTCCTCTTCCTTGACTTGGAGCTCAACCTCAGCTTCTTTTTTTGTTTCAGAGTTTTCCTCAGCCTTTACCTCAACTTCTGAAACTGATTCCTTCTCTGCCTTTGACTCAACTTCAAGAACTTTTACTTCTGTTGTGTCAATTTCAACATCAGCAGCTGAAACAGCCTCCACATCTTTGACTTCATCTGTCGATTCAGAAACATCAGCAATCTTCACATCTGTTGTTTCAACAGATTTTTCTTCCAAAGAGTCCTTCCTGTCATCAACAGCTTCAACATTAACCTCTTCAAAGCACTCTATCACTTGTTCAGCTTCTTGCTTCTCATCTTTCACTTTCTCTTTAGATGCTTCAGTATCTACAACTTCCTCCACCACTACTACGACAGGTGATTCCTTCTTTGATTCAGCTGTTACTTTGTTGTCATCATCTCTAAGAGTGTCATCAACTTTCTCTTCCTTGACAACAATCTGGATTGAATCAGATTCTGGCTTATCTTTCACCACATCAACAGTTTCTGTTTCTTTCTCCATTATCTCATCATCCACTTTCTTCTCCATTGGCTGCATCAAATATTTAGAAAAACCTCTTTTAACTTCTCTATGAACAAACAACACAACAAGGTTCTTCAACTTATTACATATATTAAAAAAAGTCACAGTTTTAGTACACAACACGCATAGAATCATACTTTGAAAAAATAAATGGTTGCTTTAAAACTGTCATATGCTAATTTGTAACTTTGTAAAAAGAAAAAAGTTATATTCTTTTTTCTAATTTCTTAAACATATTGCTATAGAAGTAGAGGATCAAAAATATATCAGAAACCAGTGCAAGATAAAAAAGCAGATCTAACACTTATATAACTAATTAGCTTCAATGTAAGCATCAAACATAGTTAAACTAGGAACACATAGAGAATAGTAACATTCACCATAAGGTAAATACATTTTATAAATTATGAATGAGGGAAAAGCAGAGCTTACCTCTTCAGTTATTATAGTTGCAGTTGCAGAAGGAGAAGCTGAATCAGAAGCCATGAAACAAGAATGAGAAGGAGTGGATGGGGTTTAACCTCAGGTATCAGAGTTATTGTAACAAAAGATTCATACTTAAAAGCAAATAAATGATTAGAGAAACACACACATACACTCAAATGTGGAACACTATGTAGCTGTCACTCACACGCAATCCAGGGTGTCAACAATACTCTCTTTATACTAATATTTTTCCTTTTCTCCTTTCTTTATTTATAAGCATGTAAATTTTATTTTAGAAATCATTTGACCTAGCATGTACTAGATAAAAACATGTTATCAGCCAATGACATGCTATTTCACATGATATCACGTTATTTGTTTAATTGACACAACAAATTAAGCACAACACTTATTTCCGGTTTTGTCAAAAGAAAACAAAAATCTGTCAAAAATTTGATTTTATTTTCTATTGCAAATTATCACTCCCGCTACATACATCTACCTAAATGAACCAAATATAAATGTCTCAACTGATCATCACAAGTGTTGTTTATGCTAAAAATTAGTGGCGCCATATCAATAGATTTTAGAGGAGCAACAAAATGGAGCCATTGTTTTATATTTCATTATTTTGATCTCCCCTATTCCTTTATTTTATCTTCTTGAATTGTTTTCAAGTTGATAGATTTGCAAATTGCAAAGGCAAATAATACAAAGCAAAAGGCAGGTGAATAGTTAAAGATACGTTACAAAAATCTTTTTGATGTTGACTACATAACAATTATTTATCTAACAAGCCAGTCTTTCACTGCGACAGCGACTATTCGCTAAGCTCTCGAGACCATATGGCTCCAAAGGATCATTTGTAAAGCCCATTGGGGCTCAAGTGTAAGAGTAAAATGTTGGGCTCCAATTATCTGTTAAAGCTCAATGTGTGATTAGCTTAGGTTAGGCTTCCGATGAATAATATATAGCCTTTTAGAGCCTCTATGGGAATTTAAATATAGGGATTTTTATGTTATACGTCCTACCTTACCTTTTTTTGCAACTTAATCTTAAGTTCTCCCCATTTAAATCATAACCTTTTATAACCTCTGAGTAGCATTAATATTAAGTAGGTTTGACGATTTTGTCCCTTAGTTGCAGCGCGTGATGTTGCGAAGCAAGACATATAACTTAACGCGATATTTTTTATAAAACCGATGCAGCGCGTGATGTTGCGAAGCGAGACATAACTCACCCGATTTTTTTTAAAAACTGCCCAACTGTTGTGCCACGTTGTGTCCCTTGAGTAAAACAAAAAGTCACGTCGATTCGATATGTTTCGAATATATCGAACGTGGATCTAAAATTTTCAGTCAAGTTTTTTCAGAGCCTTTTTTACAACTGTTCCAAAGACAGAATTACCGAAGAAACTTATCCAGTTCACTGTCACTCGAACAAAGGGTAAGTAAATTTTTGCCCTATTTCCCCCCCTTCTAGTCTCGTCTGAGTAGGGTTTTTTGGAATTTTCCGGTTCGCCATAGTCATAATTGTATATCTCGATGGGTTAGAGTGGTTAATAACCTATATTTTCCGTTCACCATACATACGGGGAAAAGTTGGAACCACGATAGACAATTAGGTAATAAAATCCATTTGCATTTCCCTGATTCAACAAAATTTGGTGGGGTTGATCTAATTAGGTAGATTGTCTACGAGGTGTCCTTTTTTAAAAAAATTTCCCTAAGATATTATAAATTTAGGAGCCTTTGTTGTCTATATATCTGTTTAAAACAACTAATTCATAACTGTAATCTCATGTCTCACATTTTTTGCAGGTGAGGATGTCTACTGTTGCAGAAAAATGTGAACGATCCCGTTCAGGGAAAAAGAAGAAGACGAAGAAAACTCTTACCCCATCGTCTCACCCTCCGCTAGCTGACAACGAAGAACAAGGGAATTTGCCGCCCTGAATTTTTTCCACAAATCGATACCCTCCCGAAGGCCGAATAAATAATTATTCAAAGATTGATTATTTGTTGGACCTAGGGATCGCACTTGAAGGCACACCCGAGTTTCAGAAGATATTGGACTCTCCTTTTGGGTCATTGTTCCAACTCCCAGTCCGTAAATGTTCTCTCTCCGGAAAACTTGTCCACAACATACTCAGCCGTGGTCTAGTCACAGAGACAGAACACGAGATTTTTTTTGTCTTCGGTGGTAATTCCCATTAGATTTTCATTGAGAGAGTTTGCCATTGTAACTGGTGTCCCATGCGGACCTTTCCCATTTAAGGATGACATTAAAGTGATGCAAACTCCGCCTGAAGGCCAGAACAGGTACTGGGATACTCTGATATGTTCAAAAAATGCCATAAGCGTCCAAGAGATAGTGAACATGTTGAAACAAGACAAACGGAAACCCTTGGACAAGAAAATGCCTGGCTGGAGAAGATTAAGGCTTGCCTTTGTTGTAAATGTTGAAGGGGTTCTGATTTGTGGAACCCAGCCTGTTAGGGTATCCTTATAATTTGTTGAGATGGTTAGGAATTTGAAGTCGTTTTTGGCTTATCCATGGGGCCATGAGTCATTCGAGCTAACTCTGCAGATGATCAAAGTTGGGTCGAGGTTGAGACCCTAACAGATCTTCTCGACAAATTCCTTCAGAGTCAAGCTTTATGCCATGGTTTCGCCTTAGCAATACAGCTTGTTGTATTCGATTCCATACCTCTACTTGAACAATATCTACCCAATGATGATGAAGAAACATTTGCTGACTGTCAACTTACCCAACTTACAAAGTTGAAAAGCTACCACAATACAAATATTCTGCAAACCGAATACGACCCCGCAGTAAGTATCTCTTTTCTATGTTTATATTCCTTCATGGTGTTGATTGTGCATTAATCCTTTCTGGTTCAACAGGTAAGGATTGAAACTATTATTCAAACCGACGAGGCCATCGATGAATGTGTTTTGACTTGGCCTTCTGATACTCATGACCCAAATGTTGACTACTTGATGAGGCTTGTACATGAAGGGCATCAATTCAGCATCGACCAATGGCAAGGTGAGTACAGCGGTTGCGGTTTGCTGACTCCCCCTCTGCCGAAAAAGGCTGTTCGTAGGTTACGACCTTTCACGGGTAAGGCAAGAATGCCAAAAGAGGACGATAACGATGACCTCCTTCAACAGATTGAAGTGATAAACCATTCACACACCATGGAGGTCAAAAGGATGTGGGAAGCAGAGCGGGCCAAATTGAGAGAGGAGTTGAAGATGGAGATTTTGCAGGAGCAGTGTGTTCGTCGCACAGAACATCTAGGGGAAAGAGATGAAGAAGTTGGCGTCCAAATGTCCCCCGAGAAGGAGGAGAAGGAGGACGACGAACCTGTCGGTAGAAGTTTTCCCGTGGACGACATCGATGCCGGTAGACTTATCCGAAAACAACTCTGAAGATACCACCATGGACAAAAGTGACGAAATGTCTTCCAGGAAAAATGATGCCACAGAACACACAATGGACCAAAGTGATGAATTGTCCCCAACAGCAAAAGTTGCTGGAGTAATCCATGATCTCAAAAAATCTGGCAGTTTGACCGAAGACGCGGACCCTACTGCTGAGAAGGTTTATTTCATTATTCACCAATTCCCTATTTAAAAAATTGTAAATTGTACTAATAATATTCATTTTCAGGAGGATGAATCCACCGATACTCAACAAGAAGGGGACGACCACGTAGATGACCATGTTTCAGACATAAATGATACCGAGAAGACTGTAGATTCGGCCAACGAAGAAGATGATAGGGGTACGTTGAACGAGGAAGAAGAAGAAGAGGAAGAAGAGAAGGAAGAGGAAGAAGAGAAGGTAGACAATGATGTGGGTCAAGAATCAGAGGACATTGTTGAAGAAGTTAACCGTAGACAACAATCAGCTGTATATGTTGGAGTTGAAAAAAATCATGGACAAGATTCCGGCAAGTAGACGAAGAGGGTACATGAATCCGGTTCTATTGCCGTTGATTCTGATTCTCCAAGACCTAAAAGGGCAAAGGTTGTACCCTCACGATTCCGATCACCCACCTTGCAGAAGCGTACCAAGCAGAACGCTTCTACCTCCATTGATACACTTGTGTACTCTCCATTCAGACTTGTCGAGGCGCAAAAGCAGAAAAAGTTTTTGTTTATACTGGGTGCCAGCCGTAACAAGTATGAAAACAACAACACTTTTTTTTCTCCTATCTAGATTGTCATATAATGTTTTCACAATAACACTGCGTTTGTCTACTTGCAGGGATTTCGTAATCGACGGCTATGCGGTGAAAAAAACTTTCCTTAAGGGCATTCACATGCCACACACTGTTGTTGATACTATTGTAAGTTCTCGTAAGATTTGGTCATATTTTTCTATGTCTCCTGTTTTCTAGGAATCGACTTACTAATACTGTTTTTGTAATGGACCAGCAAATGGATGCTATGTTGAGCCTCTTTTGGCGCAACCAAGGAGATGAGTTCCAGGAGTCTAGGATTGGTGTAATCGATACCTTGTCAAAAACTCTTGTTTCCGAGTACAAAGCTTACAAGAAGCACAAACGCGGCGAGAGTTTCCCTTGGAACAGCCTCATCAAGAACACAGTACGCGGGGTTGTGCCTGGTAGAGCAACCAAAATGTTGTGGTACAAAGACGTCGATCTCGTCTATGCGCCAATGGATTGGGGGTCATTGGGTTTCCCTCGCCATTGAGTTGAAGCTTGGTAAGATTCACATTCTAGACCCCATTGTCGCCGATAAGGATGACAAGAAAATGACCAACGCCATGAAGCGCATAGTCGAATTACTCCCAGTCGTCATCAAGGATATTTTGTCCACTGAAGGTATTGACTTCCCGTTTCACGATGCCTTTTTGATCGAAAGAGTAGGTAATGTGTCCAAGATCGATGAAATTGGTGATTGCGGCCCACTTGCGGTCAAATTCATTGAGCTGGATGCCCAGTTTCACGACTTGAACGGCATATATGATGGGGTGGTTGAAGTGCTAAGCATGAAATACGCCGTAGAAACTTATGAAGAGTTTGTCCACTCGATAAATGTCTAATGTTTCACCCTTTCAGACAGTTTATGTATAATTATTTAAGAGTCCAACACTATAACTATTTATTTACTGTTCTGTTGTTTTCTTTTCTTTATAAGAGTCAAACAATATTACTTTCCTAAGTGTTACCTATATGTTGAATAACTATTACAGTTGGTAGGTTTATTTCACTTCAAATTATGGTTATATATTTAATTGTGGTAGACATAGTGGTTATTTGTTTGCATTCTTCCTATTTATACTATAAAAAAATCAAGTAAATACGTCAATCCTTCCAACCAATATAGCCGATCCTTCACATTGTCTAATTTTTTCCCTTCATAGTTTTTCCAACCAATATTTTTTGTCTTTGCCTATCCATTTACCCAATAAAAATTTTATATGTTGTTTTCATCATTACCAAATGAGATTTGTGTAAAGTCTTTATGTTTGTTGGTAAGAGTAATTTTAAAGATCTTGGACAACTTCTACGCTCTTGCAAACAAGGCTATGCTCTAGTCTACACCAAACCTGTCTTCGTTGCAGCTTCTCTTATAAATTGCAGATTAATGCATCACATGTAAATATTAGAAGTATATACCGCCCTTTATTTTTGCAGACTCTTCTTGCTGGGAATCACACAGCATGTTACCTAGAGAGTTTGAGGATTTATGTCTCCGAGGGGTTGATTGAAGAAGCTATAAACATGTTGTTCAACCTCCCCTCGCCATCTGAAGAAATGGATTTTTGCTTAGGGTTATTTCTTATATGCGCTGGTTTCTTTCGTGAAGGGAATATGACGCTCAAATTTTTTTAAGAAGATGTCGTACCCACAACCGTGCAAAATCTATTGCTATCCTAATATTTAACCAAATAAGAAGCATTGGTCCCATAAAGATCCGACCATATAGTAAAACTTGGAGGTTTTCGATGTCCCTATATGCGCCGGCCCTGATTTCATATGCAACCATGATAATAGATGTGAAGATTGTTTCATATGGTGACATAGCATTAATCTCATATGTTTATGTTGAATATTTTCTATTTTACTATAGCCTACTTTTTTATTTCTCGCTTTATCATATTATCATGTACAATATTTATTTATTCCTATTTTACCCTTACAGATGCCTCATCTTTAACTAGGGTTTAGTCAGATTTCATTTACAAATACCATCGTCCACGATTTCATTTTTGTATAATTTCAAAATCACCCCGCTTTACACAATGTCAGTTCCATCTCAATGCTCACGCACTTCCACTAAACATCCATCTTACAAAAAACTTGTCCTTTGCCACTGCGGTCTCCCTGCGAACATCTTAATTTCCAGAACACATACCAACCCAAGTCATCTTTTCTATGCATGTGAAATGTATCAGGTCATTTTACCTTTCCTCTTAAACACTTTCTCTATTATCTATTATTTTAACTGAATCTAAGTTATTTTTCTTACCCTCGTAGACGAATGGCCCCAAGTACAATTTCTTTGCCTGGTTTGACGATTTTTTTGAGGAGAATGTCAAACATCGTAACGCTTGGACAGATGCAATGGAGGAGATAAGGATCAAATCCAAGGTTATCAAAGAACTATCAGGAATTAGTAGAGAAATGGTGGACGTTGCCGAATCTGCAAAGTCTGAAGTTACGCGACTTCAAGATTCTATAGTTAACCTTCACCTTGTTATACAACGTCGCGATAAGATTATATCCCTTCTCGTTCTTCTTATTGGAATTTTATGACTCTTCACTCACTGATGTGTACCACCTCCAATGCATATACATATTTATCTGTCTTTTGTTAATATGTTGTTTCCAGATGTCCACGGAAGAATAGGTTAAAATATGTCTACCAGTTTAGTAGGCCTTTCTTCTGTGTAATTCGACTAAAATTATCCCTTTCCTTACCTCGATTGCTGTGTACACCAAATATGAACGGATTTAATTTCAAATTTCATATTTCAAATTCGAATCTCTGAACCTACTATGTTTTCTAGTCACTTCTCTTCATGGCGCAACAACTCATAGCTGCACCCCTATATAACAACTAATCAATCAACCCCTTCCCTACACCTACTCTTAATAAAATAATTCTTTTATTTTATTCAAATATGCTTTTTAATATTATAAAAGTTTATTATTACATCCATCTCCATCTAATTGTTTGTCAACCATTATTTCGATTAAATTGAGACAAATCATAAGGAACATGAATGCAGTAATCAATATCCCCCTAGATATTGTGGTGTTAGCTGCATCATGTAGGGGATATCAAAACCTTTATCCCTTCATTTTCGCCGGACGAGAAAGCCGTGATGCAACTTTCACGACCGATGTAATAAAAAATGCTGATATCGATGAGCTTCAACTCACTCCTGGTCGGATATACTTTGGTTCACCGTGAAGAAACTTTTTTGAGAAGTGTTGTTCAGCTAGAAACCCATCTGCCCTTTACATCGAAGGCCTCCGTCTTGTCGCGCAGGGAGGGTCTATCAACGAAGCCATACAGATGCTTCAGACCTCTTCAAAATATTTGAAGTGTGGAAATTTTGCCTCGGTTTTAGTTCTGATTTGTTTTGGTGACTGTGAAACTGCAATTACAGTATGGGGACCACTTTCCCCTCCATATCCTACTGGTATACCGTTTTCCACCGCCGCGGAAAAACATGAAGCAGAGGGTATCATAGACATGATGTTTACCCAGTTGAAAGTATTGCGTTGTTCTAAGCGAGGCCAGTTTACAAATACATGGAATTTCACGTCACCCATATGTCAACAAGTTCGTCACTTGGAAGGATGCGATTGTGATGAACACTGTTAGGAAACCTTGGGCTGCATTCAATGTTTCTTTCTCCAAACGAATTTTCCCTCATTCTAAATTAGTCATGAACATATTCATATAATAAAAATTCACCGGTTCGTCCAATAATTCAAATATAACAGACAAAGGGATTTATGTCCCTCACATAAATAACCGACTAAAAAACAAATGACTTCGTACAAAGTTCATAGACATAATAAATAAAAAAATGGCATGTCTATGACATATAATAACAATATCCAAACGCAACAACTAGATCGGTTTTTTGCAAGTCGCCTTATTGTGGCCTCTTCCAGAGCATCTGGAACACTTGTGCAGTTTTTCCCCTCCCTGAAACACATGTTTATGGAATGAAACATACTTCTATATGACATGTTATATGGTTTACAAATTTTAATAAAATTACCATTTGTTCACCCTGAGATGAATTCTCTTTTTCCTTGGCCTACCCGCAGGTCTTTTGGTCATTGGTGGCCTTACGGTCCTCTCCGTAATCCCTGCCGGTACATCAATGTCCATCACTTTTGGAATTGGGAGAATTATTGCTTCGTACAACCCACACCATTCTTTGACGATGTAGCAACCACCAACTAAAGAATGAATGTCTACACCGTTTACACCAACCGCTGCTAAGGCATGACAACATGGTATCATCAGAACATCAAATACTCAACAGCCACATGTACGCTGCTCCAAGTCAACTTTGAAAACACACCCAGTCCCATTGTTTTCTTGGAAAATCCATTGACTTGCCGATATGACCTCACAATCATTGACTGCCGTAAGTGAACAATTAGTTGATCTTCTACTTCAGGGGTACACTTTGATCTTGTAAGCCCCACAAGCTTCCTACGACTGCAAAATCACGACATCAACATCCCTCTTTAAACTCAACCATAACAGCTATTGGGTGGTCCACAGCTTTTTTCATTGCTGCGTTTAGCGATTCCGATATGTTGCTAGACATTGTATTATATATCTACCCTTGCAGTTAACCAAAGACCAATGCTCGAACCCGATGTCTTCCAGATATTGAGCGCATGCTGGACGTCTCATCTTTATCTCATCAAACCAGTAACGAAAATATCTAACAGTGTAAGACGTTGCTGTATGATCCACAATCTTAGCCAGTCCTTCACATTTGTATCGGTGTTTCACATTGCAAACCAAATGTACAACGCATGCCCCATGATAGGCCTTAGGGTACACTTTTGCAAGTCTCGCATATATGGCTGCGTGTCTATCTGATACAAACAACAGCTCATCTTCATCTGAAATAAATGTTTGTAGTTCTCTAAAGAACCATTCTCATCCAGCTTCATTTTCTTCGTCAATGACGCCGAATCCCAAAGGGAATATTTGTGCATTACCGTCTTGTCCACTTGCTGCAACCAGCCACCCTTTATATTTCCCTGATATCTGTGTCCCATCTATGACGATAACTTTCCTTAAATATTTCAACCCAGCTATTGATCCACCCAATGCAAAGAATAGATACTTAAACTCTCTAACCCCTTCCTTGTTCAAAAACAGCTTCACATTGGTGATAGTCTCAGGATTTGCTGTTTTCAATAAGTGAAAATAAATTGACAAGAATTGATAACTTCCGTCTTCGCCGCCCCTAGCAATAGCTATTGCCATCTCCTTTGCATGCCAAGCTTTTATATATGATATATTTACATTGCATCAGATGGATTATTGTCTTCTTCTTCTTCGACATTCAAAGTTACCAACAAGTTCAACTCTTTCTCTCCTTTTCTTGAATTTTTGAACTTCTTCAGTCCTAATTCGTAACTTATGGATACTAAGGGCATCTTCCCCTGCGTGAAAGCAATTGTTTCTGTCTCATACATAAAGCTGAAACTCACATTAGACTTCCCTTCTTTAAGGTCAAATGCCTTCACAACGTTACTAACAAGAGTTTCGTAACTTGTTTCTTCACTCATTTCCACAAACCGGCCCATCTGTTCGACGCTTACATCAAACCGCCATCTCCCTAACTCTCTGCATCCCCATTTTCCAAGAATCGCCCATCTCACCTTCATATATATATATGAAAAAAAATTATACAAACATCAAACAAATGAAAAAAGTGCCACATATATATAGTTTTCTAACCACTTCAACAAATTCAATGTTGTAATATTTGCCAACATCAACAATAAATGCCATCGCTTACCCCACGAAAACTCTTCACTCTACTGCGTTGTTGTCCACCGGAAATTTATAGCGACAATTTTAGTTTCTTATCCTCTCGTACTGAATATACTGACCTTTTCTGTCTCCACTTACAACATATCTTAGCAATATAATCTCATACTAGGAGACATTCTTGTTTAGATCTTCGTTTACATGTTCACTCTCTCTCCTGACAACTTTTGTCCTCATTTAATGCTACTCCTTTTCGAAACTTTTCCAGATTATCATTTTCCGCCACACAATCTCTTACGCTTTTAGAGGGGTTATACTCGTCTTTAACCATTCCGATGGGGTAGACAAAAAAAACAGGAAAGGTTATGATTGCAAGGCCGGATCAAAAAGGTTATTCGATACAAAATTCTATGGGCCTAGGGTAAGACCCGTAAAATTCCCTTAAATATATGGATCTAAAACTCTAAATGTTCCAGACAGAAAAAAAAATCTAACTAAAAGTGTAATAGGCACATAAAAATCTGTCATCACAACATGAGGTTAAAAATTTAGATGAGGATAAATTTTGTGAGGGCCGTTCAAGCTATGTAAATGTATTATGTAAAAAATTATTGTTAAAACATATATTGATGTGAGTATTTATGAACATTGATTTTCTTATGTGGCGAGCAAAAGATTATGGGGGAGACGCTTTATAAATAAAATTATTTCAGTGGTTTCTGTGATTCATTTGGAAGGCTCGAAACTTAAATATTTTTGAGAATAAAGATGTGGCACCGGATGTTACTTTAGCTATTGTGATACATGAGGCGGAAGCTTTTAGGACAGCTAACGCTAAAGAGGAAACAATAACTTTAGCTACATCACCTCAGAATACAGAAGACCCTCCACCAGTACTTCACGGTCTCATATGTCAGACAGACGGATATTGGATGGAGGTGGATAGACAGAGTGGACATGGTTGGATTCTGACTTCGGATAATAAGATTCTGCACATTGGGTTGAAGAGTCAACGCTGTTCGATTTCCCCCCTCCATGCTGAACTCGACTCTTTACTTCGGGCTATGAGATATTTGAGAGATTTACACACGTTTGAGATTTCTTTTCAAACCGATTGCAAGGGTCTCATAACTTTTCTTGATGCGCCAGATGATTGGCCGACGTTTGCATCGGAGATGGATGATTTTAATATTCTTAAACCATTAGTTCCAGAAATTTGAATGTATGTGCCGACTTTTTGTCAATGAAAGCTCTAGCATGAGGTTTGTTATTTTTCCATGTAAGATCTATTTCACCGGATTGGTTTTCCCAAAAAGAAAACCGCATCTTAGATGCTTAATGGATTTGATTTTTTTGCCCGAAAAAAAAACATATATTGATGTGTTTAATAACAATGCTAAAAGTTAGAGATTTTCAATTTATACACATTGATTTAAAAGACAACTTTGCAATCATGTTTAAATGCACCACTTACATTTTGTATTTTACATCATTTGAATCAACTAAACCTGATTCATAAGTCATAACCAAAAAAAAGAATTTGGTCTGTCATTCATAGTCAATCTTTATTTCGTCAAAAAACGCGATTTACTGGAAATAAATTCTGGTAAAAAATATCCCAGAAGTGAATCATTAACCACTTAACTAAATGTATTCTTCACTCTATTTACATTTGAAAAAAATGGTATAAACTATTATTTAACTAAATTAGCCGATAATAATCTTCAAAACTTTTATGGTTAATGCAATACATATAACAAGAGAATAGTCACATACTAGATTTTCTTACTAAGGAAAACAACTTGCAAATTTTGTCTGGACCACTAGAGTAATGCCTTTTCACTCTTAAACACAAGTTATACATGGTTGACAAAGAAACACAAGAATTTATATAATATGAGTTAATTTATTAAAGTTAGTGAATTGAAATTAGAAAGTATCAAATAAGATGCTGACACGTGTTGGATACACATAATTATATCGCAAGATAATTAAAGGAAAGAAAAACAGAGATTAGATTGGAGAAAGGAGAGTGTGATCCCTATAATTGAGACACCGACTTAAAGAAGAAAAAAAGGAGTGACTGATTAGAAAGTTTAAGAAAGTGTAGAGGCAAAAAAGAATTAATTAATGAAGAA
The DNA here is from genome assembly GCA_963555745.1 of Cardamine flexuosa. Classification (NCBI taxonomy): domain Eukaryota; kingdom Viridiplantae; phylum Streptophyta; class Magnoliopsida; order Brassicales; family Brassicaceae; genus Cardamine; species Cardamine flexuosa. The sequence goes on along the minus strand of OY743216.1, from coordinate 9,817,801 downwards.
TGTGGCTAATCAGAGATTGACTATTATTTCCCCCTCTTTTCCTCCCACTTAATTAATTACCAACCACATCATGTAAATTGTTCCATCTAATGGCTCATGTTTTTCAACCAGACAAAATACCTTTTAATAATTGCTCTAAATCAATCTTTAACTCCTTTAAATTTTTAATTTTTGAAGGAAATTAATGTCCAGGAATACCGACTGCAACAATAGTCAATGAAGTAATAAACCTAGGTAGAATTAGATATCCAAATTTTGAACCCTTAATTGTGAAGTTGGATGTCGATATCAATTTCTTGAATTAAGGACTAGAAATCGAACTAATTAAAGCATGAGAGATAATTAAGTAAATGACTATGAACTTTTTCTTTCCATAAAACACTTAACTATGGTGCTATTTTTTCTAAACAACATGTTATTTTATTATAAGAAATGTTATATTATATAGAGAACAAAAATACGTCGTGCGAGATGGTATATTGGTACTTTTAATGGAGAAAAAGTAGTCAGAATACACTTCTTGTTGTTAAAAATGAGTTCTATAATTCTATCAATATACAAAATAAAAGAAAAAGATGTGAAAAACGAGTTAAGGTCCTACTTAATGTAATTATGCATGAGTAGGATCATGGTCATACTTTTCAACTAGACAATTTCCCTTTTTATTATTACTTCTTTTTATCTTTTGAAAATTCACATATGTCACCTCCTTATAATTGTTTCAAACTTTAATTCATTTTAATAGCTGCCGTTAACTCTCAAAAATTGCTCTTTAAACTTTCTAATCATTGTTTTTGCTTTGCTTAGGACTAAAGAATGATATAAACCATTGCAGAGACATACGAATCTCCCTGAATCAGGCCGGTTGGGGCTTGAAAAGTAAATTTTTAGCATTATACAGTTAAAATAACCTAATAATAATATTCATATTTTCACAAATACAACCTATAATTTTAACCCCCCCCCCCCCAAAAAAAAAGGTTTAGTAAACCAGAAAATATATCAATGAAGTTAAAAACATTTCACTTACAAATCATTTGAACTAAATTGGTGATAGCATTTGAGGCAGTCTAATGAAAAAATGATTAAATATGACATCTTGTGGGATATCTTGTTCATATCCGAGTTTAATCAGATTTTACTCCGGAAAAAAGAAAACTAAAACCCACTATTTTAGACTTAAGTTCCATTTCGTTATAACTATTTGTGACGTGAAGTGACTAAACAATACTTAAAACTTAAAATAATTTTAAGGATCCGCTAATGTGGACCCAATCGTCCAAAAGATAGGAGAATTGCTTCTTTCGTTATTTGTACTCAAATCAAGTAAAGGCGAATACCTTTTCTTATAAAAGAAATGAAGAATAATAAACTCTACAGATATTATTTTCTTACGGCCGGGAGATAATAACTACTAACTATTAATATGTGTGATTTAAACAGCGAGATATATACATCTCTCATCTTGTTTGTGATGCTAATTTCGGCGAGTTGGGACCTCATGTAAATCAGTAAAAGTATAATGATGAGACTGACCTCTGCTAATTTCTCTCCATTGGCGATACTTACATCTTTTTGTCTTGATGACGTGACATAACGTCAGCTGTTTAGCTACTAAAAATAGTATTTGTAATTCTGGTTTACTATTTGGTTTTAGTTTGATTTTTTTGTCCGGTTTTTTTGGTTCTGTAATAATGAAACTATTTAGAAATTGATTAAAATACTGGTTAATATGGTTCATTTTTTTCAGTTTATGATTTTAACGGTTATAACCGTAATTATTTCGGTTTAATTTAGTTTGTTTTGGTTTTGGTTTTTGTTGATGATTTTATAATTTTATAAAAATAATAATTAAAATTTTAAACTCAATACATCAAAATTGTAATTGTATTTGTATTTTAAAAAATTTTAAAATTGAAAAACTTAAAAAGAATGGAATTCTAACTTAATTATGCACCTTGCATAAACAACTTGATGAAATTCTAATAAAAATAAATGAATGATTCAAAACCTTAAATTATATATAGATGTTTATATATCTAGCGTTTTGTATCTTTCTTGATTAAATTTTGTTGTGCAACTGTTTTAAAGTATTTTGTTACAAAAAAATAAGGTAACAAAAAAAATTATATATATATAAATTTAAGCATATATATATATATATATATATATATATATATATATTAAAATTTTGGTTTTACAGTTTCAAACCGGACCAAATCAAAACTGAAATAACTCTTATAATGGTAACCAAACGGATTTTAAACAAAACAAAACTAAATTACGAATTTATGATTTGGATCGATTCGGTATTTCGGCTATGATTATTGTGCTTATCCTACTGATACAGTTGAAACTTTAAAGACTTGGAAGCTTAAAACAACATATCCTTATTGGAAAACAAAATTCCAACCCTGAATTAGCCCAAGGAGTCTCAATTACATGGACTATTTTGTTACACTACATATGAATTAGGTGCAAGGTACCGTGATTTATAATTTTAATTTTAATTTTTAACAATGGGTGAATATGTTTCTCTTCTATATTAATAATGTTGTTCTATTCACATATTTAATATGAGATCCTAACACATTTCTTTAAGGTGATAATTAACTCATCACGAGCTAAAGCTATCAGTTATATTTAGAGAAAAATGTTAGAAAAGTATGAATTTTTAAAAAATTGACGAAAAAAACATGAACTTTTAAAATGTCATTTAAATCATAAAGTTTAGTTTAAATTTTAGATAAAATGGTGAAATTTCGTTGACTGAACCATTTTGGACATATTATTAAGTTTGTGTTAACTATTTTTATGATCCGTTAGTAATATCTATTAAACCCAAAACAATGTCATTTCATAAAGAAGAAAAATTTGAGCTTTGGAAGATTCAAACTGCTGACATGTGGAACAATAAACAATTATGCAACCACTGAGCCACAATAACATTTTGAAATTATAACCATCTTAACTTATATATATATATATATATATATATGTAACTAATTAAAACTAGTGAGCATTTTTTATTTTGGTGGTGATTTTATTTATATATATATATGACAAAACAATATGGATTAATTATAAATGTTAAATATATATTCTCATATATATATATATATATATATATACATATACAAAAAGATAACAAAAAGAAAAAATGTAGATTAATTAAAAAATGTTAACTGTATATATACACAACTAACTAAGTTTTTTAACAATATATATTGTGTGTATATATATAGTTAACATTTTTAATATATAAATGTTAATTTTATTTAGTTGTGTATATAGTTAACATTTTTTAATTAATCTACATTTTTTGTTTTGTTATTTTTATTAATTGTGTATATATATATATATATATATATATGAGAATATTTATTTAACATTTATAATTAATCCATACTGTTTTTTCATCTATATATATATATATATAAATAAAATCACCACCAAAATAAAAAATCTTCATTAGTTTTAATTAGTTACATACATATATATATATATATATATATGTATATAAGTTAAGATGGTTATAATTTCAAAATGTTATCGTGCCTCAATGGTTGTAAAGTTGTTATTAGTTCAACATGTCAGCAGTTCGGATCTTCCTAAACTCAATTCTTCTTTTTGGAGGATTAACGAAAACTTAACTTTTTAGAGGGTTAATGAAAACTTAATGACATATCCTAAATGGTTCACTCAACGAACAAAGAAAAAAGAAAAAACAATAGTATTTATTCATGAAAAAATACGAGGAAACAAAAGCTTTGCCAGACATATTGTGGAATTGAATATGAGAGTGATGTTTCAACACTATCTTTCTTCACTACTTTCGTGAAGTATTGCCTCTCTATAAGCAAGCTTTTTTGTACTTAGAACATGGAACTATAATATATATTCTTGTGACCAAATCATGAGTTTTCTGTTTTTGTCCCACTTTTGCAATCATCATTCTACTACAAAATGATGCTCTCTCACTTTAGTTTCGGCTTCTTATATTCGGTTTCATCTTTTTACTATTTTTAAGTTTTTGAAAATAAGGTTTTTTTTTTGTCTTTTTTAACATGTATCTATTGAGTCAGTGACATGTAAATGATTTTGAATATTAAAGTATATCAAATATATTGCTATCAAATATATTACTCCATTCGTTTCATCAAAAAGAGTTGTTTAAGGATTTGCGCACAAATTGAAAAAAAATTATTAAAAAGAAAAATTGGTTTTACCCTTTATCAATATCCTCTATAATCTTTTTATTGATATACATTAAATTAGTAAGAATAAACAATCATTTTACATCGAAAATGTAAAATTACAAATATTATAAAACAAATTTAAAATCATAAAATAACACTTAAAATGAAGTGGAAGGACCCAAGGAGTACTATTTTGACTTGCATCTAAATCTTTTTGTTCCTTTATTGCCACTGTCCAACACTAAACTCATCATTTTGCAGCTATAGAACTTTGCAACAACCAAAATCTTAGTACATCAATGAAAATTACATAATTTATAAATAGTTATGAATTATAAAACAATACATAGATAGATATAGCCTTTAAAAGTTTATTGTAGCCTTTTAAATTTTATGGATACAAAAAGTCTTTACATTTTTAGGTTAATTATAAGAGGTTATAAAATTAAGTTCGCACATCTCTTTAAACTAGAGACATAACCATGTAATACAGTTATCTCCCAAATATAGCTTTAACTTCTCTCTAAATACAGTTATCTCCCAAATACATCTCTTTAATTTAGACCAGAGGCTTTAATTAGTTAATGACATAATTGCTTTTTCTACTGCAATTATACAAGTATTTTACCAATCACAAAAAAAATCTCCTAATGAAACTCAATTAGGAAAAAAGAAAATTTTACTTTTTTGCCTACAAAATTACAAGTAAAAATCCATTATGCAAATAAGCATGTCTTTAGTGGATTCTTTGCATAATATTTTTATTTTTATTTTTTTAAGCAATAAACTATATATACATTTATTGACTATTAAAATCGGTTATTTAATTGATCATTCAAATAAGTTTTAGTTTATGTTACAAATTTGTATTATTTTAATAATATATAGTGAAACAATATTTTGTATCCATACTAAAAATCAACAACTGATAAACAAATATTGTTTACAATAAAATATGGTTACAATATGAAAATATCTAAATAATTTAATAAGTAAATGAATATATTTGTAATTTAATATTACATTCCGTCATTTTACAAAAAATTAGCCAATCACACAAAATTTTCATTATATATTTATTTTTCTGCAACTTTTCATTATGCAATTATTCTATAAATCAATTGCATTGTTTACATATCTTTGGATCCAAAATATTATTTAGTCTACCAAGTTTGGTGCTGATTCTTGGCTACAAAAATCTTTGTATTTTGATATATTATTATCAGTGGTACGTATCAATGCATTGGGTCTAAAATCCTAACTATTTTTCCTCCAAACTTTTTTTTAGTGCATGCATGATCAATTACAGCTCATTTTTTCTTAATGGCGCTAACTTGACCGATATAGCAAAACTGTTGGACCATATACAGCTACTTGATGGCCAAACATTTGGTCTAAAATATATTTTTCAAATATGCTCCTTCTAAAGTTTTTATTGGGATTACATATCTTATATCGGAAATTGGACAGAAATCTTGAATAATTTATAAAAGATAAAAGTCTGTTTACTTATTGTTAATTAATTTTGAGGTAAAAGCTCACATTATCCAATTCGATCTATAATCAATCCGATCCAAAATTTAGTATGTCATTTTTTGTCCGAATATACCAGAATAAATATTTTGAAGTATCATCATCTTGAGAGAACATATTGATAATAAATGTCTCACATTAGAAGTTAGACAAAAATAATAAGTAATATATCAAAGATATCTACTAATCCATTCATTATTAAATTGGTTTTGAGTTAGAACTTAGAAACTCACCAAAACAAAATAAAATAAAAACTCCCTTTTCTTCTTCTTGTTCTTTTTACCCATAATTAATCTTTCACCTCTTCGTCCATACTTTCATTTTCCTCTATATAGGACCTTGAAAGAGGCAAGTCCTAGCTACTCTTACGAACATGGCTTCTCGAAGATATAGAACCAAAGTCAACGTCAACCTCTCTCCAACTTGAAAATGTTTAATGTTCAATCATTGGAGAGGCGGCGATTCTTCCATTAGAAACTATACAAAACATCGACCACCGTGACTTTCTATGCACATAAACAAAAAAATATGAATATTCATTCCTCATAAGAAACCCACATATATTGTCCACTCTACAACCAATTATAAGTCCAGTTTCGACTAGGCAAAAGATATATTATTAAATAAGACTGGAAAACGACAAACAAGGTTGGCATCGGCTAATTAATTGCATTTTATAAAGATATAGTTAACTGTCTGACTTTCGCATTACTGTTAGTTTGTTTTATCGACGCATGTTGATTTTATTCACTGAATTTATTTCTATTTATTTAACATCAACCGGTAATTCTATTTTGTTCAATAGAAGTTGGTATGGCAAACCAAATCGATACGGAAGTGTTTACAAACGATAAAAAAATAGTTCGAATCTTAGAAAGACAAGTTAAAAGATCACTGTGTGTATTATAATTGTTTGTTCTTCCTCTGCTTTTCCTGCTAATTTTGTAGAATTGGTAATATTTAAAAGAAAACTAGTATATGATTATATAAGGGAAAGACAACTGAACGTTAGGGTTTAGTAACATTTTTGTAGGGTAACTGTGAAAAATTAGCAAAATATAGTTCTAATATATTATAAACATATATATATACTATAATCTTGTTGTAATCAGTACGTAGTTTTTAATATGTAAACATATCGTATAGAATATTAACAAAAACGGTATGTAAAAACATGTAAAAGATAAACGTCAAAACAAAAACAAAAAACATGTAAATGATAGACACAGGACAAAGTCACATTCTAATTGAAAATATATCATTCGTCACGCTATTATTAGATTGAGGTAAGCTATATATGAGATTTCTTCCTATTACAACAATATTTCAAAGGAGACAGGTTGGATATACAATGGATTGCGTGATTTTTTGTTGCAATGATATTCTTCAATTATGCTTGATGTTATTATAATTTCTTAATTAACACTCATTTTAAAGAAAGGAAAAAAACGACTTCAGCTAGTAGCTTTATATAAAGAAAATATATATTTTGTAAACTAATTAACAACAATATTAGTTTTTGTAAAAACTTCTCTTTCCTATAATAGGATAATAATGAGCATTGCATCTGCTATCATATTATGCGTTTCTCGAAATTAATCTAACTTTACTTTGTTTTTTTTTCATTTATACACGTTAGATCAACCTCATCAATAATATATAATATCAAACAAATTGCTTATAAGTTACAAATCGGTAACTATTAAAATTATTACTTAATGTCTATCTAAATAAGAATAATAGTGGTTATTATGGGACCAAATTATTGCATAGTGGAAACATTTATGGCTATTTTTCCGCCATCACTTTGCGTACTTGAATTGAAGAACTCGTTACATTCTAAGGACATCAAGGTGTCTCCTTTTAAATCAAAGTAGAAAAAATAAATTAAAGTCCAACAATATTAAATTTCTTTTACAAACAAATAATATCAAAATTTCGTATCTGCTTTTTGGGGGACAAAAGTTTTGGACTCGTACTCTGCTTTCATAGAAATGAGTTTGTTGTTGACCGATAGGTTCCCCTTTATTTTATTTTTTATTTATATTTCTATTTCTTTTCACTAAATTGGAATTCTGGTTTTGGCTCATAATTTATTTTAGGTTTGAAACATCTTTACATGTACTATTATTCACAGCAGATGTATAGAAGCGAAATCATCATCCCCAAACGTAGCAAATGAGTTGAAATAATAATATAGTATCCCTAAGCTTAACCATCAAGTTTTATACAATAATTTCCTTTTATATGTTAACCAACCATTTTTATACAATTCATTTGTATTTAACATGGGAATAAATTGAGATTTTATAATAATGCTTTCTACTTCGTCTTTTAATTTTCATCGATAAATTTCTTAAATTTTGATTTTATTTATTTATTTATTACTTACATTTTATCTATCTTTGCAATAAAAAAGTAAGAATATTTTACGAGTGTTTTGTCTAAATTTAACCACCATTTCTTTCTATTTGTAAAGAAATCAAATTGTTTTTTTACTAGGGTTTTTAGTTCATCTCTTGATTTTTCGATATAGCTGGGTCAGGGTGGTCCCATAAAAGGTGTCAATTAATTCACCCGGCGATTATAAAACAAAAGTGTTACACAAGAAAATCGCCAATCACAGTTTCTCTCATTTTAATAATAATTTCTCCATCTTCTTCCTTCCTCTTCAACCTTATAGAACCTTCACAGATCATAAACCTCTCTCTATCTCTCAGCAAACAACCTATACCATCTCGTTTCTTCATAAAAAAAATGGGAAGACATTCTTGTTGTTTCAAGCAGAAGCTAAGAAAAGGCCTTTGGTCTCCTGAAGAAGACGAGAAACTTCTCAATTACATCACTAGACATGGTCATGGCTGTTGGAGTTCTGTCCCTAAACTCGCAGGTTTGGTCTCCGGCCATGTGCTTTCTTTCTTTTTTTGCTCTGAAGGATTTAATTTATCTCCATGTGCTCTTATATTATAAATAGTTAAAAACAAAATTATATATATATCTTATATAATGTTTGCATATGCATTGGTGGATATATAGGTTTGCAAAGATGTGGAAAGAGTTGTAGGCTTAGATGGATAAACTATTTGAGACCAGATTTAAAGAGAGGAGCTTTCTCTCAAGACGAAGAAAGCTTGATCATTGAGCTCCATGCTGCATTAGGCAATCGGTAAGTTATTTTTGCCAGAAATATATTATATATAATATATAGTTTATGATTTCATAATGCATTTTGTGAATATGTAGATGGTCTCAGATCGCAACTAGGTTACCAGGAAGAACAGACAACGAGATCAAGAACTTTTGGAACTCATGTCTTAAGAAGAAGCTGAGAAGAAAAGGCATTGATCCAACAACACATAAACCCTTAATAATAAGTGAGCTTCAATCTCTTAACGTCATAGATCAGAAGCTGACGTCACCAGAAGTAATAAAGTCAACGGGTTTGATAAACAACAACTCACATGATCAGTCGATGATGGTCGTGTCATCGCAATCATCAGGTCCGTGGTGGTTCCCCGCGACGACTAGTCAAAACGCTGCGTTTTGCTTCAGTTCAAGTAGTACCACCACACCAACTGTTTCAGACCAGATAGTATCTTTAATCTCTTCAATGTCCACGTCATCATCGTCTCCGACACCAAACTTCATTAATCCTGCAGCTCCAAACAACTGGGAACTCAACTACTGCAACACTGTTCCATCTCAGAGCAACAGTATCTACAGTGCCTTCTTTGGTAATAATAACTACACAGAAGCTAGCCAAATCATCATGAACAATAATAATCCAGTAGTGGATCATCATCAAGACATGAAGTCATGGGCATCGTCAGAGATTCCTCATTACACAGAAACTGGCTTAGAAGCAGAAGTGAAGCCAGACATTGCCAAGTACTACTGGAGATCAGCATCATTGTCATCATCACCAAACCAAGAAGTTGCAACGTTACTACATGATGCTGACGTGGAGTTGTACGGTAAGAATCTACAAAAACTTAATAACGTGGCGTTTGATCAGAGTCTTTAGATTAACATATGTATTAGAGAGAAGACTAATCAGTATTATATATAAGGCATCTCTTCGTTTTCCATTCATATTCACCCATCGTGTTTATTGATTGATACATACATATTTTTATTTTTATTATTTTCTGCAGGTGTGTAATTAAGTATGTATATGTTTTTTTTTGGTTGTGTAATTTTTTTTTCTTCTTTATGCTAAGATGTAATTCCTTTTTTATGACTTTGACAAGTTTCATATAATATTTTTCACGGATCATAATATTAGAAAATAAAGTAAAGATGTCCCTGTCGAGAGGTCTGTTTTTTTTAAGGAGAGGTTAATAGATCCTAGGTCGGAGTAAAAAACTTCTTCGGAAAAGTGACTCCGGACAAAGAGATGCATGCGTGAACCGAGAGACCCATAATTTTTTGTGTTTAAACATATGTAGTGGGTCTCAAAATATATTTATTCACTGTTTGCTATTTTGTTTGTTTTAGATTACAAGTATACCGACCATGTTAGTATTTTAAAAACTATGAACAGTTTTATCATTATGAATATTATAATGTTTAGCAATTGATATAAAATATAGAATCTCTTTGACTAGTGAAAATATTAAAATAAAAATAGTATTCAATCGTTTGTTTTTTAATTCATACTAATTGTTTATAAATAAATTTAAGATAAAAAATTTCAACTAGTTTATTTAGTTATTAAAATTTAATTTATTTTTTAGTCTTAATGTTACTAAACTTTATAAAGTAATACCCCAAAATTTTACATTATAGATAAAATAAGTTTTAAAATTAATATTTTTTATAAATTTTTGTGGTCAGGGATATTATCTATCAACTAAATAAATAGTTGAAATTACAAAAGGGACAATTCATCTTAGAATGGAAGTCCATCGCTTTCTCCTTTAGAGACAGAGAGTGAGATGTGCCTGCGATTGTGATCAGTTCTCACATACTCATTGTTTTTACTTCTCAGACATCGATCTCTCACAGTCTTGAAAATGACAGGTGCAAATTTTAAGATTTACTATTCAAAATGAGGAGAGAGCATGTGGAAGACTAGTTTCTGAGTTTAAGTTTCGGTGCATGAAACGTGAAAGAAGAAAAAAAACAAAAAAAAAAACTTGAAAGAAGACTAATTTTCATGTTTGGTTTCCAAAAAATTTAAGCCAAATAACTCAACAAAAAAATATTTAACATTAAATTTTCGTCATTCATCAGTTTATCAAAAATTAATGATGATATATTACAAAAGATGATCAATCTTTTACAACGAATACTTTGACAAGACACGAATGAGCAAAGAATAAAAATCATTTGCATTTGTATGGGTAAAAGTATCATAGGGATATGTGAAAGTATCTTTCTCTTGATCATATCTAGTAGGCAAATCTGTAAACAAACATGTGAAAAATATCAGATTAGCGGTTTGCAACAAGTTTTAGAATCACTATGGTGGATTCTAATATAATGGTAGCAATTCAGTACTCAATTGATTAATTCATACCTGTAGACATTTTGGTATGTTCAACCTTAGTATGGTGATGCTACCCCAAAAAGCTTACATCTTCAATCGATGAGAATTTATTGCTTTTAGGATTGAATCCAAATTTTGGTGTAAAAAACGTTAATCTTTTTTGGTTAATTTGAACAAAGAAAGAACACTATCTCCGACCACCAACAATGAGTTAATACATTTTATCATTGCTTGGATTTTCTAGACTATAAGAGCGTCTTCAAAATGGAATTTTCCTAATAGTGTCTACATGTAAAAAAATTGACTCTACTATTAGATAAACTCACCTAATTTTATACTCCATTAATAGTTTTTCTCTAGAAACTCATGGGAGAAACTCATATTGGAAATGTTGTAAGTCGTTAAATAAAATGTAAGATTAAGAAATCTCTTCAGTTTTTTTTTTCTCGCTTTTATTGATGTTGGTATAACAGATGATTCATGATTATGATGTTAAACAAAAAAGCAGATGATTATATATATATATATATATATATATTATTTTTTACCAAAAGAAAAGATGATATATTACGTCATTTGAAACTGATATACATTATTAAAAATCGATTCAAGAGCTTGAAAAGATTATATAATAATCAACTAGTGATAATAGTCCAGTACTCGAGTCTCTCTTATAATAAATATCACAGACCATTGATCTATTTGTGTTATATGCACTCTTTCATTTGCATCTAAGAAATAAACATAAAAATTACAAATTCCGCTAATTATACTAGATTCCAATTTATGATCATCGTATACCAAAATAAGAAATAACTCATGCTTGTAGAAGAAGGGACCCTTGGTCTTGTACGGTGATGGAATACGACATTCGAAGGTGTGAGCTCTTCTGACAATATCCCAATATAATTCACACGAGGGCAGCTTTTGAGTTGGTGTTGTTTTTTTTTTCCTTTGAGGTGGACCAAAACTAAAGTTCTATGCTTGCAGAAGAAGGGCCCTTGTTGCTGACATCTATAGTGTTTATATAACTTGGAAAAGCCATGCAAGAGATAAGAAATAGCAAGTAACTCTTTTATGCACTTTTTAAATAACCCAAATGGACATATATATACAAGTTAAGATCATGTTATTTTTGGTAAGGAAAAATATAATCTCACGGAATGATATTTTCGGTTAATTAACCACGTCTAACTAGTAGTCAGATTTAGAAGAGTACGTAAAATATGTGCATTGATGGTAACTTTGACATGCTTTAGCCTATACATGGTCTGATGATCATGATCGTGGACTTCTTGAATACCTAAATTACCAAGCCTGATAGAAAATGATGTGAGCCATGAGCCAATTATATAGTTTTTCATAAGCCAATAATCAAAATACAAGACGAGAAAGTAACTTATTGTGTCGGCTATTATTAGATAGATGCACGTTTATATATATGGCTCCTCTCTGTGATAAAATAATATCTATATTTTCGGTCCGGCCCTAACTTCCAATTTATGATGCTATCTTTTAATTCTAATCAATTCATTGATGCTTCTTTCTCTCTTAAGCTATATATTTTGAGGTACTAGTTTCATTGATTGATATTCAGCAATAAATAAAACGCATTACTGCATTAGCATCAGTTAATAAAATTATGAAATGCATTGTTTTTATTTTTTAAGTTTGAAAATGGTAAGACTGAACGGTGAAAAATAAATTAATATGTTTACAATGTTATCATAATAGAGACAAACAGATAATACAAATCCAAAAACTGAGTATTCAATTTAATATACATCCAATGTTGATTGTTGAATAGGAATAAAAATACGAATGAATTCTCTAGAAATTTCAAAGCCAAACGTTTATGATTTGATCATCTGTATTTTGAAGACTTATAAAAAAGGCATTTTTTATCCTTACACCTCATAATTTGCATGTGAGCCAAAATAATTGAGGCCCTACGTTAATCATAACTTTCATTTCTATATTACAAATTTTTAAAAATGACTATATATCTATTGTATTTATTCGATCATTGTTAGTTTAAAAATTCTCAACTTGTCTTTAAATTAAAAGAGCATGTACATATAACATACGTATGTAAGGAGTTATTTTTGTAAGAGATTTTTTTCAGAAGGATCGTTGTCGTTTAATATAGAGATAACGATAACGTAAACAAGAAAAACCAGCTTGGTGATAAAGACAACGTTGATGGCGGTGTCAAGACAATAGTATTATAAATTCTCATTATCAACCATTAATGGGAACTTAAAATAACATTTCTTTTGCAAAATTTGTGACCATAGTATCATTTAATTTTATATGTTGGTTACAGTTACCGACTTATAAAACAACAAGCGAAACATTTCTATAAATGGGAACCTAAAAACATGTATGCAAAAATTTAAATGTAATTCATATTAAAACGACAAAGCAACAAAAATGTGTGTTTGGGCTTATGAAGTATAAAACTTGTTTTACTCACAAAAATAATTATGCTTTTAAAGTATCAAAAAGATAAATATCAGTATAACACATATATTTGCGTTTAAGAAAAAAGAATCATTATGCTTTTATCAATATATATATATATATATATTATTATTTTTTGTTTTCTCCATCAAACATATGTCATATATCCTGGCTTTTTGTTAATATTTGTGAACCAACCATAAGGTTTCTCTCTTTCAACAATTGGTGACAACCGGTGAGGATACTTCATTCTTAACAAGCATAGCAAATATAAAAGAAATAGAGTCTCTTATCCACACAATAAGCCTTCTTTGAATCCTAAAGGCTTCAAATGTCTCCTAAAACTCTTAAACTTCGTTACAGAAAAAAACATATATGGGCCTTGGACCTTCGCACTTCTATCCCATACACTCGGGCTAAACCTGACTAGTTAAGTTGGTTATTTGATTTATTTCGGACCAGTCACTCATGTTATCTTGTTTAGACTTGCCTTCAAAACCGATGTTAATGTCTTTTCCATCTTCACTTTTATATCGACCCGAAATAATCCGCCGTCTCGGGTTGGTCAGATTGACCCACTGATATAGTGACATCCATAATTATTATCAAAGCTTGTTGTTGCAAACATGTTAATCTAATTAAAGTCACTCAATATCATTATGGATTTTTTTTTAAGGCCAGTAGAATAAGCAGATGATTTTATACCGGATTTGAGACCTATACAAAAGAGTTGATGGGTTTGTATTTTGTAATATTCATTCGTCAGGTTAATAAAGAAATTCCAGAAACAAAATGTATTCATCATCTCAAAGAAAACACTCTCATTTTTGAAGAAAATGACTGTTCATTCATTACATTTCAATCTCTTTAGGAATACTTATTTTCCAATGAAGAATTGTTACGTCCAAATACCAAAAAGATACAAATAGAACAAGATCGCTAAGATATAATAAAAGAAATGAAACCTTTTTCTTTTCTTTTTAATTTCACTTCTAGTTGGTAAATAAGTAAATAAAAAAAGATGAAAAAGATCATTCATCTAAAGACCAGATTATGGCAGCTCCTATCACAAGGGTATGGACAATCTATTAGCTTCACTTGCGCTCTTTCGAAATACCAATCTCCAACCGCAATCGCCACCGCCTAATCGCATTTTCAAAACGTTATTTAGACCTCGATTGTTTGTAAACGCAAACGTTTTAAACAATGTAGGCTTCTCAACTCAAGAAGGCAAATGAAGATGAAGCATTTACCTTTTTGTGGATAACAGGAGAATCATCAGCAAACCAAGTGTCTTGTCTTTCGGTTTGGCAATGAGCAAAGCAAGAATTGATAAACAAACCATTCTTTCTTGAATTCGAGAATCCACTCACAGCTCTCAACATTTGGTCTCTAAACCCTGTTAATAATTACCAGCATCATAAAGATAAAAGAGTGAAGTTGAGTCATTTTGAATATGAAAGACTTGAAAAAAGTTTGAAATTTTCTAAGACCTTGCAAGAACCGAATCTGTGCTGGAGTGCATCTACCATGGTTTAATCTGCATTCATGCCAGTAACCACTAGGATCTGCACTTGGTGGAGCAATACTACTTTGAATCTGTTTAAACAGACAACAAATGGTTACTTTTAATAATATCAAATTAGCATAAAACATGCATGGAAGCAGAAGAAGAAGATGTTTAATTACCTGCCAAATATCATATGCTGCATTGACTATAAAAAGAGGAGTTTTCATCTGACTGATCAAGTTTTGAGGGAAGAAACACTATCAATAATCAAAAGATAAAAGAGTTTTAAGAGTCAAGCTTTTGACCATATATACAAAAGAGATTCGATTCCTCACTAGAGGAAGAAGAAGCTTACAGAGGTTGGATTGAGATGGTTTGTGCACATATGTGGCAGATTGTTCCTCACTCCCTACCAAGATTCATCATTACACATAACACCAAAATGTTAAAACTTTTTGATTATAAAAGTTTATAAATATGAAGAGATTGGTTATAAAAATCACACCTGCAACTGCACAACACCATTATATAGATTCCTGATCGTGTGTCCACCGGATACATCAGGCCTTTAATCATATAGACAACAACCAATGATTCAATAACAAATACTAATCTGATTTTGAGAAAAAAAGAAGGAAAAGATTCATATGGAGAGACTAACTTACGTGTCCAAGAACAAGCCAGCGTCGCTTAAGCATTTGACTTTGGTATATCTTGAAAACAAGTTTCTGAATTCGTCACAGCGTAAAATCACTGCTAAACCACCTGCAGAGCATCCAGATAGAAGTGCCTGAAAGAGTAATAAACAAATGTAAAAACAAAGATATTATATTTATATAACCAATAGAAGAAACAAATTGACTAAAAAAAACAAACCTGTTTAGCATTTCGCATTCCCTTTCCTTTCAAATCGTCCATTGCAGCTCTCCATATCCGTTCTCCTCTAAACTGAAGCCTTGCAGCCTGAAAAAGAAACAACAAACTCAAACCCCTAAAACTGAGAAGCACAAAAAATCAAGAAAATGAAATGTATGAATCAATACCGTGTTTTGACTATCCCCACTAAAGGAACCACCATCACAGTAACGAAGCTTGACTCTATTCCAGTTGAAAAAATCTGCAATATACAGATAAATGACCTTACTAAAAAAGTTCCAAGATTTATACTACTAAAGAAAAAGCATGAAGAAGACAAAGGAAGGACCTGGATTTTCTTGAGCTTTATTGCTAAGTATTCCTGTAAATTGTATTTGTTTCTCCATATAGTTTGATGAACCACGACGAGACTTCTTTCTGTATACACAGTTCCTTATGTTGTCACACCATCCTCCTCCCTTTTATAAACATTTTCAATATTTCATATTACTTAAAAAACAAAAACAAGAAAGCTTTATTGTAAATCTTCTTCTATTAGCTAACCTCTAACTGAATTAGCCAGCTATTGGATCCAGATCCATGTCCACGATGTAAATGATAACCAGGCAATGTTCCATCTAAACAAACTGTAAAATTCAGACACAAAACAAGATCTTAGATTCAAACACTGTTCTGTTTCTTTACTGAGACATAACATAGTATTGATGTTTTATTATATCCATATTTTAGATAATGTGTCTGTCTCACTTACTATAAATATGCAACTATCTTAGAAACATGAGTGATACTAATATTATCATAAACAAAACACATTTTTTGTTAAAAGTAAAAAAAATCAGAGTGAGTACCAGCTCCTTTGGCCCCAGCTCCTTTGATAAGAGTGAGACCAACCATTAATGGATTGAAATTGGAGCTATACTTGGAGTAACCATACTCTAATTCCTCAATGCGATCTAAATCTGTGACATTGAACCCTAAATACTCATTTGCCTCAGTCTTCAGAATCAATGTGGCTATTACAAACCCTAACAAGAAAAGCTTCCTCATTTCTCTTACTCTTTCTTTCTATCTAAGAGTTGGAATGGAAGAAGAAGAATGCTTAAGAATTGGAGAGAAAGGAACAGAGTTTAAAAGGGTTGGAGATAAAGGCAAATAAAAACTCGGATTTGTTGGAGAAAGAATCGATCTTTTTGCTCAGCTTTTAATATTTGAGGAAGAAGAAGAAGGAGACAGAGCAAAGCAAAGCAGAGAAGAGCAGTGAAGTGAGTGAAGAAGGTTGCTTTTAAAATAAAATAAAAGTTTAATGGCTGGATTCACGTAAGGAATCTCATTACTTAATTACACTAATAATCATAATTAATTCAACGAAACCATCTTTTTGTTTACTATATATTGGTTCATACTTGAAGCACACTTCATTAAACAAAAGAGGTAAGCATACATATTTAGTTTGTTTATTATTGGTTTGATGTATTTTCTTAAATCATGTTTTGAAAAGTATTATTTACTCAATTAACAACTTTGATTGTGTTATCTATCTATGCTTTTTTTTCGCACACCAGTCATTCTATCTAATGATTTTCAAGAAGCACAATAAAATCATGAGCGACAATTACGGAAATTGGTATTTGGTAGATCATGTTATGCCACATTTGGATTTAAAACATTCTTTTAAAGATTTCAAATATACTATCATTGTTTTGGTTGAGTCTCAAGTAATCAAGGATGTTAAACTAATCCTACACAAAAACCATGAGCTCTGTTTTGTCAAAAAGTAGCAAATAAAGTTACATTCAAAATATGAAATTCAATTCTGTTTCTCTGCATCAAAAGATCCTGCACAGGGAAATAGGTCTCTTAAGTTGTACATCATTGTTTTCAAAATTTAAAAATTGCTGAAAAATGGATTTATTTACATATTTTTTTAGGCTTTTACCAAAACCCCAAATTGTATGGAACCAAACCAATTAATCAATCTAAACCCAAACCAAATGTATTACAACTCGAAAAGTACAAAAATTTGTATACTGAATTATTTGAGCTGAACTCAAAACTTGTGGAACCAAACCAATAGGTATACATATAATTAGTTTTTTTTATTATATTATAATTTTTTTCCTAAATCAAAAAGAAAAGAAAAGAATATTGATAAATAAATAAATCCAAAAGTCAGATGATCAAGCCTATATAGTTTATCATTTCTCCATCGAAAATAATTGTAGGCCAATAAGTCCAAAACTCTTTTGACTAAATAACACAATGTCATAATTTATTAAACTAAAATGATAGGCTAAATGTTTTTTGTTGTATCACCGGATTGAAGCAAATGGCTGGGAGAGAAGAAGAAAGAGAGTGGTGGGGCTATTTTATAAACCCGATGCACATGTTTCACAAACACCCACTGACCCAGACGCTACGGTGCTAGCTATCGTCCACTCAACTATCTTTTTTATTTTTGTAAAATGGACCTTTTGTTCCAATTTTATTCCCACATAAACCCCAATCATTGGGATTTGTTACCATTTCCACCTCCTTTCAATCTATACTTCATCGTCTGAAACTTTTAAAATGCTAATTTAATCTTTAAAATTTATAGTGTAAAATTTTGTTTCTTTTCTTTAAATGTGATTTTTATTTTACGTTTTTTTAGTATCTCTTTTTCACTCTAGTAATTTTGTTCTTTTTGTGGTTGTTATTTACTTGACTTGCAAATTTTATATTTCATCATATTGTACTATTATTTAGTGAATTTGAAAATATGACATTTCCACACAAAATAAGTGATATCTAAAATGACAAGTCATATATATAGTTAACGAAAAAGGTTCTAGCTAGGAAGAAAATTAATAGGGTTTAAAAGAAAACATTTAATAGGGTTGCTACATTCTATTTTAGAAACATTAATATATGTACATAGGTTGTTGCTTTAAAAGTAAAGTTTGAGGATTTAATCGTTACTTTAGAAAATATGAAGGGTTAAGCGCACCGTTGTTCTCTTGTATTTTTCCGTGGGGTGTAGTGTTAATAACTTAATATGTACGTTTCTCCATAAAATCCTGTCGGTGTGAGTTTATAACATCATTGCATATTTAAATGGTCACGTACCACCACCGTTTCCTAAATCCTATATACAATGATATCATATTCGTTCTAGATAGATATAAAGAAAATAGAAGTTATAATAAACAAAATTAAATCACGTAGCATCACCGTTACGTACTTTGGTTTTTACTCCCTGCCCATAAAATTTCCATGCCATGCACGACTTTTTTGTTTTGTTAATATATTATTAAATGAGAAATTTCCTAAAATAATACTAAATAAAGTTTTTGTTGCATAAATAACATTTTTTTTAAAGAAAAAATTATACTTTTATAAAAGATAAAATTTAATTTTTTTGTTTAAATTAAATATTTTAAAATTTAGAATATAATCATGACCAGTCTAACAGTTTCAAGAGCTCTAAGCGAATTCTAAAATATATGACTTAATATATATATATATATATATATATAAATTTTTGTATCTTACAAATATATATGTATGTGTTTTATATATATAATAAAACTATTTATAATTAGTTATAAATTTGCAAAATAATATAATATTGTAATATGTAATAACTTTAGTTGTATACATTATTGTTTTGTTGGTTTTACGCCAGTATTAATTATTATTTTTGTAAGAGAAATGATTCAATATTGAAAATTTTAATTTTGTATATCTTCTAAGCATAAATTAAACTGAAATAAATCCAATAATTTAAAATTATTAGTGAATTCATGGAAATTTGAGTTTTAAAAGACAATTGATTTGTTTAAAGAAGAAATTTTTGTTTTTCTTCAATATTTTAAGTTGATTACATAGCACTTATGTTTAAAACAAACACATAAAAGTAAAAATAAAAGTAGTGAAAAAAAAAATTAAGCACTAAATATAAACCAAATAATGAAATAATACTTATAACATAAGAAAACTATATGAAAAAAACATAACATTATTAGTGATGTCTTAAGTAAAAGCGGTTTATATTGAAAGTCACCTTAAATATAATTTAGTTGGGATGAAAGGGTATGGTTTTAAGATGATAAGTTTAGCGGTCAACTAACCAACGATGCTATTATAATGGCAACCGCAAAATTCGTAACCTATTCAATTGCCAAATATTTAATGGTAAGCATTAATCAGCTTAAATGGCCACGAAAATTCTGATAGCTAAGTTGACCATTTTAGTGGCTAATTTCACCAAAAATGTTGTGCCCAAACTTGTGACCGACGTAAATTTGATCACCGATTTTTCAGATTAACAAACAAAAAAAAAACTTTTTTTAGGAATTTCCCATAGGCCTTAAGCCCTTAAACCACTTGATGGGCTAAAATTGATTTAACAGGCCTGGACACATCAGGCCTCATAGAGCCCACACGTGTCGAAGAGGCGGGAAAACAAGATCGTCGCCGTCCGAGAGAGCCAAAAAGTCCCCTGAGAAAGAGAGAGAAACCTCCGCTCGCTAATTCGCTCCCTTTCTCTTTAATCGCCATGGGAATCAAGGTCTGATAGGTTTCACTTCGAAAAGATGATTACTTGTTGTTTCAATTTTTGATTTCGATCTAATAATGCTGGTGGTGGATTTTTAGGGTTTAACGAAGCTTTTAGCCGACAATGCGCCTAATTGCATGAAAGAGCAGAAATTTGAAAGCTATTTCGGTCGAAAAATCGCTGTTGATGCGAGCATGAGCATTTACCAATTCCTTGTTCGTTCTCTTCTTACTTTGTATCATCAATCTTAGTTATTTCTCACTAAATGATTCAGTGAGAGTGTCTTTGTGGTAATGTGAGGACTGAGAATTGATGTGATGCAGATTGTGGTGGGGAGAACTGGGACTGAAATGCTCACTAATGAAGCTGGTGAAGTCACTAGGTTTACTATTATTACTACTCTCTCTGTTTCCACATTTGTAACGTTTTGGAACTTGAGGTCTGATGTGTTGTCTTTTAGCCATTTACAAGGGATGTTTAATCGTACGATTCGTCTTCTCGAAGCTGGAATTAAGCCTGTGTAATGTTCTCCTCCCACATTTTTTCCTTTTTTTTATTACTTTCTCTGTGTGTGTTTTTGTCTTTTGAAATTACTTTTGCTAAATTTAGTTCTGATTTTTTGCTACAGCTATGTTTTTGATGGAAAGCCACCGGAGTTGAAGAGACAGGAACTGGCAAAACGGTAAACTTTATTCTCCTGAATGCTTGAAAATGGTAATATGAGTTCTGAACTGTTTTTTCACTATGGCTTTATCTTTGTTTCAGTTACTCCAAGAGAGCTGATGCAACTGAAGATTTGAGTGGTGCAATTGAGGTTTGTCACTTCATACTTGCCTTACGAGTTACTTACCTAGCCTTATTTTACTACCGTAGCATAACTTTAGAAGCTATTCCATGTGACAGGCAGGAAACAAGGAGGACATTGAGAAGTACAGTAAACGAACTGTGAAGGTAGTCTTTTCTTTTCCATCTATGAACTGTTGGACTCGTTAGTTTTTTAGCATCCTCTTTAAAGCAGTTGAATCTATGGCTCTTATTAATAATACATGTATAATCTTTCACTTTCCAGGTGACAAAACAACACAATGACGACTGCAAAAGACTCTTAAGACTCATGGGTGTACCCGTTGTTGAGGTACTTATATTATTTGCAGAGGCCTGAGTGTCTAAATCTCTTCTGTTAACTCTGTCTTTTTTTGGTTATGATATGAAATGGCTAAATTTTTGAAAGGGAGACTGATGGATTCTTACATACAGGCCACTTCCGAAGCAGAAGCGCAATGTGCTGCACTTTGCAAGTCAGGAAAGGTTTGAATTTTTTTGTCTGTTTGCTTTTCGGTGTTTTGACAGTGTCCAGTGACCTCAATATTGTATAAGTGGAGGTTTTGCAAGGTATATCAGTTATGATTCTCTCTTATGAAATCTGTTTAGGTGTATGCTGTGGCTTCTGAAGATATGGATTCCTTAACTTTTGGAGCTCCTAAGTTTCTTCGCCACCTGATGGATCCTAGCTCCAGAAAGATTCCTGTCATGGAATTTGAAACTGCTAAGGTTTCTCTCTCTCACAGACTATCCTTTCTTCTACCTCTTGAGTAAATGAGATCATCACTTGTATAGTGGTCTCGTTTCAGATTTTAGAAGAGCTTCAACTTACCATGGATCAGTTCATCGACTTGTGCATATTGTCAGGATGTGACTACTGTGACAGCATCCGAGGTATCTAGAGAATTTTTTTCCTATTTATATCTTTCAGCTGTGGACGGTATAGATCAATATTGTGGTTTTTTGTCTGTTAAATGTAGAGCTCAGGTTAGAAACTAATATGCATTTTGTGCCACAGGTATCGGAGGGCAGACTGCCTTAAAGCTTATTCGCCAGCATGGATCTATTGAGACTATACTCGAAAATATAAACAAAGAAAGGTTTGACTCTGTTTAATGATGTGATTTGATTTGGTGACTATATAGTAATTTTATGATTTAAGAGGGCAAACCAACCAATATAAAAAAGATTATACAACTTGCAAATTCAGTCTAGTTGGCTGGGCTTTACCATAACCACATATCTAAGAAACATATTTCTGTAAATTTGTAGTCTAGTCTAAATTAATCCATTCTGTAACCTTTGTTGAGTTCTTACTTTTAACATCTGTTGTTCGAAGAAACAATAGCCATAATGTGTTAAAGACTTTTGCCATTTTGGTACTAATTTATGTAGGTATCAAATACCAGAGGTATGGCCATATAACGAAGCTCGGCAACTTTTCAAGGAACCTGATGTCTTAACAGATGAAGAGCAGCTTGATATTAAGTGGATTTCTCCAGATGAAGAGGTACCTAGTTCTCCCCTTTTCTGCTTTACCCGTTTTCTGGATTATTTGGGACATTTCTTAGGTACCTATTTTTTTTTCTTTGCCAGGGTATAGTTCAGTTTTTGGTGAATGAAAACGGATTCAACATAGATAGGGTTACCAAGGTATACTTCGTGTAGTGTTATCATACTTTGTTCCATATTACCTTGTACTGTGCAATGCTTTACTCAGACAATATTGCGGATTATCTGAAATTCTTACATAGGCGATAGAGAAAATCAAAACTGCAAAGAACAAATCATCCCAGGGCAGGTTTGTACCTTTTCGGACAAAATTAGTGGTGATTTTGGCTTGTACCTCTCCTTCCACTCATTTCTTTCTTAAACATTTCACAGGCTGGAGTCATTTTTCAAGCCAGTTGCCAACTCATCCGTGCCTGCTAAGAGAAAGGTTTGTCTCTTACTCTCTTACAAGTTTATATATGGTTGAACCCATTTGTTCTGAAGCTTCTTTCTTTCGACTTGTACATGAATGTGTACGTTATATCATGCTTAAGCGAAAAAGAAACATGGATTAGTAAGTCTTAAGTCTTAACACATGTCCACAAATGGATAGAAATACATGTACGCTTTACACTCTAGGTAAACTTTATATGCCTAGTCGCCTCTGAGGTGATTCCTCAATATACTGGATCACAGGGTACCAAATGCTTGCTCCGGCAGTATAAACCAGCTATCAGCAATAATGTGTGCTCTCTGCATGCTTTTGGATGGAACACCTCCAATAACACTGTTAGCCCTAGGCTGTTCCCTCTATCCCGAGGTTCCAACCTTTCTATTCAAATGGCTGGAGCTGCTATAGGCACAAAAATCTAAAATATCATGGTGAACATTTAAATATCAATCTGCCATCATTTTTGTAGTTATGTCTACCTAAATAATTTAGCCCACAACTTTGAGCCTTAACATTCTACTTTGTGTTTCACATGTTTGTAGATAGACATTGATATTTTGGTGTTTATGAACTGTTTTTTGCTTGCTAACAGGAAGTCCCAGAGAGTACCACTAAAGGAGCAGCAAATAAGAAAAACAAAGGAGGTGGTGGGAGGAAAAAGAAGTAAACCACAGTCCTTGTTGTTGTAAGGCTGTTTAAGTTAGTACGCTTTCTACTGCAATGATCTGAGGGAGAAGCTCAATAAACTGTGATGGTTATTCCTAGTTCTAAGTAGTCTGTTTGCTTTTTTGTTTTTATTTCGTTGTTTCTTGGTTAGTCTCTGTTTTCTCGTTAGTAGTCAGGTTTGGATTTTCATTTGCTTCATTTTGGTTTCCCTGACGGGTATGGTATGACCATGAATTGTCTTTTTGACATTTGTATTCAATATGATGTAACAGCAAGACTCCATGTTAAAATTATGTATTTTCTAATGACATTAGTACTTGGTTCATAAAACAGGAGAGGTTACAATAACAAAGATTTATCACACAGTAAAATAATTGAAACAAGTATACTACATGAAGACTATAAGAGATGGAGGCAGGATTCAATCAAACAATGGTGCAGCTGCTTCCGTTCTCGTAGCTACTAACTGAAACCATGTCACAGGGAGGGTAGTAATTAGGGTACCAAAGAAAGCACTCTGGATTAGGTGGGTCTGGCTTGGGTGGGTCTGGCTTGGGTGGCGGTCCAACGCTTACTAGTACTGGCTTCTGTTTGATCTTCCTAAGCTGTTCTGCAACGCAGACCGGGTCCATTGTACCAACCACTGTTAGTAAGCTTTTCTCTTCATCTAATGCAACCTGATTCACACCTGCATTCAAATATCTCAATCTTTTCATTTCATCTCTCAAATATATATGTGGATTTAGCAACACCAACACTTTGTTAAGAAAATCAATCAATCATACCTTCAAGCTCTGTGACAGCTGACATGATTGCACTTTTGCATTTGCCACAATTTATATCCACTTTGATCTCTATTTTCTGCTCAAAACAAAAAAGAATGATTCATTAACAAAAAACAAAAACAAAAACCACAAAAAAGTATCATAGTAAATCTAGTTTTCTTCTTTGTCATAGTAGTATTAGTATGGGGATCTTTTTACCTTACTCGTCATGATGAAGATTGTGAATATAGAACTTAGTAATGAATGAAGGAGAAGAAAAAATCAGAAATATATAAAGAGAGACATGGATGAAGCATTTGAATTTTGTCTTCCTTTTTTGTTTACTTATTAATCTCATTTCTCAACATCTTCCTTTAATAAAACATTTTTGAGGACTAAAATAAAAGTGACTTGACTTCGATTAAGTCTTTTATCCCCCCAAACTCTTGCGTCAACGAAAATCGCTGTAGTTAATATATACGTAAACTATACATGTGATGTGTGTGTATATATTAATGTATTGACATATTGAATTATTGAATTAATAGGGTTTCTTGGGGGCATGTACGTAGTTGATGTATAATAACACCAAATATGGACTCCACTTGAACTTGGGATTTTTCCAAGAGGGATTTTGTTAGTACAATGTCTTAACTATTTTGTTCACTTGACCCTTTATTTTATATTTATTAACTTGACATTTAACAATGACTGAGACAGTTTATCAGACAATCTCTGTCGGTTCGGACATAAACTAAAACCTTCTAGGAACTAGACATTGTTTGAGCATATCTCCCTGGTTTAGTTATAAAGGTAAAATTTAGATTAAGTTTGACCAAAACAAAACTTGGCAGAGTAAATATCGAAATAACCAGCCAACTTCCACTTTCTATTTATCTATTCATGCAAGTAAAAAAAAATGGAGTTAAATAATTTCCAGAAAGATAGTTTTATTTTAGGTGAGTTTCCTCGTACGGTACTAAAGCCTTATTAGATAAGATGTCTCTATTCTCCAATAAAATACCCTGTTAAAACTTAATCACAACAATTAAACATCTCAACCTAATTTCAGCTAAATCAAGGGGTTAACCACCTTTCAAACTTATCCTAATAATAAACATGTAAAGCCTCTCAATAGTTATAAAACACCTAATCTAAAACTTATATAATCGTGAATTTATTTTCAATTATAAATTCATCAAGAACAAATTCTTTTTCATAACAACAACAACAAGAACAAGAACAATAATGGCGTCTATTGCTACCAATCTTGTTGTTGTTGTTACCATGTTGGTCGCAGCCGTGGCGGTCGCAGATTCCAACATGCTTCAAGATGTTTGTGTTGCTGATTTGTCCAATGGTATTTGCTTTATCCTCCCAATAAACACATATTTTTGTATCAAATGATACGTTAATTATGTTCCATGACACGCTTTAATCTTCTTCTTAATTCCTCGCTGAAGAAACGAGTCAATCTTTTCTTATAATTAACATCTCATGGTTTTTCTTTATAGATTCCAATTTCCACCGGGTATTATAATTTTTTCCTTACCTATAAATCTACTTTCACGAAGACATTTGACACCAATTTTGACATTTTCAATCGGAATCTTCTCATTTTGATGTTTATTTATTATTTCTCTTTTCAGTTTTAGTATTATATTATTCAATAGTTTCCTCGAAGTTGATCATGATTTATTAAAATGTTAAAATAAAAAGTAGGTAGGAAACTTAGGATTGAAATCTTGAAACATTCTTTTTTTCAATACAATAAAAACAAATATACCTAAACTTGAAATTAATCAAAATAATTATTTTTGTCTTTTTTGATTTGTCAAAATTCTAAAATATAATTCATTTTTTTTCTTTTTTCTTTTGTCAAAATTCTAAAAATTTCCAAAAAAGAAAACTTTAAAAACTTTCTTATTTCTTTTTGACAAATGAAGCGGTCAAGGTCAACGGATACACATGCAAGGACTCAACACAAATAACACCGGAAGACTTCTACTTCAAAGGCTTAGCCTCCATCGCCGCCACAAACACAAGCACCGGAGCAGCCGTAACCGGAGCCAACGTAGAGAAGATACCAGGACTCAACACACTTGGCCTCTCCATGTCACGCATTGACTACGCACCAAACGGCCTAAACCCACCTCACGTGCACCCACGTGCCTCTGAGATCATCTTTGTCCTTGAAGGTCAGCTCTACGTCGGCTTCGTAACAACCGCCGGCAAACTCATAGCCAAACACATTAACAAAGGAGAAGTTTTTGTCTTCCCCAGAGGACTCCTCCATTTCCAAAAGAACATTGGCACGTCAGCTCCAGCTTCTGTTATCGCTGCCTTTGATAGTCAATTCCCTGGAACACAATCACTTGTGGCTTCTCTCTTTGGAGCTCTTCCTGAAGATGTTCTTGTTCAGTCATTTCAGATTAAACCTAAACAGGTTAAGAAGCTCAAAACCAGATACGTTAAGAAATGATAATGTAACATATTATAATCTTTGGTTATGAAATGGTGTATCAACTTTTAAAAACATGGTTCTGTTATTTTTCATCAAGTTTTTTCAAAAGTGATTCTGATATATATATATATATAACTAAACCAAATGATTTGGTCTTAATTGTAAACACTAAGCAAAAGAAGAAGATAAAGTTTGCAACTTTAGAAATGAGAGTGAAACTTAAAGCAAAGAAGAAGATAAAGTTTGCAACTTCAGAACTGAGAATGAAACTTAAGCAAAGAACTTATAAAAGCTCTGTTTTTTCATTGTTTTAAAAGAGCAAAATCTCAAACACAAATTTCACAAAATAGAGACTTCATTCATTCATCACTTGGCAGCTCTTCCATCTGGAATGGAGAACAAGACAATGGGCTTTGAGGATTTGATAAAAGGCACATCACATCTGAAATAGCCTTTCCTCTCAAGCTGAATCACATCTCCACATCTCAGAGTCCTCATATTCGAATCGCCAAGTGCCAATGTTTCCTTCTTTGTGTTAGGGTTCACAAAGGGAGCAAGCTCATCATCATCTTCCAGCTGTATTGCATCAAGAAAACAAAAAAAAAGATCAGTGATTTTGAGAGAGAAAACAATAATGTAGAATGAAATGCATCTTCAACAGATTCTTACCTTCTTCTTTGTGATTAGATAATCAAACTCTGTCAATGTGAGGTTAACCAATTCTTTAGTTTCAGGAAGCCATGTAAGCTTCAGCTTTGTTGTCTTCACAGATCCTTGGAGATTTAAAACGCCAGATAACGCAGTGACACGACCTTCCTCGTCCTTTGTGATTTCCTTTACAATGGCATTTCCCCAATCCATCAAAGTTACTTCCTCATTAACAGAGATGGCACTCGCATCAGCTTCCTCAATCCAAATGCTCTTAGTGAAAGTTGTCGCCTTTTCTCCAGCACCTTCAAATTTCTTGTGCTTTGGTATTATGCGAACAAACGGTACATCAGGACCATCGGTTAGGGTCAACAGTACACGCCTCTCTGCAATCACAGCCGTATGTCTAGGACACACAGGATCAATAATTCTCTTGTTGATAGACCAAAGTTTGTCCCATTCCATCAAGTTTAGATTCTTTGAAGCCCCCTGGAAACAAAACAAAACAAAAACGTCAGACTTATTGCAGAACATTGGAACGAGACAAGCAACAACAACAACGAAACAGAAAGGTTTTACCTGCTCGAGAATGAATTGAATTAAAGCCTCAATCTTCAAACCTCTACGTACAATTCCTTGTACAGTAGGGAAGCGAGGATCATCCCACCCATCAACCAATCTATTCTGAACAAACCAGAGAAGCTTTCGCTTACTGAGAAGCGTAAAGACAAGATTTAACCGACTGAACTCGTAAAGTATAACCTGACGCATTCCCATGTCCTCAAGAACTTTAAAGTACTGAGCATTCCTGTCATGATACTCACTAGACCGAAGCGCATGCGTTATACCTTCAAGGGAATCAACAAAGGGACAAGCAAAGTCGTATGTTGGATATAGCTTATACTTATCCCCGATACGGTGATGAGACATAGGGTTGCATCGATAATAAACCGGGTCACGCATAGCTTTGTTAAGATCTTGCATGTTAAATTTCCCTCTAACGCAGCACTGTAATCCTCTCTCGCTTCCTTTAATCATTTCCTTCCATAGGTTCAGATTCGTATCTACGCTATGATTCCTACATCTTGAATCAATCCCATCCATCCTCTCTTTCTGCATCTGCTCCCTTGGTGTGTCATCAACATATGCTTTACCTTCACGGATAAGTTTCTCCGCCATTTCCATCAGCTCAGGGAAATAGTCAGAAGTGTATGTCACTTTCTCATACTTAATCCCCAAGGTCCCAATATCTTTCACAAGATTATCAACAAACTCATTGCTTTCTTTAGCAGGGTTAGTATCATCAAACCTCACAATCACTTCCCCTTGGTAACGCTCAGCGAAATACTTGTTCAACAACGCAGCCTTGGCATGTCCAATGTGCAGATAACCACTTGGCTCTGGAGCAAACCGAAGCCGAACCTTTCCCATTTCTGCTTCAGGCAAGTCCACTTCAGGTTTCCCTTTATCCTGTGAATCTGCTTGTTGGTCTTTGGACTTAGGCACAGCAACAGGCTTCCCTGAGCCTTTCTTCGCAGCGTATGTTGCTAAAACCTTGTTAAGGAGGTCACTGTACTCCTCTAATATCGAATTATACCATCTAACCAAACTCTGATACTTTTTCGATTTCCTCAAACTCTCCCATCTTTGGCCAGATCCTGTCAAGATTCAATCTTTAACTAATGAGCTCCAAATACAGAGAAATTCGTAACAAAGCTAACGATTTGATTTTGTTTACCAGCAAGAGCTGACCAAACAGCAACATCAGCAATTGAAAGAGAATGAGCAACAAGAAAGGTTTGGCTTTCGAGGTACTTATCAACACGACCACAAGCATTCTCAAACTCTGAACCAGAGGAGAAGACAGTAGCGTAATCTACCCACTCATCAATCTGATAATAACACACATAACAAAGGATTTAGAAATCTACAACAAGAACAAAAAAAGATAAAAAAATTAACATCAGAAGGCTCATGCTATGATGCTATAAGAATCGAGAAATCGAAACCTGAGAAGAATCAAAAGCATTGCTTCCGTAGAAACCAGGAAGTGTGGTTGTCGATCGACCAACATAGCGAAGAAGAACAGATGTTCCACTCAATTTGCGCCTAAATTCAAGGATTCGGAGAGAAAAAGGATTTAACTTTCAGAGAGATAAAACGAAAAATGAATCAGAGCGAGAAAAAAGGAAAATACCCATCGGAGAAGACAAAAGTAGGAATGGTGGCTGTGGCCGCGGAGGAGTCAATAGTCGCCGGAGAAGCTGAGAGAGAGAGAGCAACGATGACTGAAAGCGGTGGACTTTCCGCAGGGAACGAAAGCTTCATACCATCCATGATGGATCCGAATCCAAATCACAAGAATCGAAGATCAATGAATTGGTCAACAATGTGTTTAGAGTTTGAGAGATTGATATTGGAGAAAGAATAGACGGCGAAGAACTGGTAAAAAGATATACTTTAGGGTTAGGTTTTAGACTTTGGAGAGGGTTTAAAACTGTGGGCGCTCCAAGTTGCAAACTTATTCCATTTTAGTCCATAAAGTATCATTCTTTACATTATCTTAGCTCATACTTGAATTTAACTATTAGGTAGATAAACTGGTACTCTTTCACAAACAATGTGCTTGGTCAGTCAATCAGAATATTTCCACGAGAAAGAAAGATCAAATGTTTTTGAGTTCATTGAGATACATTCACATAGAAAAGTACGCTCATATCTACTGGATTGTACATAAAGACCTTTTGTATCATGCAGGTTAAGAAATAATAAGGCAAGCATATGCTTTGAATCTCTCTATACATTTTTTGGAGAATGACAAGTACATAAAGGTTCCTTAGTTCTGTATCAGAGTGTCTCTGCACTTCCTTTTTCAATAGAGTAAATAAGACTAGTTAGCCATGGAAGATAAGCATTGAAGTCTACATAAGTTCCAATGAAGAGGCAATTCAGAAAAGCTAATAGGTGTTACAAATCGAAAGAGCTCAATGTGTCATAGGCTTGTAGGAAGCAATCAAAACTAACAAATTCTGCTCCAATAGACCAAAGAAATATGTTCATTCAGCCATATCCATGAAATCCATTGCTCAGATTGTTTCTTCTTGCAAATGGTCCCCTCTGCTTTGGACACATGATCCATTGCTTAATTGTTGATATGATGATGATAAGACCTTAAGCTTTCTCCTTCGATTCACGAAACCATAAAGACTTGATTAATAAGAGACTCTCAGCTCTCAACCAAATGCCTAAACCAAACCACAGAACAATCCACACATCCTAAACAAGTCATCACTGACTGCTCTCTAACCAAGTCACAACAGGCCATCTGACTATAATCTGCTACATTCAGTCCTAGACTAGTTATAGTAAACCTATAAACTAAGGCTTAAGCACACGAAATTCTTCAAACCCACCCACTCTATGTCTTGAATTATCATCTTACACATTAGGCACAGTAGAGAGAGACAAAAATCCTCCAACTTTACAATGAACAGAAGACAAATCTAAATCCAATACATTGAACTTATTATGAGTCTGATCATAATACAAACTCAATTCAATGAAACCTATAGCCAATAATCACTCTGCTATATTCAATACACAATTGCTCAATACAGAGCATTTTAAAGAATCATAATTGGTCTAAAACATAAGAAAAACACCACTCATAGGCATTGATGGATTTATCCAAAAGAATATACAGATTGAGCAACAAAAAACAAAACCAAAACCAAAAAATCTATAATAAGAATCATCCCCAACCTTAACCCCAACGCCAACCCCAATCCAATAACCAAACATACAAAAATCACCGATGAGGATTGCACTCAGCAGAGCAAAAATCATTAGTCTCTAACATAACTCTGAACATCTCATGAGTAAACATTTCATCATTAGGATCAGAAACAGGAGAAGAAACAGAATCATCATCACCTTCCTCTGTTCTACGACGTCTTATCACACGAAAGCATCCTCCTTTATGCGACCCAGAACTTCGTTTCGGTGATTTCGGTTTCTTTCTGATCCTATCTAAAAATCGCTTCTTGGGTTTTGAAATCGAAGCCATTAACAATTGATTCGTAGTCTCCAAATCATTATCATCACCACCGATTATCACATCCTTATCCTCCTTCTTCTTCTTCTTCTTTCTCGTCGTCGTCGTTGTCGTCTTCTTGGTATCGTTATTGACTCCGTTCTGATCATTTAATGAAATCTCGCCGTGATTCCGAGGCATTAACCAGATGCCGAAATTCGGAATTTCAAAAAACCCAGAGATCGATCGGAATTTGAGAAATTGAGAGGCAAAAGGAGTTTGTTGTTGTTTTAATGCTTTGTGTTATTTTGTATCACTTAGGTTTTTTTTCCCAATCAGAAAACCTTCGCTGGCTCACAACTAATTTTTTAATTGTGTTGTTTAACGACTTTATTTAATTTAGTAGATTCGGGTATATCGCTGTTTTTTCTTTTATGTGGTCCGATTATTATATGGAAAATGTTTATTCAATGTTACTGGTTTATTCAATTTGCTCATAATGCACTTTTAATCAATTTAGTTTAAAATTTTCTCAGAATATATCCTTTTTCTTATTTTTTTCTGATAATTGATTCAAAATCTGAACAATTATATATATTTCATCCCGGCAACAAGTTTTGTAATGAACATAAGTGAGGAGAACCACCTTATTGGAGACGTGTTTATTTGCCTTTGTTGTCTCAAGAAAAGTTATTGAAATTGAATATTATCTCCATAAAGGAATAGATATTCTATTTGATTTCAGTTTGATATTCTATCAGGAATCTAATACGCTTTTAATTGGTTTAGATGCGTTTTATTTTTCCTTTTTCATTGACTAAAATTTATTATTTGTCAGTTCATTTGTAAACACACAAGTTTTTGTAGTTTTTTATTTATTTTATTAAAAAAAACTAATATTCGGTGAAAATGTGATCTTTTAATTTTTTTGTACTGCTAGTTTTTCTATTGGTTGATAAAATGATTTAGGAAAAGCACGTAAACTGTGAATTCTTCTGCCATTTTGTTTTTGGAAATACAAATTTGCAACAAAATATATAGTCTAGAATTAACTGTCACACTTCAACTCTTACATGACTTTGAGAAACATTTAACCCTTATTTTTTGGAAACATTTACACACCCTTCAATGCTTCAACGAAGTGATGTTTCCACGAGCTGATGATAACATTTTCGTAGAAATAGGGTTTTGATTGAATGCAATAACGTCGCTAATTCCATGGCAAGAAATGCGAGAATTCTGACAAATATTCGGAGAAACAATCCTCGCATTGTTCACAAAAATCCCCGAGCCTCCGGTTCTTGTGATCGTGAACATTTTATCCGTGAGGCTACAAGGAACAAGAGTCTTGTTTGGAAAATGAAGCATGTGGTTGATCATAAGCCATGCAGGGATGGTGTGTCTTAAGATAAACGTCTCAAGATTCTCTTGATGTATCTCTGTTAGAGAAAGATCGTTGTCGCTAGGCATCAAGAAAGTTATATCTGTGTTCCTGAAGTAATCCGTATCGTTGAGGAAACGGAGAAGGATGACAAAACCATTGTAAGATTGTCTTCTCATGTCGGCCATGGCAGAGATGAGGTCGGTTTGGTTGAAGTTTTCATGTCTCAATATGAGATGTGGCAGTGGCTCGGTGGATGCACGAATCGTAAGAAAAGAGAAAAACAAAGGAGCTATTATTAGGAAAAGAGTTCTCATACTAGCTGATAGATGTTAAGAATAAGAGTTAATAAAATTATAAGACTTTGAAAAGAAACTTTATACTATGTGGGAAAATATAGAAGTTCTCGATTTTTACGAGTTATTAATAAACCGGTGTGAGTCTCGTAGTGATTAGTTGATCCATGGTTGATTCATGACTTCAACTTTTTTTCATCTTTTAAGTGTGACTAGAATATTCGTGTGGATTTTCTCTTTCTCAGTCATTCATACTTCATCCGTTTTAATTCCTTTTGTCATTTAAAAGTTTCAATGTAAAATTTTGATTTATAAAATATATGGTTTGTCCATACGTAAAACTAATAAAGAAATAAAAATAAAAGAAGTCCAAAGCCAATTTCTATTTGAGAGGTGTAATAAAAAGTTTAATCTGTTTTTTTTTCTGTAACTCATGTGAAAAATGTCGAAATGACATTTATATTAGGATTAAAAATAAAAAGGTGATCTTTTGAAAATTTATTTCCAACGGGATTTCTATTGTTTTAAAAATATTTTTCATGTATCTGTTTAGAAATAAATTTTCGAAATGATCTATTCTAGCAATATCTTTTAATATTAAAAATGATGAATTTTTTTTTTGTTTGATAAACAAAACTGATGAAATCTATTTTTGTTTTGAGAAACTCTTGAGGATCCGTTAGAGGTTCGAACCACAATCTCCTAGAAACGTTTATACGAGCGGTCATGAGACAACACAAAATTCTATATGTTAAACTACATAACAAATTAATACTCCACTAAAGATTAACAAGACAAACACAAAACTTTGTTACACCACAAGTATAACCGAAATAAATACACACACACATTTATATACATCCACAGTCAAGAAAAGAAAAGAAAAATCAAGAAGATGAAGGAGGAGAAGAAGAATTAGCTAGGGGTTGAGAGGGTTTAGTGAAGAACAAGATCATTAAAACCGCGTTTAGAGGCTAAGCCAATAACACACAACATGTAAAACACTTTCCCACTCTTCACTTTTGCTTTTACTATTGCCTTTCCTTTCTCCACTTTCATCTTAGCCTTAACCAACATTGGCTTCTGCGTTTGCGTCTGCGTGTGCGATTCTCCTAACCACTCTCGCTCTTCTGCTTCAGGTTCCTCCTCTATTGTCTCTAGCCTCCCTTTTAGTATCTCCTCCAAGTCTTTCCCCAAGTCACATATCCTCTTATTCTATATCAAATCACAAACACCATTTTAGAAACTATATATACATGTCTATTAATATTGAAAACATATGAATCTTAAAATCTCGAGTTTTCGCTATATTGTTACCTCGCAATCATGGTTTAAGTTCCTTTTGTTCATCCGTCGATGTACAACCCACCACATCTTCTTATAGATCAATCTCCTCATATAACTCTCTTCCTTCTTTAAAATTCTTTCTTTCTTGTCACATCAGTTTCTCTAAAAGATTGTAGAAAATGTGATGGTT
This sequence comes from Cardamine flexuosa, assembly GCA_963555745.1. Lineage (NCBI taxonomy): Eukaryota > Viridiplantae > Streptophyta > Magnoliopsida > Brassicales > Brassicaceae > Cardamine > Cardamine flexuosa. The sequence goes on along the minus strand of OY743216.1, from coordinate 9,782,699 downwards.
TTCACCAACCCTTTTACAGCTTTATAATGATACTACTTGATTCTCTCAAAGTGACCTTAAAAGTTTGTTACTTTACAGACAAGCTTTCAATCTTTAAATGTGTTGCTTCTCATTATAGCACATAGTATTATAAAAAAAAACGAGGTGGTTGTCACAAATCATCACATTCTGTTTTTTAAAAGTCTTTATGTTCTGTAAAGTAGTAATTTCCTCTATCATGCTATCTCTCTTCTTTGCCTTTTTTTTTTGAAAAAAAATATATTTCTCTCCCTTAATTGATGCTTTATTTGTCACGCTTAATCTCCAGCAATTTATATTAAATAACATTTTTTGGGGGATTTACTAGTCTAATTTGTATATTGTCAACGACTAATCCCAGACAAAATAACAATGCTATATATATAATGTACTTGGAAGTCAAGAGCATCATCAAACACACTCAAGTTCAAGCATCACTAGCCATTGCAATTAACATGGCACAACATGGGGCACCGTTAAGTATTAGAGATTTTTGGTTTACTAATATGAGATTTTTATACGTAAAAGTGCATAAAAGGTAGTTTTAGAAACAAAATGTGTAACTTGTGGATCAAGTATGGATAATGTAAAGCCGTTTCATTATTGGTCTTTGTCGATACAAACATATCATTTTGATATATTTTTTCTCATAAATGTTGCTAAGCATTCAAAAAAGTAAGAGAGGACTCACTCTTCCACTTGCTCTCAACTATTTTAAAATTAAAGATAAATTACAAAACATCACAAATAACATTTTACTACATGTCTTTACTATTTCACCATTCATCTGTTGTCTAAACGAAGTCACAAACCTCAAAATATGAGCTTTTTCTCTAAAACAATAGGGAATCCCCAGTGAGAAGAGAGAATGAGATTGGGATATAAACCTTCTCTGTTTATTTTATCTGTGATCCTCGCGTAAATGCTCAAGATCCTTCTTGGTAAAACTAGTGCCTTAAGAACCAACCTCCTAGATCGGTTGAGTTTGAACCCTTTTGACCTACCCTCAAGCTTCTTTCCCAAGTTATGTCTTTTAGTTCTTGTCGTCGTCACCTTCTCATAATGATGACTTAGCTTCTGGTACCGCAATGGTGATCTTGATCGGTACTTACCAATAATCTGAAGCATCTTGAGCTTTTTCTTGTTGTTTGACAGATACCAAAAACATAACAAATAGATGATTTCAAAGATATTGTTGTGAAGTGTTGGAAAGTAGTTGTAAAATAAAACAGAAGTTGAGTAAGAAACAAAGAACACTTAGATGATGATTGATGAGTGAAGAGGGGGCTCCATAAATGATAAGAAAAGTGAGGGAGAAAGATTCTGAAAGCACATGGCAATTTTATTCTTTGTATTTATCAAAAACCACAAATCCCCAAATCTTTCTGAGTTTTATTGCAGTTTCTGTTTAACCACACAACACAAGCCAGAGAGACAGAGACTGCATGTATTTGACCTATGTGGCTATGGCTGTCACATTAAAAAAAAAGAGAAGAAAAAAAAGAATTTATCTTTTAGTGAGTAGGAAAATTGAGAGACATGTGCAATGATTGAATAAGAGATAATTAATCTAAGTAAGAGATTAAGGAGAAAATAAATAAGCCACTAACTAAGCCAGCTGTGTTATTATTATTTGGCAATATGGATAACTTAAAGAAGAGATGATAAGAAAAAAAGAATAATTTACGGAACATTCATTTTTTATATCAAGAATATTTAGAAACAAGCATTTTTTTTTAAATGAATGTTAAATTTTATTCAAACAAAATAAATATATTTATACATCGAATGCTTCAAAGATTGACGGTTGCTGCAAATAATTTTAAAATTTGACAAACTTAACTTTTGAAAAATCATAGGGATAGAAAACCATGTTTCAACCATTTATCGTATCGCATATTTTTTCACATCTTAGACTAATCAGAGATGGAGCTATTTGAATTTCAAAGGGTACAATTGCCACCCATAGATTTAAAAAATTTGTGTATTTTTGATGTATTTTTATATAAAAGATTATATAAACTTCATCATAATTAATGTATTGACTCTCATAAAATTAGAAGTTTTTATTTTGACTTTTATGAAAAATAAATTCTCCTTCTGGCATTGATGACAATGTGTTCTGAATGTTTTTGTCAATGAGTTTTGCGAGCTTCTGCCATTCATTTCCCTCTATAGCGTGTGAATAGCTGTTTTCTTATTGTTCTATAAAATTATTACAATTTCTTTATGTCTTTGAGCAAAACAATTTGTGCTAAGTTCTAATCAGGAGAACTCTCACAACAAACATTTTGTATTCTTTTTATCCATGGTCTTCAAGAAATAATGCACTAGATATGAAAAGCCCACTATAGCCAATAGTTGTATATTTAAGTTGGGCTAAAGCCCATTATTACAAGTAAACGTTGCAAAACCACACGAGAAAACGCATCTTTTGACTTGGTGACGAAGGGACACGAGAAAAAAGGAACTTTATTACTACTTTTCTCACTCACAACTTTCGCGTCTCACAACTGTAAACTCGAAAGCATTCACGTTTTCTTCCTCCGTACACTTTTGACTTTAATTTAAACTTCTCGATTAAGCGTTACTAATCTGATCAAGAACGAGATTATACAGTGATTTAATTCGAACCATAACATAATCAAACAACGAAACAAACACTTAAAAAAAACAGAGAAATCTAAAAACCTTAATTTAGAAACAGTAAGAAGGTTCGTGTAAATGAAGAAGCCGAAAAAAACGTCTCCGGCGGCAATAAAACACCGATCTGAAACGAGAACAAACGACGCGTTTCAATCGCCGAACTGATCTAAATCTCGCCAACACAACTCGCTTCAATCTCTTCACAGATCTCTTAACTTTCTCAGAAAAGCTCTGTTTTCTCGAGAATTGATAGCTTCTGAGAAACAGCTGTCTCTTCTCCCAATACTCTCCACAAGGTCCATGACTGTAGTAGTCACCGCTGCCAAAGCTGCTTCTCAACGCAACCTTTTCACTCATCGGAGGAATCTGAAATCAGCCGCCGCAAACGCTACCGCCGTTAGTAGCGTAATAGAGAAGAGTTAGGTTAAGAAGCGTGCATTTATATCTCTCTCTCTCACTCTCTGTGTTCAAGTATTTATATAGAAATGTTTTGCTGTGTGCTTACACTTTACACACTGTGCAAATATTTCATTTGAAAGTCTTTTTGTTTTGTTTTATTTTATTGTAATCAAATCCAAAATATTCTGGCGAGACTTTAATTTTTTTAACCTCTTCCCAATAAGTAACAATAATCCATTAACATTAAGTAAAAGCAGTTAACCAAATGAATCCATTTGTTTCGAGAAGGAATGTGTATTTTTCAATCAAATTAACTCCTTTTTATGAGACTATTAGTTTTGAAAATTGAAAAAGAAATTTATTTTTTGTTTTGTTTAATTACAAATAGACATACATTGAATCAGAGATCGTGAAAATTACGTATCATCCAAGACAATTAGTTCAACGAATTTTAAGAGAAAATATTGACCTTTTTTTTATAACTATAACTTCAGTTTCCAAAGTTATAAAAGAGAATTTCAATCGTTGACCCAAAAAAAAAAAGAATATCTCAATCTCAACGAGACAATCTTGTAGTCCTTGTTTATTTTCTCAACATAGTGCCTTATTTTATTAACTAATAAGTAGTTTAATCCCTTTTGTGGACACAAACTAATAATACAAAAAGAATAAGAAACACCTAAATAAAAGGTGTGATTGATAATTACAGGAGTAACAAAGGAACGAAATTATTTTATTAACATGCCTTACTTTATTAACTGGTAATTTAATCCATTTTGCAGACGCATAAGAATATGAAAGACCTAAATAAAAGGTTTTGATTGGTGAACTGAACATAAATAAAAAGTGATAGAGTAGTTATAAACAATTATTCTCATAGAAACCAAAATAAATATACATGCAGACTGTTTATCACAATCTTACAAAGTTTTATTTTCTGAATACTCCCTCCGTATTTAAAAGATTGATTTTCTAACTTTAATTTTTTGTTTTTGAAAGATTGATTTTCTAAATTTTAATTACTAATTTGTAAATTCTAAGAAATATTAAATGAGCATGTTTGAGTTTTTAAAATTTTTACTGGATAATATATATGGGGAAATGTTAAAGTAAGAAACTAAGATATTTATTACTAAGTGTTTATTTATTTCTTTAATCTTTGTGAAATTTTTAGAAAATCATATATTATAATACAGAGGGAGTATATGTTTGTAAACAATTTTTCTCCTAACCAATGCTGAAGTGAGTTTCTAATTTTTTAATGTTCGGTTGGAAAAAAAAAAATCCAAAATAAATATTACTGTTTCACTTTTCTTTAATCTACTATCTATAAATCAACTAAAATATTCGTCTACTAAATTTTTTCTTGATTGGTAACTTTTGAGCTGAACATGGAGGCTGAATTTTGTTAGCTAAACATGTCATCCAATCACACCCAAATAGTTTGTGTTTGGTGGACAAGTACTAAAGTAGTAAAGTGTAGTTAGGTTTGTGAAGATGTGACATTGGCATTAAAGAGGGAAATGCCAACTCCTATGCATTTATATTCAAAACCTAACCTTTATTATCCTAAGAACAAGATCTGTTTATGGCTTTATGCAATGTCAAAACAAAAGCATAAGAATAATGTCTCCATAGACCATAGTTTAAATCCCCATCTCACAATCTTACTTGAACTCTCTTAATTCCATACAAAAAAAGCAAATATTATGTTAGCCACACAAGCTCATAATGTTAGGTACGCAAGCTCAACTCTTACTATGATGCCAATATGTAAACATTAACAGACTCTGAAACTCATTTGGTTACATGTATAATAAAGAATGTTCCTAAGTTCGCTGCGAGAGGATTCACATGCTTGACAAGTAATCAAAGCTTAGACAGTTCCATAATCCTATTGTATATCTACAAAGCAGGCAAGAACAAGAAACAGGCTGCGAAAGAAAAACAAATGCCAGTGGAAGACTCATTGTATAAAGCTACAAGAGTTAATAGGCAAATAGGTTTAGAAGCTTTTTTTCATATATATCCATCCTCAAGTCTCCTACTAACAACATCTTCCAACTAAGAGAACACACCTGAGAAGATTCCATCGGAATCCAACTATTAGGAGCATGTTTTTGTACCTTGTTAATGGTGTTTTTTTTCTACATCTTGTCTGCTCCTATCTAGACCCGCTTTCATTTGCAGAGGGGACATTGCTTGGGAAACTAGATAGATCGATGTCGATCAGCGACATATCATACATTGTATCAAGAGAGTCCGAGGCATCCACAAGCAAGGAAGATTTCACAGCATCAGAGCGTGAAGGATCAGAAGTTACGCTTGAGCTTTTTGGAGAGCTTGCCTCTGAAGATAGACTACTTGCGATGGAAACACCATCTATCTTGTTTGCATACACGGGTTTGTTCTTTCTCATTGCATCCATCTCTTGTCCAGTTGGTACAAAAGTTCTAGAACGATACTTCTTTGTTCCCTCATCACCACCATCTTGATGATTATAGAGCACATAATCATGATAAGTAGGAGCAAACTGTAAAAAAACAAATCATCAAGAGACCAAAATGACAAAGTTGTTATTTGAAATAGAGATGGTTTTAAAAGAAATAAGTTACCTGGTGAACAGTGTCATGGTAGAAGTCATTTAGTTTTACAGCATGTGATAGGCTCCCTGAGAAACTGCCAGCTCCACCAACATTGGCACCAGCATACTCCTTGTATGGAAAAGCATAGAAATGGCATGCCGCAGCAATAAGCATCTCAACACATATTATAAAGTTTTGAAAATGAGCTGCTTGCTCTGCGGTCTTTATGAATCCAGATTTTGCAGCAAGGAAAACTAGAACACCCTGTACAAAGAAGGGGGTTATCAAACACAATTCGAAAAATTAACTATAAGTTGATGTCAAATAACAAAAATTTACCTGCCAATAGGTTAGAAAGACCACAGACTTTATGATGACAAACTTTGGGACTGGATTGAATGGCTGAAGAAGATCTCTGCATGCCATATAAAACAGCACAAGTGCGTACAAAGCCACTGTGTAGGATATGGTATAGATGATGGTAAGATAGAGATATGCTTGATCAGGGTTGAAATTCCCATCCTTGTACTTCCCTTTCGCATAAAGCACAAGTGTGACAGCTACTAGGATAGGCTTCAGAATTACAAATTGCAGACAACCTTGCTTGCATCGTCGAATAAAACGCCTGCATCAAAAAGACCATGATGCATGTGTCCATATATGTCAGCTAAGAGGAATGTCTTCAATAAAAAACACACGAGATTCATCATCAGACTGAGACATCCAAACAGAATATTCAATATCTCTGATGAAACTTAAAGTGTGTGCAATCAAATGATTGCCTCTGACGACAAGCGATTGTAAAGATTACTAATCTTATTACACAGAAATTTGCATGTGTTGTATGATAGGAAGTACTGTGTAAACACTGCCAATACTGATAAGTACAAAAAATAGGTTGTGTTCCACGAACTTACCCATCCAATGGTAATGGCGGAAAGCAACATGTCATGAGAGACCACGATGGCTTTAGAGAACGACCGCTTAAACTAAGTACTACTGATCCTGGGCCTCCAACCCATGCCAAACACAGCGATAGGAAATTGTAAATAACCCATGCTTCATATCTGAAATACCAAAATGGTCATTAGATAAGAGTCATAGAGACATAAATGTCATTACACCATAGACTTTAAAGGGACTTGGAGAACTTAAAGGGACAACTCTAAAAGAAGAAGAAAGGAACACTGCTTATATCGTCTACACTCAGGTTTCAAGGCTCAGAGAGAAGTTGTTCTAGTTGCTAACTTGTTAAAGGAAGCACATCAACAAGCCCAATTAGAAATTTAGGAACACTCACACTTCTCGTATGGAATCAAAGTATATCGAGCTTTTGGGTAGCACAAGAGACAAGAATGACATGAAAGCATAAACCTGGCAGCAAGAAGAAAACATGAAGAACATGTAAGTGAGGCATAATTCAACATGTTAAGGACTACACAGTTAAGATTAGAGATGATCATACTAACCGGGACCATGAAGATGATGCGTACAATATATCTCTGATAAGTTGGTTCCGTGTAATTCAAGAGATGCCTGTAGATATGAAATATAGCCAAAGCAATGGCTCCAGCAGTACATAGAAACGCCACAATATTGAGATAAAATGGTATCAAATCCGCCATTTCTGCAAACAAAGAAGAGACATAAATCGATATGAACAAGCTAACTATATAATCAAAGCAAATGCAAAAAAAGGAGCTATTTTTAGGTACAAACCTCTACAAGAACTAAGCCGATCTAGAAAAAAACTTCAAATTGCCTCCTCCAAAGAAATCAAGAGGCTTATGAAATTGAAGCAGGAACAAGAACCCTAAAAACACGAGCCCAATTTTCTAAAGTTGAGATCTTTCGTTAAGGGATCATCAAGTAGGAGTCGAAATGACGCAAACCCAGAATTGAGATAAGATCCGTGAGTGAATCAAACGCAATTAAGGCAAGAGCGTACCTTGAAATTGAATTGGCGAAGAGAACAATGTAACCGTAGTAACGAAGCAAACAAAATAGAAAAACCCTTTAATTGCGGATTTTATGATGAGGGTTTTGATAAGCCTTCTTCTTCCTTAGAAAGAAGAAAACTTGGAAATGGGTTTGCACAGCAAAGCAAAGTCGAAAAGAAGCAAATGCAGAGAAAAAAAAAGAAGAAGAGGAGAATCTTATAATTATAGATTTGAAGATTTTTTTAAGATGAGCAAAGAGGTGGAATTGATTCAACGTCCATCCAATCCAGCCTGTGAACTTCAAACCCTATATTATAATTTCTCATTTAACATTTTTTATTTATTTTTGGAATAATCTAATTTTTTCTTAACACTCACATCTCTACCCGATCCAATGATTTCAATACTATCACCGTTCATGGTTATATTAACACGAAAAACTATATTATAATTTGTCGGCAAAGGATTAAACTACATTAGCTTTTGTGGTCTACATTAGCAATAAATAAATAAATAAAGTTGAATTTTACTGTTTCTATAACATTTTTATTTTGTTCTATTTTATTTAGAACAATAGATATATCATTTCATATATTCATGTAGATAATATAACAAATTAAAAATAATAAACTGTCCATTTAATAAAAAATATAACTTTATTTGATCAATTAGACATCAAAGAAAAATAAAACATACTTTATTTAGTTAGATGACTCAGCTTCACCTAAATGACCTAATGGGTCCAAGTCAAAGGCATATATGAAGAAGAAAAAACATAAGAAATTAAGAAGAGTTTAGGACGTTTTAACAAAATCAAAGGTTTATTTCATATGAGGTAGGATTAGGAGAGGTGGGAAAAATATCCGTATCCAAAACTCATTTTAAATTCGGCCAATAAAATTTAAACTAAATTCAATTTAAAGTTTTAAAATATTTAAACATGTCATAAATTTAAAAATCTGAACACCTTAATCTAAATCTGATTCAAACTAATAACCGAATGAGTATCTGAAATATAATTATATATATATATATATAAATATTAATTATATTTAAGACTTACTATAATTTAATAATCTAAAATTATATATTTTTATTTTGATCTTAAATAATTAATATTAATTATATTTAGTCTTATTATAACCTAATTATAAACAAAAAGATATCAATTAGATCAAAATCATCAAAGTATATAAATAACTAAAATATCCAAAAGTTCCAAATTTAACTTTAAAAAAAAATTCTTTTATTTAATATTTTAGATACTTAAATCCGAAATGGACATAAACTGAACCCGATCTAAACCTATAATATATCCAAACGGATGCTATTTCCTACAACTAAATACCTGAAATATCTAATTTAAACCCAAACGGATATCCGAATCATTTAGATAATGAGACTAATTTATTCATCCAAATAAATATCTGCATTACATACATACAAAGCAAAAACCATATCTTGGGCCTAAATGCACATATGAGTAGCCCAAAAAAGGTCCATTAAATCTGATATTTTACACAACTTGAGAGGTTTAGAAACAAATAAAAGATAGGGCAGAGCAGAGAAGCAAAGGCGTGGAAGGTTACAAAGCCTTTCAAAATAATCACACTCGCAACTCTCACCTTATCTCCTTCCTCCCTCTCTTCTCTTCTCTTCTCTTCTCTTCTCTTCTCCGTCGAGAGCTAGTTTATCTCCAAAAATGGCGTCGACGGTAGGAGTTCCATCACTTTACCAAGTTCCTCACCTTGAAATCTCTAAACCCAATTCCAAAAAGAGGTCTAATTGTTTATCTCTTTCTCTAGATAAGCCTTTCTTCACTCCTATCTCTCTTCGTAGAACTCGTCTTATCCATTACTCTTCTTCTTCTTCTTCTCTTCTTGTTCCTTCTGCTGTCGCTACTCCTAATTCTGTTCTCAGTGAAGAAGCTTTCAAAAGCCTTGGTCTTTCTGACCATGACGACGAATTTGACCTTGACGGTGGTGACGGTGATGTTTCTGCCGACGATGGTGAAGAGCTCGCTATCTCTAAACTTGGTTTGCCTCAACGTCTTGGTGAGTCTTTAGAGAAGCGTGGTATCACTCATCTCTTCCCCATTCAGGTTCGTCTCTTTTGTTTTTAGCTTTAGGTTTCCATTTCCAATTTCAAGTTTAGATAAAAATGGTTACTTTAGGTTTCAGTTATGTATATTCATTTCCAATTTCAGTTTTTTAAATGTAAAAATGGTTTCTTTGTGGATAACCTGAGAAGTTTTTGGACTTATCTGTGTTTGCTTTATCTAATACAAAAATGTTAAATATGTTTGAGTTTATATTGATATGATGTTTTTGGTATCTGTTTATGAAGAGAGCTGTGTTGGTACCTGCACTGCAAGGACGAGATATCATAGCTCGTGCAAAGACAGGAACTGGAAAGACTTTAGCTTTTGGTATCCCTATCATTAAATCACTCACTGAGAAAGCTGGAGACTACACTGCTTTCAGGTAAATACCATTTGTTTACATAGACATTTCCATTGGATTTTGCTGAAGGGTTTAGTTTTTAATTTTATTGAGCAGAAGGGTTGGTCGTCTTCCTAAGTTCCTTGTCCTTGCGCCGACTCGTGAACTGGCTAAACAAGTGGAGAAGGAGATCAAGGAGTCTGCACCTTACTTGAGCACTGTTTGTGTATATGGTGGTGTGTCTTATACAATTCAGCAGAGTGCTTTGACTCGTGGTGTTGATGTTGTTGTTGGAACTCCTGGAAGAATCATTGATTTGATTGAAGGAAGGAGTCTCAAATTAGGAGAAGTCGAGTATTTGGTACTTGATGAAGCTGATCAAATGCTTGCTGTTGGGTTTGAAGAGGCTGTTGAATCGATTCTTGAGAATCTCCCTACTAAGAGACAAAGCATGCTTTTCTCAGCAACTATGCCTACTTGGGTTAAGAAGTTGGCGAGGAAGTATCTTGACAATCCTTTGAATATCGATTTGGTAAACGCTTTCTCTTAGTTACTTCACACTTTTTCAGGTAGACTCAGATGCTTAATGCTATCTTCTTGTTTGGTTTGGTAGGTTGGAGACCAAGATGAGAAGCTCGCTGAAGGGATTAAACTTTATGCAATCGCAACTACATCGACATCAAAACGAACTATTCTTAGCGACCTTATAACAGTATGGCTCAGATGATATAGTTTGCTACTTCCTAAACATGGTTGATGATTGATTGATTGGTGTGTGAATTGATTATTTATGTTTTCTAAATTTGAAGGTGTATGCGAAAGGTGGCAAGACCATTGTTTTTACACAAACAAAAAGAGATGCAGATGAGGTCTCTCTAGCATTATCAAACAGTATAGCTTCTGAAGCACTTCATGGAGATATATCCCAGCATCAAAGAGAGAGAACACTCAATAATTTTCGCCAAGGGAAATTCACTGTTCTAGTTGCTACTGATGTTGCATCTCGTGGACTTGACATCCCCAACGTAGATCTTGTAAGTTTATCAAAGCTTTTAAGTACATAGCTTCCCCTCTTTTATTGCATGTTAATCTGTTTTGTTCTGACATTTTCTTTTACAGGTTATCCACTACGAACTTCCTAATGACCCAGAGACATTTGTGCACCGTTCTGGTCGTACCGGGCGTGCAGGGAAAGAAGGCTCTGCCATTCTCATGCATACCAGTAGCCAAAAGAGAACAGTGAGGTCTCTGGAGCGTGACGTTGGCTGCCATTTTGAATTCATCAGCCCACCAACCGTTGGAGACTTGTTGGAAGCGTCAGCTGACCAATTGTTGGCTACTCTGAACGGTGTCCACCCTGACTCTATAAAGCTTTTCACAGCAACTGCTCAAAAACTAATCGAGGAAAAAGGAACAGATGCTTTAGCTGCAGCTCTAGCTCACCTCAGCGGTTTCTCTCAGCCACCTTCATCGAGATCACTCCTTAGTCATGAAAAGGTTTAATTCTCAAACCATGGTTTAAGTTTCAAGAAAACAAATGAGTGCTCAATGAACTGAAGTTAAGTTTTTGAACTGCAGGGATGGGTGACTCTGCAATTGATACGAGATCCAACACAGTCTAGAGGCTTCCTGTCTGCGAGGTCTGTCACTGGATTTCTTTCTGATGTTTACCGTTCAGCTGCAGATGAAGTTGGAAAAATCTTCATGATCGCAGATGACAGGGTCAGTATCTTTGAAATGATCATTGTATTAGGAGTATTCTCAAAACTATTTTTTTCTTGAAATTTCTAATTCTACTATTAAATCAGGTCCAAGGAGCTGTTTTTGATCTACCAGAGGAAATCGCGAAACAGCTGCTAGAGAAAGAAGTGCCAGAAGGAAACAGTTTATCCATGATAACAAAGGTATTCATAATTTCTAATGGCTACAGCTTCAGAATAAGAAGTAAGAACCTTTTTGACTAATACTTCACATTTTGATTGTAGCTACCTCCGCTTCAAGATGATGGACCATCGAGTGATAACTATGGACGGTTCTCAAGCAGAGACAGGATGCCTAGAGGAGGAGGAGGTTCAAGAGGGTCAAGAGGCGGTAGAGGAGGATCATCAAGAGGCCGTGATAGTTGGGGAGGTGATGATGACAGAAGAAGTAGAAGCAGCGGTGGTGGTGGAGGAAGCAGCTGGTCCAGCGGTGGTGGAGGAAGCAGCTGGTCTCCTCGCGGTGGTGGTAGCAGCTCCAGAGGAAGTTCTGATGATTGGTTGATCGGTGGTGGTGGTAACAGATCATCAAGCAGCAGAGCTCCTTCCCGGGAAAGGTAAAGTTTTGTTCTGAGTTTCCCAACCAAAACCTCTGTTTATGTCTGCGCATTTACCTGATTCAAACTGATTGTAAACAGGAGTTTTGGAGGTTCTTGCTTCATTTGTGGGAAATCAGGACACAGGGCATCAGATTGTCCTGACAAGAGAGGATTTTAGAGATATCTTCGTCAATGGTTTCTGCTCTTTTGAGAGAGAGATCGTTTGTCCTTTTTTGGTGTTCTTAATGCGAATCTTTTCGTGCTTGCTTGAGAAGCAATCATGGAGGAGGAGATATGCTTCGGACAGAGTTTTTAACTATAAAACATAGTGAAGAAAAAAGAGAGGCAAAAAGGTTAAAGTATAAGGAGAAGGTTTTTCCTCAAATTGGCATTTTCAGAGATTGCTTCAGAAACAAGGGAAAGCTGATGGATCTTTTATATTCTTAGGTTATTTATAATAATAGTCTTTAATTTTAATGATCAGTCCCCCATGTTTTTGAGTTTTGTATGATTTAAGTGGTTTTAGTCAGTCTATTTACACTACTGTTTTTCATTTTTATTTTTGTACGTTTCTGTTATTATATGTGAATTTGTGATCACATGTGTTTTGACAGAAGAAACTATGTCACTCTTATAATAGAATCGTTTCGTCTTTTGATCTATGATTGAAAATTTTGCATTAATTTTGTGATTTTTTATTTGGAAAAAAAAATTCGAATCTTGAATCGTTTAAGACTAGTTGTTGCAGATCACATATCAATCGAGCAATGACTATGCTGGTTTAAAGATCTGGCTTGTAACAAACCTCAAAAAATATTTTGGTTAAACCATGCAAATTTTGATTTCCAATTGTTTATGGTGTTGCCGCAGAGATTATTTTGTAAATATATTCCTGAGATTTTCACTAACAAATGAACCCAACTCAACTTATCATTGATTAATTATAACAATAAAACTTAATATGAAATAAACGTTTCACACAAATAACATATATATAACTTATGTTTTATTTAATTATAAATCTCGGTGTTTCTTCTTCATATACATAAAGAAACAAACCAAAAACATCTTTAACACATCAATCAATATACAATATAGAGACTTAATATAAAAACCATAAGATCATACAAATGGAAAAGTCTCTGGTTTTATAGAATAATAATCAAGAAAATAGATTAATAGATTATGTATGGGGCGGAGGAAGCAATTAATCAAGTCGATGGTGGACGTGGTGCTGATTTAGAAGACCATTGTGGGATATCACATTTGGTCAAACAATCATCGTAACATGGTTTGTTTTGTTTGCCACAATTGATAGAACAGTTTTTGAAGCACTCCACTTTTGGATCTTCATCAGCAAGTCCATTGCATGCTTGTAAACCACATCCCATCATTATCAACGCCATCAACATCATCACCTTAAACATGTTTCCTGCCATTTTTCTCTTACAAAGTTTTTGTTTTTTGTTTTTCTCTTTTTTCAACGGCAGATGTTTTTTTGTTTTTTTTATAATAGATATGAAACGTGTGTGTATAGTGATTACGGAGAAGGGGATTTATATATTCAGTTTTTGTCCTCTATATATAGTATATTTGTGTTTTCTGTTTGCCTTAAAATAGAATTTTGTTATTTTTGTTTGAAAATTGCATTCTCGTCGTTTCTTTCTTTTTATAGTAGACGACTAAAATAAATATCCCTATAATATATTTAACTTGCATTTTTATGTCGAACATTATATATTATGCAAGTGCTACCAATGAACAACATCTACATTATGCAAATGTCGACATGGTTTGTTTTATTCTTTTCTGTTTGTTTATGGCCTTATGGGTAATTGATCTACATTGGTTTCTTTCTTCTTATATTTTGTTCTTATTAGCTATAAGTGTGTTGGAGCTCAGATTTTGAAGAATGTGGCGTTGAGTACGTTCTCGTTTTGCTAACCGGCTAAGTTTAGCTTTATGTTGATCACCTAAACCATACGTAGATAACTTTAATACATTTCTTTAAATCGGTAACGTCAAGACAGGTTCTGAGCTTAGGTAGTCTTTGTGTCCACTCATCTTTGCTCTTACCACGCAAAGACGAACCAAATACTTTGAGACCAAGCAGAACTTTGTTTAGGTGTTGTAGGTTGAATCTAGAGATAATTTCTCATCAAATGTTCTTACACTTTCACTCTCTTATCATAGCCATTACATTCTCCATTCGTCTCTAAACCTATTCTTCCACCCCTCAAAAAGAAAATCAATGCCAATAAATTCAGCAAGATATATTTATCTAGTATATTATAAAATATGATTTCAATTGTATAAAATTACAATAAACCAATCATGGATTGACAGACAGAAGTCTCCCAACCACAATCCCATCAAATACAAAAAAAAATTAAAACCAAAACAAAAATTATATAATAATTGGTAAAAGGTATAATATAATAACAGTAATCATATGGTTAATAATAATAAAAAAAACAAAAATACAGCCAGAGACTTCTTCCTGGTAAAGATGTAACACCAAGCTACCTGCAAATTTTTTAAAAAACAAATCAGATATTAATGATTCATTCTTTTCTCCTAAAGATTCTTACGGAATTAGATACCATTCATATACAACAAGCATCAACTTCCACAGACCCTTTATTCCAGATTCTAAAGTTACCTTTTACTTTTATAAATCAAAACTTGAGTTGAGATTGAACATAAGTAAAAAGGAAATGATCATTTTTGACTGATGCATACCTGATCAATTTATCGGGTTTTCGGTATTTCTCTTTACGATGCTGCTGCTTAGGCTTCAACCTAAATAAAGAACGTTCACAGAAATCATTATAACTCAAGAATCTACAAAAGCTTTTCAGCTTTAGTGATTCAATAATGGCACAAGCATATTAGCTGCAGCTACATGGCCTATATCACCGTGATTTTAAAATGGAATTGGCAGAGATTTAGAAACTTGGATCAAAGTTTATGCAAATGCATTATTCTTATCTTACAGAACATTCACGAATCCATTGTTTCAAACGGTAAACATTAGGAGCAAGCCTCTACATTACATAGGAATATTTGGTTTTCCTTTTTGACTACTTAGAGAATAACACAACTATTGTTTTTTACCTTCTCAGCTTCAGGGGAAAAGATTCCCTTCACCTCCTCAAATACAGCTTCAATGGGCTTTGCGGCATTAATCTGAAGATACGTAGTACAACACACACTTCGTTAAATCTTACAAATGCAGGATCTTGATACAGTTAAATGAAGAAAAAAAATCTTTTTACCTTTCTAACTTTCCCCTTAGCTTCATAGTACTTAATCACTGGTAAGCTAGATTCAAGAAACACCTTAAAACGCTTCCTTATAGTCTCGATATTGTCATCCTCTCTCCCCTTCAAATACAGAAACAGAAGCAAGAATCAATATATAAATAAAGTAGAATGGAAAACAAGAGCTTGGGCTATCATATTAACCTGGTTTCGGCCCAAGAGACGCTTCTCCATCTCTTCCTCAGGACAGTCGAAGAACAAAACGAACTTCGGCTCAATCTCAGTCTACAAAAGTCATCAACGGCATAATAATTAAACAATGATATAGCAAGAAAACATCAGTGTCTTTAAAGAAAGTTTTATGTACTTACAACTTTTTCAAATGCAGCTCGGTTCTCCTCATTGCGAGGGAAACCATCAATGAGGAATTTGTCATTCCCGTTTTCTTGAATTGCTTTCTGTAAAAGCTTGATTGTAACCTCAGAAGGTACAATCTTTCCCTCTTTAATCATGTTCTGGATCATAGTTCTGCATAACAAAATTGAAAAAGATGAAACAATATAAGAAAATAGAACAGATTCAATCAAAGCAATAGCAAATAACCTCAAGAAGGACAATGAATGCATAAACATTGACAATGCAAGAAAGTTTTAGGGCATACCCATTTTCAGAACCTGATTTAATCTCAGCCCTAAGAAGGTCTCCAGCACTCAGATGCGTGTAATGATAGTGTTCGACAATATAGGCACACTGAGTACCTTTTCCACTTCCTGGACCACCTGTTGAAAAAATACAATCAAGAAATAAACTCAAAGATCATAAGGACAACAACTATTGCATAAAGAAAACCGAAAACGTGATGATTGAAAAGTATATGGTTTTGGCATACACAAATAAGAGATCTGAACTTACCAAGGACAAAAATAACAGTAGGTTTCTTCCCACTTGCGGTTCCATTAACCTCCTGGAGAAAATACACCAACAAAAATAAGGTTCAAATAGTCTTTAC
Source organism: Cardamine flexuosa (assembly GCA_963555745.1). Classification (NCBI taxonomy): domain Eukaryota; kingdom Viridiplantae; phylum Streptophyta; class Magnoliopsida; order Brassicales; family Brassicaceae; genus Cardamine; species Cardamine flexuosa. The sequence goes on along the minus strand of OY743216.1, from coordinate 9,766,102 downwards.
AAAGCACTGTAAGTGGAACATAAAATCCTATTCAAGTTTTTTACTTTACTCGTTATGATCACATTATCAATAAGATTGGCAACTCTTTTACATACCTTGTTTGCAGCATCAACAATGGATCCCATGATACTAAGCAATTCGTTTGAATATTACCTGTGAAGAAGAATGAATTGACCAATTAGACAAGGTACAGTGAAACTATAAAGGTGTAAAATGAGAACAAGAACATGATGTTCTTACTTCTTAAGCATTTTCAACTAAACAGGTGATTTAAGCACAGATCTAAATGGTAGAACAAGAAAAATTAAAGATCTAAAGGTAACAAAAGGTTTGGAAATTAAAAAACTCAGCTTTATTGCTTTACCAAATCTAACACATCCAAAAGATCAAGTGATGTAAGCACAGATCAATGCTGACGTATATAGATCAACTAAAGCAATCAGATCCGACAGAAAGAAAAAAAAAATGAAATCTTTTGAAAGAATTCAATTGTAACAATGTGCTATTTTCCAAATTTTTGATTTTGATCTTCTAAATCGATCAAATCAACCCTATTGATGAAATCTAGAAAACAAAAATCCAAAATCAGGTGATTTAATCGCAGATCTAAATGCTAAGCATGTAGATAAAAATCTGCAAATCAGATCTAATGGAAGAACCATTGGATAAAAGGAATCAAATTTCATCATTTTCTTAAACAATTTCTCAGATGAAAATCGATAAAAAAATTTGAAAAAATCAATACCCAGAAATAGCTGGAGAACGAATCAAAGATCTAATTAAGAAGAACGAAATGTAAGATCAAGCATTGGAGAGAAATGACACGAAATTGAAAGACACGAACTTAAATTCGAAAATCCATTATTATTACACAAAGTTAAATGAGATTCATAGGAAATTTTCAGACAAATTTTTTAAGAAACTGTGAAAGAGACATTAACGAAAGAAAGATCTGAGAGAAGATGTGAACCTGAAGCGAAAGGAAAGACGGAGAAATTGGTCAGGCGATGAAAAAGTGAGAAATGAAGGGGAAGGAGAAGGAAGCATCGATATAAATATGTACACATACATATATTTATATATTTTTGTACATTCCTTTTTAATTGTTTTTTATTATTTCTGTTGTTTCTTTTTTAAGGGACTTTTAACTTCCGTCCATGTGTCGGTTGCTTTCAATTTAAATCTTCATTTTAAATGTAGTAGTAGTCTTATGTCAAATAAAATAAAATGTAGTATTCTTCTTTTTATTTTTAAGAAATTAACAATAACAATTTGTTTTTGTAGTAATTGAAGTTGTAAACATTTCAGAGATATCTGAGTGGCATTTTCCGATGAATAAATGGTTATGTATATGACTGTTATTTTGCTATGGATTACCTAAATGATCTGACTTGTTATAATAATTATCCAAATTAAGACATGTAGTGATTAAAAAAGTGAGTTAGAATGTTAGATCATCTAGATGGTTTAACCATTAATGTAAGAAAATTTGGTGATTATCTTTAACAAAAAAAAAAAAAAAATGATGATTACATTTAGAGTTGTGAATTTAGGCACAAATGAAAATAAAATAGTTTTAACCAAGTTTAAGTGGTCTAGGCAGCTTTTTATCTGCTATTCTACTAAATATCTTTTGTTTAATATTATTATTTACTAATTTTTCTGTTTAAAAACAATCAATCCCAAAATAATTTGAATATAAAATTTTAGCTTAAATATAATCAGAAAATAGATATCAAACATAGTCAACATAAGAAAAAATTCAAATAAAAGAGAGAAACAAAAAAACCAATCCAAATTTAAGAACAAAAGTATAAGAGACTTAACCAGAATTCAAACAAATATCAAATATGAAACTGAAATCTAACACAAAAATGTTTCACCGTACACTTGATTCTCCCGGTCTTGAACCCTCTACTTCTAAAGTATTCCCTACATTTCTAGCATGTTCATTTCCAATCTCATTATCCTCTTATATGTTACCTACAATTTAAAGCTATGAGAGTTAATTGATAGTTCACTTAAAGTTATAACTTATAACAGTCACATAAATTTTAAAATTACCTTCATAATCTGCAAAACCACGTAGCCAATTTCGAATGCATAGAAGAGCTTGAACATTCTTTGGAAGTAGACGGTTTCTGTATGGAGTCAACACTCGAGCTCCAATACTGAATGCGGATTTCTGAAGCTACAGTAGTGATTGGGATGATCAAGATATCACATACCATTGGAGCTAAATCACCAAGTCGATTTTGATTGTTCTTCCAATAGCTCAAAACATCCAATTTTGGATAAGCTCTCCTCTCCAACCTTGGTCCATCCAAATAGATTCCCATATGGTTCTTGATCTTTGGGTTGCCCACACCAACATTGATGTTTTTTTCTAGCTCAAAAAGATCTTGCATTATAAATTATGAGCACACATATAAAGAATTCTATATTTTAAGATGGAAAAGAATTGATATGATACTTACAGTGTCAAAATCATCTTCAAGTAGAGATTCAGAAACTAAATCATATGGAGTTGGAGTTACACGTGAAGAAGATGCCAAAGACTTAGCTTGATAATCTTTATAAAAATCTTCTAAACTCTCCCTAAGGTCTTCAATTTTAGACATATAAGTTATTGGATCCACTTGCTCATAAGCCATTTCAAGCATTTGCAACTTCATCCTTGGATCAAAAACAGATCCCATGGCCAAGATGAGACTGTAATCCTCCCAATACTTGGAAAATTTTCTGCGCATTCTTAGAGCCAATTCCTTCACAGCTTCATCATCGCAAGCAGAAAACTTCTTCAATAACACCTCTATTCTCCATACTTGTGTGAAATACATACTAGAAGTGAGATACTTCGAACCTGAAAAATGAGTGGTTATGACATTGAAAGGCTTCAACAACTCACATATAACTTCTCCATGGTTCCACTCATCTTCTAAGGCAAAGTCTTATAGTTAGTTTCATACCACATCATGCTACTAAATGCTTTCCTAAACTTCAAAGCTCTTGCAAGCATCTCATAAGTAGAGTTCCATAGAGTAGGAACGTCTAGTGATAAAATCGCTCCACTCTTAATTCATACTCTCTCTACACATGCAACAAAAGCTTCTTTCATCTGTGGAGATGCTTTCACATATCTGACACTTTTCCGAATATTGTGTAAAACATTTTTCGCTAAATCTAAACCTTCTTTCACAATAAGGTTCAGTATATGAGCACAAAACCTCACATGCATAAATTTCCCTTCACAAGGAATACCACTATCACTACCACTGATCATTTGAAGCTGGCCTTTGAGAATTTGCATCATACTATTATTGTTAGTAGCATTGTCTAAAGTGACAGAGAATACCTTCTTTTTCAGTCCCCATTCCTTCATGCAATCAAAAACCTTGGCAGCAATATGTTCACCAGTATGTGGAGACTTCAACTCACAGAAAGCAAGAATTAAGCTCCTCAAATTCTAGCTATCATCAATGAAATGAGCAGTCAAGCAAATATACCCAGTAATAGTAGCACGGGATGACCACAAGTCTGAAGTGAAGCAAACTCGACCTTTTAGACTTGTAAATATATGCAGGCATATTGACTACTTGTTTCTGGGAGATTATGTTGACCGAGGACAACATAGCTTGGAGACCATCGTTTTGCTGCTTGCTTTGAAGGCAGGTTATTTTTATGATCTGACCTATTATATACATATATATTTCTCTATATATTTTTGCAAGGAAACCATAAACGGTATTCATCCTGAAAGCTTCATGATTTCCACGAATCAAGTGAATGTTCTTCGGATATTCAATCTGCACAAGAGACACATTTTTAAGATAGAACAATAAACATAAAAAAAAAGTTAGTAAAATATATAGAGAAATATATATGTATATGATAGGTCAGATCATAAAAATAACTTGCCTTCAAAGCAAACAGCAAAACGATGGTCTCCAACCTATGTTGTCCTCGGTCAACATAATCTCCCAAAAAACAAGTAGTCAATATGCCTGCAGATATTTACAAGTCTAAAAGGCGTATTGTATTTACAAAATATCAATGTTGTTTCATCAATGCCATGATACAAGTCTAAAAAGTGTATTGTATTTGCAAAATATCGAAGACTAGTATGAGAAACTCATAAAAAACCTGAAGTGAACTGAAAATAGAGGCACACATACGAGAAGCTAGAACCAAAGACGAGAAAGATGAAACCAGATTATGTATTTAACATCACAAAAAAGAGACAAGTGATGATTATGATTATGAATGAATGCATAAGCAAGGTTCTCAAAGCATTAACAATAACCTTACGTTTCTTGAGTGATTTGGTTGCAAACAATTTTCATCTACAAAATCAAATCCCAAAACAGCATCATATATATAAATAAACTTCAAATATCACAAACCATGATCCGATCAAACGCAGTGTATAATTAATCAACACTTGAAACATTTAAAAGGAGAGAATTAAGATCAAAACAACAAATCTTACATATACAAACCAAAAGTTCTGAGCTTTTTTCTTCATAGCATCATACATTGGAGATAACATTGACCAACACCACCGATTAAGAAAAAACCATTGTAACCCAGAACTCAAAATCCTAAGTTTATTCGCCTACTATGAATCTATGATATATAAAGGGTGGATTTGAGAGGTACTCACAGGAAGCAAAGTTGGGGATTTCGATTGTGGAGCTACTCTCTACGGATCCGATGATTCGGCGAACTTGTTTCACTTCTACAACAAATAAGAAATTATTACTAAGTGATACACAATAAAGGAAACATCAAACTGAAACAATAGCGAAAAATACATCAATCTGAAGCAGAATTTGGAGAACCAGAGATGGGTATTGAACAAAAACATCGATTTTGATTTTAGAAGAAATAAATCAGCAAATCTCAAACCTTAATCGACAAATCTATAAATTTATAAAAGATTAATCTATAAACATATAAGAGATTAATCTATAAACATATAAGAGATTAATCTATAAACATATAAGAGAATAATCTACAAACCTGAATCGATGAATCTTTCATGAATTTCGAATTTTCGATCCATCAACTTAGGAAAAGGAGAAATATCGATGAAGACAAAGCAAAGAATAACAACCACAAAGCTCATTTAGGTCTAATTGTTGAACAAACCAAAAAAACGAAGTAGTTTTCAATAATGAAAAAAAAAACTAAACGGGCCACCCATTTAAAAATTGCTGAAACCCATTAATAAAATTTTTTAAACTGGCTAAATTGTTAACAACCCGTTTAAAATTCATAAGTTTAAACGGGTATAGGCGATTCGTTTATGATCAATACTTGTTTGGTCTGCGGGCCAGTGGCCCATTTTAACATCACTATCTGCTAAGTATCTTTTGTTTAGTATTTTAATTTATTTATTCTTCTATTTTAGAACGATCTATCCCGAAATAATTTGTTGAAAGATTTGTTAAATGGTGATCTTCCAAAACAAAAATAAACAGTCTCAAAGGTTGTTCTAGACTTTCCCACCGGCTTGGAAGGAAGTGATCCATGTGATCAGTTAGCTCAAAGAAAGACTTCTTCCCATAAACCCTAGTGTGTGATAATTTTATTTGCTAATCCGACCGAGTCAAGTAATCTTATGAAAATTCATTTACTTCACAAAGTAGACATGTATATCAAAGAATTAACCTAAGTTGACATTATGTATTTCATCCAAACGTATGTCCGCTCTTCGAACACTTATTGGTCAAATTTTAAGAAGCAAATTTCCTCTTTTCCGTTTCTCTTTTGCTAGAATTTGTTGCCTTATTATGTTTTCTGACTTAAGTATGCTCTATGATTTTAATTTAAATGTCCGAGAATTTCTGGAAAACAAAAATTTGTCGTCTAAAGTATACCATAATACCATATTAGTATATTACCATACCGTGGTGCACACACAATATTGTTCCCCATATATGACACTCCCTAGGTTTCACAATAGCTGATGTTTTAAGGTTTTTTATTTGTTTCACAATAATTGATGTTTTAAGATTTTTTCTTTATTTTTCTATTTTATAATTAATTAATAAGTAAATAATTAATTTATTTATGGAAAATAATGGAAAACTAAGAGGAATGTGAAAGATCACACATGTTATATGGAGTAATCTTTTAGTTTTTGAGTAAAAAGAGAAAATAAAAAAAAAGTTGATAAAAAGTAAACTAATAAAATCCATATAAATATTTTTCTTTTTTAATAAGTGTGAAACATCCTTAACATCAATTATTTTAAAACAGAAGGAGTATATCAAGTTAACTTAAAAATTGTTTTAAAACCTTTAATTTGTAGTGCACGTAAACATTTTTGAAACATTTTGAGTCTCTTGAAATTGGAAACTCGAGACTAGGATCAGGCCAACAGGCCTAGGTCTTAACCAAATATATTGATGTAAAATAAAATTATAATAATTTTTGAAATTACAAAAATTAATACTCTATCTCTTCTATTTTATAAGAAACTTTAGCTAAAAGCACAGGGTTTAATAAACTATATTAAATAGTTTTTATTTTTTATTTTCTATTTAAAAAAAAAAACTGAATATTTAATTTAAATAATCCAACCAATAATGTACTTCATAATATTAATAATCACAAACTAATTAATTGTTTGCATGGAAACTTGCAAAAAAACAAAAAAAATAAAACACAACAATGCCTAAAACCTCTTAAAATGAAAAAAAAGGGAGTAACTTATTTTGACGTGTACACAAAAATTTATGTCATCCTTACCCAAGATATGGACCTTGCATATAATATAATAGGAGTGGGCAAAATACCCACATCCAATACCTGAACTCGAATCCAACATGAAATATACAGTTCAGTTCAGATACGGGTGTGCCATAATACCCAATCGAATGTAGATTTCTCCAAGATCTGATATTCGTACCCGATCGGGCATATACAAAGTTGGCCGAATCTACCTGAATCCATCCAAACTTATATAATCCTAACACTAAATCCCTAAATCCCTACTAGCCCACCTCTTTTCTTTTCTGATATTTGTGATATTTAAACCAAAATCCAAAAAATCCTCAATTGAAAAAGTTGGAAACCATAAAAAAGCATTTTCATCGTCACCATCTGAGACTTCAAAGAAGCAAAGTCTTCTTCTTCATCATCATCGTCTTAATCTACATAGTCTTAATCTTCATTTTCATTTTCTTTTTCATCATCATCTTCTTCTTCTTAATGAATTCAGATTGACTTCAAAAAAAATATTATTGAATTAGGATCAATTTTTGATTTTTTTTTGCTTTGGATGAAAAACACCCATATGCAATCTGAACCCGAAACATATTTTGCTTCGGATGGAATATGATAACATTATTGTATGCAAGGCCCATGTTCTAACTTTAAATATTTCAACAATTTAAATCTTCGTAATTATAAATATGTATAATATTAAAAACAATTTATTATTTTGAAACATGTTAAAAATTTACAATAATTAATCAAACGGTATATTATACTCTATATAAATTTATCAATAAATTAAAATATGTTTCATAAAATCTACGTAACTTTAATTATTTCAAAAATTCAAATCTCCATAATTATATATATATATATGTGTCTAATATAAATTAAAATTTATTATCTTAAAACGTGTTAAAAATTCATAATAGAATAATAAAATGGCATCTTGTACTAGAAATAAAATTATCAATAAATTAAAATATTACAGTAAAATCTACCTAACTTTAAATATTTCAACAATTAAAATCTCCATAATTAATATATGTATAATATAAATAAAATTTATAATCTTTAAACGTGTTAAAAATTCATAATAGAAAAATGACATATATATTCTACTATCAATAAATTATAAATATGTATAGTAAAATCTCTGTAACTTTAACTATTCAAATAATTCAAATCTCCATAATTATAAATATGTATAAAATAAACAAAAAATCTATTATCTTGAAACGTGTTCAAAATCCATAATAGATTAATCAAATGGCATATTCTACTATAAAAATAAATTATTAATAAACTGAAAATATGTATATTAAAAATACATAACTTTAAATATTCCAACAATTCAAATTTCCATAACTATAAATATACACAATAAACTATAAAATAAAAATTTATTATTTTGAAACATGATGAAAATTTATAATGCAATCATCAAACGACATATTCATTAATAAAATTACAAATAAAATTAAATGGTATCAGATTCGTATGTGCATGACATGAGATCTTACGTCCAGATTCGTATGTACATGACATGAGATCTTACATCATATTTTTGATAATTTAGTATGATATATTTTTTTAAATGTAATATTTACATAAATTAATAAAAAGATAAGTGTGTACAATGGAGTTTTGAGTGGAACGAAGTATATTTTTATTTTTTTTGGTTAAACGTCGTACAATGAAAGTTTGTTTGTTACACTTTTTCATAAGCCAAGATACTTCGAAGTTAACAATACGCTATAGCTTTATTCACGTGATACAATGCTGATATTTTTTTCATTTTTATTGACAATTAGATACAATGCTGATTTCCATGAAACGTTTCTCCTTTCGCTAAGAGCATATACAGTAGAAAAAACCTTTCAAATATAATATAATTTAATTATTTGTTTAAATTTAAAATAATTACAAAAATAAAAAAATAATCATATATTAATATGTGTTAAGGCAATCTTTCAATGAATTTCTCAAAAATTTTCAAATAAAAATTTTTGTGAGAATTTCTCTATGTCTCTCTCCTCTTTTTTATTATTTTTTTATTTTAATAATTATAAGAATATTTGTGAGAAGTTTTTCACTACACATGCTCTAAGCATCTGATTGGTTAAACATTCTTAAAATGGCAGAGATGATGTCGTGACAAAAATAATCATCATAACTCAGACCTAATATTTTTGAATCCTAAACGATTATTTTGTTCGAATTGGTAGTTCCATTACTATTTTAAGCATGAAAATATAAAACTATAATAATCATATAATAGCAACTAAAAAACTAAAAAAATATAATAGCAAATTTTATTATTATTATTTTATTATTATTATTATTATTTTATTTTTTTATTCTGAAAATTATAATATAGCAAAAGTCGATAGGCTTATTAAGTATCTACCATAAACAATATATGGAGATGATTAGGCTTTGACGACATAGAAATCAAGGTTCTGAAGAATAGATATAAGCTTAGAGATGGTGAGTGGCTTCTCCTGAAAGTCATTAAGGCCAGCATCCATAAACTCTTTCTTCTCTTCTTCCTCAGCTCGAGTCGTCACTCCTGCTATCTTGCACGATATTCCCATCTCCCTAAGTCTCTTTGTCGCCTAAATTTCATTCAATCAAACCAACAAAATGAGAAAAATTAAATTATTGAACGTATGACTAAAAAAAAATGACTACTTTAAAGAGTAAAAGAAACATTGAACTTGGCTACAGTGTTCAATTTTTGAAAGACAAAAAATGAAATACTTACATTGGTAGATATTTACTAGAGATGGGAAAATTCTCAAACAAAAATAAAATCTTATCTTTCTAGACAATATCATTAATTTCCCATCTAGACGATAACAAAATAAGATCTTTATTTCAAAAAATATTTCGTTACCGTCTAGACAATAACAAAATTAACATTAAACTGATCATGGTAGGATGTTTTAACAAAAGAACAATAATTCCCCTCTTGGAGATCGAAAGTAACCAATGTGATTAACGTACAATTAGGTTTTTAAAACTTAAGTAAAAACAAACAATTTAATGAGTAAAAAGTAAAAAAAATAAAAATAAAATAGTACCTGGATACCATTCATTATGGGCATGTCCATGTCCATGAGAATGAGATCATAGTTTCTGCCGGAATTATGAGCGTCGACAGCTTCTTTTCCATTACAAACGACGTCGTTCTTAATCCCTAGACGCTCCAACAGTTTGTGATGAATGCTTTGGTTGACGGAACTGTCATCAACGACCAAAGCAGTTAAGTTTTCTTTCACAAATTTTGGAAGTTCGTTAGCCATAGGTAATCTCTGCTCTCTTTTATTTTCTTCAGTGAAAATAGTTAAAACTGTTTGATGATGAAAAACTCAAAACCTTGCAGCCCTATTTATAATGGAGAACATTGGAAAAGAATCATCAAACCTTGCAGTATCAGTTGGATTGTGATTTGGATTCGGAGGAGATCTAGTGGTCTTTGCACTTTTCTAATTTGGGTATTATATCTCAGCCGTACATTTCTTAGATGATTTACTATTGGTCCAGATTTTTTTTAACTTTTCATATTTAGGGTTTTAGATTTATTAGTCTTTATTTTTGTTAAAAGGGTTTTAGATTTAGTTCAATCAATGTTGATCACTTGACATTTTAATGAGCTAAAAGACCATGAAAGCAAAATACATGAATAGCAAATTATAATCATATATGATTGTAGTTATAGCCATAAACTAATTAATTTTAGCAAGAAATATAACATTATACTCTCCTTTGTTTTATTAATTTGGATGATTTAGTTAAAACCGCGTCAATTCCGCGTAGTTTTTAAAACTAAATTATTATTTTTGTATTAAAATAGAACTTAATATCTAAATAAGATTTATTTATTTATTTTATGACTATTTGGATTTCTTTAAAACATCATATAAAGTAAAAAATATCTCTTAAAAAAATATTATAATATGAAACCGAAGGAATATAATATAATAAAAATTAGTTGATTTAAATGTAGTTTACTAATAGGAAAAAGAAATCTTTAAATTTTGTTTTCAAAGTTCTAAGATTCGCAATTTATTTTCAAAAACATTAAGTGCACAATGATATGACAAAATCTCGTAAACATTATTTCTCTCCAAAGAAATCTCCGAATTGTAAATTTTGCAACAGAATTGGTGTAAAAATATTCTCTTTCTTAAAATGCTCACACTTGTCTCTTGAAGACATATGATCTACTTTTACCGTCGCCGCTCGAACGTCCGGTGTTTTTTGCTGGCATTGAGAATTTGCTTTTCTAATACTTTAGTTTTTCGCCTATGATAATTTCAGGCCCATAAGACATAAATCTTCTCTTTCTTAAAAAGCTCAGGGCCGGGCATGACAATTTCAAGCCCAGAAGCAGAAATTTTTTTTGGGCCCATTATCTATCAATTAGATAATTTTTTTAAAGGATTTAATTTGCATACTCAGAACCCATGACCTCTTATAATCCACGCACAGCTGTTACCAGTAGATCTAAGTAATTTTTTCTGATACAATTGGCTCATAAAATTCATATATCTTCTCCAGCCCTGAAGCACATGCTTGATTAGCTTATATTCAGGACCGGCTCTGCTCTAGCTTCATATCTTGTTTAGAAAGAATAAGATGCACTGGTGGTTTAGCTTGGACCACCGGTGTGGTAGCGATGGTCAACCAAAAAATCTAGGATGCTTGTGCATGCCTGATGGATCCGTGAGGACCAGATATGTTGATACGCCCTCACACTTTCACCTTGGGGTTTAGTTTTGACCCACAAATGCTGCAGTTAATCGGTCCAATCGACAGAGTGGTTGTTCAGTGGGATGGAGTGTCACAAGGGTGGGGAGAATCTTGATGGAGGAAGTCTATGAATGTCTTTTTCTTAGATTTAGTCGTTTAAGGATGGTAACCGAGCGGAGACAGAAGTAGATCTATTTTATTGGAAGTGGATGTAAGTGCACCAAATGATATATATATATATATATATATTTGTTGTTTTTACACTACATTAAGTAATAAAAATTGTAAAAGTGTTTTGTGTGCACCTACTATATTAAAGATGTCATGGGTTTAAAACCCCATTAGTAATATTTTGCACCCACTAAAAAAATTGGCTAGATATGCCCCTGAACAGAGATTGGGATTCCAGCGACGGCAGACGAACACCTAAGGTGAGACATGACTAGATCTCCCTTCACTCGCTCGAGTGTGCTGTTGGCACTTCTTTGCTTTTGGACTTCTAACTGGTGTGCCTCGCTTTCGGCATGAAATACCCTTCATGACGGTGTTGCGAGGGTTTTAGGACCTGCCTCAGCCAGAAGTGGAGATGTTGTTTTAGGTTTCGCCTGAGGTGGCTTTTGTGAGCGGCTTGCTTCTTTAGTCAATGTCGTGGGGTGACTCCGATGACTTCTCCTGCCATTGGGATTTATTTTGTATCCTTTGTTATCCGACTTCCAAACCGAGCCTATGAATATCGGTTAAGATGTCTTTTTTTTGTTTTTCTTATGCACATGTAATCCAAAGAAAGAAAAAGCAAAAAAAGTTTCAACAAAAAAAACCTTTAACAAAAAAAAAAAATGCGCATCTAATTTTATCATGGACAATTCTAAAAAATAGCATTAAATGAAGTTTTTGTTCCATAAATAACATACATTTTTTAGGACAAAAATAGCATTTCTATAAAAGATTAACTAGAATCGAACCCGCGGTACACTGCGGTCAATATTTTCTTAATCATTGTAAGGAATGTTTATATTTTGTTGTCAGTTTTCCACATAATTTATAAATTTTTATATTTTGTTTGTTTAGTTTTTATATGTAATTTTAACTTTATTAAATTATAAAATGTTAGTGTTGTCGGTTAGTTGGCATAAATTTGTATAAGTAGTTGTTATGTCCAACTCTCCCCACTGTCCAACATGTTAGCAATGTCCAAATATTTGAGTATTGTAATAAAAATAATAAAAATATTTTTAAATAAAATAAATAACATTTGAAATTAAAATATTTTAATATTCTATTTTTAGTATATGTTATAATTTTATACATAAAATTCTTTATATTTTCAAATATATCATATATTATATTTCATCAACTATATACAATTATTAATTTTTATATATAATTTATTAATTTTTATTAAAATTAGGTACTTTGCGGCCGCTCCATCAATTTGCGGACAAAGTCCAATATATCCGCAGTCCAGTATGTCTTTGTTCATGATATCTACTTTTTAATGTGCATAAAATTTTATGTCTATATCCGCTCTATGTCGGATTTACTTGTACTTATTCTGCAGGTCACCGATCCAATTGAAATCTCTAGCGATGTGAGATATTGAACGCATACTTTTTCTTATTGATTGAGTTAATATATGTCTACTTAAAAAAATTCAAATCACAACTTATGCATTAAAAAATCTATAATTGTTTTAGCCGCATGTATTATATAATAATTTAAAATAATTTGAAAATAATATCAAACAAAAATGATAGAAAAATCATAACTCATACTATTAAAATCATAATATTAGATAAAAAAATGATTGTAGAGAAATATTAGATAAGAAAAAAATAATAGAAAATTAATTGATTAAATAATAATTACTTAAAATTTGTTTGGATGTAAGTATAAAATATAGAGTGTTTGGTAACAGGAGTTTCCAATTTTGTACTTTCTTTTTAATAGTATAAGATTTTCTTATATAGCACAAAATCTCCTAACCTCATATTTTTAGGGTTTGAGGTTTTAAAACCCTAAACTCTAAAACCTAATATATTCATTCCACCCTTAACAAACTATACTCTAAATTCTACAATACTTAACGCAAACAAAAAATTTAAATTTTTTTCTTTTATTAAAATGCTATTTTTGTCCTAAATAAAAATATGTGCTATTTATGAAACAAAATTTTTATTAGTGCTATTTTAGAGAATTTCTCTTATATATATTATTTTAAAGTTAAGAAAACTGAGATTTGATCATTTGACAAAATTTACTAGAAAAAAGATCGTATAAATATCATTACTAAACATACCTTCACATAAGGAAAGTGAAGCAAAATGCAGATTTATTTCTGACATTCTTCATTTTATTTGCTTAATAGAAAAGAAAAGATTCTACAGAGGTTGTGGCCTTGACTGAACAATGAAAACATCTTCACCAACCAAACAACCTTCGACGTCTTGTGCACAGCCAAAGTTTCTTTCCAAGAAGAAACCAACCGAACCAAGTCTCTGACCAAGTTGCTGTCTAAACACAGAGTCAACGGTCAACCGTTTCTTGCTATAGTCAACGGTTAACCGAATGTATTTACCATCAGCAGGCCCTGTTCCGGACACTAGAAGCTCTTCGCTGAAGTTTGCGAAAGCTAAGGTTTGCACAATGCCATCGAGCTTACCCGAAGCTAGCCTCCACGGTGTTCCTCGTGTCCCTGAAGCTAAAGTTTCACCTAAACCAGGAGCTATCTCGGCTTCTACGAGGTTACTGTCTGGATCAGCTGGACTCACTGTGTGTAGAACAAAAGATAAGTCCGGCGAAAGCATTTCTTGAACAAGAACCGCCATTGAAGCTTCTCTTTGAGTTACACCAGCAGCTCTACGGCTTAAAACAGCTCTTCTTGTGTATAGAGAAGCCCAAACTTGGCATACCGAATCCGAAAACACCAGAGGATCTGAGGGACTGACGTTGGGGATTGATTCATAGAGTCCTGCAGCTGACATTCCTGCTAAGTCCTCTACATTAGCGCTTGAACGAACAATGAGACGAGCGTCTTTGGGAAAGGCTTTGCTTATGCTGTTGATTGTTTCTTTAGGGACTTGCAATGATTTCATCACTTCATGTATCTGATCACATATGCTGTCTAGCTCACCGCCTTCGGGTCTGGCGGTTTCTAACTTTTCTAGCAAAGCTGCAAACTTTTCTTCTGCATTACTTTGCTTTAAAGCTAATTCCATCGATCCAAAAGGTATGACAACTCCAGTTGGAACCTTAAATGATGCCGGAACTCCGTGTTCGCTGTGCACTGCACAATCATCAAAAAACCAGACAAAGTAATTTAGAATGGTTCCAGTCAATTTCGTCTACTTTACAGTTTAGAAAACTTTTACCTCTACTAGAGGCTTCTGCTAAAGATGCAAGAACACCACATGCAGCAGATTTAGAACCAGAGGTTGGTACCTCTGCATCAGCAAGTGCAATGATTCCTCCATTAGGGATATCCTATGGATGAAAATTTGATATCAGTATCTGAATGTTAAGCGTACGGAATCGCAGAGATATCAATAATCTACCTTGGATGAGTAAAGGAGGGTATCAGAAGATGAGGAAATAGGCGTTGAATCTTCATCATCCATAGATGAGCTGTTCTTATCTGTTTTTTTGTTTGCATTGGATTTGGAAGTTTTGTTCGCATTGGATTTGGAAGTAAGCTTCCTATCCTCAGTTGAAAGTATCAGATTCACATTGCTTGGAGATGCTTCCAATCTGTAAAGAAGAGACATGAGCTTTCTTGTTTAACGGGAGACTGAAAAGAATTCACCAAAATGATAATCTCGGACCAATCACCTAACGTATTTTCCTACTAGTCGCCGTATATCAGCGACCTTGTCATCGTCATCACAGGTCACAAAGACAATTTTCTCCTGTGGAAAATAATGCGAAATGAAGAGTTTTCAACAAAGCATATCTTCAGTTAGAATTTTAAGGAGGAAAAAAGGGGAAAAGGTTAGTGCCTGCCGCGCTCTAACGCCAAGGTGAGACAAGTGAGGCAATTCCTGGAGAAGCATGACTCCGGCTATGTTCCCATTAGAAGAACTTACCTGTCAAAGCAAGTTATAAGGTAATTTTCAGTATTATGTTATGAAGAACCCCGGTGAAGTTGAATGTAGGGTCAGAAACCTCTTCATCGCCATCAGCTTTGTTCACCAATAGAATAATAGGACCACCACCAGTTGATGGTAATGATCCTGGCACAATGCTGTCAACCTGCAGTCACAAGAGCCATAAAAATATTTACAAGAAACGATAATGTATTCACAAAGTAGTAAATTCAAAATCTCAGATATGGATTCAGTTTGCCTTCTCCACGCACCTGAACTAATTTCCCAGAAGTCGATCCAGGTACAACAACGTCCCAGCCCTCAGAACCAAGTGAATTTCTTACAGCTTTTAGAAGAACAGTGCAGAGCTTTGAGATCTGAAAAATTATGCTGCAATGCAGAACCACAGTTACGGTCAGAGGAAAAGACAGAAAGGGAATGAAATTTGGGTAAGATAAGAAATAAAAGAACCTGAAAACATTACCAAATGATTTACAACTTAAGCTAGGTACTAGGAAGTAAATGCATAACTTACCCAGCACGAATCTCTGCTTCTGTATAGGTCTTGACACTATTCTCTGCAATACCTAGAGCTTTTCCTAAAATCTGAAATGATAAGCATGTTTTATTAAGATTAGCAACAGAATGATAATTTGGTCCGATGTGTCCTTTTTCTGGTGTAAGAAGAAAATGTGGCCAAAAGAATTTGACCTACAATAGAAGTTGCATCAGTAACTTCAGATTGTAAAGGTATGGGATAGTGTGTACCTCCACATTACGAGGAAATATTTGAAGAAGTAGATCAGAATATTCTGCTGTTAATCTCCGTGCTCGATCAAGAGTTGCTTTCAGCCTCATGGCCCAAATGGCTTTCCCATCCTCTCCTCCTTTATAGAAAAAAAGAGCAAGTCAGATTATAATATAATAGCATGCAAATTCTTTACAGCCGCAAAGTAGCCTCATTCAGAGTTAAATAGAACGAGTTGACATAAGTGAGAAAAGGAAATAACCTTCTTTTTCAAGAAGGTCTCGCTCTCGCCAAGCAAGGAGTTCATTTCCAATGGCTAAACATTCTTCTTGCTTCCAACCAGATAGACCAACTTGGTGAACACCCAAAACCAAAGCATCTAGTGGATCATTCCAAGAGGCAACATTTCTTGATTCCACATCTTTTGTCAGTTGAGTAGCTCCACCCATAGTTTCAAGAGCATTGAGGAATCTAATCAAATCATTTACAAGACATGAGGCAGAGAAAATAAAGCCAGGAGATAATTAACTTTTAAAGAAATCAAAATCTTAAGCACACCTGCTAAGTAGAACAAAAAAGTAGTCTTCAAGGCCAATCTCACAAAGGCGCCACTAATCAAACGAGCAAACTATATAAGTAAATAAATTGCTACATAATGCTGAATTGTCTAAAAAAACTCACCTTTTGGCGCATTGCAATGGCAGTATCAGGAGCATCATTTCGCAAGCCGCTATTAAGTTCCTTTATAATTTTTTCTCTTAGAGAAGCCAGAGAATGCATGGTTTTAATCAACTCCAAAACATTGCTTGATTCTCCTGATGCATCAAGGCTCTGGAAATATGAATTTCGCAGTCAGTTTCACGAAGAGACTACTATAAAGAACTTTGCGATGATTGTGTTTAATATAAGCAGTTTATCAAATGATGGGATTGTATGGACACATATCAACAATGTCACAAACATTACTCTGTGGCTTTTCTAAAAGTAAATCTCTATTAGGATTAATTTTCTAAGAATAGAGAATGCAACCAAGGATATTGATTTGAACTGCATCTTTACGCTGGCTAATAATTGTAGCCTAACATTGTTGTATTTCAGAAGATCATGCCAATAAATATTGCATACTTTTCTCAGAAAATAACTAGGTTGAGAGCTTACCTTTTTACATTCATAAAACAAATTGAGAGCAGAGAGACCTCTATCATCCATAGAAATTTTCATAGAATCAAGTTGTTCAGTGAGGCTGCAACAAGATACAAAGAGCTCTTAAATTATACAGGACATGGGACCATCATATAACAAGTAAAACAGATGAAATGATATGTTTGGTTTCGGAAATATAGTACCTTCCAGCATTAAAGAAATCCTTAAGCTCATTATGGAATATTTTGAATTGCTCCACAAATTCTCCACTGTATTGTCCTGGGGTCTCAGTAATTCTTTGAAGCATTGCTTCTGTTGCAATTAGATCTTCTGGACCCGCATTCCGATGAAGCTTATTTTGTATGGTATGCTTGATTTCTTGCTGGAACAAAAGATGGGCTATATGAATACTATGACAGTAACTGAACTAATGAGAAAACAGTTAAATGAGAAATTACCTTGAGATCATGAGGAATATCATTGCGATGGGCTATGTCCCTAATTCGAGTTAGAGGGACAGCTGCAGTAAACTCTGCTTTGAAAGAAGGCAAACACGGATGGATCTTCCGAGCAACAAGCACTTCCTACCAAATACAATCATATCCAACTTAGTGAAGCTATGAGGGACACAACAGCTACAAATTTTTGAGAAAGGGTTGCTGCGAAGGAATGTGTCACCTCTGCCGTAGCATCTTTCTTGCTGCAAATGCGCTCCAACTCACGGAATATAAGCCTGGAAATCTCAGCATGCCGGTTAGGACGGTGATGCCCTCCATCTTCAAAGCAAGGAATCTGACCTGTGTTTATCCACTGCATAACAAGCCACACAAAAACAAGGTGAATCCCACATACATGAGAAACGATAGATTAGGCTCTAAATAGAAAAGAGAAACCTTCAGATAAATTGCAGAGTATATGAGCGCCTTTAATCGTTCCTCCCTCTCAACACTCCCAACTAAAACCTCGCGTACCATTTCAAGCTAAGAACACATTAAACAATAAGAGATGTTTCATTCTTCACCAGCCTTCAAAGTAAAACAATTAGGAAGAAACTAAAAGTGATACCTTTCTCCACCAGTTCTTAGAGTTACGATCACCTTCAACCATCTTAAGAGCTGGGCCTTCAAGACCAGTAGTATCCCAATTCCTACCAACTTCTCTATTCCCATGCTCATTAGACCTCATAAAGGACGCATCTTTACCTTGCCATTGTCCCCCCAATGTACTTTTCTGAAGCTGCGCACCATTCTCACTTCCCGCAACTCTCTCATCACCAACATCGTTATTATCCCTCTCATCTCCACCAGTATCATCATCACCACCCTCATGAGGTAAGTCAAGAGTCTCTCTTGTAGCATCCCAATGACAAACAACTGAGAAAGCTCCAGAATTTGGAAGCTTAAGGAGACGATTACCACCAGATTCCCATGAAAGTGATCCATCATTTTGAACAATGACGAATTTATACTCCAAAACTTGACCTCCGTTAAGCTCAAGCTCACAAACCCATCCATTCTCAGTCCAATTCAAAGGCGATTTCTTTTTCCATGAACCAATCTCTTTAGCTGATCCAAACATAGCTACATGCTCACCAAAATTAACTTGATGATTTAATCTCACTTTTAACTTCACTTTCGTTCCTGATGCATCTTTCTTCTTCCGTTGTTCCTCTCTGATTCAGATCAAATTCGAATTTTGAGAATCAAAAGTGTCAATTTCGATTGAAACGATCAATGAAAGCAAGATAATAAGAAGAAGAGGTCATACATGGTGGAAGAAGAAGCAGAGCAAATGAGGCGAGAAGGTGAATTTCTGAGTCGGTGAGATTGACGGCTGAGATGAATTCTGTGAGTGAAGTTAACGAGTTTCGGAAGTGATGATGAGTTTCTTCTGGTGATGAAGGTGAAAGGAGAGGTGCAACAATGGCTACCAATGCTCTCCATTGAAGGTGTGGGTACACTGCGATAAGAGATTTTTTTTTGTTTTTCCTCTTCAAAGATTCAAAGCCAAATCAATTATAGGAGTTTTTCGCTTTTTTTTCCACTGGGAAATTGCCAAAACATGTAAGAAAATATCTTCCATAAGAAAAATCTATTAATACTCTTTAAAAAAATAAAATTAAACACTTCAATCTTAAACCATTCTTTTCTTTAAAAATACGTAAAGATAGATCGCCACATAACTATCCTAGGAATTCGATTCGTTTCTCATATTTTAAACAATTTTATTTGTGTATACCGATAACAGTTATTTTCTTTAAAATTGTTTTGACTTTTGTGTATTAAAAATAACTGTGATTTTAAAATAAAAAACTCAATGTAATTTTTTTTGACAGAAATATCTAGAGATACCTCAATTTGTTTTTGACAGGTATATAGTAAAAAGTTTTACAATAGACTTTCTTGATTTGTGGGAAAAGTAAAATAAATAAACTAGAAAAAGAACATCATATTGAGAATATGAAAATCCTATCAGATTCAAAATGATTGGATCTTGATTCCTACTTTTCTTTCTTTTTTGTTTAAATGGGCTTCCTACTAATTATTTTTTGTGGTGCAAACATTTTTTACCATTACAACTTTTAAGTACGGTGAATTCTTGGCCGCTAGTTCGTACCATCAGAAAATAAAAACCTCTACGGTCACTAATCGCCTAATCGGTTTTGAACTTTTGATCTTCTTATGGGCTTCAAGAAATATGTTAATGGGCTTTATAGCTGGGCTTCCCAACCTCATAAGGAAGAAAGCGGAAAAACAAAAAAGCAGAATCGGATTTTGCAATTGCCGCCTTTTGCGATTCTCTCAGTCGCAACTCGCCGTCGCTCTCAGCTACTCTCTCACTGTGAAACGCTCAGATCGCAAAAATGCAAGCACCGATGCTTGTTCTCAGTGAGTATCTCCCTCTTCCTCCAGATCTCAATTTCTTCGAATTTCAATGTTTCCTTCTACTTCAGTGTTCGTTTAACTCATTGTGAAATATTTAGGCGATTCGTTGAAACGTGAATCTGGAACAAAGGTTCAACATGCTATTATCCAAGCTTCCAAGGTATATGCACTCCGATTGCTTTTTTTTTGGGATGCTTGCTTCTTCTCTGGTTCCGATCATGGCGTCATTGCAGTTTTTTTTTTTTTTTTTTTTCACAGGTTTCGGCTGATATCGTCCGTACTACATTGGGTCCTCGCTCTATGTTGAAGATGCTTCTTGATGCTGGTGGAGGTAGAATTTATAATCCTTGCTTTCTCTTACCTTTTTGGGGTTCTCTCTTCTCTGTATGTGTACTAGATCTCACTAGGGAAGGCATTAGGTTCTCCTACCTTGTTGAAGTTATTGTAATTCATTTTTCTGTGTTAGCTTTATATAAACCCTAAATTTAACTGTTGGTTCTGTTTGTCTTGGTTTTTTTTTTTTTTCAAAAGCTTCACATTTTTCTAAACTTGTGTGTTACTGTATCATCTTGCATCTTTACAGGGATTGTTGTTACTAATGATGGAAATGCTATCCTTCGTGAGCTAGATGTTGCTCATCCTGCAGCTAAGGTTTTTACTTCTGCGACTCTCTCTTTATTGTTCTTGTTGGTCTTCCTGTTTATTGTTAACCCATCCATTATGTAATTGTGGTGATTGTAGTCAATGATTGAGTTGAGCCGTACACAAGATGAAGAAGTTGGTGATGGCACAACATCAGTTATTGTTCTAGGTACTAACATTCTTCTTTCGGAATAAATAGTGTGCCAATAGTGCAAATAGATTGGCTTCGAAGAGCATTTTTGGTTTTTAGCTGAGCGCAAACAGATTAGTTAAAGAAACTCTGTTAGGTGCTGCAGTGTTTTTGTTCCTTTTTGATTTTGGGAATGTGCATTTTAACATGAAGATCTGTTACAAGCATGTGTTCTTAAAGTTCTCTCTTTTGTTTTTTTTCCGAACAGCTGGTGAAATGCTTCATGTTGCAGAAGCATTTATTGAGAAGAATTACCATCCTACAGTCATATGTCGAGGTATACTAGCACTATAAATTACTTATTGTTGTCATGTTACTCAAGCCTTTTTCATCTTCGCGATGCTTTCTTCTCTGCAGCTTACGTTAAGGCTCTCGAAGATTCTATTGCTGTCCTTGACAAAATTGCTATGTCAATTGATGTCAATGACCGTAAGTACATTTCTACCTTGTAGTTCATTTGGAGTCAAGTTTCAGCTACTTTGGTTTCTGATATTGAATTTTCGTTCTCGTTTGTACTGATGAAAGAATGTGCGAGTTGCAGGTTCAACAGTGCTAGGATTAGTAAAGAGTTGCATAGGGACAAAGTTCACTAGCCAATTTGGAGATCTAATTGCTGTAAGTACCTTAAACCTTAGAATACTGTAGCTTTTTTACTTCTGCATTAACTGGTCATGTTTTATTAATCGTTAATATATATTTGGGCATGTTTAGGCATAGACTCGTCTAGAATTGGCATTTTAAATGTAAGATGTGTAACTGTGTCCATGAAATAACTTATGATTGCTTTCTTCAGTTCTACAGTTTTTTTTATAGGTGCTCGTTTGTTGAAATATTTGTAGGATGAAGTTTTGTAGCAGACATCACTTACATCTCACATATTGAAGTTTTGACATTCAGAGTTCATCTTGACACAGTTTTCTCTAGAAGACTAAAACTTTAATTGTTGTTCAGTACTATACTCACATGATTTATATATGACTTTATGTACTCTTTTAGGATTTGGCTATTGATGCCACTACTACTGTTGGTGTTGATCTTGGGAAAGGTTTGAGGGAGGTAGATATTAAAAAGTACATTAAGGTTGAGAAGGTTCCTGGTGGTCAGTTGGAGGACTCGGAAGTTCTTAAAGGAGTTATGTTTAACAAAGATGTTGTTGCTCCTGGTAAAATGAAAAGAAAGATTGTCAACCCACGGATTATTCTTCTTGACTGTCCACTTGAGTACAAGAAAGGTGAAAATCAAACAAATGCTGAGTTGGTTAGAGAAGAGGACTGGGAAGTTCTGTTGAAGTTGGAAGAGGAATACATCGAGAACATTTGCATGCAAATACTTAAGTTCAAACCTGATTTAGTTATTACAGAAAAAGGGCTTAGTGACTTGGCCTGTCATTATTTCAGTAAAGCTGGAGTTAGTGCAATCCGAAGGTTGAGAAAAACAGACAACAACAGAATCGCCAAGGCTTGTGGAGCAGTAATTGTGAATAGGCCCGACGAACTGCAGGAGTCTGATATTGGTACTGGAGCTGGCTTGTTTGAGGTCAAGAAAATAGGAGATGATTTCTTTTCTTTCATTGTTGATTGCAAAGAACCTAAAGCATGTACTGTACTCTTAAGGGGACCAAGTAAAGATTTCATCAATGAAGTGGAAAGGAATTTACAGGTTCGTTAGTGTTTTTTAAAATAATGTAATTCTCAGTCATTTGTTATGTTATATGCTCTGAGACATTGTTACTACAGGATGCCATGTCTGTTGCAAGAAACATTATCAAAAACCCGAAGCTCGTTCCTGGTGGAGGA
This sequence comes from Cardamine flexuosa, assembly GCA_963555745.1. Classification (NCBI taxonomy): domain Eukaryota; kingdom Viridiplantae; phylum Streptophyta; class Magnoliopsida; order Brassicales; family Brassicaceae; genus Cardamine; species Cardamine flexuosa. The sequence goes on along the minus strand of OY743216.1, from coordinate 9,743,138 downwards.
GCCACAGAATTAACCGTTTCTGCCACATTAAAACAGAAGAGTGCAACAATTGAAGGCATAGAAAAGGTTGGCTTTGGTTTGATTCTAATATGGTTTCTTGCTTACTGGTTTTTATCAAATTTATGCCTCTAAACTAATGATGCTGTTCCCACGTTGGTAATTGTTTTTGTTTTCTGAATCTTATTGAAACAGTGGCCTTATGAAGCAGCTGCTATGGCTTTCGAGGCTATTCCACGTACCCTAGCTCAAAACTGTGGGGTTAACGTGATCCGAACTATGACTGCATTGCAAGGGAAGGTAATGTCCTGCACCATGAACACAAACAGCTTTCTCTTTCCCATTGTTTTAGCAATACCAACTCATTTCTCTATGCTTCAATCGTCGGTTTTGGTTGCAGCATGCAAATGGTGAAAACGCATGGATTGGTATTGATGGGAACTCTGGTGCAATAGCTGATATGAAAGAGAGCAAGGTAAAGGGGTTATTAAAGCCTGGTCCCTTAAGTGTGATTCTCACTATATGAAACCACCAATATCACAATGACTAATATAACTTATTAAATTTTGTAGATATGGGATTCGTACACTGTGAAGGCGCAAACTTTCAAGACAGCTATAGAAGCTGCGTGTATGCTTCTAAGGATCGATGATATAGTGAGTGGTATCAAGAAGAAGCAAGCTCCTGGATCTGGACCTACAAAGCCTACCATTGAAACAGAAGGTGATGCAGACAATGAGCAAATACTTCCTGACTAAGAGTAGATAAACACTTTAGTCTCGATAACCCAATCCTTGAGACTTTTGTTCTTACTTGTTTTTGTGGCTGCAATCTGTTATTCTTTTCTTTTTTTCTGCTATTATTATCTTCTAATTTTGCAAATTGACTTTTAGTGAGATAAGTATCTTGAGGGTGGGGTTTGTTTTTTGAGTTTTGTTTTCTTATGAGTGTAAGCTTTTTTGAATTTTTCATAGTCACTTTGCTGGATTTGAGAGTGCTAGTTTTGCTTTATTGAAATTTCTGGCATTAAGACTTTTAAGTTGACCGTAAGTGTCAATTTGTTTTAGTTTGAACACCATTAAATGCACTTGATAGAGATACGTACGGATCGGCTAATTAGAGTTTTTGGGGTTATTCAGGTCGAGAGACAAGGGTTGAATAGCACCAATTTATAACGGTTTACTTTGAATTGCGTTGGTGAAACTTTTGGTTAGATTTCTGGTTTTGTTTTGGGTATAGTTCGTTAAATGTAATTAAATAAAGCGAAATTTCAATGTATATCAACAAATAATTGGAAAATTAAAACTACGGTAATAATGTTTCATTAATTAGTTATATCTTTTCTCATAAATTTTTGGAAGTAAATGTCTTTATCAACGGTTAAAATAAGTTTTTTAACAATCAATATATTTGGAGAGATATTGGTTTTCGGATGAACGTACAGTATAATTATTGTTAACACGACTAAATTTAGGTATTATTTTATTTTATTAGCAGGATAAAAACAAGACTTATACAAGCATATGTAATGTATTTGTTAAGAACCTCTTGAAGAGAGTATTAATCTTCTCTTTTTATACATCATCGTCATATATACTTTATTTTACTTGTTTCTTTCATTTGATATTTCTCAAATTAGAACCGTTGACTCCAACTCTTTAACAGGATAATATTGTTTGAAAAATAAAACACACTTTTGGCCCAAGAAGAATTTTTGTTACGTATATAATTTTACCTCATGTATATAAAGTGGATAAAATTTATTTGCAAGTGTAAACACATGGTGTCCGTGGTACGATATTTCAACAATAAATTACATACAATTAATATTCAATTTTGAATTTTCATGTGTTGTTTTACTTTAAGAAGTCAAATACTGGTTTCAGTGAAGAAAAAGAACTAAAATTACTAAAAGCCACAAAATAAAAGAAAAGTCATACTTAAAATCGAAAATCTAAATATATTTTAATATATAGTTTGAAAATCATTTTAAATTAAAGTTAGATTTTTTTTGTTGTTGTTGCATAATTGCATTGCAACGTGCAAACAATAATTGAGTAGCAATGAGCAAATATAGTTATTGGCTTTTAATAATATGGACCCATAAACTATTCAAAAGTGACAATTTGCAAGAATATACGCAAATAAACGTGCCAGCTATTAGAGTAAGAACTACTCTAATACCAACAACTCAAAAATCCACAGAAAAAAATAAAAATAAAGAATAAAGAATTTGGTTTAGACTACTAGTTGATATTTTTTTCTTCCATATTTTACATTGAAACGAGCATACAATAATTGAATAAAGTGTTGAGCAAATATGGTCATATATTATCAAATTTTAACATTTTGGATCCATAGTCTTTGTGAAGTTGAGTTGGACTGGTGTCGGTCTACTTCTTTAATTCGCAGCTAACTAGTCAAATGCACAATTTAGTTCTGCAATACTGGTTTATTTAAACCAAATTTTAAATCATCGACCTAAATCGTTTAAGATATTTTTTTCTTTTGATCGTTTTAGATTTTTGAAATTGGGATCGATCCTTAGACAAAATCGATCTGGTCCCATAGAGTTTTAACACCACATGACATTCACAAATTAAACAATACAAAAAGAGACAATAATTAGTAAGAAAATATATTCACAAGTTACATGACAGCAACTTTGTATGACCTAACACAGAAGGTTAACGGCCAGAATCGTTACGTTCATATTCGAAATTGGTTTATGAGATATTTTGATTCGGTAGCTAGCAAGATTTCTAACAACACATAGACAGCGATTTAAAATATTGTAATGATCTTTCTAATAAGAGAGGAGGATCATATAAATTTAATATAACAAACAAATATAATACTCGAGGATAATATAATAACAAGCATGAGAAGACTTATTGACATATTGTATATTCAACTAAGGACTAAGTAGACGCCACATAAAGCAGAAGAAACGTTTGTTGACCAATGACTTGATGACTCAGAAGCATGTGAACATAAAAAGAGACGTGTAAGTATCCCATTGGCTGCATACATTTTTCTTTGTGCTTCACTGCTTCTTCTTCTATATATAGAAGTAAACACCCCAATGCTCTCTTTAAGTGTTTCTTTTCAACTCTATAAGAGAAAATAACTTTTAACTTTGAGTTTCTGGAGAGATCTTTAAGATGGCCGGAGGCGGATTTGCGACGGCTTCGGCGAACGGAGTGGAATTTGAGGCAAAGATAACTCCTATAGTCATCATTTCTTGCATCATGGCTGCTACAGGTGGCCTCATGTTTGGCTACGATGTTGGTGTCTCCGGTATGAATATAACGTCTCTTAGTTCTTTTCTACATATATAACACGATCAAGTCCTTTTATATTATATTTTATACTAAAAGTAGAAGAAATTTTGATTTTAGGATACATATAAGTTTTTAGTGCAAGTTTTCTCAAGTAATGAATGATTTTGAAATATGACTTGCTTATTTTCCCACCCACCACAAACAACTTTTCTGATAGAACTATTTCACCTTAGACTAATAGAAGATACTTTACCAAAATGAAACTTCACTAACTCTTTAACAAAAAAAAAGAAACTTCACTAACTAGTTCATTGTTAATTAATTAGTGGAAGTAACAAAATAATATAATCCTATCTTACAAAAGTTTGACAACTAGCTTACAAAATAATCTAAAATCTTAGCTTAGAAAAGTTTGGCAACTAGAGATCTATAGCTTAGAAAAGTCTTGTTTTAATATATGGTGACAAACAGGACAGGTCCAACGATATTGGAGGCCTTAAGCATAAAAATAAAATCCGACATAATATTAACATTTTTCATCTCCAAACAAAAGAAATAAAAGTTAAGTTTAATTATTTTAATCTCTAAACTCGTAATATTTCATGTAAATGTTTATAAATATTAAATATATCTAATAGATCTATAAATAAAGCTTGGTCTGGTGGTTTGAATAAACATTTTAAGATCAGAGGCCATAGGTTCAAGGATCGGGGCTGGTGACAAAATTAGTAACATAGGTTTTAGTTTTTCTTTTTGATCTAATTTTTTGTCACCTACAATTCACACACATGTTCAAAGTCGAATTTGAACATAGTTTAAGCCATGATAATTTATTTTGTAAGTTATAAATGATATTAAACCATTTAAAAATAGAAAAGGAAACAAATTAATGACATTCCATCATCAATATGGCTAAAACCCAGGCGGAGTGACATCGATGCCGGACTTTCTCAAAAAGTTTTTTCCAGTGGTTCACCGGCGAGTAATGGCCGGCGCCGACTTAAACAGCAACTACTGCAAATACGACAACCAAGGGCTACAACTTTTCACATCATCACTATACTTAGCCGGTCTAACCGCAACGTTCTTCGCTTCATACACGACAAGAACGCTTGGACGGAGACTAACGATGCTCATAGCCGGTGTTTTCTTCATCATTGGTGTTGTTCTCAACGCGGCGGCTCAAAACTTAGCCATGCTTATTGCCGGTCGGATCTTGCTTGGTTGTGGCGTTGGGTTTGCTAATCAAGCAGTTCCGTTGTTCTTGTCGGAGATTGCACCAACTAGGATCCGTGGTGGTCTTAATATTCTCTTTCAGCTTAACGTCACTATTGGTATCCTCTTTGCCAATCTTGTCAACTATGGGACCGCCAAGTAAATATCTCTTCTCTTATATCTTTTTTTTGTTTCTATCTTTAGTTGTTTGGTAAAATGAAATTAAAATGTGTGGAAAATAATTTTAGGGTTATAGATTTTTTAACCAAAAAAATTTCCAAATAAATATTTCTTGACGTATACAAAAAAATAATTAACTTTTTGATCGTTTTTCTCAAACTTTTGGCTGTCCGTGTTTATCTGATATGTCTTGTTAACTTTTTCAATTCAAATTTTCTCCATATTCAATTACTATCAATAAAGCATTTTTGTTTGTTCTTTTTTGTGCAAATCCTTAAAAAAGTTAACGATTTTAAATTTTATCTTTTAAGATTATTAAAAAGATCTTCCGTGATTTCGGCAAATTCTATCCACATGCCTACGTCTTTAAATTTTTTTCTCTGTGTTGACTTTCAACGCACGTATGATCTCACTCAATAATTTAAAAAACTCGAGTTAATGGGCTTTTTTCTAAGCCCATAATAGACAGCTCATTAAATAAATTTGAAACTTTTGCAGGATTAAAGGAGGATGGGGATGGAGGTTATCGTTAGGTTTGGCGGGAATCCCAGCACTTCTCCTAACGGTAGGAGCTTTATTGGTGACGGAGACACCAAACAGTCTCGTCGAAAGAGGTCGTCTCGATGAAGGCAAAGCCGTTCTTCGTCGTATTCGAGGCACTGATAATGTCGAACCAGAGTTCAATGATCTCCTTGAAGCTAGTCGCCTTGCTAAAGAAGTTAAACACCCTTTCAGAAACCTTCTTCAACGTAGAAATCGTCCTCAGCTCGTCATCGCCGTTGCTTTACAGGTCAGTACGATGATCGGAAAAAGTAACTCCGATTTAAAGAGTTTAACTGAAAGTTATTTTGTTTGCTCGATTTTATCTGAGTTCCTTTGTAGTCAATTTGAACGAAAACTGAGGCAAATCGTTAGAAACCCTAAATTTTAGACTCCAAAACCCTAAATTTTGAAGCCTAAACCCTAACTTGTTTGTTACGTTTCTTAAATTTTGATTCCATTGTGTTCAACTTTAAAACTTAAGAACTAGATTATGTTGTAAATGCTAATGCTTTTTTTTATTTTGTGAATTTTGTAGATTTTCCAGCAATGTACTGGAATCAACGCAATAATGTTCTACGCACCTGTTCTATTCAGCACATTAGGTTTTGGTAGTGACGCTGCTCTCTACTCTGCAGTGGTCACCGGAGCAGTCAACGTTCTCTCCACATTAGTCTCAATCTATTCCGTTGACAAAGTAGGTCGCCGGATTCTTCTCCTTGAAGCTGGTGTTCAAATGTTCTTCTCTCAAGTAGTAATCGCCATAATCCTCGGCATCAAAGTCAAAGACCACTCACAGAATCTCGAGAAAGGTTTTGCAATTCTAGTAGTTGTATTGATCTGCACTTACGTTGCAGCTTTTGCCTGGTCTTGGGGACCGCTCGGATGGCTAATCCCAAGTGAAACATTCCCTCTAGAGACACGTTCCGCGGGACAAAGTGTAACGGTTTGTGTAAACTTGCTCTTCACTTTCATAATCGCTCAAGCTTTCCTCTCGATGCTCTGCCATTTCAAGTTTGGGATCTTCATCTTCTTTTCATCATGGGTCTTGGTTATGTCTGTGTTTGTGTTGTTCCTTCTTCCTGAGACTAAGAACGTGCCTATTGAAGAGATGACTGAAAGAGTGTGGAAGAAGCATTGGTTTTGGGCTAGGTTTATGGATGATCATACTGATGATCAAGTGTTTGCTAGCGGTAAGAAGAGTAATGGTAAATCTAATGGCTTTGACCCTTCAACACGGCTTTAATTTTGGTTAAGAGTCCAAAAAACCAAAGTAGAAGCAGAAGCGAAGTGAACAAGAGGTGATAAAAACCACCAAATAGATAAAAGGAATATACAGTTTTTAATTTTATACACATGTACTAAATTTCGTTTACTTCAAACTGCGTTTGTGAATAGGTAAAGTTTTTTTTTTTATTTGTTGTGGTTCCCCGACACTAATTACTTAATGTCATCCTTGAGTTCCATTTCCGACATGTGTTCTGTTGTTTCTATTAGAAGATTACAGTTTATATTTCAAAGTCCAAATTTTCATTGTTGATTTTCTACAAACATATGGTAGCCTATGTTGATGGGCCGAAAAGAAATAAACTAGTTTAAGAAGTTACTAGTCGCTAGTAATCAAGTTGATTAACATTTTGTTTAATAAAAAAAAGGATTTATCAAAAAAATATAATTTAGTTTAGTAAAGAAATCATGTCACCAAGATGTTGGAGGAAGAGTAACTGCCAAGCACAAACAAATATTAAAAGATTGTTCAAAATTAGTAGACCAACCAACTCTAACATACATTCTTCCCTTACAAGCCTTCCAAACTTTAATTAAAACCATGTGAACACTTAACTTATGAATTTTTTTTTAATGGTAATTTCTATGTTTTCCTTTTCATTTTTATTTGTTTCACTTGAATCTGTTTTCTTAATTCTTTTTTTTTTTTTGGTTTAAAGACCAGAAAATTTATGAAATTTCAACTAAAAATCAATTAACAATAATTGTATTGACATTTTTTCTTATATAATGTCAAAAGATTAATCCCACTATAAAAGCTAATTTCGGCTCGGGTGGATTTAGGTTTAACTAATCAAAATCCTTGTTCGGTTCTGAAATCATATCAATTTGAAATCATTTGGTAATGAATTGATAGTGTTTCATCTTACTGCCCATCTGAGGCCACAAAAATAATGTATCTAAGTTTTAAATAAAAATACATAATTTCTTCTCTCCATTCTTTCAACTTTCAAGTCAGTACTAGAAACTAATTCCAAGACTAAAAAAAAGATTAAACAAGTAAAGTAAGCAATCTTTGTCAGTATTTTGCTTTTTAGTCACTCCTTTTTCCACATTAGCCAACTAACCAATAAAGAGCAAGTGACCTCCTCATACATACACACAACTACATTCACACACGGCGCCCTTGTTTATATATACACACACACACACGAACAAAAAGAAAGAGAGAAATTAAAGGAGAAAACCTTGTAGGGCTCTCGACCAAAGAAGAAGAAGAAGAGGGATAGGGAGAGAGAGTTGGAGGATGGCGGCGAGGACAGTGGCAGCCTTTTCATGTTTGGTGGTGATACTACGGCTGAGTGAAGCGGCGGTGCACAAAGTCGGCGACTCAGCAGGCTGGACAACCATAGCCAACGTAGACTACAAGCAATGGGCATCTACCAAAACTTTCCACATTGGTGATACTGTTTGTGAGTTCTTTAATATTCTTACCATTATTCATTAAGCTATGAGCAGATCTTTGAATGTAATTAGTGTTAGTCTTTGTTTTATATCTGTTCGAAAGTTAGGCTCTCCAATAATCTTAGTTCTTAAGTGCGTAAGCTTTAGGTGTAAAGTAAAAGTACCACTCACGTAACTAATCATTCACTCATTATGACTTTTTAGTTTTAAAATTATAATTAGGATAAATACGAAAAAATGTATTGTGCATACAATTTTAAAAAATCGTTATACGAAACTGTTTCAACATAGAGTCAAATATATTAAATGTTGCTAGAAAATGCAAGTAAAATGAAAACAAATTTGATTTTTACAGTGTTCGAATACAACCCACAATTCCACAACGTTATGAGAGTAACGCACCCAATGTATAGAAGCTGCAACAACTCAAACCCTATCTCCACCTTCACCACCGGCAACGATTCAATTACACTTACTAACCATGGCCATCATTTCTTCTTCTGTGGCGTTCCTGGCCATTGCCTCGCCGGTCAAAAGCTTGATCTCAATGTTCTCCACCCTGCTTCCTCCACACCACTTTCTGATCCACCAACTTCCTCCTCTCCTCCTCCGTTGACTACTACTATTCCTGCAGCTGGAGTCCCCGGTCCTTCTCCTAGCCTCAGCTCTTCTCTCAAAAATGCGGCAATGGCTCGAGTCACGGCCATGGTTGCTCTTTTTGTCTATTTTGTCTTGGCAAATTTTGCTTTTTAATTAGGATTATATACATTGGAATTATTGCATATAAGTTTTTCTTTCTTTCTTCCATATTGTTCTTTCCTTTTCAAATAATTCGAAATGTAGAGATGCTCCCTAAACAATAAAAATGTGTACTAACGATTTCAATTAGTACTTATTTTTTTTAATGGATAAATTAGTTATAAAAATGCTGGTTTTTCTTTTCATCATCTAATTATTATTTTGATTTCAAGGTTTAAATTATAATGGATTATGACACGACCACTAAGTTAAAATGGATTATGACATACACTAAATGTCAAGGTTCAACACAATTTCCATATGGCTGAAGTCCAATATTTATTTTAGGATTTTGGTTTTGATCAACTATGAATATGTATATACTTAGTTTTCAAGAGAAGAAAATTTATTCGGATTTTTTCTTTCTCTTGGGTTACGTTTAAATTCAACCATAAAAAGTAAAAAAAAAAGAAGGTAAATTAACCAATGGAGAAAGTTCTATATATATATATATTTTGAAATAGGTTGAATATACCCCATTCATAAACATAAATAAATATAAGCAGGAAAAAAACTCACGTATTCAGAAACATAAATAAATTTATAATTTGATTTGCTTAAAGACGTTAAATCACATCCAAAACTCGAAAGAATCTGAGCTGGCACAGGGTGGAGTGGTGAAAATTAATTTTGAATATGAGAGGATTAGGAAGAGATGTTTTTTTCTGTCCGAGGTTGACTCATGATAGATCAAGATGTCCGTTTGATCCTTTAAACCGGCACTTAGGTGCTACGGTGAGGATCCCCATCAACACCTCTTCCAAATCTGTGAAAATAAGTGAAGATGATCCGTTATTTGGTGTATTGACGAATGATGATGTTGGATTTGATGAGATAACGGATATACCTAAGATTGTTAAAGAGGTGCTCGATGCGTACTTACTTGTTGGGAGCGGATGTTTCAGATAAACAAGTTCGCATTGAAAGGGTGAGAAGATCGGTTTGGAACTTCGATGGCAACATACAAGGTCAGAAGACAAGCCTTCATCTGGAGCAACCGACTAGAGTTTCACACAATGTGAATAAGGATAAAGGTATTGTGTTTGATTTTGAAGACCGGGATAAAGAGAAATTCAGAAGATGGAAGATTTATGGCTTTAGCGGTTAAAGCTGGAAGAGGCTTTCAAAAGAATGCCATAGGTATGGGTCTGGCTCAAAGTTCTCAATATCGAGAAGGAGATTCTATCCCAACGGGTTTTAAAACTGGCTATTCAATAGCAAGTTCGTCCGGGGGTAGAAACAATTTGGCGAAGAATCAAAACAGGCCAGGCAAATGGAAGAGACAAGCTTTTAATAACAAGAAGAGTATGGTAGTACAGAAGAAAAAACAGAAGTCAAGTCAAGAGGAGGGGTCCCTCCAAAACGAAAGGCTAATGAGGAGGACATGGAGGAGTCAGACCCGGTTACTAAAATTGCTAAAACACAAGAGAATAAGGTGGTTCCGCATGAGGAACCACCAAAGCTTTAATGAGTATTTTAAGTTGGAATTGTTGGAGCGCCTGGACAGTTCAAAATCTGAGGGAAATGCGTGGTGAACATTTTTTGGACTTTTTGTTCTTCCTAGAGACTAAAAACTCTAGTCACTATGTTTTGAGTATACAAAGATCTTTGGGTTATGATAAGTGTCAATTAGTGGAACCGGAAGGTTTATGTAGAGGTTTGGCATTATTTTGGAAATCATCATATGAAGTAGAGATGTGAGTGTGAAACTTGGATCAATGTTGTTTAATATATCTTTCATATAGACACTTAAGGAAAGAAGTTTGGGATATGTTAAGGGATGTTGGAAGTACAAGAGACAATGCTTGGCTGGTTATTGGTGATCTCAATGAGCGTATGGATAATTCTGAAAAGTTGGGAGGGCCAGTAAGAGATGAAGCAGCTTTTTATCCATTTCGTAACATGATACAGGACTGTGGTTTGAAGGAAATACCGAGCTCCAGAAATAAATTCTCTGGACTGGCACAAGAAATAAAGAATACATACAATGTTGTCTTGATAGAGCTTTGGATAAATGCAGATTGGTTTAATCTTTTTCCAAGAAGTCACACAGAATATTTAGAGAGGATTGGGTCTTACCATCGTCCTATTCTTACAAGATTTCCAATGAAAATATATCTAGACAAGGAAGGTTCATGTCTGAAAAAGATGGATATCTAAGCTGAAAGTAGAGGATTCGTGAAAGCTGGAACGTGGGTGATCAAAATACAGCTTTCTTTCATGGGAGTGTGAAGAGAAGAAGAGCACAAAACTTCATACCTATTCTATTAAATGAAGAAGGAGTCGAACAGGTCTCAGAAGGTTCAAAAGGAGATGTGGCTGCTGACTATTTTAGCAAATTATTCTCATCAATAAGACCTGGACCGGTGATGGAGTTATTAGAGGGGATGCAACCAAGAGTGACGGAAGCTATGAATAAGGAACTAGTAAAGGAAGTGTCAGATGGGGAAATCCATAAAGCGGCCTTTGGGATAAAGAGTAACAAAACACCAGGAGCTGATGGAATGACTCGATTGTTTTTTCAAACTTATTGGCATATTGTAGGGTCTAAGGTAGTTAGAAAAGTAAAAGATTTTTTTGAGACAGGGGTTCTACCGACTGAATGGAACTTTACTCAATTATGTTTGCTATCAAAGAAGCCTAATCCCAAGTTAATGTCGGACCTAAGGCCAATAAGCTTATGCTTGGTGATGTATAAGATTGTTTCAAGAGTAATGGCGACAAGGCTTAAGCAACTTTAACCAGAGATTGTCTCAGAAACGCAAGGAGCTTTTGTGTCAGGAAGGCTTATATCAGATAGTATTTTATTGGCACATGAGATGGTACATGCGTTAAGAACCAATCTGAGATGCAAGGAGGATTTTATGGCGCTAAAACTGATATTTCTAAGGCATATATATGATCGGGTTGAATGGAGTTTTTTGAGAGAGTTTCATCATATTAGGGTTTGATAGGAGATGGATTGAATGGATTATGGTGTGTATCTCTACAGTCTCTTACTCGATTTTTCTGAATGGACAATCTCATGGTTTTATTAAACCAGAAAGATGTTTAAGGAAAGGTGATCCGCTCTCTCCGTTTATTTTCATCTTGTGTGCTGAAGCATTGGTTCATGTTATGAATAAAGCAGAGAAAGAGGGTAAAATCAGTGGTATAAAACTCATTAGAAGTTTTCCATCAATACTATTTGCGGATGATAGTCTATTCATGTGTAGGGCTACATTCAAAGAAGGGACAGAGCTTCTAAGATGCCTTAAACTGCATGGGGATGCATCATGACAGGAAATAAATTTCAAGAAGTCCTCTATCACCTTCGGTGGAAATATAGACCCTACTATGAAGCGAGTTTTGGGTTTATTTATGGGGATTGAGCAAGAAGGAGGAGCTGGAAAATATTTAGGATTTCCAGAATGTTGTAGCGGTTCAAAGAGCAAGATGTTGGCATTTATCACAGATAATCTTAAAGATAGGCTAAGTGGATGGTACGCCAAAACTCTTTCTCTTGGAGGTAAAGAAATTCTGTTAAAATCTGTAGCTATGGCATTGCCGGTTTATGCGATGTCGTGTTTTCAACTTTCAAAGCATCAATGTGAAAAGCTCACAAGTGCAATGTCAAGCTTTTGGTGGAATACGGTGGAGAATAAAAGGAAGATACATTGGGTTGCTTGGGACAAAATGTGTAAAGACAAAAGTGATGGGGGATTAGGGTTCCGGGATTTGGAGAATTTTAATCAGGCTTTGTTGGCAAAATAAGCATGGAGATTGTTACAGGATCTTAATTCACTAATAGCTAAAGTTTACAAGGCAAGGTATTTTTTCAGATAAGGATATCTTGGAAGCAGAGATAGGAAGGAGACCATCTTATGCATGGAGAAGCATGTTGCATGGGAGAGATTTGCTTTAAAAAAGGTTTGCTCAGGGTTATTGGTGATGGGAAGAATACTAATGTTTGGATGGATAACTGGATAATGGATGAGAAACCAAAAAGACCATATAATAAACAAAGATCAATGGATTTAAACCTACAGGTGGAATCGCTCATCTCAACTCAAGGAGCTTGGAAGATTGACACGCTTAAGGATATTTTTGTACAGGAAGACATTGAGATAGTATTATCTTATCCACCAGCTAGAGCATTAGAAGATAGTTGGATTTGGGCATATACCAAAGAAGGGGGTTATAATGTTAAAAGTGGGAATTGGTTGTTGTCGAGACAAGTGGTTACAAAGAGGTTAGTGAATAGTTTGAAAACAAAGAGCTGGAAAATAGAAACAGAACCAGAGATTAGACTGTTCTTATGGAGAGTTTTATCGGGTGCTTTTGGCGGTAGCAGAACGTATCGTCACCCATGGGATGCAGGCCAACGTTATGTGTTATATTTGTAGAGGTAATATGGAATCAATAAAACATGTTTTGTTTGAAAGCAATGTAGCTAGACAAGTTTGGAGTAACACTTTGTTACCAGTCAACCAATGGAAGTTTAACTCGGTGGAAGAGTATACAGGAAAGCTTTATGAATGCATGAACAAAGATGCTTTTCCAGAGAAACAGAGAAGGGCGATACCTTGGTTATTATGGGGAATCTAGAAGGAACGTAACACCAGACTATATGCAGGTTTACCCGGTGATTCACACATCACGACGGCTGGTGCTTTTGAGGAAGCTGACTTATGGTTCAAAATGAAAGAAGAAAGTGTTACGATACACAGATATCCTAGAAGACTTACTCGCGTCCCCAGTCAAGACTTTCTGAAATGTAACATAAATTCATCTTGGATCAATCCGAAAATGATGTGTGGGGGTGCTTGGATACTTAGAGATATTAATGGTGATGTAAAATATCATGCTCGGGAAGCCTTCTTGGCCGATGATTGAAGCAATAAAGAACCCTAAAGATTGGCCACAATACATATCTTATATTGATAAATTTGGGAAGCTAAGGAGGGGATTTCGAAACTGTAAAGTGGAGCTCTCTTCCCCACAAGAAAATACAGCAGCACGACGTATTTCCTTAAGTGTGACACAAGATGGTCGTTTACATTTTTATATTGCATCAGGAGGACCATCATGGTTAAACACAGTGATCAATTCGGACAAAGCAACAAGGTGAAGTCTATAAATCTATGATTTGGGAATGGAGCCTGGGTAAGCCTTTGATTGATTACGTTATGAGCAATGTCGCTCTGGTTCTTTTGTTTTACTGAGCTTTTGCTCTGGTCTTTTATTTTTGAAACAGTGATGTGATTGCTGAGAATTCTTGTATTACGTTTAAACCTCAGTTTTGAGGTGTCATATAAAATCAGATGATAAAAACAAACAAACTAAGCTAGATGTTGAAATTCCGGTGACAACATTTCTTTAAAAATGAGATCGAATACACACACAAAACACAAAATTTATACATTTATTAATGTTTAGGAATATGTAGAGTTTATCAATAAAATTAACACTCCAGTTTTCCCCAACATGTATCAAAAGGAATTAAAATCTAGAGAGTTTCATTTTATTTTTTAACAGAGAGTTTGATAATTGATATATTTACTTTTCAGTTTCCATCATCATTTGCATTGCATTTTCTCATTAGTTTCACCTTATTTGCATCTCATTCTAGTGTCTAGGTGCATGTTTTGCATATTTTTGTGTGTTTGTATGTTCATGAAGTGGACTGTGCATCAAAGAGACCAAATTGGAGCCAAATGAGATCAAAGGAGTGTGGAATTGAGGAAGAGGATGATTCATCGGTTACATCCAATTTTCAGGTTTGATATAATCTTGGATATAATCTTGTAATGAACTGAGCAGAGACTTATTGGGCGTAGCTCTGTCATACTCGACGGATTGTTAACCTTTGGGATTAAACAAAGGTTAGTGAAGTTCCACTCAGAGGGAAACACAGCTGTTTGAAAGAATAACCTAATTTCCTCACAAAGAAAAGCTCCAATGGTGCTCCAATGTTGCTGATAGAATTTTCCGGTGAAGCCATCCGCACCAGGGCCACTGCCACCTTTAATATTAAAGACTGCTTCCTTTATCTCCGATGCCAACACCGGAGCAATGAGCTCTGTATTCATAGTGTCAGTCACCCGAGGTGTAAATTCATCAAGAAGCAAATCCAAATCTCTTGGTTGAGAGGTTGAAAATATATCTCTGAAATATTCCACAGCTATGTTTCCTTTAGAGCCCTCTGCAAAGACCTCATGACCACGTTCATACAGCAGCATGTGTATTCTATTTTTCACTTTCTTCGCTTTAACACAGTTATGAAAGTAATGTGTGTTCTGGTCACCAGCTTTGAGCCACTGTTCTTTGCTTTTGTCCTTTCAGTATGGTTCTTGAAAGAGTTATGTTTAACAAAGATGTTGTGCTCCTGGTAAAATGAAAAGAAAGATTTAGAATGCTCTTGGAGAACCAAACTGATATGTACCATGGAACTCTAGGCAAGTCATGGTTTTAGTCTTTCAGAAGTCCATGTCTTAGCCGAGGATAATGGTTCTGGAGCAGAATCCATGAAGTTTTCCTTAGGAAGTAGTCAGATTCCTGCGAAGAAAGGTCATGACTCTGGAGGGTGGTCAGTAAAGCATGCCCTTAGTAGAGTGACAGTAGGGTGCCTACTTCTTGGTAAAATCCAACTTAGTCCTGAGACAACTTGTGAGACCGAAGCTCGTCATGGAATTCCATAAATTATCGGGCATGTTGGACCAATAAGGAAAATACGAGAACCCAAAGGGGTCCAAGAATCGTGCCAAAAATAAGCTAATGAGCCAAAGCAGACATGACAAGAGAGATAAGGTCTTGTCATTTCCCTAAGTTGCACTAGCCTTTTCTAAATCCAGCTTCCAGTGCAGCTGAAGTCAAAAACCCATAAGAGCATGTCCTTGATGATGACATTCTTCACCCAAGAGACCAAGAGCAAACACGCCTCTGTAAAGAGCAACCAAATAAGCTTCAGACCATAATAATTGGGCTAAGAAGACTTGACGATACATGTTTTTCTTTCTTTCTTCGGTGTTGTTCTTTTCTTTTCAAATGGTTCGTAATGTAGAGATGCTCCGTAAACAATGAAAATGTGTACTAACGATTTCATTTAGTACTTATTTTTTGAAATGGATAAATTAGTTAAAAATGCTAGTTTTTCTTTTTTAATCATCTAATTATTATTTTATTTCAAGGTTTAAATTAAAATGGATTATGTAGGGGTAAGCACGAGGAGGCAAGTACTTGCTAATTTCAAAGTACTTGCTAATTTCAAAGTACTTGCTAATTTCAAAGTACTTGCGACTCGATTTGATTTGCACAAGTAATTAATTTTTTGGTTTATTATTTGACTTATTTAAAATGAGTACTTGCTCGAACAAGTATTTGCTTAATATTTGGCGACTCGCAAACTACTTGGTTTGCCTTGTTACTTGTCAAGATTTGAAAAAATAAGAAAGTTATTTATCTAAAATTAATGAGTTTTATCGTAATGATAAATTTTTGGTTTTGTCACATACTAAAAAACTTATTAAAAGTTGATTATAAATGCATCATTTTTGTAAATAACAATTTTCTATAATCCGAAACCAATAGTATTCAACTATTTTTCTTGAATTTTTTTAGTTCATCACTAATAATTAATCAAACATGCATACAAACCTAAAATTATAATTTTTTAAAACAAATTGTTTTCTAAAAATATGATCAATTTGAAACAGAGTGAGTATCAAGTAACATGTAACAAGTAACGAGGCAAACGAGGTAAGTAGTATGATTTTTTTGTTGGTTCGGTACTTGATTTGGACTTGCAATTAATTTAATTTGTTGACTTGTTACTTGACTTGCCGAGAGCAAATACTTGCTTTTTCAAGCCGAGTACGAGGTAAGTAGCGAATACAAGACGAGTAACGAGTACATGTGCCCAGCCCTAAGATTATAACAAGACCACTATATTTCCGTCTGTAACTCAAATACACTAAATTTAAAGGTTTAACCCGATTTCCATATGATTGAGTCCAATATCTATTATATGATTTAGGTTTTTGATCAAATATGAAATATTTTTATACTTAGTTTTCAAGAGAAGAAAATTTATTCGGGTTTTGTTTGTCTTATGGGTAATGTTTAAATTCGATATTAAAAAGTAAAAAACTTAAGTACATTAAACAATGAAGAAAGTTATTTATCGTTTCCAATAGGTTGAATATACCCTCTCTTTTAGTTAAACACTCAACTTTCTCCAATATATATTAGAAAATTTAAAACAAAGAGTTTATTTCATTGATACTAAAACAGTACAACAAAGACAAAGCTCAAAGAACAGAAATAACGATTACATCACAAACATAAAGCATCATCAACTTTGTCTTATTATAAATCCATCAAACAATTTTTTATTCATAAGGTTGTTTGATAGAGATGACAAAGAAGTAGCCAGAGAGATGTTTAAGCGGAGACGATGTCGGTCACAGAGACCCTAACCATTTGAGCTTCAAAGATAATAGCATCATTCACCAAATACCCTTTCGATGCATCCCTTAATTCTGAAAACAATATGATATTGTTCACTCCCACACCATAACCACTTCGAATAGGATACCAAGCTGCAGCTGCAAAAAAAAAACAAAAAACTTTTGTATCAACTTCTAAATTCGTTGGATAGTTTTTTGTTTGGTTAATTAGTTTTGATTCTTACAGTATAACTGTTTGTGGTTTGAGGTTCGTTGATTCTTTAACCGCAGATTAACTGCTCCCCAAGTGTTTGTCTCAGTTGCATTTTCCTTATGGCCTTGAGCATATAGGAAGATTGGAAGTGCATGTGGTCTTCCGTCTCCATCCCCTTTTGGGTTAAACCCTAATCTCCTGATTAACCAAAAACAGTTATTATAGTACTTGGCCTGGATTTTCAAGCTTTGAGATAAATTTGATCAAAAGTACTAACCAGTATCGGTCCCCAACAAGAAAATCATCAGAGTAATAGAATTGATCTCCCAATGTAGAGAAACGAAGTATCTTCCAAGTGAAAACATTGTTTGGAGGGTTTGATATGAATGTGACTTTTTCTTTTTGCTGAGCCGGTTTAACGATTGAGATCTCAGCACCAAAAGAAGCAGTGTTACCATTAAGGTAATCCATCTACAATCCACAATTTTACAAAAGAGTTTTAATAGTAGAGTAGATAGATTCCGAATAGGTCGAGTTTTACAAATATTTTAAGAAACACCCTCTTAAAATAACTTTTAATAGTAGAGTAGATAGGTTCCGAATAGGTCGAGTTTATTCATGCAATTAACACTCCAAGTTTTTTTTTCTTTTTTTATAAACTTAACACTCCATGTTTCCCTAACATGTATCAAAAGGAATTAAAATCTAGATAGTTTCATTTCTTTATTTTTCTCTTTTTGAAGAGAGTTTCATTTCATTGATAAACAGAACAAAAACAGAAACTCGAAAAACATAAATAACGATTAAATCACAATCATCAACAACTTCCTCGTATTACAAACGTCACTTAATTCATAAGGTTGTTTGATAGATGACTTAGAAATAGAGAGTTCTTTAAGCAGAGACGATGTTGGTCACAGAGACCTTGACCATTTCAGCTTCAAAGATAATAGCATCATTCACCAGATACCCTTTCGATGCATCATTTAGTTCTGAGAATAATATGATATTGTTCACTCCCACACCATAACCACTTCGAATAGGGTACCAAGCTGCAGCTGCAAAAACAAAAAACATTTTATAACAACTTCTATTTTCATTTCAATGTTTTTTTTTCATGGTTAGTTTTCTTACAATATAATTGTTTATGGTTTGAGGTTCGTTGATTCTTTAACCGCAGATTAACCGCTCCCCAAGTGTTTGTCTCCACTGCATTTTCCTTATGGCCTTGTGCATAAAGGAAGATTGGAAGTGCATGTGGTCTTCCTCCTCCATCACCTTTCGGATTAAACCCTAATCTCCTGATTATACATTTAACCGAAAAAAAGTTATTATACTTGGCCATGAATTCACATAATATTTTCAAGCTTTGAGATTAATTTGAACTTAGGTCTTAGAATATATGGTTACCAAAAGTACTAACCAGTATCGGTCTTCAACGAGAAAGTCATCAGAGTAGTAGAATTTATCTTCCAAATTTGAGAAACGAAGTATCTTCCAAGTGAAAACATTGTCTCGAGGGTTTGATATGAATGTGACTTTCTCTTGTTGCTGAGCCGGTTTAACAATGAAGATCTCAGCACCAAAAGAACCAGTGTCCTCCTTAAGGTACCCTTGGACCGGGTTGTATAATGTTACATGGCTCATCAGTTTTGCAACTCCCCATTCTTTTTTCGCATCGCTGTATCGCTTCACTAATCCATCTACAATCCATAGTTATGCAAAAACATCCAAAAATCAGACTAGTACATGCAAAGTAGTATAGAATATGAAGTAAAAAATCCATATAAATTAAGTTTTTAAAAGTAACCTGAAATACTCAAGTATTTTCCTTCTTTGCCATTGTAGATAAAGAGTTTGAGATCAACATTCACTTCCCAGCCTCTTGGAAGAGATTCTGTCTCTACGATCCTTGCGTAAAGTGAAATCTGATCTTTTCCACCGTCGTTTTGATTACCATTCACGTACAAAACCAATCTCCTGATAACAAACAAAAATTCCATCAAAATTAACTTAAAAAAATATAAATAAGTTTTTTAAAAAGTGAGAAGTGTGTTATGTAACTCTGTAAGATTTTAACCATTTATAACCAGCAGCCTCAAAAACAGATGATTCATAGGGTTCTTCTCTCCCTTTAATCACGGAGAAGCTTGCTATTGTCACTATCTTATTCGATGGTCGCTCTTCTCTCCACACTCTTGTTTCTCCTATCAACATAAAACATTCCAAGAAAATCAAGAAATGGGTTTCAGTTTTTAACCAAGAAAATACAAAAGAAATATGATCGATATTTCAGAAAACAAGCTTACCAAGATTGGCATTGAGACTGTAAGAACTGTTGGACTCTGTTCCCCTGCCCTTAGTGACTTGTTGAATGAGGAACTCAGCGGAAGATGAAGTGATGAAGAGAAAAACAAGAGATATGAAACCCAGATTCCATTTTTTATTATCCATTTCTTAGATCTGGTTATTTTTAATGTTTTTGTTATGGGAATGCTTAACATTTATATAGATATTTTTTATTTTTTGGTAACGCCGTTTTATATAGATATGTTAGTTGAGAGGGTTTATTGTGAAGAAAGAGATATGACAAACTTTATTGAAAACTTGATATCTCAACTAAAATATCTGTAGAAATATGTGGTCATCGGTTGATACTCACTCTATGTAAGCCACAATTTCCGAATTGAAAAACATTTTACTTTTTAAAAATATGGGTATCACATTTTGTAACCTTAAAAACTAATAATTGTAAAAAATAAATAAATAATTAAATGTGGCACCCAAATTAATACTCACTTCGTTTCGTAATATCAGATGTTTTTAAAAAATAATTATATTTCAAAATATAAGATGTTCTCACATTTCTATGCAACTTTGTTGAACATTGTGTGATCAATAATAATTTGTAGTATTTTATGATTGGCCAAATTGATTTTGTTTATATATTTAATATATATGCATATTTTTACCCAGAATCATCAAATAAGATTTTCATCTAATCTTATATTTTAAAGAAAAATAATAAATTAAAGCTAAATAATTAATAAATTATACCCTAAAAGATACAACTCAGCTAACCCAATGACTAAAAATTGAATTTAAAAAAAATTTATTTTGTTATTTAATTTAATTTATTATTTAAACAAAAATAATAAATTAAAACTAAAAAATAAAACATATAAAACTATATCCTAAGGATACAACTCAACGAATCAAAAACTAAATTTTTTTAATATTTAATTTGTTTTACTTGTTTAGCTTAATTTATTATTTAAATATAAATAATAAATTAAAACTAAATAAATAATAGGAAATCTTGTCAATTATACCACAAAAAAGTTTAGACATTTCAAAAATGTCATTTTTGAAAATTTCTTTTATTTATGTCATTTGTTGATGGCATGAGATAAATATTCTTCCCAAAATATTCTTGTATTGTTTGTGATCTACATTGATGGTAGATGAATTGATTTCGTCCATAAGAGACATGTTATCAGAGACATGTAATTTCGTCCACAAAAGATAAGTCGATTTTGTTTACGAAAAACAAATGATGGACAAGTTAATTTTATCTACAAGAGATGACAACACAACGATGGACAACACGACGATGGAAGATGCCATGGATAAGATGATGTGGACCAAATGGAAGACGCCATGGACAAGATACATAAATTATGAGGTCCACACCGATGGTAGATAAGTTGATTTCGTCCACAAGAGATATGTTAATTTCATCCATAAAAAATAAATGGTGGACATGTTGATTTTGTTTACGAAAAATAAATGATGAGCAAATTAATTTTGTCTACGAGAGATAAACAACACAACGATGGACAACACGACAATGGAAGACGCCGTGGAAAAGATTAAAAACACTATGGACAAGATGAAAGACACCATGGACAAGATACATAAATTATGAGGTTTGGTTAAAATGAAAGTAATGGTAGTTTGGTCACTGCAACATTATACAAATAACATATTTGAAATGAAATTATTTAAAATGATATATCATTTAATAAAAAACTGATTTGTGCCCATCTTGTTAAAAAAATTTCTGAATAAAATATATAAAATTATATACCTTAAAAGATACAGTTCAACGAACTCAAGGGTTAAATTTTTTAGTTTTTTTAAATTTTAATTTATTTAGTTCATTAGTTTAATTTATTATTTTTATTTAAATACTACATGTCATAATCTTATTGGATGAATTTAGAGGAGCTGAACAAAGAGGTTCACCCCTAAAGGCAAATCCAAATATTTTTCGTAATTTATCCATACAACTAAGAGCATCTCTATTAGGATCTCAATGAGAGACTTCACTCAAAATAATAATAAAAATATAAAAAAGTAAGAGAGAGGGTGAGAGACTCTTGTCATGAGTCTCTCATTGACACCTTTAAGATATCCATTTTACACTTGTCAATATATTATTCATTCATTTAATTTTCTAACATTAATTATAATAACATAATTAAATGATACTAAAAACAATAATATTAAATGATTAAAATATTCTAAAGAGTATCTCAATGAGAAACCTTTAATGGAAGTGCTCTAAGAGCATTTACATCAATGTGTCTCAAAAATATATTTTAATTGTGAACACAAATAATAATAGTATTTAATTAAAAATATATCAATTAGCCAATAAAAAAAAGGGAAATTGTCACTAATACTTTTATGGTCATACCACTTTCTATAAATACCACTCATTTTTGGTTATTTTCAAAAATACCAACTATGGAGTATGTCAAAAGCAATATATATATATTTTTTGGGTTAAATATTCTAAGATTTAGGATATAGTTTTTAGGGTTAAGACTTACGGTTTAGGGTTTAGGGCCTAGAATTTAGAGATTTTAAATCTTAAATTGTAAATCCAAAACCGTAAAATTATAAAGATATAAGATTGTGGACTATATAAAAGAATTGCTTTTTAATAAAAATGCTATATAAGAGAATTACATTTTAATAAAAAAAATAATTTTGTGTTATTTTTGAGATTTCCCTAATAATTAGTTATAATTTTCATTAAAGTCAATTTATCAAATACATAGCTTTAGTGGTGTGGGAGAAATTTAACATTTCCAGCACTGCACATGAGACTGGACAAGGCTCAAACGCTGGACGAAGATGTGGGTGATCAATCAGCCACATTGGTTGTGGGTAGTGAGACCAGGTGTGCATGACTGTGCCTATTACCATTACAAGAAAATATTGATATTCCAAGACTACAAATTTGTTGCAATAGGTTTCTATTTTGTTGCAAATATGAATTTGCATATTTGCAATAAAATTAAGACAAAATTTATTATGTTGCTGTTTGATCGTTGCAAATGTAGCAAAATTTGTAATGAATGTTTTTCTTGCTAATATGTAATATTTATGCAACAATAGTTTTATTACAAATTTGTGGTATGAGTGCAACACATGAATGCAACTCTAGCTTGTTGCAAATTATTGCTACAAAAAAGTATGGCAAATATCAAGACAAATTTGTAATAATTAATTTCTTGCTATATGTCTCACAAAAATGCAACAAAATATTTGTAGAAAATTTATGGTAAAAGTATGACGTTTCATTGCAACTATAATTTGTCATAAATAATTTTTACGTAAATATATATAGCAGATATTGTTGCAAATTTGTAATTATTATTTTTAAATATTCAGTTCTTACAGATATTTTACGAGGGTGATCAAAGCAAATTTTGTTGCAAATACTTTCACGTGATTTGCAAACAATATTTTGTTGCATTATTACGACAATATAGTAGTCATAATTCTATTGCGTTTTTGTAGAGATTCAATTTGTTTTGCATTATTAATCTTTATCACAATAGCTTTAGAATAGTTTTTGTATGGTATATGATTTATTAACTAAAATTGAATTTTTAACATGAATCAAATATATATCTTTAACACGAACTAAATTATTTTGGAATATGTTTTTTAGCGCAAATAAAAGTATTAACAAATATTAAATAAGTGAAAATAACCAACTTTATTAATTAATCAAATATCAAAATAACTAATGATGCATAAATCCAGAAATAGTAGAATTTTTTTTAAAAGAGAAATGTAAACCAAATATGATAACAAAAACTGATAAATCACACTATGCCTGATGGTGAAGTCTGATCGAATGATCGTTCTTATCTCACTAGTGACTACAAAATCATGTTTGAACCTGTAAAAGAAATCAAAATATTATTCAAATGAGACAACCAAAAAATGTAAATAATATTTATAATTTTCCTTACCACAATGTTTTATTAAGTCTTGATGGATTAAGAACACCTAAGACAGCTGAAGCTTCTCCTTATTTTTGACCTTCATTTGCTATCAGATCCATTTAAAAAACAATTAGTTATAAAAAAAAGAGTTAATACTAAACAAAACATTTTTTAACAAAAAAGATTAAACAAAACAAGGCAACAAAATTCTAATTTACAGGAAAGAAATTAACTATCTACAGTACTTAATCAAATAGTCTACCATTTAAATATAAAAACTATCTATTTAATCAAACTGTATAGCATTGAATAAAGAAATATTGACCAACAAAAATTATAAATGCTCTCACCTTTAGAGAAAGTCAAATGTCGAGAGAAAAGAACAAGAGCATTGTGTTTGTTAAATTTACATACAGATTGAATCAATAAATACTAATGCATAATACAATCAAAACAGATCGTTGATAGTAGATTTATCCAAATCTCTAAAGTATTATTAAAAGTAAAACAAAATGAAAAGTGTGAATTACAACTGACACTATAATTGTGAATTTCATGATAAATTAATTAACTCAATTAACTCAATTTAATTGATGATAAATTAATTAACTTAATTAACTCATTATTTTATTAAAGAATAATGAATTTGATGAAAAATTAATTAACTCAATTTAAAGAATATCTTACGAACAAGCTAGGTTAAACAAATATAGTAAATTCACGCAGATTCTATAACTTTATATTTTTACAACAGATTTGTAGTTATCTAAATTATGTAAATAAGTGTGAAATGAAAGAGAATAAGGGAAAATGGTGGCACAAAAATATTTTTATTAAAGAATAATGAATCTGATGATAAATTGTTTAACTCAACCTTGTTAAACCATCACCACCACATAACGTGCTGGAGTTCAGACAAAAACAGAGCCACTTCCATTAAGTAACAATGATCACTGCTTCAATTTAGATTTCAACTATTTTATTTCAAGTTCTCTGCTTCCATCAACAAACAACGATCACTGCTTTGACTTCTTGATTCTGAGTTCTGAGACTCTTAAAATTTCTTTTATTTTGAGCGAATACAAGTATTGTTCTTCATGTAAAGTATATGTCACAAAAGAGTTATTAAAATATTGCAAATGAAGTGACGGAATTGTCATATATTTTGCTATATAATTTTAGTACAATTTTCTTGCATAATAGGAACAATTCAAAATTGTTGAATGTTTCTTGTAAATTTTTTAAGTGAATTCAGATGTGGTAAAAATATTGCAAAATAATAACGGATAATTACTACAAAAAATGTTGTCATAATTTTACAATGAATTTATAACAAAACTGCAATATGTATTTATCATTGCAAAAATATTACAGATAGTGTTACCAGATTGTAGCGAAATCGAACGTGACATAAATATGTTGCAATATCAACACTTTCTTGTAGTGTACATGTGAACCGATGTCTGTGCTTCGGTAATAGATGCCGTTACAATCATCCTCGCGTTTTGGTAATAGTGTCTGATAATAAGCTTGTCTGATAATAAGCTTGAGTTGTTTATATTTCTTATTTTTCTATCGATGTTCTTAGTATTGCTGAGATGTAGTTTGATTTGTAAAAGCTTATCATTTGTCTTAGATTTTTGCATTGATGTAGGTTGAAGAAATTTGTAGGTTGTATCTACAACGTGTAGGTGAACCGCTATGCCAGGTAAAGGTGTCATGTTTTATTTGTAAACCCCTTAGGTTTTTTTAGTGATTATCAATAGTAAAATTCCCGTTATGCTTGCCGTTTTATTTGAAGACAGGATCTATGAGCCACGTTCCTCTAAATATATATAGATACCCAGAGGCAAGTTTTGTTTCCTTATGTCCTTCCTTTGTAATCGAATACTCCTTATTTGAAGGAGCAATTCAAATTTGTGATGACATGACGAAGGCACTGGAATGGTGTTTCAAATCCAAAGTGTATGTCCATTTTCTGAATTGATCAGCATTAATTACGTGTAGAGTTGTGTTTTAAAGACATAGATGAGCTGAAGATGGCGTTGGGATGTTGTTTCATAAGAGGTGGCAAAAGTGTGTATTAAAAGAGACTGAGAATGATGGTTTGCAATTGGTCGTTTCAAGCAGCTAGAAAGAAAGAACACGGACTCGTTGAGATAAAACGTGTAGTAGTCCTCATACTTGTTCTTCTATTGGGCAGGAAAATTTTACGTGGAATTTACAAATGAGGAGATTGAATGTCTTATCAGGGTACAACCCACACTAACAGTGGAAGAGTTAAAAGAATTTGGCGACATACTTGCAACTTCAAAGATGCTGACATCAAACGAGGAAGCACTTAAAAAATAATATGGAGACTGATAGGGTTGTGTGTTAAAAATCTTTTATGAAGGATTCAAAATTGTCTCTGAAGGGTTCACAATCGTTTTCAATGAAGGGTTTTAACAATGTAGATTTTTTTTTATGACAGTGGACACCAATGATCCACATGCTTATTGAACTATTTGGAAATGATTTTGAACCATTCAATAATAAAATTTCATTCAACTAGAGTATGTAATCATTAGTCTCCTCAAAAACAATATAATAAGAAGAAAATCCACTCTGATTCCTATACTACACAATAATCAATGGTTAAGCACCTTGTCGATAACACTAAATCATATTTTGCATGAAGATGAATATTTTTGATCAGACGTTTTAACTATAAAAATATTCATCTTCATGAAAAGATGATTTAGTGTTAGTGATAAGGTGTGTTTAAACCTTGTCGATAACACTAAATCACGAGTAGCTCTTCAACGTCTGGGTACTCGATGTCACCCTCATGTGGGCGACTACTTTGTCCTCCTCCTCGACTGGCTCGGGCCCTTTGTCTTGCGACTCGTACTGGACCTCCGGTGTAAGGATTATGACCCAGATGTTCGGGAAGTCATGGGAGAAGTGTTCTCGTCCTTGGCACTTGAAGCAGATTACGTCTTGGCTTCTTCCGGGTTTGGCATCTCGCCTGGCATCGGGCCGAGGATTCTTGGGACCTTCCGGCTGTTTCAGTTTGAACTGGGAGTCGACAGTGACCTACTTGCTCTTCTCGGGAAGGCAAGTAGACTGGTTGGGAGAGGATGGACTCTGTGACTAATCGGGTTGGTCTGTGATCGGGGCCACATAGTGCTCATGGTCTTGCACTTGATCTGCTACTCGATGTTGATGGCTAGCGACCAGACGAGGTCAATAAGACCTGTCGATTTGTTGTATCGACTGGACCAAGTCGTTAGACCTAGTCGCTGATCTCTACTTCATGAACTCTTGGTCTTTTTCTCTCCATTTCTCTCCATCCGAGCTCAACCTAATGAACAAAACACAAAAATATGTAAAATAAAGCAAAACACAACCAAGCGCTCTCGTTTAACGTCAAATGCTTAGTATAGATGTTCCAAGTTTTTTTAATTGTACGAATCACACAAAATCCACCAATAAGTTCAACCGATTAAAACAATACATACATAAACAAAACATCAACACTTTAAATACGATGATTTTAGAAAGGTGGATGGTATCCTTGACCGCTTGCTCCCATCTGGTAACATATTCTCTATCTTTATCGCTCTTTCCCTCTTTCTCTTCTTCTCCTCTTTCTTCTTCTCATATTCCTTCTTTTCCTCTTCTCCTCATAATCTTCAGCAAAAAACTCATTAACAATATGTAATCTCATCAAAGATATTATACAGTCCATCTAATTTAACAGAAATACTCACTTATTTCCTCTTCCTCCTTGTCATCTTGAGTTTCACCTTGATTTTTATCTTGATGGAATTGATCATCTTTATATTCATCACTATAAGTAGAATCATAATCCATTTGTGTCCCAGAAAGCTCCATATAAGGATTTTCCGTTCATGTCCTAGAGCTGTCAGCCAAAATTGCAGCCCGCGGCCTTGCCCGTTTTGTAACAAGGCGGGGCAGGCATGGACGCTTCTAGCTGTGCCCAAAAATTAGCAGACATTGCAGGCTATGTCCAAATGGTCGGCGGTCTTGGCGGCCATGCCCGTTGCAGAGTTACGGGTTTTGCGGGGCAACTGCAAAAGGCATTAAGCTAGAGTGCCAAAACCTTCCTTTGCCTCAGACATAATTGAAACGTCTAGAACTGTAATTGAAAAATTAAACGCTAAGCATGTGTACAAACAAAGCTTATTCATCATTCATCAAAGCATAAATCAATTATTCATCAATCAGAAACAGATAATCATCAATTCATCATTCATCAAAGCATCAATCCGAAATCAGAGCCACAATGGAAAAATAATTAAGTAACTAAGTTTTTTCGTGAGTTTTCAGTATTTAAGTTGATGAATCCATTACCTGAAACATCGTTAATCTTGAAAAACAAATGCATCATTCATACGAATAGTTAACAAATTGCTTTTCGTTAAGCCCTTTTATAAAAAGCTTATAAGTGTTAAGTATTAGCTGATGTGATAACTTGCAAATATATGCAGACCAGAAACAGTTTGATGAACAAAACCATCAATCGATAAACAGAGAAGAAGAAGAACATATTTGCGAGCCGATCAGCATACCCGCTATTCTAGGCGGGGCGGGCCTGGACATGTGATTTCTTGTCCCTGGTCCTTTGCAGGCGGACCGCGGTGGTCCGAGCTAACAGCGGTCATCGGCGGGCATAACCAGGCGGTCACGTGCATGAACAGACCATCACGGGCTTGCCTATTTGACAGGTTTACCTAGAAGGCTCCTTGTAAGAATCATTGTGCATATTTGGCATAGCATTTTAAAAATCTTTCATTTACCCATTTAAGAGTATCATTTTCTTATCCAAGGCATCAATCTTCTCTTCCATTTCTTTCTCTATGGCACCTATCCGCTCTACAAGTTCATTGTACCCTTGTTCCATTTTTTCCTTTAATGGCAGAATATATGCTACATTCCCACGGCCCAATTCATTTACATTCCCTCGACATAATTCAGCTACAATATCACCGCCTAATTCAGCTACATTTTCATGTGCATCTACATTCTCAAGGTCTAACTCATCTACATTCTTTTTCCGAGAATCAAAGTCCAATTCGTAAAGAGCTTCCCACCATATTTCCTTCTTTTGTAAGGTTAGACGCTCTCTCCATGCATAAACGATTGGATCCGCGACACCATCATCAACACCATTATCAACACCATCATATATGATCCGCGACAAAAGAGATTCCTCATTGGAGTCCGGTTCCAATATGCTAGAAATATCTTGTGAATAACCATTAAATTTATGTTAAAATCAAACTCATCACATATACTATTATTACCAACTAATTTAACAACCTCTAACCTTACTACTGCCAAGCGCATCATAAATTTTCTCCAATGTAAAACCTTTCTTGTTAGTTTTGTTGAACTTGTATTTGCACATCCTAGGACATTCCTTCTCTGTGGGGTGAGGTACTTGAAAACTGCATCCAAGATTTGGAATACACTCAAATGCCATAATCTACGAATTGAGTTGCAATATCTCAGTGTTACAATCATTAAACTATGACTTATGTATTAAAATTCAAATTGGCTACTTACCATTAGAGGAACTACTAATCCAGACCAGCCTATTTGTTGAGATGATTAAATGACTCATTCAAGTTTTCCATCACTTCACTTATTCTCTCCATACTTTTATCGAAGGTATAACATCCCCACAGAAATTTCTCACAAGCTTTCAAGTCATCAACAATTTTTAGAATAAAGTGTTTTATGTTTCTATGATTTTTAACTGATGGACTCATTAACGTGGCTAAGAAATACAAAACAAGCATCTTCTTCCTCTTCTTCATGTCTCTCTTGCTCTTGCATTTACTCTTCATTTCCTTCAGCTTCATTTCTACATCACTGGGTTTTATTCCTTTTGACCTACCAAATAAATTTTGTACGAACTTGCACTTCTCCTCATTCTTATAATTGTCAGTCTTCAATTTCTGATACTCATCAAGGTATTTATTGCAGTCAAATCCTATTAGCAGGACATGTTTTTTAATGGAGTGCATATTAAGCACTCCATTAACAACAAACCACCTCGATCTAGTGCTCTTTTTATGAGCTGTGTGAAGCAGAATCATCCACATGTATTGACTCATGTGATTTTTTTCCTTATGCATGTGAAAGACATGTATAAACTGAGAATGGGTTTTGAACCACTTCAGTTTTTTTTTGGAAAATACGTCTATATGTTTATCACTGTCTTTGTCACATTACTCATAATTCCTACCTTACCATTTTTGATGTATCTACTTGGACCAAAATACATCTTCTCTTGTCGCAGTGCACACATGTAAAGACGTAAATCTTGAATTGGGGTTCGGTCAAGTGATTATATTTCATTTCAATCAATTCAAAACTTGAAAATGAGTATTCAATCGAGTAACACAAGAAGAACGAACTATCAATGGATAAAGAGAGAAAATGAAGAACATGCCTGAGGGCTGACCCGCATACCCACTATTCTAGGTAGGGCGAGCCTGGACATGTGATTTCTTGTCCGCGGTCCTTTGCAGGCAGACCACGGTGGTCCGAGCTAACAGCAGTTGTCAGCAGGCATGACCAGGTGGTCGCGGGCTTGTCCGTTTGAAAGTTTTACCCAGAAGGCTCCTTGTAAAAATATTTGTGCATATTTGGCATAACATTTTGAAGATCTTTCATTCTCCCATTTAAGAGTATCATTTTTTTATCCAAGGCATCAATCTTCTGTTCCATTCCTTTCTTTATGGCACTTATCTGCTCTAAAAGTTCCTTGTACCCTTGTTCCATTACTTCTTTAATGGCAGAATATATGCTACATTCCAATGGTCAAATTCATTTAAATTCCCACGGCCTAATTTAGCTACATTCTCACCGCTTAATTCAGCTTCATTCTGAGGGTCTAATTCATCTACAGTCTTTTTCCGAGAACCCAAGTACAATTCGTAAAAAGCTTTCCACCATATTTTCATCCTTTGTACGGTTATACGCTCTCTCCATGTATCAAAGATTGGGTCCGTGACACCTTTATCAACACCATTGAATATGATATGTAATAAAAGAGATTTCTCTTCGGAGTCCGATTCCAATATAATAGTAAAATCTTGTAAATAACCATTAAATTAATCTTAAAATCAAACTCATAAAATGTACTATTGTTACCAACTAAATTAACAACCTCTAACCTTACTACTGCCAAACGCATCATGCATTTTCTCCAATTTAAAACCTTTCTTGCTACTTTTGCTTAACTTGTACTTGCACATCCTAGGACATTCTTTCTCTGCATGGTAAGATACTCGAAAACTGCATCCAAGATTTTGAATACACTCAAATGCCATAATCCACCAACTGAGTTGTAATATCTCACTGTTGTAATCATTAAACTATTATTTATGTATTAAAATTAAAAATGACTACTTACCATTAGAGGAACTAGGAATCCAGAACAGCCTATTTGCTGAGATGATTTCACGGACTCATTCAAGTTTTTCATCACTTCACTGATCCTCTCCATACTTTTATTGAAAGTATAACATCCCCCACAGAAATTTCTCACAAGCCTTCAAATCATCAATAATTTTTAGAATAAAGTGCTCTATGTTTCCATGATTTTTAACGACTGGACTCACATACGTGGCTAAGAGATACAAAACAACCATCTTCATCCTCTTCTTCCTGTCTCTCTTGCTCTTGCAATTGCTCTTCAATTCCTCCAGCTTCATTTCTGCATCACTAGGTTTTATTCCATTTGACATACCAAATAACTTTTGAACGAACTTGCACTTATCCTCTTTCTTATACTTGCCAGTCTTCAATTTCTAATACTCCTTAGGGTTTTTATTGCAGTCAAACCCTATTAACAATGCATGCTTTTTAATGGAGTGTCTATTAGGTACTCCATTAACAACAAACCACCTCGATCTATTGCTCTTCATATAAGCTGTGTGAAGCAGAAGCATCCACATGCCTTCACTCATGTGATATTTTTCCTTAGGCATGTGGAAGATATGTTTAAACTGAGAATGGTTTTTGAACCACTTCAGTTCTTTTCGAAAACTTGTCTCTATGTACACCAATGTATTTGTCATAGTACTCCTAATTCCTACCTTACCGTTCTTAATGTCTTCACTTGGACCAAAATACATCTTCTATGGTTGCAGTGCACACATGCAAAGTCGTAAATCTTCAATTAGGGTTTGATCAAGTGATTACATTTTATTTCAATTAATTCAAAAGTCAAAAATGAGGATTCAATGGAGCAACACAAGAAGAACGAACCATCAATGGATAAAGAGAGAAGAAGAAGATCATGCCCACGGACCAACCCGTATACCCGCTATTCTAGGTGGGGCGAGCCTGGACATGTGATTTCTTGTCTCTGGTCCTTTGTGGGCGGACCGCGGCGGTCCGAGCTAACATCGGTCATCGGCGGGCATGACCAGGCGGTCGCGTGCATGACCAGGCGGTCGCGGGCTTGCCCGTTTTACAGGTTTACCTATATTGCTCCTTGTAAGAATAATTGTGTATATTTAACATAACATTTTGAAGATCTTTCATTCTCCCATTTAAGAGTATTATTTTCTTATCCAAAGCATCAATCTTCTCTTCCCTTCCTTTTTCTATGGCACCTATCTTCTCTACAAATTCATGCTACCCCTGTTCCATTACTTTCTTTAATGGCAGAATATATGCTACATCCCCACGGCCTAATTTATTTACATTCCCACGGTCTAATTTCTCACCACCTAATTCAGCTACATTCTCAAGTGCATCTACATTCTCAGGGTCTAACTCATCTACATTCTTTTTCGAAGAACCCAAGTCCAATTCGTAAAGAGCTGCCCACCATATTTCCTTCTTTTGTACAGTTAGACGCTCTCTCCACGCATCAACAATTGGATCTGTGACACCATCATCAACACCATCGTATATGATCCGCGAAAAAAAGAGATTTCTCATCGGAGTCCAGTTCCAATATGCTAGAAATATCATGTGAATAAGCACGAAATTTATCTTATAATCAAACTCATCACATATACTATTATTACCAACTAATTTAACAACCTCTAAACTTACTACTGTCAAGCGCATCATAAATTTTCTCCAATGTAAAACCTTTCTTGTTAGTTTTGTTGAACTTGTAGTTGTACATCCTAGGACAATCCTTTGTGTGGGGTGAGGTACACGAAAACTGCATCCAAGATTTGGAATACACTCAAATGCCATAATCTACCAATTGAGTTGCAATATCTCAGTGTTAAATCATTAAACTATTATTTATGTATTAAAATTCGAATTGACTACTTACCATCAGAGGAACTACGAATCAAGACTAGCCTATTTGTTGAGATGATTTAATGGACTCATTCAAGTTTTTCATCAGTTCACTGATCCTCTCCATACTTTTATCGAAGGTATAACAACCCCACATAAACTTCTCACAAGCCTTCAAGTCATCAATAATATTTAGAATAAAGTGCTCTATGTTTCCATCATTTTTAACGGCTGAACTACTAACGTGGCTAAGAAATACAAAACAACCATCTTCTTCCTCTTCTTCATGTCTCTCTTGCTCTTGCAATTGCTCTTCATTTCCTCCAGCCTCATTTCTACATCAATGGGTTTTATTCTATTTGACCTACCAAATAACTTTTGAACAAATTTGCACTTCTCCTCTTTCTTATATTTGCCAGTCTTCAATTTTTGATACTCATCAAGGTATTTATTGCAGTCAACCACTGTTAACAGTACATATTTTCTAATGGAGTGCCTATTAGGTACTCCATTAACAATAAACCACTTCGATCTAGTGCTCTTCGTATAACCTTTGTGAAGCATAAGCATCCACATGCATTGACTCATGTTATTTTTTTCCTTATGCATATGGAAGACATGTATAAACTGAGAATGGTTTTTGAACCACTTCAGTTCTTTTGGAAAATTCGTCTATATGTACATCATTGTCTTTGCCACATTACTCCTGATTCCTACCTTACCGTTCTTGAAGTATTTATTTG
Source organism: Cardamine flexuosa (assembly GCA_963555745.1). Lineage (NCBI taxonomy): Eukaryota > Viridiplantae > Streptophyta > Magnoliopsida > Brassicales > Brassicaceae > Cardamine > Cardamine flexuosa. Next base: position 9,709,517 of record OY743216.1, on the reverse strand, counting down.
GACCAAAATACATCTTTTTGGTTGCAATGCACACATGCAAAGTAGTAAATCTTGAATTGGGGTTTGGTCATGTGATTATATTTGACTTCAATCAATTCAGAACTTGAAAATGAGGATTCAATCAAGTAACACAAGAAGAACGAACCATCAATGGATAAAGAGAGAAGAAGAAGAACATGCACGAGGGCTGACCCGCATACCCATTATTCTAGGGAGGGCGTTATGCTAGGGACATGTGATTTCCTGTATGTGGTCCTTTGCAGGCGGACCGCGGCAGTCCGAACTAACAGCGGTTGTCAGCGGGCATGACCAAGCGGTCGTGTGCATGACCAGGTGGTCGCGGGCTTACCCGTTTGAGAGGTTTACCCAGAAGGCTCCTTGTAAGAATCTTTGTGCATATTTGGCATAGCATTTTGAAGATCTTTCATTCTCCCATTTAAGAGTATCATTTTCTTATCTAAGGCATCAATCTTCTCTTCCATTCCTTTCTCTATGGCACCTATCTGCTCTACAAGTTCCTGGTACCCTTGTTTCATTACTTTCTTTAATGGCAGAATATATGCTACATTCTCATGGCCTAATTCATTTACATTCCCACGGCCTAATTTAGCAACATTCTCACCGCCTAGTTCAGCTACATTCTCAGGGGCATCTACATTCTCAGGGTCTTATCTATCTACATTCTTTTTCCGAGAACCCAAGTCCAATTTGTAAAGAGCTTCCCACCATATTTTTTCCTCTGTACGATTAGACTCTCTCTCCACACATCAACGATTGGATCCGTGACACCATCATCAACACCATCGTATATGATCCGCGACAAAAGAGATTTCTCACCGGAGACCGGTTTCAATATGCTAGTAATATCATGTAAATGACCATTAAATTTATCTTATATTAAATTCACACGTATACTATAATTACCAATTAAGTTAACAACCTCTAACCTTACTACTGCCAAGCACATCATAAATTTTCTTTAATGTTAAACATTTCTTGTTACTTTTTCTGAACTTGTACTTGCACATCCTAGTACATTTCTTCTTTGCCTGATGAGGTACTCGAAAACTGGATCCAAGATTTGGAATACACTCAAATGTCATAATCTACCAATTGAGTTGCAATATCTCAGTGTAGCAATCATTAAACTATTATTTATGTATTAAAATTCAAATTGGTACTTACCATCAGAGGAACTACAAATCTACACCAGCCTATTGACTGAGATGTTTTCACGGACCCATTCAAGTTTTTCATCACTTCACTGATCCTCTCCATACTTTTATCGAAAGTATAACATTTCCAAGGAAATTTCTCACAAGCCTTCAAGTCATTAATAATTTTTAGAATAAACTGTTCTATGTTTCCATCATTTTTAACGGCTAGACTCACTAACGTGGCTAAGAAATACAAAACAACCATCTTCTTCCTGTCTTTCTTGCTCTTGCAATTTCTCTTCATTTCCTCCAGCTTCATTTATACATCACTGGTTTTTGTTCCTTTTGACATACCAAATAACTTTTGAACGAACATGCACTTCTCTTCTTTCTTATACTTACCAGTCTTTAATTTCTGATACTCCACTGGGTATTTATTTAAACCATTTTAATTTTGCATGCTTTTTAATGGAGTACTCCATTCACAACAAACCACCTCGATCTAGTGCTCTTCGTATAAGCTGTGTGAAGCAGAAGCATCCACATGCATTGACTCATGTGATTTTTTTCCTTATGCATGTGGAAGACATGTTTAAACTGAGAATGGTTTTTGAACCACTTCAATTCTTTTGGAAATTTTGTCTCTATGTACATCACTTTCTTTGTCACATTACTCCTAATTCCTACCTTACCATTCTTGATGTATTCACTTGGACCAAAATACATCTTCTCTGGTTGTTGTACACACATGCAAAGTTGTAAATCTTGAATTAGGGTCCGATCAAGTGATTACATTTGATTTCAATCAATTCAAAATTCAAAAATGAGGATTCAATCGAGAAACACAAGAAGAACTTACCATCAATGTATAAAGAGAGAAGAAGAAGAACATGCCCACGGGCCAACCCGCATACCCCTTATTCTAGGCAGGGCGGGCCTGGACATGTGATTTCTTATTCGCGGTCCTTTGCAGGCGGACCGCCGCAGTCCGAGCTAATAACAGTCGTCGGCAGGCATGGCCAGGCGGTCACATGCATGACCAGGCGATCGTGGGCTCGCCCATTTGAGAGGTTTACCCATAAGGCTCCTTGTAAGAATCATTGTGCATATTTTGCATAGCATTTTGAAGATCTTTCATTCTCCCATTTAAGAGTATCATTTTCTTATCCAAGGCATCAATCTTCTCTTCCATTCCTTTCTCTTTGGCACCTATTTGTTCTACAAGTTCCTGGTACCCTTGTTCCATTACTTTCTTTAAGGGCATAATATATGCTACATTCCCAAAGCCTAATTCATTTGCATTCCTACGGCCTAATTCATCTACATTCTCACCGCCTAATTCAACTACATTCTCAGATGCATCTACATTCTCAGGGTCTAATTCATCTACATTCTTTTTCTGAGAACCCAAGTCCAATTCGTAAAGAGTTTCCCATCATATTTCCTTCTTTTGAACGGTTAGATGCTCTCTCCACGAATCAACGATTGGATCCGCGACACCATCATCAATACCATTATCAACACCATCGTATATGATCCACGACAAAAGAGATTTCTCATTGGAGTCCGGTTCCAATATGCTAGTAATATCTTGTGATTAACCATTAAATTTATCTTAAAATCAATCTGATCACATATACTATTATTACCAACTAATTTGACAACCTTTAACCTTACTACTGCCAAGCACATCATAAGTTTTATCCAATATAAAACATTTCTTATTAGTTTTGCTGAACTTGTACTTGCACATCCTAGGAAATTCCTTCTCTGCGGGCCGAGGTACTCAAAAACTGCGTTCAAGATTTGGATTACACTCAAATGCCATATTCTACCAATTGAGTTGCAATATCTCAATGTTACAATCATTAAACTATTATTTATGTATTAAAATTCAAATTGACTACTTTCCATCAGAGGAATTATGAATCCAGACCAGCATATTTGCTGAGATGATTACAGGACCCATTCAAGTTTTCCATCACTTCTTTGATCCTCTTCATACTTTTATCGAAGATATAACATCCCCACGGAAATTTCTCACAAGCCTACAAGTCATTAATAATTTTTAGAATAAAGTGCTCTATATTTCCATCATTTTTAACGGCTGGACTCACTAATGTGGCTAAGAAATACAAAACAACCATCTTCTTCCTCTTCTTCTTGTCTCTCTTTCTCTTGCAATTTCTCTTCATTTTCTCCAGCTTCATTTCTACATCACTGGGTTTTATTCCTTTTGACATACCAAATCACTTTTGAACAAACTTGCACTTCTTCTCTTTCTAATACTTGCCAGTCTTCAATTTCAGATACTCCTCAGGGTATTTATTGCAGTCAAACCCTGTTAACAGTGCATGCTTTTTAATGGCGTGCCTATTAAGTACTCCATTCACAACAAACCACCTCGATCTAGTACTCTTCGTATAAGCTGTGTGAAGCAGAAGCATCCATATGCATTGACTAGTACTCATGTGATTTTTTTCCTTATGCATGTGGAAAGATAGTTTTAAACTGAGAATGGTTTTTGAACCACTTCAGTTCTTTTGGAAAATTTGTCTCTATGAACATCACTGTCTTTGCCACATTACTCATAATTTCTTCCTTACCGTTCTTTACGTATTCACTTGGACCAGAATACATCTTCTCTAGTTGCAGTGCACACATGCAAAGTCGTAAATATTGAATAGGGGTTTGATCAAGTGATTACATTTGATTTCAATCAATTCAAAACTCAAAAATGAGGATTCAATCAAGCAACACAAGCAGAACAAACCATCAATGGATAAAGAGAGAAGAAGAAGAACATGCCCACGGGCTAACTCGCATACTCGCTATACTAGATGGAGCGGGCCTGGACATGTGATTTCTTGTCTGCGGTCCTTCGCGGGCGGACTGCGAGGGTCCAAGCTTACAGCGGTCGTCGGCGGGCATGGCCAGGCGGTCGCGGGCTCGCCTGTTTGACAGGTTTACCCAGAAGGCTCCTTGTAAGAACCATTGTACATATTTTGCATAGCATTTTGAAGATCTTTCATTCTCCCATTAAAGAGTATCATTTTCTTATCCAAGGTAACAATCTTCTCTTCCATTCCTTTCTCAATGACACCTATCTGCTCTACAAGATTCTGGTACCCTTGTTCCATTACTTCCTTTAATGGTAGAATATATACTACATTCTCACGGCCTAATTCATTTACATTCCCACGGCCTAATTCAGCTACATTCTCACCGCCTAATTCAGCTACATTCTCAGGGGCATCTACATTCTCAGGGTCTAATTCATCTGCATTCTTTTTCCGAGAACCCAAGTCTAATTCGTAAAGAGCTTCCCACCATATTTTTTCCTCTGTACGGTTAGACGCACTCTCCACGAATCAACGATTGGATCCGTGACACCATCATCACTACCATCGTATATGATCCGCGACAAAAGAGATTTCTCATTGGATTTTGGTTCCAATATGCTAGTAGTATCTTGTGATTAACCATTAAATTAATCTTAAAATCAAACTCATCATATATACAATTATTACCAACTAAGTTGACAACCTCTAACCTTATTACTGCCAAGAGCATCATAAATTTTCTCCAATGTAAAATTTTTCTTGTTACTATTGTTAAACTTGTACTTGCACATCCTAGGACATTCCTTCTCTGCGGGGTGAGGTACTCGAAACTGCATCCAAAATATAAAATACACTCAAATGCCATAATCTACCAATTGAGTTGGAATATCTCAGTTTTACAATCATTAAACTATTATTTATGTATTGAAATTCAAATTGGCTACTTACGAGGAACTATGAATCAAGACCAGCCTATTTGCTGAGATGATTTCACGGACTCATTCAAGTTTTCCATCACTTCATTGATCCTTTCCATACTTTTATCGTAGGTATAACATCCCCACGGAAATTTCTCACAAGCCTTCAAGTCATCAATAATTTTTAGAATAAAGTGATCTATGCTTCCATATTTTTTAACAGCTGGACTCACTAACGTGGCTAAGAAATAAAAAACAACCATCTTCTTCCTCTTCTTCATGTCTCCTCTTGCTCATGCAATTGCTCTTCATTTCCTCCAGCTTCATTTCTACATCAATGGGTTTTATTTCTTTTGACATACCAAATAACGTTTGAACAAACTTGCACTTCTCCTCTTTCTTATACTTTCTAGTCTTCAATTTCGGATACTCCTTAGGGTATTTATTGTAGTCAAACCCTGTTAACAGTGCATGCTTTTAAATGGAGTGCCTATTAGGTACTCCATTCACAACAAACCACCTCGATCTAGTGTATAAGCTGTGTGAAGGAGAAGCATCCATATGCATTGACTCATGTGATTTTTTTCCTTATGCATGTGGAAGACATGTTTAAACTGAGAATGGTTTTTGAACCACTTCAGTTCTTTTGGAAAATTTGTCTCTATGTACATCATTGTCTTTGCCACATTACTCCTAATTCCTACCTTACCGTTCTTGATGTATTCACTTGGACCAAAATACATTTTCTCTGGTTGCAATGCACACATGCAAATAAATCTTGATTGGGATATGATCAAGTTATTATATTTCATTTCAGTCAATTCAAAACTCAAAAATGAGGATTCAATCGAGAAATACAAGAAAAATGAACCATCAATGGATAAAGAGAGAAGAAGAAGAACATTTCCACGGGTCAACCCCGCATACCCGCTATTCTAGACGGGGCGGGTTTGGACATGTGATTTCTTATATGTGGTCTTTTGCGGGCGGGGTGCGGCGTTCCGAGCTAACAGCGGTCATCGGCGGGTATAACTAGGTGGTCGCGTGCATGACCAGGCGGTTGTGGGCTCGCCCGTCTAATAGGTTTACCCAGAAGGCTCCTTGAAAGAATCATTGCGCATATTTTGCATAGCATTTTGAAGATCTTTCATTCTCCCATTAAAGAGTATCATTTTCTTATCCAAGGCAACAATCTTCTCTTCCATTCCTTTCTCTATGACACCTATCTGCTCTACAGGTTCATGGTACCCTTGTTCCATTACTTCCTTTAATGGTAGAATATATACCACATTCTCACGGCCTAATTCATTTACATTCCCACGGCCTAATTCATTTACATTCCCACGGCCTAATTCAGCTACATTCTCACCGCCTAATTCAGCTACATTCTCAGGGGCATCTACATTCTCAGGGGCATCTACATTCTCAGGGTCTAATTCATCTGCATTCTTTTTCCGAGAACCCAAGTCTAATTCGTAAAGAGCTTCCCACCATATTTTCTTTATCTGTACGATTAGATGCTCTCCCCATGCATCAACGATTGGATCTGCGATACCATCATCAACACCATCATCACTACCATCATATATGATCCGCAACAAAAGAGATTTCTCATTGGAGTCTGGTTCCAATATGCTAGTAATCTCCTGTGAATAACAATTAAATTTATCTTAAAATCAAACTCATCACATATACTATTATTACCAACTAAATTAACAACCTCTACACTTATTACTGCCAAGCGCATCATATATTTTCTCCAATGTAAAACATTTCTTGTTACTTTTGTTGAACTAGTGCTTGTACATCCTAGGACATTCCTTCTCTGCGGGGTGAGGTACTCGAAAACTGCGTCCATGATTTGGAATACACTCAAATGCCATTATCTACCAATTGATTTGCAATATCTCGGTATTACAATCATTAAACTATTATTTATGTATTAAAATTCAGATTGGCTACTTACCATCAGAGGAACTACAAATCCAGACCAGCCTATTTGCTGAGATGATTTCACGGACTCATTCAAGTTTTTCATCACTTTGCTGATCCTCTCCATACTCTTATTGAAGGTATAACGTCCCCACGGAAATTTCTCACAAGCCTTCAAGTCATCAATAATTTTTAGAATAAAGTGTTATATGTTTCCATCATTTTTAACGGTTGGACTCACTACCGTGGCTAAAAAATACAAAACAGCCATCTTCTTTCTCTTATTCATGTCTCTCCTGCTCTTGCAATTGCTCTTCGTTTCCTCCAGCTTCATTTCTACATCACTGGGTTTTTTTCCTTTTCACCTGCCAAATACATTTTTAACGAACTTGCATTTCTCCTCTTTCTTATACTTGTCGGTCTTCAATTTCTGATACTTCTCAGGGTATTTATTGCCGTCAAACTCTGCTAGCAGTGCATGCTTTTTAATGGAGTGATTATTAGGTACTACATTCACAACAAACCACCTCGATCTACTGCTCTTCGTATAAGCTGTGTGAAGCAGAAGCATCCACATGCCTTGACTCATGTGATTAGGCATGTGGAAGACATGTTTAAATTGAGAATGGTTTTTGAACTAGTTCAGTTCTTTTGGAAAACTCATCTCTATGTACATCATTGTCTTTGCCCCAGTACTCCTAATTTCTACCTTACCATTTTTGATGTATTCACTTGGACCAAAATACATCTTCTCTGGCTACAGTGGCTGATCATCATCAACATCATTTTCATCATCATCAGCCTCACCATCATCAGTATTAGTATCCTGCAAATTTAAACACAAAAACTTAGTTAAGAGTTGTAACACCATTTGTAAATTCCTAAACTATTATTACCCTAACATGCATCCTATTTGCACCATTCTCAACCTCAAGTAACATCTATACCTGAAGGTTTTCTTCCCCTTCCTTTTTTTTTTTCTTCTTCTTCGTCTTCATCTTCCTCTTCCTCTTCCTCGTCTTCATCTTCCTCTTCCACGTCTCCTGATTCTTCAACCACGTTTTCACCAGCATATCATGCTTCTGTTGCATAAGTGACAGCTTCCACTTGTTATGTTTGTTCTGTGGGATCTTCGTTTCTATCCTTACTACCTGTTTTTGTTGACTTATAAACCCCACTACCGTCTCTTACTTTTGCCATTACTGAGAACAACAAGAACAATAATACAACGTGTTATGAAAATCGGAGATCAATTAGAACAAGTAAGCAACTAGGACAACTACACATAGAGAACAAAAACAACTAATTGAGAGCAACTAGGACAACTAAACATCAAGAAAAACAAGAACAACATATCGATTGAACAAAACAGGATGAACAACCTATCAATTTGACTACTTTGATTTGACTATTTGAGAATTTTTTTGAAACAGCAGTACTTCGATTTGAGAATTTGACCACGGGAGAAGGGAAGGAGGTGAGAGATTTTACGAAATTTAAGAAGATGATTGGCAGCAACCAAAGGTGAGCAAAGCAGCGCCTGCAATTCAGACGGAGGAGAGAGACAAATCACTGGCAACGGCGAAGTTAGGGTTTAGGTTGATTTTACGATTTAGAGGGGATTTTGGGTAACAATTCAAAATTATTTTACAAAGTTGGATCGGAACCGTTGGAGTTATTGGGCTTGGGTCGGATGTGTAGATTGGATTGGTAGTTTATAGAAAATTATATTTTCACATTGTACATATTAGTTATTGTGGCCAACCGACATCAATAGCACATGTGCACCCATATATATATATATATATGTATATATAAATTTTTTTAAAAAAATATTAACAATAATATCTATATATAACTTTTTTTTAAATTATATAATCATAATAATCTGCATATAATAATGAATAATAACTATTAATAACTTTTAATGAATTTTGTGTCCCCAGAAAATATTTTAGTTTGTGAAGTACACATATAGTTTTTATAAATTTATACATGATAATAATCAAAAATATATTTGATATCTTCTTCTATTTTTCAAAGGTATTTTCTAATATACTCCATCTGTTTTAAAAAAATGCTATTTCTCTATTTCCTATGCATAAATAGCTTTATATTTCATATCATGCCCTTATTAATAGCTTTATATTATCATAATAACTCTTTATAATCAAAATTAATTAATAAACACAAAATTAAAATTATTCTTTCAAAGACTTTCTTAAAATATGTGAAAATCTTAAAAATTGCATCTTTATGAAATGGATGAAGTATATCATTAAAATATTGGTGTTGCTTTGCAGCGGAACAAGTATATTAAAGAGTTAGGACAACTAAGAAATCTTAGGAAAACAAAATAAAGTATTTGGGATAACGAAGACACCTCGGAACAAAGATTGCAACCTTTCTTGGTGATTTGGGACAACATTTTTACCTGGTGATTAATCCAGTGTTTATGTTGAGTTGTTTTCGAATTTAAGTTTCTATTATTATTAAATGTACATATTTGTGGTAGTTTATTATTTTATTTGTTTGTCATCTTTATTTTTTAGAATTCTCATGCATGTCCCCGTCCGTCCTGTCCCATCTCTTATCTGTGAGACATTAATCTCTTCTCTCAAAGGTTCTTTTCCATCTTCAGCTGTCAGTGTATCATATTCTACAAGACATTTTTCTTTTCCCCTGTAATCCAGAAAGTTTGCAGGATACCAAGAACTTTCAAATCCGTCTTCCCCAATGCTAATCTCGGAAGGAGTTCCAATGTTGACCATTGAATTCTTGGGAGCTTTCTCCATCTGCTTTGCCTGAGATGGAACCCAGATGGACAACTTTAAATCAAGCAAAAATTACACAAAGACAAATTTAAATCAAGCAAAACATAAAGCCTACCGGAGTGGTGTCGTTCTCTACCGGAGTGATGTCTTCAACATCAGAACCATGGTATGTTCGTCTTCTCAGCCTTCGAGTGGCTTCTTCCTCCCTCTTCTTCTGCTTATTAATTATAATTTTTGAATCATTTTAAGACGTTTTGCGCTGCATGACTTAATTCTCATCACAATCGACTCCACTAAAAATATCTGAAAATTGGAAAAAAAAAATGGATATCATACCACAATCTCACTTTTGTAACTGTAGGATGAAATCTACATCTTGAAACAGTACAAATGAATCCAACTGTGGCATGAAACAAATATTAAAACATCATACAGTTTAGAAACATATGGTTATAATCCCCGGAAACAACAATGGACCAAGAATCTCCATGATTAGTGCCCCAAAAAGTACTCAACAAACCAATATTTTTTCCAGATTAGGGAACTCGAAGAAAAAGAAGAAGAAAGAGAAAAAAACAGAAGAAAATAATACTGTTTGTTCACTCTTTTCTAATAGGGACTAGAGAGACTCGACGTGAGAGAGAGACTAGAGAGACTGACTCATGTCTCTCTATTAATGCTATTTGTTCACTCTTTTAGGGGGTCATAACGAAAAAAATAAGAGATTATTGGCTTACATATTCCCAAAAAATTGATGTATAGGTTAATGGAAGAGATTTTTCGTATATAAAATTAAAGGGTTTTATTTATTGGCTCTTTTCAATGATATTTTAAAAATTGACATTTTTGTAGTGGTATTTTTGAAACTTTCTCATAAAAAAAAAGACAGTTGTAAGAGATGTTTCTTAAGCGTCTCTCCTACTTTTTCCTTTTTTTTTTTTTTTTATTAATGTGATACACTCAACATCTCTGCTGATAGAAGTGTTCTAACACTCCAAGTTCCCCAAAATATATCAAAAATCTAGAGAGTTTTTTTTCATTGATAATAAAACTGAACATGTATTCTCAAAAAAATCGATGTATAGGTTAACGGAAGGGATTTTCGTATTTAAAATTGAAGAATTTTTTAGTGATTCCTTTTAATGATATTTTGAAAAATGACTATTTTGAAATTCTCCCATAGAAAGAAAAGATAACTGTAAGAGATGTTTCTTAAGCGTCTCTCCCATTTTTTTCCTTTTTTCTTTATTTTATTAATGTGATACGCTCAACATCTCTGCGGATAAGAGTGTTTTAATACTCCAAGTTCCTCCAAAATGTATCAAAAATCTAGAGAGTTTCATTTTATTGATAATAAAAATGAACATATATTCCCAAAAAATCGATGTATAAGTTAACAAAAGGGATTTTTCGTATTTAAAATTGAAGAATTTTTTTTATTGGCTCCTTTTAATGATGTTTTGAAAATGGACTATTTTATAAATTCTCCTATAAAAAGAAAAAACTTCTGTAAGAGATGTTTCTTAAGCATCTCTCCCACTTTTTCCTATTTTGTTATTTATTTTATTAATGTGATACGCTCAACATCTCTGCTGATAGGAGTGATCTCCAATGGAGGGTTCTAAACATGGAGTTCTACAAAAATATAAAAAAAATATTAGTAAACAATTGTAGAGATGTATGAATAGTTTAAAAACCTCTTATAAAAGGTTCTTAACTAAGAGGTTTTAGAACCAATATATGTGAATAGTATTAGAACCTCTTGAATGCTTATTAATATTTTAATCTTTAAATAGTTAAGAACCCATTCTTAAAATTCTCTATTGGAGATGGTCTAACACTCCAAGTTCCTCCAAATGTATCAGAAATCTAGAGAGTTTCATTTCATTGATAATAAAACTGAACATATATTCCCAAAAAAATGATGTATATGTTAACGGAAGGGATTTTTTGTATATAAAAATTAAAGAATTTTTTTAAGGGGTCTTTTTAATGATATTTTGAAAATTGACTATTTTGAAATTCTCCAATAAAAAGAAAAGACAGCTGTAAGAGATGTTTCTTAAGCGTCTCTCCCACTTTTTCCTTTTTATTTTATTTTATTAATGTGATACGCTCAACATCTCTGCTGATATGAGTGCTTTATTACTCCAAGTTCCTCTAAAATGTATCAAAAATCTAAAGAGTTTCATTTCATTGATAATAAAACTGAACACATATTCCAAAAAAATTGATGTATAAGTTAACGGAAGAGATTTTTCGTATTTAAAATTGAAGAATTTTTTTATTGGCTCCTTTTAATGATATTTTGAAAATGGACTTCTTTTGAAATTCTCCTATAAAAAAAAAGATCTGACACCTGTACGAGATGTTTCTTAAGCGTCTTATTATTAATGTGATACTCTTAACATCTCTGCTGATAAGAGTGCTCTAACACTTCAAATTCCCCAAAATGTATCAAAAATCTAGAGGGTTCATTTCATTGATAATAAAACTGAACAACAAAAATCAAAACTTGGAGAAAATAAATAACGATTAAATCACAAGCATCAACCACTTCCTCTTATTAGAAATTTCACTTTATTCATAAAGTTGTTTGATAATGATAGATGACTTAGAAGTAGAGAGTTCTTTAAGCAGAGACGATGTTTGTGACAGAGACCTTAACCATTTCAGCTTCAAAGATGATAGCATCATTCACCAAATACCCTTTTGATGCATCGTTTAATTCTGTGAACAATATGATATTGTTCACTCCCACACCATAACCACTTCGAATAGGATACCAAGCTGCAGCTGCAAAAACAAAAACATTTTATATCAACTTCTAAACTCATTCAATAGTTTTATTTTTTTTGTTACTTTTAATTCTTACAATATAGTTGTTTGTGGTTTGAGGTTCGTTGATTCTTTAACCGCAGATTAACCGCTCCCCAAGTGTTTGTCTCAACTGCGTTTGCCTTATGGCCTTGAGCATATAAGAAGAGTGGAAGTGCATGTGGTCTTCCTCCTCCATCACCTTTCGGATTAAACCCTAATCTCCTGATTATACATTAACCAAAAAAACGTTACTATACTTGACCACTGCAAGATTCACAAAACAGTTGCAAGCATTGAGATTAATTTGGACTTTAGTGTACTAACCAGTATCGGTCCCCAACGAGAAAATCATCAGAGTAGTAGAATCTATCTTCCAGTGTAGAGAAACGAAGTATCTTCCAAGTGAAAACATTGTCTGGAGGGTTTGATATGAATGTGACTTTCTCTTGTTGTTGCGCCGGTTTAACAATGAATATCTCAGCACCAAAAGAACCAGTGTCTTGCTCAATGTACCCTTCGTTCGTGTTGTAGAATGTTGATTGAGGAATCAATTGTGCGTATCCCCACTCTCTTTTTATCACTCTGTATCGCTTCACTAATCCATCTACAATCCATAATCATGCAAAAACATCTTAATCACAATCCACTTTTGACTTTCGATATGGGATCCTAATCTTGAATAAGTAAAAATACATAGACATATATTATTTAAAAGTACCTGTAACAGTCAAATATTTGAATTGCTTCCCATTGTAGACAAAGAGTTTGAGATCAACATTGACTTCCCAGCCGCTTGGAAGATAATCCGTCTCTTCTATCCTCAAGTAAAGTGAAATATGATCTTTTCCACCGTCGTTTTGATTACCATTCACGTACAAAACCAATCTCCTGATTTGATTTATTTTATTATTTTCCATCAAAAAGAACTTACAAAAAAGTGGAAATCAAGAGTGTATAAGATCTTTTACCATTTGTAACCAGCAGCCTCAAAGACAGAGGATTCGTAGGGTTCTCCTCTTCCCTTAATCACGGAGAAGCTTGTTATTGTCACTATCTTACTCGATGGTCGCTCATCTCTCAACACGCTTGTAACTCCTATCAACAAGAAAATCAAGAAATGGGTTTCAGTTTTTAACCAAGAAAATACTACAATATTTCAGACAACAAGCTTACCAAGATTCGACTCGAGACTGTAAGAACCGTTAGACTCTATTCCTCTGCCCTCAGTGACCTGTTTTTTTTTTTCGTTGTCAAGAAACTACTTTTAGTAAAAAGCTAATTGATCAAAAAGTGCTATAGAACAAAAAGTTACCTGTTGGATGAGGAACTCAGCGGAAGAGGAAGTGATGAAGAGAAAAACTAGAGATATGAAACCTAAACTCCATTTTTGATTATCCATTTTTTTTAGATCTGGATTTTTTTTGTTTAGGGAAGGCTTTACATTTATATAGACAGAGAGTCAACGAGAGGCATCAAGTTATTATACAAATGTGGATATACGAAAGGTGGATTCGTCGTGGAAAAAACAATTATATCTTGACACATTCTTTGTTACTATACTTTGAATTAGGCCTGGCCATTTGGATTTTCGGATCGGATCGGATCGAATCGAATCGGATCGGATTTTCGAATTTCAGATTTTTCGGATAGGAAAAATATGAATCCATTCAGATTATAACAGGACTTCGATTAGGATCGGATCGGATGTAATCGGATTCGGATCGGATATCATTTTTGTATAAAACCCGATATAAAACCGAACATAATATCGGTTATTTCGGATTTGTATCCAAAATACAAAAAATCCAAACAAATCCAAAAAATCCGAAAGAAATCTGGCCAAAACCCAAAACAAATCCGAAAGAAATCAGCCAAAACTCGAAACAAATCCGAAAAATCCAAAATAAATCCAGCCAAAACCCGAACAAATTCAAAAAATCGAAAAACTCAAACATATCAAGAAAAATATGAATTAAAAAAGAGAAGATGAATCAAAAAGGAAAAAAGAAACTTAAATATCAAAAAAAAAATATGAGTGTATATAACTGTATATATAAACTATATATATTGTATAGTTAATCGGTTATTTCAGATTTATTTCGGATACCTGATCGGATTCGGATTCGGTTTGGTTCGCTTTCGGATTATTCAGATAGGAAAATTTAGAATCCATTCGAATTTTGAATTCATTCGGTTTGATTTTGGAACCAAATTTTTTGAATTGGTTTTTAGATTTCAGATATTTTTGTCTAGACCTGCTTTGAATGTGTAAAGTAGTATCAGACTTGATTTAGTTATTGTTAATTTTTATGCTTTTTCCTAGTACCGTGTCTATGGATTTGTTGGAAATCTCGAGAAAGTAGTGGGTGGCAAATGTTCAAAATATTTATATTGTTTAAACGTTTTACACGAGACTCATTTATTTCAATGCTCCACCCAATGTCAATGGTATGCCACTAGCACTGAAGAATTCATAAATATCGACATCGATATGCATTTTAATTTTTCACATTCGACTTCAATTAAGGCCTTTGGGTCCACCACGAAAAATTAGTTTGTTAATTTTGATGGCCTTTAATTAAAAGAAACTAGTAAAAAAAAAAAATTAGTAATATCACTTATATAATATTATTTCCGTTTAGAATAAGTGTTGTTTTAAAATTAAGTTTTGTTTTAAATTAAATGTCATTTTTCATATTCTAATAATAAATATGAACTTATATATAAGAAGTATAAATTATAATATAAATTTAATAGATTTTCTTAGTATGTATGAAAAAATCAACTAGCACTATTTTAAATCGGAGAGTATTTTACTTTTATCAGTTTATGGTGATGAATTTTTCTACTCATTCATTTCGACATAAAACCATAAAGTATGCAGTATATAATTAATTTTAGGTTGCTTTGGCCAAAATTTCGGGTTAAATGGGCTTTCTTTTTTTGTTGGATCGTTTATATTTTATATCATAATATTAATTTTCACGCTAATAAAAACAAATAAATATTTTTTAATAAACTTATTATTTCTTTCATTTTTTTTTTTACTTTAAGGTTTTTGCATACTAATTAAGAAAAATATTTATTTGTCTGTTTTGTCTTTCATTAAAACAAATTTTTATTGGTCATTGAATTAAAATAATAGTGGTAATAATAGAAATTTTGACAAAATAATGCATTGGAAATACAAAATAACACTTATATTGAAATAAATTTTAAACCCTAAAATTACAAAAAAAAAAAAACCGAATACTAACTTTCATAAGATTGTAAATTCAAAATCGGTAGTATATGAATATTTTAGGTGGCACTCTTCCAATGTAGGATTTTAACAATAGAGGTAGTTCCGAATAATTTAACATTTAACAATTAACAGTATGCATAGAGTGTACGTTCTAGACGTCAAAAAAACAAAAACAAAAAGTATACGTTCTGATAGTTCCAAACTCTCGCATTTTTTCTGTAGACTTTTATGAATGCGACCCCACCAAATTCTGGTTAAACACACAACCTGAAAAATAAAAATAAAAATAAACGATCTGTCTATATAAATGAACGCTTTGTAGTCACACAAAATCTGATCTTCCTTAAACACTTACCTCTCCCAAACCAAAAAAAAAAAAAATGGAGAAAGGGAAATGGAATCTTGGAATCGTATGTCTGGCTTTTCTCTTTATCACTTCCTCTTCTGCTGAGTTCCTCATTCAACAGGTTTTTTTTTCTTTTATTAAAATCACTTTCTTGATCTACTTTGCTTCTTATACTAACATAGTTTTTAACGAACCAAAAAAAAAACAGGTTACAGAAGCCAGAGTTTCCTCTGTTTTAGAAACAGAGTATAACAGTTCTTACAATCTCAACTCGAATCTAGGTATGCATGCATGCGATCTTCAATCATTTTCACGTTTGTGTTTCATTCATTTTGGTTAAGTATCTCCTCATCAACTACGAATCTTGTCTCGTAGGAGTGACTAGAGTAATGAGAGACGAGGGACCGTCAAGTAAGATAGTGACAATAACAAGTTTCTCCGTGATTAAAGAGAGATTTGAACCTTATGAATCCTCAGTTTTCGAGTCTTCTGGTTACAAATGGTAAAACAAAAAAAAAGCATTACAGTTTATGTATTTTTCCATTCTCATTATTAAACTTAAAATGTTTTTGTTTGAAAAAAATAAAACGAAATCAGGAGGTTGATTTTGTACGTGACCGGTAATAAGAAAGATGGAGGAAATGATCATATTTCACTTTACGTGAGGATCGAAGATACACAATCACTTCCAAAGGGCTGGGAAGTAAATGTTGATCTCAAACTCTTTGTTCACAATCTCAAACAACGCAAATACTTGGCTATTTCAGGTTATAATTCACTAATCAATGTATATTTTCTTTAAAATAACTATAATCTATAGTATTTAAGCATGCATCATGCATGTTATGTTTCGTTATATTAATAGAATCAAAACCCACTAATATATATGCAAATCCTTTGTAGATGGAACGGTGAAGCGATACAACGAAGACAAGAAAGAGTGGGGATTTGGACAAGTGATCCCTCTTTCGGAATTCTACAACATGAAAGAAGGGTACATTGTGCAAGACACTTGCTCTTTTGGTGCTGAGATCTTTGTCGTTAAACCGGTCCAACTACAAGAGAAAGTCACATTCGTATCAAACCTTCCAGATAACGTTTACACTTGGAGGATCCATCGTTTCTCAACCTTGAAAAATAAGGTCTATTACTCTGATGATTTTCTTGTCGGAGACCGATACTGGTTAGTACTTTATCTAATCATATTTTAACCTAATGATAAAGATATTGCATAGTTTTTGGTAACCATGCATGAATATATATTAACATTCAATAATGTCAAAAAACTAATCAGGAGATTAGGGTTTAACCCGAAAGAAGATGAAGAAGGAAGTCAACATGCAATTCCTTTATTCCTAGTTGCTCAAGGCTTTAAACCAAACGCAGTCGCTACAACCACCTGGGGAGCGGTTAATCTGCGGTTAAAGAATCAGCTAGGGAACGACAGAAAAGGATATTGTAAATGAGATAAAAAAAAAAAAAACTATTACAATTAAAATTTTAGGACAATGTTTACATCATGCTTAGTCGTCATTTATGCACTATATAGCTAACATGGATGAAATTTGATATTGCAGCTGCAGCGTGGTACCCCGTACATCCGGGTTATGGTGTGGGACTAGATATAATCTTGCGTAAAGATCTAGGACATGGGTATTTGGTGAAAGATTCCATAGTCTTTGAAGCCGAAATGGTTATGGTTTCTGTGACTAACATCGTCCCAACCAAAGAATAGCTACTTTGTTAGTATCTAAGCTTTCTAGTTTTGAATAAGAGAGATGACTTTGTCGATGCTTGTTATGTCATGCATCTTTCCTCCACTTTATCAATAAAATGAAACTCTTATATGGGTTTTGTGAATGGTTTTTTGGGTTTTTCTTCTTCTTTTTTTGTCAATGGTATGCGATAGACGTGTTGAAAATGTTAGAAGCAGAGTGAAAACAATATGTAATGCATCTAATAATCACACATTCTTTGATAAAAAAACAATCCGTGAAAATGTAAAAGCGAAAGAAAAAAAAAAATTATGTACGGATGGTCCAGCCTGGTTCACACTTTTTCTCCAAAATTAATTATATCCCACATGCATATCTCACCATATGTGTCGTCTTTCTGGTCTTTAAAACTACATCTGTCATATGTGTCATTGTGTCAATGTAAAGTTAAAATTGCAGTTACGCAATGGCTGCATCAATTGCGACTAATGAGCTAGCCACATGCATTCATGTAACGTACCTCTCAACATTCAATTTTTTTTTAATGGAAACAAAACAACAACCAATATTCCACTTATTATCATAGCTCAACGATTTTTTTATATACACTTGGTTACTGAATTATATTCTCAAGCCAAAATTTAAACTAATCTCTAGGTTTTTTAAGTGATAATTTTGTAACGACAAATATAGATAATAATGTAAAGTTTCACCCACAATGTCAACAACATCTTTATTTTTACGTATCAAGTGGCCAAAAACACATTTAAAACTGTATTAACCATGGAGTTTTTCATCAATGATACCAAACCTGAAGAAGCCTATCATATAATACAAGAATCAACAAGGTGGTCTCTTCTTACAGTGTATTGTTCCCCGGCCCATATGAAAGAAAGAAAAAAAGAAAAGAAAAGTACGTGATTGATCAAAAAGCTCAAGCAGCTCTCTTCTCGACGTCATGGTCATCCTCTTGAAGCATAAACCTCTTCCAGTACCAATGTGGCTTCCACACACTATCTCTCATGTCATCAATCGAGACTCCTTTCGTCTCCGGCACGAAGAACAAAGCGAAAAGTCCCATCACAACGATCCAACCACTGAAGAAGAAGAATATTCCTGATTTCATCCCGCAAAGCATCGATAGGAAAGCCTGAGCGATCACGAACGTGAAGAACATGTTGCAAGATACCGCCAATGCGAACCCTTCGGTTCTAGTCTCCACAGGGAAGGTCTCACTTGGGATTAGCCATCCTAGAGGACCCCATGACCAAGCGAAACCCATAACGTAAAGGCACACGAAGATCACCACTACTAGAGCTTGTGGACGTCCTAATGTACCCGTCACGCCTAGGTCTTTGGCTAGGATGATTCCGATGACCAACTGTTTTTGAGAAAAATTGTTAGGTTAGGAGGATTACTTGTGAGACAAGAAAGGTTAACCTAAGTAATATTACTTTACTTGGGGAACAAGAGAATAAGAAAAAGACCTGACAAACGAGCATGTGAACTGAAGACTGAAGCAATAGAAATCTCCGGCCGGTTTTGTCAACTAAGAAAATCCCGACAAACGTGCTGAGAACATTGATAGTTCCCGTGATAACCGCGGAAAGCAGAGCTGCATCACTTCCAAACCCTACAGTCTGGAACAAAACCGGTGCATAGAACATAATCGCATTGATTCCAGTGAACTGTTGGAAAAACTGAAGCAACATTCCAATAACAAAAGGCGGTCGGCTCTCGGGTTTCATAAGTTTCCTGTAAGGATTCTTGACTTGCCTCGCGAAATCACAAGCGTGTACGATCGAATCAAACTCCTCATCAACATCTTCAACTCCTCTGATCTTCTTGAGCGTTTCTTTGCCTTCCTCGGTCTTGTTCCTCTCGATGAGACTCGATGGTGTTTCAAAGATAAGAAGCGATCAAAGAGAAGAATGAGCGCGGGAATCCCCGAGCCACCGAGGGCTAGTCGCCATCCGTAAGGATGAATGGAGGAGGTAAAGTAGTTTACTATGTTGGCGATTAAGATTCCTATTGTAACCATTAGTTGGAAAACAATGTTGAGACCTCCACGAAGCCTCGCCGGAGCAATCTCTGATAAGAAAAGTGGTACCGCCTACAAAAATATTTAGTCGTTGAACAAAACATTAAAATTCAAGATCTCATACAAAACTAGGAAAGGCATATAATTAAGGATAAAACCAAACCAAATCTACTATAATTAAGGATAAAACAAACGTTACATACAAAATCGAATAAACGCAAATTAATTCATATTAATGTTTTCAAATAATCTTGAAACGGATTAAACAGCTGATATAATAACTTAATAATACCTGATTTCCAAAGCCAACTCCAAATCCGAGTAAAATTCTTCCGATGATGCATGAACATGTTAACAGCTCCAGCAGCAAGGGCAACGCCGATCAAGAAGAAGATGGAAGCAAACTGCATTGTGGGTTTGCGACCGAGCTTAGAGCACGTGGCAGAAGCGAAGAAGCTAGCCACGAGAGCTGCGAGGTAGAGAGAAGAGGTGAAGAGCTGCAAGAATTGGTTGTCGTACTTGCAGTAGTTGTTCTCGTGCGCATGTTTCTTCCTTTCGTATACTGCTGGGAAAAACTCTTCCAAGAAATCGTCCATGGCCGTTACTCCACCTATTGTTTTAACATAAAAGTATTATTTAATCGTTACATGAGCTAGTTAAGTAACAAAGATTTTTTATCTTTAGATCCAAACGTTGATTTAAGGGTTTCGATCTAACGATTTTTTATGATTTTGGACGCGTATATATATGACACTACTATAAAAAAAAATGTACGTTGATATATGGATTAAAAGCTCAAAATTTGTGTGGATTAAAATTTGAAAAAGAAGAAAAAAAAAACTAAAGCGAATTGTGCATGAATATGTTTAACTATATTCTTCTTTTTTTTACATTCCTTGACCCAAAAGGGACATGTACTAAAGACCTAATAAGCCGGATTAAGTTTTTTTGAATAAGATATTGACAGAGAATCGAATCAAACCTGAAATTCCAATGTCGTAACCGAAGATTAAACCACCAACAGCCGCAATAATGACACAGATGAAAACATAAACAGTCATCTTCGATTGGAAAGCTTGGGAATTCCCACTAGAGGATATAACCACACCCATTGTATTAACTTTTTTTGCAAAAAAAGTTAGTTGTGTCTTTGCTTCTCTGCCTTGTGTTAAAGAGAGCGAGAGAAAGCAGAGACAAAGAACTTAACTTGAAAATGAGACAAAGAAAGGATCATATATATATACATCCAGAGAAACCAAAAAGAAGATAAGGATGATGTCTTAAAATGGAATATTAACTGTGAAACGAGTAAGAATCAATATTGATTGGTTGGTCAATATATCTAGACCAATTAGGATTTCTCATAATCAATATATTTTGCTGTCATTAACTAGCTTCAGTTTCGGGTATTTGTTTCTGGTTTAGGAAACGTTTTCTTAATTACTATTGTTAGCATTGATGAACGGCATTTATACGTCTGGATTTGGTTAATCCAAAAACACGATCTCTGTGGATATATTGTTTCCGTTAGTATATGTTTTGTATGTGAGTTCCCAATTGTTCAAAGTTATTTATAGTAATAATATCTTTTGGATATATCTAGTCATGAATCATGAGTCATATGTGAGTCATGTCTATTGTAATCTTAACTAAAGATTCATTTTAGTTTTTTGACGGCAAATCATATTAGTTATTAATTTTGGATTTCTAAATGTGTCATGAATATATTCGATTATTATGTTTACTAGTTACCACCACATACATTACAGAAATTTTAAAAATTTGTAGCAACAGAAAAAAACAAAAGCTTCGTAATTTTAGTTCTCTCAACCAAAAAGAATTTAACATAAATGGTTTACTTATTACAAAATAACAAAAATATTTCCAACGCTAAGTTTCCAACTTTGGATACCAAGTAATAAAAAATTCATTTCCATGAATGGTCGTGTACATGTTCTTCCTCTTTGTTTTTCAACCGATATTACTAAAAAAGTTAATAATATATCAAAGGCTAGTAGTATATTTTACAATGACAAAAAGATAATCAAAGATTGCACAATTACAACAATCAAAAGCTCTCTACATATAATCTTTCTACTCTCTGTGAACAGCCCAACGACACAATCCCATCTCAAGACATAAATCTGGTTAGGGGGACAAAACGGGGAAAAGGATGTCGTTTCGTAGTATGGACGAAGAATTGAACTGCAAGTATATGTTTTGACTGTTTTATTTAGCCTAAAAGATCGTCTAGAAGCGGACGTGTAGCATCCATCCGCGTTGATGTCTCACTGTACCGACCTCTACAGGCAAAACAATGGGAAATAATACGGTTTAGCCAAAGGGAAAAAACATTGGCTTATATACTAAAAACTTTGAATGAGTCTTATACAAGACTTTTTGCTTAAGAAGATCATAAGAAAGAAACTTGAAATGACTCCCAAGATTTTGTAATTTAGACACAAGAATAGCAGTAAGCAAGAGACCTTACACTAGTTGACTGTTGTAGTTCCACTGCTGATGATTCTCCGTTTTCCTGCATAACGAATCAGCAAACAGCACCGTTGTTATTCCTATGTCGGATTTTGTTAACAGAATGTTGTGAATAACTCAACTGATGTAACAGAATGAATACCTCAATTAGCAAATCCTTTCTGGTGATCAAGCCTATCACACGGGAAGGACGGGGAACGACGAACAGATGTCTCAATCCAAGTTGTCGGAAAAGGTTGTATACCTGATTCAAACGGATGAAATTTCTTAACCAATAAATGATGGATATTTGATTTATCAAATAAAACACAGTAAACTTTTTACTCACCTTTGTCAATGACATGTCTTCGGGAACAACGTATGGAGATGGGTTCAAAAACGGAGCAAGATCTATGTACATCTCTAAATCATCTGAAGTTAGATGTATATCTTCTATGCATAAACCTTTAGATGAAACAGGTTTAGCAAACTCGCTAAAACTGTGCCTGGAGATTGGAGAATCAATTTATTTGTCAGACCAAATATCACTCCTTCCAAAGAGAGTGAAAAAAGAAGAAAATAATGTAGAACATTAGTTTACCTGATAGATCTGGCACTTGGATCACAAGGCAAAGGACTATGCTGGAAATCAACCTTAGATTGAAGAAGAACAAGCAAGTGACTGCATGATGAACAAAACTCAGAATTTTAAAGATATTGTCTTTTTTTTTTTTAATAACTCCTTTTGCAATCGATGGACAAATGAATAATCACGTACCTCCGAAGAACTAACCCGATGACAAGTGTTTCACCACTTCTTGTGTGGTCGATTACCTGGTATAGTGTCAAAGAGTAAAAACATCAGTACAGAGACTAAGCAGTCAAGACTCAAAACTGTGTGGGAGAAAAATCATGCTTACCGGAAATCCATTGTGTTTATTGCTGCCCAAAATTGAAGCAACATCTGCAACCCTGATAACTCGAGGTAAAGAGATTACCTTCAAAGATGGAAAACAAAAGGCACAAGTTATTGCTATAGCCTATTATAAGAAGTATGTTTCACAAGATCCATCTAGTGGTTAGCTAATGGAATATAACTCTCAGTCTTTAATGAGGGAGAAATGATAGCAACCTTCTGACTTTGACATGCTTCCTTTGCTATCATTTGACGCATATGATACTTGGGTCTTGATTCCAGCAATGGAATGCCCTTCAGGCGTGCTTGTACTTCATACAATCCCTCGTTGAAAGCATCACCGACGGCCTAAGAACAGAACAAATTAAAAACACGCGTATTACCACAAGAAACAAGATCAATGATAATGGATGGTAGCTCATACCTTTGAAATGAGAAGAACCAACATTATAAGAGGCAGAAGTTTCAGGTTATTTGTGATTTCAACCATGATAACACATAAAGACACAGTCATCCGCATCGAGCCTCCAAGAAATGAAGCAGCTCCAAGCAAAGCATAACTAAGGTTCAAAGAATTTTTGTATCAAAGGCCCAAAGTTCACCCAACAAATTGAGAAAAGTGGTAAGATCAACAAAGCAATATAAAAAGAGTCTCACGTTCCCTCCTCAATGTTGAGCTTCTTGTAAAACCTGACCACGAACATGCCTACAAGACGCCCATAAGTTGATCCTATCATTATTCCAGGAACAAACTGGCCAGCAGGAACAGCAGTGCCAAAGGTAACCACTGCTAATGTATAAAACATAGCCTATACATCATTTAAAACAAAAAAAGGACGGTGAATCAGAGGACTAAACAAATAGACAGGTATTCCTATAGATAAAGAGATGGAAAGACGCTAAACTTCAAATCAGCATGTCCATTATCCTATTGCTAACATACACATGATTCAATCAACCTCAAAGCTGTCAAGGACTATAGGCCAAAATTAAGGACTAGGTTAATCAGGATGGGGACTTAAGAATACACCAAGAAGAAGAAATTTCATACCAAAAAAGTTAGTAGACTCTGGGCACTGAACTCTCGCATTGTTTTGGCGCTGAACAAATTTCTTATCGCATCATCCTGTCATCAAAAAGAAACGACAAACAAGTCAATAAACCAAAGTAGAAATAGAAAATGAACTTTTAAAAATATTCTAGAAGAAAAGACCTGAGTATTGAAGAAAATTGTAGCGAGATCATTGTATTCGTTATCCGTCTTGCAGTAGAACTGCGATGATTCAACAAAAATGCGACAATGTTAAAAGAGAGAAATATCAGGAAAGTCAGAAAGCTCAGCAGGGGGAGATGAATGCCATTACTTTAGTACCGGGGCCTGATTATTTAGAGTTTTCTAGATAACATACATCAAAGGAATCCGCATAAGTATCTAAGAAGAGTGTTCAAATTTCACTACTATAATCAACAAAATTTATAAGTCTATGGCTTCACATTTTATCCATCGGACATCAGTTAAATGATGAGTAACTATAAAACTGTCTTACATTTACGTAATTTCCATACATTCCTGGAGGCCGTGGACATTCAATACCAGAATCAGGAACTGATTCAGGGCACGGACTGCATTTCCTAAGGAGTGGAAGCCCAAATGAGATTGCTGAAGTTATACAAGAGATGATGCATGCTTCAATTATCTGCAAATTCAAATTTTGTAAGCAGTTATTTAAATCCAGCAATGAGATGATCAATCTTCCAGAAGATAAACATAACCAAATAAACGAAGAACTTTTAGTAAATCATCCATCCAAGATTACCTTCACTCGATTTCCCCTTTTGTGTAAGGAATTTCGACGCCAAGAAGTCAAATAGAATGTAAGTTGGTTAAACAATGCCCCTGGAGGAAAATACCATGACAAATGAAACAGTCAAGAGAAAGATAAATGGAACCAAGAGTCCAGGACAAGAAAAGTCCTTACCAAGTAGGCCTCCGATAACACCAATTACAGCCATTGGCAGTAACTCCTTGAAGTAGTAGTCATCTTGACCACTAAATGAGGGAAAGAAAAGTTCCAAGTCAATTCTAGCACTATTAAACTTGCACAATACAAGTGAGCACAGAAGCTAGAACCTTACTCTGATACATCCCATATAATGAAACCTCCTCCACCAAAGTGTCCACATACTCCACTCTTGCACCATCCCATGGCAGTACGCACCACAACAGCCACGATAGCAGAAGTGAAAAAGACACGCCACATAAGTTGACTTCTCCACCTTCAATAGCACATGCAAATTAAATTAAATAGACAGACAGCATAGCATCACAGGCTCACTGTAGCTAAGACATCGTAAGGATAAATGCACTGCTTTCAAGTAACGCCTGTTGCTATTGAAATAATATAATAGACAGCAAAAGTTCCTCAAATAGCTTCAACCACTGGACGTAGGATGAGAGAAGGGGCCAACCATGATGTGACCTCCTCTAATGCAAATAACACTCCGCCAACTGGAGCTCTAAAAGCAGCAGCAACTCCTGCTGCACATCCACAAGTGACCTTTCAAGGCATCGCAAAAGTGAAGGGAATAAGCTCTCTCAAGAGATTTGGACCTAAATCTTAAACAAACGAATTCCAACACCATTCTTCACAAGAAGCAACTAGGAACTTACAAGATCACGACGATCTCTGTCACTCTTAAAAAGCTGTGGCCATCTAGAATTAAAATGATATTTCGTGGATCCACCCTGAAAAACAACAGAAGCAAAAGGAAAGCATAGTATTAGTGTCCTGAAGAATGATGGAGAACAAAGTAATGAGTAACCAACAGTCAAATACTCACCTGACCAAGCAACGATGCAATGCAGGCACCTGTATGTACAAGAGGACCTTCTTTCCCCAAGGCTAAACCACCCCCAACAGAACCAATGCTTCCAAATATCTATGAAAAGGCAAACTATAAAAAAAGTGTCTTCAAAATAGAAATGAAAAAAGATAACTTCCATAATAGCATAACATTCCACAAAAGCTAACTCACCTTTCCAATGAGAGTTCTAAATAGCAAGGTGCCAGGAATATCAATTCCTACACAATCCAATACATAAACATTATAATCAAAAGAAGACAATAGAATACAAACTCTCATCCAAAACTAAACGAAAAAAGTAGAGTGGCGTACCATTGAGATAACCCTTGATCTCAGGAATGCCAGAACCAGCAGCAGCAGGAGCAAAATGAGTAATAATATACGCAGAAGAGAACACTAAGACTAGATTGATGAGAAGATAAACTATAAACCCCGCGAAATACGACTTCTGAATGATAGCAAAAGTGAGTGCAAATTTCCATCCAGCAAAATTCTCAACTGAGAGATTGATGAACACCGCAGCTAATCCAGTTCCTAAAAGAACAAATCAAACAAAATCTAGAGATCTGATTTCGAGAAATACTAATAAATCGAAGAGAGACCAGAAACAAGTACCGATCCCGATGAGTAAAGAGAAGAACCATTTCACGGCGACGTAGTAACCTACATAAAGCTTACCACGATGCGCCTGCGTAGAGAGAAATCATCAAGATCATCATCATAGACGGAGCAGACGGAGATACATAAGAGATTAAGAGAATAGTAGTACCAGTTCTTCTCTGTAAGCATAATTCTCGATGACTTCGTAATCGAGACTATCGACACCTCCACCGTCGCGGCGAGAATTGAGTAGACCAACGCCGTCAGCGGAAGGATCATCGGATTCAGGAACACGAGACCAGATTAGGTTATCGGATTCGATACCGTTCTGAAGATGATTCGATAACATGATTGAAACGTTGCTGGTGGATTTAGGGATTTGAATCACAGAGACGGGTTTTAAACTGTAAGCACTATAGATTCATTTTTTGGGTGAGGGCTTAGCAAATTCTAGTTCCTGATTAATAAGTTCTGTTTTGTGAGGTCAGTTTCTGTTATTACCGAGTAATTTTAAATTTCCTTATCAAATTACTTTAGTAAGCGGTGAAAAACCGTGAAATGCTTTTGTCATCGAAAGTATTGTATCAACATTCCGAAATTATGACAATTCAATTCAAATGCCAATCTTAGCTTTCTCAAATTATACAAATGTATAGATAGTGTTTTCTACTAACCCTGGGTAAAATATTTGTTATTTTCCGTTCGATTCATTATTCGCTTCGATTTGATTCAGAAAAATCAAATATATCCATAATTTTACGAAGCAAAGCAAATAGTAAAAATTATTATTCGTTAAAAACGAAGCGAATATTCGTTTCGCTTCGATATATCTATATATATGTCTATATATAGATAATTATGTAAATATAATGCATATTGATTATATCTATATAGAAATTACAAAAAATTTATTCATCAAATTAATTATATAAATATTAAAATTTAATAAATTAACAAGAAATATATAATTTTAAATAAAATATTGATATTTTGTAATAAATTTTGAATTTTTCTTTATTTTATTTTATTTTTATAACTTTTTAATAATTATTACGAAGCGAATCGAATACTCGCGAATACTTAAAATTTTAACGAATATTCGGTTAGGTTTGAAGCAAATACAAATACTAAAATTAGTTATTCGGACGAAACGAAGCAAATAACAAATACTTTCAAAATCCAGAATATTCGCTTTGTGTCCAGCTCTATTTTCTACGGTAGTGTTTTGCCAAATATTTATTGTTTACTATCAGTCTATCACAATCATATTAAATCGCCAACAAATGAACAAACAACATACTACTCGGAAGTCGGAAGTGGAAGATTGTGTCTGACTCTATTATTTTTCCAGTATTTTTAAAAGGCAAATTGAGATGCATCATAGAAAATGCATTTAGTTAACTGGTTAACGGTTCACTTCTACGATTTTACTATGGAAATTTAATTTAGTAATTCGCGTTTTCTCGCGAAATATATATTAGATTATAAATCGGACATTGTTAGAATGTCAAAAAAAAGTTAAAAAACATAGTTAGAATGTCAAAAAAAAAAAAAAACTGAGTTCCATACAAATTCACAAACAACAGTGTTTGAAAAAGTTGTGAATGTTAATGTCTTTTAAGACTTACGTTAACGTATATCAAAAAAATAAAAAAAACATGTGCGAATAAACTCTATCTATTGCTTATTCATACCTATACGTGGGAAATCATGATACAAGAATTAACATTAACATAGCACCTCTATTATTCTGCAATGACAGTGTAACAACAAAACAAGAAGACAATTTGGAATGGACTTTGTGACTTTGTACTTAAAGTGACTCCTTCGCCTTCATGCTTTTATCAATCCCACAATCAAAATTCCACAAAACTTTATTCGGAGTGGAATCAAACGCAGCAAGCCTCCTTGTACATGTTTGCTATTGCTTCTTCTAAGCATCTCTTTCCTTGTGATCTTTATTTATGTCTGCTATATTCATCCATAGCTTTGTAACCTAAGAGATCTCTTTTCATAATGGTCCTTGAGCTATACTAAGACCGGACTAATCCTATGAATAGAAACTTCACCTCAAAAGCTACTTTCTATAAGAAGTTGATATGTCAACTTTTAAACATACCGTAGTAGCTATCGACGTTACACCTTTACAAGTTGTATGTTAATTTGTATTTTGGACGCAATGTTTTTATAAGAAGTGATCTTATACTTACCTTAAATATCGGAGTTCTTAGAACATCTCCAAAAGTTAAGAGTCTCTTATGGGTTTCTAATAAATATAATAATAATTTTTTAATATTATTTAATTAAGATGTTCAAAATAAGTTTAGATAAAAAGAAAATAGAATTTTAAATTTCTAACTTTAGAGATTTATAATAGGGAGAATCTTTAACTTTTATTTTTTATTATTATTTTTTAGATTTTCATGGATTTAGAACCCTCTATTGGAGGTGGTCTTAGTTCCTACTCTACCATAAATGGCTCTAACACAAATTTTACCGCCTTTGAAAACTCAAAGCTTCTCAAAATTAAATGTATAGGACATACCTTACCATTCACACTATAGGATCCATAATGCATCATCAATTAACATAGAGGCGAGAAATGCATTTACATATATCTAAAAGAGAAATCTCACACTAATACTAGAGCCATCAACATTATAGCGATCAAATTCGCATTGATTAGTACATCCCCATTTGAAAATTTGAAATCCCTAAGAAGATCAGCAACACTATCTCAGGTAATGTCAGTTGAATAACATATATACTAGCAACATATTTGAGTTTTGGTGAGAATTTTTTTTGTTGAGAGTTACCAAGACCATAAAACAAGTTGGTGTCTTCTGAATATAATGATACCAACAAGTACTCATCAGATGTGGTATCATTTAGTGAGATACCAAATTGGCATATGTATTTTTAGACGGCAAATCCATTGTGGGATCAAATATATCAGTGCGACATGACCATGCATTCAACAATGAACAAAAATATTTAGTGGATTTGTAGATGAGATTGTCGATTGTAGGAAGCAGACATAAATAAAGATCACAAGGAAACTAAAATGGCCTAATCGTAGGAAGCCCAAAACCCTAATTTGGCTCTAGACCATGTTTTTCTTTTTTGGTCAATGCATCTTGATCATATGTATGTCTTAAAACAAACTACAAATGTTGAAATGTTAGTAATGAAATATATAGTTATGTTCATATTTATTCAATCAAATAGTGACGATATAACAGTTTCTTTCAATGAAAAGTTAAGATGTATAAAATCTATACAAACTTTTTTAAATGATCCGATCATCTTATATATAGAAACAAAAAAAATATAAAGTTAAAAGACTTTAAAAGCAATTATAAGAGACATTTTAGCAAATGACTTTTCAACTAGTTGAATCCATAAGATCTCTTAAAATTTGATAATAATGTTTTGAACAGATCATGGTCAGGTTAAAATGTTTTTTATTTCTTTGATCTGAAAAATCAAGACCTGGTCTAAAAAAATTTCGGACTTTTTTGTAAAATTCAGAAATTTTTTGGTACCAAAAAAAAAAAAAAAAAAAAAACTCAAGATCCCCTATTTACTAGAAAAGCAAGAAAAAAATTGTGTATTTATTAGCATGTAGGCCATTTGAAACTAATTGCAGTGGAGCATATTAATCAACCAGGTAATTAGCGGTTGGAACTTGGAACAAAATGGCTCCGACACACAATGACTGTGATATTGATACATAACCAATTAGTTGCTTTTATTACAAATAAGAAAATGATTCGACCCATCCAAAACAAACGGCGTAATAGAGAATATAATATACAAAACTGATAGAGAATCTATTATATAGAATCAAAAAATACAAAAACAAAAGCATGGAGATGGGACGAACAGAACGATAGCCACCCACGGCGTTAGCGTCACGTGATAGAATCACTATTCCTATAATACGCAACGACAACATTTTCATAATATATAGTACATATACGACAAGTTATCAATATATATAAGAAATACACCAAGTTATATTATACATCACCATTTCCTGTCAAATTACATTACAGATCCATTGTTCTAAAAGACTAAAAAGTACTTACTATTATGTTTTTCTGATTCTCGACAAGATGTACATCGTAACAAAAACATATTTTTTGACAATGTAAATTTTGATTAGGTGCATGTGCTAATTTGATAACATCTAAATACAGGCTAAACAACCAAATCATATGCTATATCTGGTATTTTAGTATAAGAAAAATATCTTCTATAAAACATTTTCTTTTCTTATTGAAAAAAGGACTCTGATTCTTACCTAAAGTTTAGCTTTGTATTTTTTCTTAGTAGAAATATTATTTTCCCTTTTTTTTATCAGCAGTAAAAACATAATTTACTCCCTCTAAATATGCTGCATATTTATGTTTAATTGTATGTGTTTTATACCAAAACTCATACCTCTTTCTCTCAGAAACCGAAATCTCTCCCAAAGAAGATTAAGGCCTTGAATGTTTTGTGTTTTAAAATGTTTTCTGATTTTTAGCTTTTGGTTTTTGAGTTTCTCTTCTAAAAACTCATATTAAGGAGATTGTGAATTCTCTTCACAAATATGAAAAAAAACCATCAAAATCTAGATTTCTTATTTAAGGGAATCCAGTTTTTCCAAAATCATAAATGGCATTAAATTAAAATTTTGGATAATCTAAATCTAAAACCACTTTAGAAACCAATGTCATTTAAGGCTTAAAACTCAAGTTTCTCCTTTATAAGTCTATCAAATACCAGTAGAACTACCTAGCTACACTTTGGTTTATAAACATTTTATCTCCTCATAAAAACAGTAGTTACTAAAATCTTACTACCAAAAAAAAACATTATGTTTCTGATGAAAAGGCCACACAGCCCTAGTGATAATGCATAGTAACAGTATGCATTGAAAATCAAATTTAGTAAATAAATACAAATTTTTTTATAATTTTTTAATTCTAATATAATAAAAACAGATAATATCCAAAACATTTAAAATAATAGACCACCGAATATTAAAGACTACAAAAAAAAACGATTTGTTAGACTGGATTTATGATGACATGATGTATAACAATTAACAATAAAAGTTATAAAAACAATATATTAAATAAAAAATAGAGATGCCAAGTCAATGAATTGGAAGCTGAAGGAACTAGGGATACCATAATTTCCGGAATGATCAAAGATCGGACCACAGGTCACAACTAGCTTTGCTCACACTCCTCACTCCTAAACCTGATTATAATTTAATTAATTAGCGACAACGTCATTAACACAACTCTCTTATCCTAGGCTCCATTTAACACTAATTTAATTGCATTGCATGTGACTACAGCTTCAATCTTGCGATCATCGTGGCCTTTTCTCATGATATCAACTGCATTGCACAGTACCCTCTTTAATACTTTAAAATAATAATAAAAAACCTTATAATATTAAAATCTAAAAAATAAAATAAAAACATTTCATTCTATTATTTACATAGAAACCAAAATTAAAAACAAAACCATATATAGAGAAGAAATCACACAAAAGAGAGAAAGAGAGAAATAAGAAAAGAACACGATGAGACGTCAACCACGTCCACGTCACTCACCACCGCAATCTCATTCATCTCCGTCGTCATCTTCATCGGAATTTGAATTCAACATCTCAATCTCTCCTCGAAAAGCTTCTTCTTCGCTTTGTCCAGCCGATGAACTCTTCTACAAAGGCCAGCTTCTTCCTCTTCAGCTCTCTCCTCGTCTCTCTTTAGTCCGTACACTCTGTTCTTCTTCTTCCTCAGAGTACACTTCTTCATCCTCCTCCTCCTCCGCCGCTACCTCCGCCGCACGTGACTCAACTGAATCTTCTTCCTCTACTGATTCCACCGCTTCTTTCCCTCTTCTCCATCCTCCTCCGCTTGATTGCTGTGACTCTTCTCGTCCTAGCTCTGTAACTGACGAAGAAGACTTCTTCTTTAAACCACCGAAGAACAAATCTTCCGGTGGTGGTTTCTCACTCTCTAGATTCTCCTCTGTTTTCAAGAAAGATCCTAAAACCAATCTCCACCACCACTCTTCCTCCTCCTCCTCCGCCGTCGCCGCAACAATCGCAGCTCCGTCGTCGGTTAAGAGAATGAGCTCTACAGCGAAAGAAGTTATTCGCAAATACATGAAAAAAGTCAAACCTTTATACGATAAGTTATCTCAAAAACAGAGCTCCTCTGTTTTGAAAACAGAGTCATCATCATATCTCAAAGATTCCGGCAAAACCACGGTCACCTCCACTTCCACCGTCGCTCCAACCGTTGTCTCCTCCGGCGGTGGTTTATCAATATCGTTCTCCGGAAACCTAATGAAATACACAAAACGAGGACGATGCGCGGCGAGTTGTCCATCGTCGATGAGGTCATCTCCGAGTCACTCCGGCGTACTGACACGTGGCGGTTTTCCAGGTCATCAAGGAGGTAGCTGTAGTAGCAGTAGCAGCAATAACAACAACAGTATGTCTTCTTCAATGGAAGAGTTGCAAAGTGCTATTCAAGGAGCTATTGCTCATTGCAAGAACTCAATGTTACAAAAGAATTTGGTTAGTAGTCTTGAGATCTAGCATTATCTTCTTTTTTTTTTGGATTTATCATCCATGTTTTTTATTTATTTTTGTCTTAATTTTAAGATTTGATCTACTCTTTTGGTTTAGTGTGATCCAAACATTCGAATCTAATATTTAACGATGTTTTTGGTTAAATTATAATCTGTTTGATTAACTTAACTCAGAATAAAACATTTGTATTTTGGTGGATCATTTGAAGAAGATTCAGTTCCTTTTCATATTTTTACATTAATTCCGAGTTTAATGGATCAAAACTTATAATATATAAATGTATTTCATACTAGTGTTGTCATGGTGTTGTGTAAATTGTATGGTAGCTAAAAGAATTGAATCCAACGAACATTGTGTATTTGTTTCGACCTTAGTGATTTGTTTGATATGATTAGTATAGATCCATAAATAAATAAGGAGAAGTAGACGTTGTGAAATAATTGAGGGAAACAAGAAAACGAAGGTGGGGTTTATATTATAAAAAATAATTGAATAAATAGATTATTGAGTACCTCATCAGTACTATTCTGCGAACTGGTTCACTTCTTCTTCGTACCTTATCATCATCATCATCTCTCTCTCTCTCTGGTTATTGTCGGTGTTCTTTGTTGATGATTAATTTATTTAATACATTCTTCAAAATATCTCAACTGAAAATATCTTCAAAATAATGCATGCCTCTATAAATGTTTGATGACATTTGTATTTTAGTTGTTGTTCTAAGAATGGTTTAGACATAAGGGAACCTACGAAACGCTTAAAGTTATTGAAAGTAATGTTACTTACTCATACATATGTTTAGTGCATGTCCCATTTTTTTTATTATCTTTTAAAAACCACCCAATTAGAAAATTATCTCTCTCTTTTTTATATAAATAACACTTTGCTCGAACTGATTGACTTCATATTTCCAAAGCGATGGAGATAGGTACGAATTTCCCATCTTTAGTTTATAATTAGAATTTTCAAAAGTTACCAATGGGGAAAAACACCAGGCATATCAGTTTAAATGGTGACAACAAAACAAGTGAAGTAAAGTACGTGAAAAGAGCATAACAAGATGGTGACTAATTATGGTATAATAATAAAATTTACGGCCAATGTTAATCATTAGCACACAAAGGGAAAAAAAATAACCGTTGATCCCAAGTCTCCACCCACACACAAAATTCGTAAATTATAGTTTTAAATGTATATGTTATATCCTATTACTCTAAAAACCGTATGTCAATATTCAAAATCAATTTATAATGCTACCTTTGTTTTAGTATTTTTTACCAATACCATAAACTCAAATATCTCAATATTTCTTTGAATTACATGACACATCACACATGTATCTATAGATTTTGTTAGGGGATATTGAAATGATATAATGATGGTATAGTACAATTAATCGTATACGTGGAGTAGAAGCTCAACAACATTTATCACATATGCATATGTTTGGTTCTAAGTGGATGGATGCATGTGCTTCTTTGCATTGAAAAGGCATTGGATACATATAATAAATTCTAATGTGTGGTCAAAGTCAAACCTCCTCTACATTTTCTTTATCTTATACTACCACATTATAAACTTTAACATTTACTTGTATGTTTTTTTTAATCATAGCCAATAATGTCTTCATTTAATGATGGGGGCTCTTCATAATTTTCTTAGACCACCTTCTTGATGCTTATATAAATACAAGCACAG
Organism: Cardamine flexuosa; assembly: GCA_963555745.1. Lineage (NCBI taxonomy): Eukaryota > Viridiplantae > Streptophyta > Magnoliopsida > Brassicales > Brassicaceae > Cardamine > Cardamine flexuosa. The sequence goes on along the minus strand of OY743216.1, from coordinate 9,674,574 downwards.
TGAAAAAATTAATTATTGTCATGTATGGGGACCTCTTCATCATTGTTATTATTATTTTCTTCAACAAATATTGAGTCCTATAATATGTGTGTATATAGGTATTATTCAAATTTAATTGATAGCAGATATATATATATATATATATATATATGTTTAAATACTAAATTTAAGCGCACCACCGTTTACGAAGTTTTAAAGTGTTGATAATTTTGTATTGTTAAACTGAATCACGTTCACTAAACGACAAGGGGCAAATTAAAAACTTCTCAAATACACACAGTATGTAACTGTAACGTAGTATCTATTGTAATTTTTGTTTAATCCCACCATACTTTCGACCATCTTGATTCTTGAGCTGATCCTTCTCCATACCATTTCTGGCATGAGCAAAACGATATGAATATATCTGTGGGAATTGTTTTTTTCTATTTTTCTGCGTGAATAAAATTGATATAGTGATATGAGTAAACCATAAACCCTAATATATAGCTACTAGTGTGGTTAATGATGAATCATAACAAGTAGTAAAAAAAAAAAAAAGGGTAGGTTGGAATTTTGCTTTTGCGTTGCATGGAAATAGACAGTACGTAATGATAAACAGTGACATGTGTTTAGTAAGATCTTTGGTAGCATCGCTGTCTCTCTTATATTACTCGTCTCAACGACTATATTTAATATACTTGCTCTGAAAATTAAAGAGTGTGAGCCTGATCGGCACAGTGTTGCTGAAGACTACTTTCGGCGACCAATTAAAGGATCAGCTCTTAACTCATTTTAATTCATTTCGGTACCAACTTTAATTTATCTCGGCAATAATGTACTCCATATGCTTCTTAAGTAAAAAATAATATTACCAAATTATTTTTACTCTAAATAGCATGGTATTGTAAATTCATATGATTATCTACCACATTCACCAAAAATTAAAAGATGGAAAACCAAAAGAATCGGATTGTACTTAGAACAGGGATGTAATAATTTGGAGTTAAACAATAATAGTAATAACAACTTTAGTGGTTGTATTTGGTTGTAATGATATTAGTATTGCCTAAACAAATACTGTACTACTAAAGTTTTATTTGTCGATAACCAAAACGAGTGGTCCAACACCAAGAAACCCACATGCAGCCTCCAATCTTAATCTTGTGTCATCGAATTTGATTGTCTATGGCTGCAGCCTGCAGAAACGAGGGACAACCACATTTTTTGCTAGAGCCACAAAACTTAACCAATCAAGTTGTTTTTCTCTTAAAATTTCCTAATAGGTAATTTCCTAATCAAGTTTATTTTTTTGTATTTTATGGTCCTCAAATCACTTGCTTCTCAACTTCTCCTCTCCTCACCTCGTCATTAAGTAGAGACGCATAATACTCGCTCTCTTACATATTACTATTAAGTGATGTTTTAGGAAAAAAAAAACTTTTCCATTTATTTGATGTTTTCAACTTTAATGCAAAATTAATTATCTTTTTTCTTTTACTATTTTTAGTATTTATATTCTGTATATTTTTTTTGTTTGTTAAACTATATTTGTCGATAGATAATAAATAATATTTTAATCTAGACAAACAAATTAACTGATTTTTTAATCTATGTGGAAAAACCTTAAACATATTTAAATTGATATGGAGGATGAAATTTTAATTTTCTTCTTTTTAGCTCTAGAAAGTTAGAAACTATTTTTTCCTATCAGAAAATTATGTTTTGGAAAGTAAATTTTTTTTAGGACACATTTTGGAAAGTTATTACTATTGTACAATGAATCTCTATTAATTAATATTCGATAAATTAATATTTCATTAAATTAATAATTTTTCTAATCTTAAATTAATATTTTGAGAAAAATATTATATTTATAAATTAATAAACACACTAAATAAATAAAATATAGTAAAATACATTAATCTCTATATTATTAATTTATAAATGTTTTACTGTACATTCTTCACTTTCCACATATGCGGCTCACCATATATATTCATGACTAATTAACATTTCTTTTTGAGCAAAAGAGTATGAACAACATTTACTTTGTCCACATAATGTGAATAGCATAACAAAACTTGGATTTCCCACCTCCAAACAAAGAAATTTGTCCCTCATTGTGGAGCCGTCCTCTTCGTCTCTCCAAATTAGTATTCCAAGTACACTTTTTCAATTAGTAAATTTTTTCTTTCTCAAGGATACTAGTTTTGGCTCTTCTTACCCTTGCATTACGAAAAATAAATAAAAGAAAACTCATCTACCACACACGACACTCCAAATAGTAATAACTAGATAACTAGATAATACGTACCCGTGTTATACGTGAGACAATATATTATTATGATTAAAAACTAAAAATAGTTTCAAAATGTTTTGTAGTGGTTACAAGCCTGGCTCCCTCATAAGGTCCTTAACTAAATGAATCTTTACAATTAGACATAAATCCAACTCTGATAAAGCCCAACTTATAGACATCCATTTCTTACAACTTGATAGAATATACGATCCATCATCTAAGGACATCCACTAGGCAATAGCGCCAACACCAAGTAAAGGTTCATTAGCCTTCAATTTGGATCCCTCAAGAAACACTTCTCCATACTCTCATAGCCCAACCAATAGTGCAACAAATCTCTTTCGGTTGACCATTCATCTTCAATATTACATCCATACACACCAAATCAAAAACAATATGGCAGCAATCTCCATTCCTCCACATCCTCCACCATCTACTATTTCAAGACGACAAACTTAAACTTTTGACTTTTTTCCAAAAAAAATCTTGAACAGAGAAAAATTAAAAAGTGCACCATATAAAATAAAAACGTGGGCTTGGGCTAATGCTATGCTGGACCATTTCTGTCAGTATTCTTAGAATAATAATAAAAAAAGGTGTCTAGATTCAATGTATTGTAAAACGGCAAAAGTTAGGCCAGGCAAGAGAGTAAGATTGGCAGGCTTTAATTGCGGAGACGTACAAGAAAACGCATAAAACCAAAAAAGATGTCTAGATTCATTCCTAACTCCCAAACTTTTAGGGATTCTCTTTTTATAACAAAAATCTATATCTCTCCACTATATTAATACGATCCTCTCTCAATTCGGAAAAATATCACATTTGCTTTATATCTCCTAGCTTTTTTCTTCTTCTCCTCTCCAAAGATCGTTGCGTGAAAGCCAAAAAAAAAAGAAATCAAAGATGGTTTTGTGGGTATTCGGATATGGATCTCTAATCTGGAACCCAGGTTTTGAGTTTGATGAGAAAATCATTGGCTATATCAAAGACTACAAACGTGTCTTTGATCTTGGTATATTCAACAACACATTTTTATTTATTTTTTGATAGAATGAATCAAATTGTTTGCTTATGATTTCTTGATTTTTTTTTTGGTAGCGTGTATTGATCATAGAGGTACCCCTGAACATCCTGCTCGAACTTGCACGTTGGCGCAATCCACCGGAGATATATGCGTAAGCAATATAATACTCCTTTTTTTTTTTTTGTCTTTTCTAGTGAAGAAATAGTTTTATATAAGAAATAGCCAAATTGTGGATATCTGCAAAATAAACTCATGTTGGTGGAGTTTTCTTTTGGATTTTAAACAAAATATAGGTTATTTTATTTTAAAAATTTTACCAACAAAAAAAAAGTTTATTTGTAAAATAGCACCTTGCAAATATTTTGGCTCTACCAAATCCGATTTTGAAATCTCGTTGATATTGTGGGCAGTGGGGTGCTGCTTATTGCGTTCGTGGAGGACCGGAGAAGGAGAAACTAGCCATGGAGGTAATAAGAAAATTCCTTTATTTGATGATTTACACATTTTGTTGTTGTTCTTGTTTGTGTGTGTGTTTTTTTTTGTTAGATCTGATTGTTGATGTCTATGTTTTTTTTTTTTTTTTTTTTTGCAGTATTTGGAACGAAGAGAGTGTGAATACGACTCAAAAACCCTTGTCGAGTTTTACAGTGTAAGAAACTTTGTTGACTTCTTGTTGTATTTAGATTTTTTTTATATTTTTATTTTTAATTTGGTTTATGTTTTTTGGATGCAGGAAACTGACTCTTCTAAACCAATCTTAACCGGAGTTATAGTGTATGTTTTTTTTAACTCTAAAATCTCATTTTTCCCTCTCAATCTTTTATACAATTTGAAAGATTCAAAGTTAAAATCAGTTTGGTTGCTTTGTGTAGGTTTACGTCAACTCCAGACAAAGTGTCAAACAAATACTATTTGGGTCCAGCTCCATTGGAAGAAATGGCTAGGCAAATCGCTACAGCTTCTGGACCTTGTGGTAACAACCGAGAATATCTTTTCAAGCTAGAGAAAGCAATGCACGATATTGGTAAGAGAATATAGCTTTCTTAATGACTTCTTAATTAATCACATTTTTAGTACTTGATTAATTTTGATAATGAATGTTGTGATAACAGAGCATGAGGAAGAGTATGTGATTGAATTGGCGAATGAGGTGAGGAAACAACTTGATTTAACTGAGGAAGTGAAGGCATTATTGAAACCTGTGGTTTCTCGTGCGCCAGTCAAATCTCAAGCTCATGTTTCCACTCGTCAACGAGTCTTTGCATCATGAAGACATTATTATTCATCAAGCCAACTAACAAAACATTTGTGGTGATGAGGCCAATGTTAACTCTCTATCTTTCAACTTTTATATTTTGTTATCACATCTTAACTTTTCAAGAAGTTGAATCTAGCAAAACCAGACCTTGAGATGTTTTTTTTTTCCTCTGCATTTTGAGCCTGACATGATTCGGCCTGACTCAGAAAAACTTCAGGCTTATATTTTAAAGTTCACCTTGGCCCAAATAAGGATACAAATTTAATATGGGCTTTTATTAAAAACAATTTCATCTTGTTTACAAATCCAAGTTAATTAAAATGAAAATTGAAAACCAAGAATAGCAAAAAAATCATTCCATATTTAGATAGTAGACTTAAGATTTATTTATATAAATGAAACTGAGATTTAATCAAGTTTTAACTTGCATATTTGCCAAGTAAAAACGTAAATTTTTGCCAAAAAATTGTAAAATTTGATGTCGTTGAAATTATGATGCTTCTTTGTTTAGTCCTGACTTGGGTTTCCAACTTGCCAACGCTGCTTTCACCCTATGCTGGCCTTGAATACAATCAAATGAAGCACATGCTTGGGGTCATGATAAGATTTATTAGTTTTAGGGGCCAAATGTAACTTTCAGTGAGTATATTTCACGAGGTCATGTGTTCGAAATTACCTAAAGCATATCTTATGTTTTACACGTTTTTTATTAATAACTAGTAGGCGAGCCGCGCGGAATTTATGTTATTATTTATTAATATAATTACTAAAATACTTCACCAATAAAAAAATTAACATACTTATTTTAACAGTTTTCTATGTACTTAATAAAAAAAATTGATAACATATTTAATATTATTTTATAATTATCAAAAATTAAATCCTAAAATATCTTTTAAATTCATAAACTTTTTGGAGCTTAAATCACTTCATCATAAAGCACCACACAAATGACTATATCAGATGCTTACAACTACACACGACTCAACCAATCCAACCATCAACAAATTCAGTTTCCAAATATATATCTTTATGTAGGTCTTGAATATCACATAATATAAAATAACGAAACTCTCACAATAATTCAAAACTTATGTTAGAGAATAACTAAAGTGTACACTTCTCTTTTTCAAAAATTGAGTTGGATGTATTAGATATTGATCTATATTCATAAATGTCTAATATATTTTCAAAATACACATTCGATTTCTCTCTTGTTCTCTATCTTTTCCTTCTCAACACGATAAAATTGAACCGTAAACCACATTACATAGATCATCAACAACATTGAACTCCTTTCATAAACACTTTATATGTTTCTAAGTTCCACTCGTACTATCTCTATTTCTCTTGTAGTTGCAAAATATTGAATCATGGATAATATAGTTGCCGATTTTATACATAATCTTTATTATTTTTATCATATTTCCATTTTCTTTGTCCATTTTTAATGTATAGTCAATGACTTGAGCGTTGTAAAATTTTATATGACTTAACTCATTTTTTATTTCAAAGATTGGCTTGAACATGTTAAAGTTTTGGGATAACACAACATATCTCTTATAATATTTATTTTGATATGGTCTTTAAAATTTTGGAGGTTGTCATTCAAGATTCTAGAAGCTTCTGTGAGTGAGTACACTATTGAACGAATCCTCGTTCACTCGAGCACCTATTTATGATAATCAAAAATGAATTTTTTTTCTATATAACCTATTTACATTTAATATTTTTCTAATTATAAAATGAAAAATATCAATTAAAGAAATGTATTTTTAAATTTATGGACAGTTCTTTGGAATATCTTTATTCATTGTTTTAAATTATAGATCAACATATTTTTGAAATAATGTATACCAAAATTTAATCTATTATTTATAAAATCAAAACTATTTAACTTAAATTCATAATTTATAATAACAATTATTGCTCTTTTGATTTATTTTAAATATATTTTCTAAACTATATGAATAAATCTATAAGCGTAAAATTAATAAACTAAAGTGTTTTATATCATTGTTCAAAGAAAATGACTTTTCAAATTCTCTTAAAATTATTATATTAAAAATGCTAATTATTATGAGAATTAAGTGTTGGTGATTTGATTAGAGCAATATGTAATTAAGTGAGTAATGCTGATGTGTCAAAGTTTTAAAGTATGTGAATGATGATGTGGCATCATGAGAAAAAAGTAAGATAGTACTTTATATATAGGAATTTTTTTTTTTGCTTATGGGCCTGTAATTACCAGGGTCGGCCTTGCTTCACTTTCTGGTGGCATGGTCCAATGTCTGCTAAACCGGTCAACAGCCTTCCTAACCATAAAATCTAACTTCTCCAAAAAATTATGTAAGTGCTACATCTTGTGAGTGGTCGGTATAACCTTATAGTTTGGAAGCTTGAACATTTTACCTTCTTGACTCTGGCTGAGGATGCGGTTAATCTTTTTTCAAACCCTTAAAAAAGTTTGAGTTAAAAGCTATTTCATATTATGTCAAGTTTGTTATTAAGAGCAATCCAATGCGATTTTGTTGGGAGAAGATAACAAGGAAAACCAAAGATCAAAACTAGAGTTGAATGTTTTGAAGTAAATAGAGAAGAATTAACGTGCGAGTCGAGATTTCAATGAAGATATTGACGTAGACCTTATTAGAAAGATTAGGGATTTCAGAGGAAGTGATCGATGTTTAAATTTATGAACAAATTTTCTCATTACCCATCCACATGATACTTAATAGTCTTTTGGAATAAGAGAAAAACGAGGATAAACATTAAGAATGAGGAACAAAAAAAAGTATTTGAGCGTGTTACTCTAATACACTAGCAAAAAACATAGGATTTCGGTAAAATTTTCAATTTTTTTTTCAATCAGCAATATATTATTTATTAATATGTTATGTTAAAAAAAATTCGAGAATAAGATTAGAAAAAACAGCTGAGAGTGTTGCTCTGATATCATATTACTGATATTATATCACTTGATAAACTTTGACGTGAAAAAGAAATTTTTTTTTCTTTTAAAATATCTCATTAATTAACAAAAAAATAACGTAATAATTAGAAAATGACAAAAAAATAAAAATTTAAATAAACGGTTCAACTTATCGTTTTCTTATCATATTACCGAACATTTGGCACAAAACCAAACGAAAATCTCGATAAAAAGTTTTTCAAAATCTCTCTCCAATAAATAAAATACAAAATTTATAACCATTACAATTAAACAGTCAGTCGGAAACTTTTAAACCAAAATAAGAAAGTTCAAATACCCAAAGAAGCCATCTAAAAAAAATCACAATTCACAGTTTCACAAAAGCAAAAACCAGGAGGAGATACCGGAGTAAAATCACCGGCGGTAAGGTAAACCAATTAAAACAATAAAAAGACACGCGTCAAGATCTTAAAGGAAACAATAGATACGCTTATCGTAGTCTCTTCCACATGTGATTCTTTCTCTCATTGGTCTCTCATTTGCGGACTCCTCCTCATCTTATTAAATCCGCTTAATTGTTTTTTTTGGGTCTGCCCTTTTTCTCTTATACATAAATCTCCTCTCTCTCTCTGTCTCACAACAATTCTCAGCGCAGGTCAAAATACTTGTCTTTCTCCTTCACTCTCTTTTGTCTTGTCTTTTCGTAGCTGTTCTGTAAGAGATGGACGCAGGTGGCGCGTACAATCCACGCACTGTTGAAGAGGTGTTTAAGGATTTTAAAGGTCGTAGGGCTGGCATGATTAAGGCTTTAACCACTGGTAAATTGTGGTTTTTTTTATCACTTGTTTTTTTGTTTTCTTCTAATTTTTTCTCACCGGAAAATTGATTTTTTAAAATTATTATTATCCTTTGTGACGCAGATGTTCAAGAGTTTTATCGGCTTTGTGATCCCGGTGAGTGTTGTTGTTCCTTTGAGATTGGATTTTGGAGTTGATTTACGCTGACGATTTTTTTTTTTTTTTTGGTTTTATTGAATTTTGTTTTGTTGTGTTTTTGTTCCAGTGAAGCGTTAGGGTTCATCGCTTCTCTTCTCTGTTTGTGAAAAAAATCTTTTTTTTGGTTAGATTTATTTGAATTGCGCTCCACACTTGTTTCAGCGGAGTCAAAGTGTTAATTTTTATTTGACTTGATTAAAATTGAGTTTTTTTTTTCTTTTTTTTTGTTGTTTTGGAATATTTGTTATTTTGGTTTGTATGTGAAATCACACGATTGGATTTGGGGGTTACCTCACTTTTTTCCTTTGCTCTGCATTGTGTTTTGTGATTGGGTTTTGAATCTGAGAATTGTATAAATACAGGGGAGGGAGAAACAGATCAGTGGATTTGGGTATGTTGAAAAAAGGGTTCTTTTATTCACTTTCATGTTTGTTCTTGGTTCTGTTATGTGTCTCCTTTGTTTTCGTCATTGATTTTTCCATTGTAAATCAAAGTCATAAAGGAAAGAGTTTTTGATTATGTTTCATCAAAATTCATTAGTCTGAACCTACCAGCTTGACCCTGTTAATAAAAGTTCCTGTTGTGTGTTGCTTGCCTTGACCTATATGTATTGATGAATCGCTTTGTTTCAGATCTTAAATTTGTCAGAGAATCATTGTGTATTTGCTTTATGTCATCTGGCTTTGTGTTTTTGGTTGCTCTTGCTTTGAACAGAGACTGTTTTGTCATAATTGGTTGGTTTGTTTCGTCGTATTTATGAACATGAAATCAGTTTTGCTTCTTTTGGGTTTTGTGGTTTTTGGCACACTTATGTTATCTGAATTCGCAATACGATTTTCTAACTGTTCTCATTTCTTCTTCTTCCGTGATTACAGAAAAAGAGAACCTTTGCCTCTATGGGCATCCCAATGAGCAATGGGAAGTGAATTTACCAGCTGAAGAGGTTCCACCAGAACTCCCAGAGCCTGTCTTGGGAATAAACTTTGCCAGAGATGGGATGCAAGAAAAAGATTGGCTTTCCCTTGTTGCTGTACACAGTGATGCTTGGCTTGTTTCTGTTTCTTTCTTTTTTGGAGCCAGGTTTGGTTTTGACAAAGCTGATAGGTATGTTTCAATCATCATTACTACTACTAGCTTTTGAGTCTTACCTTTGTTGTGTCTATGTTTCTTGGTCTGTATGATTAATGTTCTTTCTACTTTATGTTTTGCAGGAAACGGCTTTTCAATTTGATGAATGACCTCCCAACAATTTTTGAGGTTGTTGCTGGCACTGCAAAGAAACAAGGAAAAGATAAGTCCTCTGTTTCTAACAACAGTAGCAACAGATCCAAATCCAACTCCAAGGTAACAAGTTTTTTTCCACTTCTGTCCCAAATGTTAAAGTTTTTTTGGTATCATTGTCCTAAATTCTGGTTTCTGTGTCTTAAACTTACAGCGAGGATCTGAGTCCCGTGCCAAGTTCTCAAAGCCAGAGCCGAAAGATGAAGATGAAGAAGAGGAAGTTGTGGAAGAAGAAGATGATGAGGATGAGGATGATGAGCAAGGAGAAACAAAGTGTGGTGCTTGTGGTGAGAGCTATGAATCTGATGAGTTCTGGATTTGCTGTGACCTTTGTGAAATGTGGTTTCATGGGAAATGTGTGAAGATAACACCAGCCAGAGCTGAACACATTAAGCAATACAAGTGCCCATCTTGCAGCAACAAAAGGGGTCGGTCCTAAAAATTCCAATGCCTCACCTCTTAATGTAATCTGGCTTTTGCATATGATGAAAACAGCTTAACTGTTTGGTTTTTAGATCAGATTTGTCATGTGATTTTTATAAGCTTAGACATTTTTAGTTTTTTGTTGTTGTTATAATTGGTGATTTGATGGAATAATATAACTCTTTGTTTAGGTTATTTGTTAACGTTTTGTTTTATTGAGAGAGTAAAACATTTTTAAACCCTAATCAAGTTTAGCTTTTGCCATTTTGTTTCTTTGTGGCTAAGCGTTTCAAGAACTCATAGGTTGTGATCATAGTTGTTGCTGACATTGACATTGAGACCCATCTTGGACCTAAACCTCTATAACAAGCTCCAAAGCCTCCTTCCTTCATTAAGCTTTTCACCGTCTGGGTTACTGTCATTGCTTGTCTCCTCCCATTCTCTTCTGCGTCTAAAACTTGCAACCGCGTCTTTATTGTATCTATCGGCATAGTTACTAAAGCCGAGAAACCACTTGCTGTGGCTGCACTCACTGCTTGAACCACCACTGAGCCACCACAACCATCTTCCTTGTGGTTAAAGGAACGTTTGAGTCGAGACCTAGCCAAAGAGTAAGACGCCCACCACACGGCGTTTGAAGGCGCGTAAGTCAAGATCGAGAGACCAAATCCTCTGTAGAACCCTCTTGGTCCATCAGTATAAAGAATCTTTCTAAAAGCATCAAACCCATTTGTATAGCTGCAAGAGTTCACTACTCCAGGAAGATGCTTACTCATAGAAAGATCGCCTTGAACCATTAGCCGCTGGCTCACGACATCAACCGGTGTCCAAACAACTTGAGCAGCCACGGCAGAGGTCATACCAGCTGCACCATTAGCAAGAGCCGTAGCTGTTGTATCAGATAATCCTAACCTAACGGTTGCTTGACCTACACTACTCTTGGTAATCTCTAAAGCTGTCATATAGAGAGCACGAGCTGGGATAGTTCCAAGCAAAGAAGTACCAAAGCCTTTGTAAAAACCTCTTAGACCTTCGAGTCTAGCGATCGCCAGTGAAATGTTGGCGCAGGAGACACGAGTGGGAGAGACTTGTTGTCTTGTTTTGAGGACTACAATAGGGTAAAGAGCAGTGGATACACCAGAGAATAGAGCTGCGCCGAGGAAGAAAAACCTCGATTTATCAAGCATTTCCCAATCTATATCTTTAGACATATGTACCTGATGAGAAGAAGAAGCTGTTGTTGCTCTTCTTCTCTTCTCTTCCATTAAAGCACCTAAACTCATATTTTCTTGAAAGCAAATCAAGATTCTAACTTGAAAAAAAGAGGTTTTGATTGACCTCAGTGGAAGCTAAGAAAAGAGATGAATTGAGAGTGTATGATTGAGTTTAGATCAAGAATAAAGAGAGGAAATCTCAGTGGATTTATATAAGCCTTCAAAAACTATGAACTCGATTTAGAGAAATATTATTAAAGAAAGAAATAGAGAGGCAAAACGATGGGTCGTGTGGATAACATTAGGAGCGGCCTTTAACGGACTCAAAAGGTGTGTATGAGAGTGAGGAGGATGAAGAATGGGATTGGACACGTGGCATATTGTTGTTGGTTTATGTTCGAGAAACTTGCGGTTTTTAAGGTTACAGTCAGATTGAGAGATGAATAGTTCTGTCTGATTCGGAATCGCCCACTTGTTTCTTTAGTCTGTGGGTTACATTTTTTTGTTTTTTTGTTTTTTGTGGTACTTTCATTTCCTGTGAGTTTTTATCATTTGATTTTCGAGAAATAATGATTTTATCAAATACTATCAGTTTCTGTTACATTTTATAATTTTAGAGTCAATAAGATGTATGCATGTACACACATCTGGAAAATAGAGAGTAGTTCAATGGAATCTCTTAAATATTATTTTGTTTTCGAATATTAAAAATAAAAGTTGTTTTTAAAAGAATTCATTTTTGTTGAAATAAAATTATATGCTGTGAACAAAACAAAAGAAGCTCTTAAAGAGGTCGGCCACCACGACTGTCTACAAACATTTAAATATATAAACTTTAACAAGTTTTTTCTAATTTTAATTTTTTATATATTTGAAAATAATATATATATATATATATATTATACATTTAAATACATATTTTGCTATTTTATAAGTAGTTAATTTTGTTTGATATTTTTTTTGGTTTTGTAAATTTTTTATCATGCATCTATTTTCTCGCATTATCATTTCTTACAAATTAAACTTTATGACTTACAATTGTTTTATACTATTTGCTATAATTATTTTCTCATATTATGTTTTCCATTAAAAAAAGGTAAAAGAATGATGTTAATTAATGCAAACTAGTTTTAAGAATAAATTTATCACAATAGGAATAATATCAACCAATAAATAGCAACAGAACAAACAAAATATAATATTAAAATATTTTAAGAATAATGTACTCTTTTTTCTTTTTCTTTTCAGCACTCAATCTCCCTCTATTCGCGATTCACAAGGTTATTTATTTCACTATCACTAGAAATTTATGGGAGATAACTGGGTGAGATAATGAATCAGAAATAAATTCAGATTCTATGCCTTAGAAATTATTTAACTGGTTTTAAAACATAATAAAGTATTATACAAAATAAGTCCAATAATTTTTTTTCTTTCAAAATAGATTGATATCTAAAATTGTCATTTTTATTCCCAAATTGAGTTTTTAACTAGATTTTTTTATAAATTAGCACATTCAATATTCAAATTCATAAAATTCATATTCAATAAATTTCATATATATATAAACGATGTCTATAACTTTATACTGAACCGAATATGGATTTATATTAAAAAATAATTATTGGGTTTGGTCACATAAACTTATTACATGAAAATACATAAATTTCAACAACAATACAAATTCGAATAAAAACACAAAATGTGTTAACTATAATAATATATTAGACTAAAACTCAGTTTTGGAAAAAAAAATCACAAACTCAAATTTTTGAAATAAATCATTATCAAATTTTATTTATTTATTTCTATTTTAATATAATGATGTAATTTTTATTTTATTTTTATGATAGTTAAAGTTTATTTCAGCATTTATTAAAAGATGGGGTTTAATAACACAAAAACAAAACTTACGGGGTTTAAAATGTTTATAAGGAAAAGTTCAGGGTTTTTTTACGAATCAGACCTACTATATAAATTTCCTGGGTCATCCCTAATTTTACCAAATTTTCGTACCTTCCTTCTCTCTCGATCGTTCGCTGCTCTCTTCTTCTCAATCTCGCTCGCTCTCAATTTCAGTATCGGTGCTCTCAATTTCAATCTCGGTGCTCTCTCTCAGTTTCGTCCGCTCTCTCTTCTTCTCAATTTCGCTCTCTGTCTGTCAATTTCGACAATGTCTCATTATGGCTCTCTCTCAAATTCCGAAAATATGTATCCTGAGCGATTCATTCCGAATCGTTCAGCCATGGATTTTGATTACGCCCAATTCGTCCTTATTGAAGCGTTAAGAGGAGATAAATCTGTTTCCAATAGAGTGAAATCCCCATCCCAGGAAGCTTACGCCAGAGAATTATGTATTCTTTTGAATCAGAATCGAAAAAGGATCCTCGCCTTTCAAAACAAACCGAAACGTAAAGCAACTCCTCCTGTTCAATTCCTTCAACCCAAACCTAAGCCTCGTCCAAGAGATATTCCTCAGAAACCTGACAGAACCTTGGATGCACCTGACATTGTTGGTGACATGTACATGAACTTGCTTGACTGGGGTAGTTCTAATGTTCTAGCTATAGCTCTAGGCAACAGTGTGTGTTTGTGGGATGCTTTCAGTGGTTCTGTTTCAGAGCTTGTGACTGTTGATGAAGAGAAAGGTCCTGTCACAGGTATCAACTGGGCACCTGATGGTATTCGTATCGCTATTGGACTTAACAACTCTAAGGTTCAGCTTTGGGATTCTGTTTCCAGCCGTAAACTGAGAACATTCAACCAGACAAGAGTTGGATCATTGGCATGGAACGGTCATGTCTTGACAACTGGAAGCATGGATGGGAAGATTGTTAGCAACGATGTACGGATCAGATCAGGACATCATGTTGCTTAGCTCTAACGGGTCTAAGTTGCTTAGCTCTCAAGGCAATCAGCTTACACTTTGGAAGTATCCATCAATGGTTAAAATGGCTGAGCTGACTGATGACAAGTCATATCAGAGAGCAGGAGTTTTATTTACGGCCCAGAGTCCAGATGGTTGTACATTAGTTTCAGCAGCAGCAGATGAGAGGCTCTGCTTTTGGAATATTTTTGGAGTAGCAGCTCCTAAAAGACATGTTTCCCAGCCATTTTCAGATCATGTGAATCTTATTCGTTGAACATGTCAAGATGTGTTCTCTCGCAGCCTATTCATGTCAATAGATCATTGGTAGACTTCATTAGTGTTCAGAGTTGCACTATAAATCTAACTCTGTCAGGTCAGTTTTGCTTTCTTACATGTTTGCTTTTGAATCATATAATCTTGTTTCGTGTTTGTTTCTGTTTTGTCTTTTTTTTAAACATGCTAAAATGTGGAATGCTCCAGCCAAGCTCAACGTTTACACGACATCGTCTCTGGCAGCTGCAAAAAAAGTATGACCTGAAAGCTTGGTCGGAGACTTACAGAGCAATGAGCAATCGAAGCAACAGAGAGGACCTTTTGGTGCATTCTTGAGAATTACTTGTTCGACAAATAATTCTTCTTTGTTTTGTGTATTTTTTTGTCCCATTGTTTTATCGATATCTCCCATTTATATATTATCTGATTTCTGTATTATTATAACGACTGACTAATTAATTTACATCTGCCAAACCTCTTCACCACTGACCAAACCATTAAGATCCCCACTTTCTAACAAAGTTGTAATATACATTTAGTACTTTTATATTAGATGTGTGCTGAACAAAACAAAAGAAGCTCTTAAAGAGGTCGGTCACCACGGACACGGAGTAGTCTTGCAAGTTTGGTGGTTTTAGATTTAGTGATTTTAGATGATAAGGGTCTATAGTAGTATAAATCCGTGCTCCAATTTAATGCTTCTAGATTGTCTAAATTTTCATGTTTACTTTCAAACCATAATGTATATCATGAATTTTGAATAGGATTTATGGGTTCCAATCAAAATCAGTGGTCAATGAGCTGAGAGACTTCAAAACCTTGTATAAGAAGAGCTTAGAAATATCTTATTTTTCAAAATGGGATACCTAACGTTCTAATATATCTCTTTGAGATATGGATGAAAAACCGGCTAACAAAAACTGCTCAAACCCATCATCTTGAAAATAATTCACAACAAAACAAGCCACTTGTACCGGCTAAATAGATGAAAACCCGTTTTGTAGATAAACGTATACTGAGCCAACTTTAAACTTTGATATCATAATAAGATTTATGGACTTCCAATTCAAATTAAACCAATTGGCAAATGAGTAAATAAATCCATGAACCTTTTAACACTTTAATGCATCGTTTAATTGCAAGGTCTTTTGGTTGGATTCAACTCTCTTGTGTGTGTGTGTTTTTTTTTTATTGCAAAAACAACTCAAAACTATTTTTTCTTAACTTAGTTTTTTCTGGTAATTTTACTGTGCAACAACTAATATTTAATGGTTCGATATACATGTAAACCTTTATAAATTAATACTCGATTCATTAATAATCTCGCTAAATTAATAAAATGTTCAGTCTTAAAATGTTATTTTGAACCAAATGTCATTTCTATAAATTAATAATCTCTATAAATTAATAAAATATCAGAAAAATGCATTAGTTCCAATATTATTAATTTATAAAGGTTTTACTGTACTTTAATTCCATGATTTACAACTCCCTCACTTAACCGTGCAATTCATAGTAAATTAGATTTAAAACTCGACCACATTATTCACTTTACCTTGACTTTGATGAGATGAGCAAAATGTACATGTTAATGTATGCAATGAGTGCGCTGAAAAAAAAAAAACAGGATATTAATCCACTTGGTCTTCCAAGTTGAACACTGAGAATGAAATCTCGTTATTTTATTTATCTAGAGATGATTATTACTCCTCTTACTAGAAGTGATTGGTTGTAAACTTTAAAGACTTTAAATCATTTTAAAGTTTTTATAGTTATTTTATAACCAATCAGACTTTAACTTTTTTTTTGTTTAAAAGTTTTAAAAGCCTAACTGCTTTTTCCAAAATCTTTTTTAAAATTTGTAGTGTTATTTTCGAAAGTTTCAAAAATAAGACTTTTAAGGCTCTAAAAACAAAAGTTACGTAAATTAAATTTCAAATAATTTTGTTTTTGTTTTGTTATTTAAGCAAAAACAAGTCTCAAGATCAAAATAAATAACTGATTAATGTATCATTAATTACTACTAATAAATTCATTTCTTTTAATTCTTTTAAGTTACAATCCTTAATAATAAATAATACAGCCAATTCTTTCATTTCTTTTAATAAAATTAAAATAAATAATCAAAATAAATAATAAGTTTTATAAAAACTGTTCAAAGAAGGTTTTTGTTTGGTTAATTAAATAATTTATTCAAATAAATAATAAATTACAGCCTATTAATAAATTTATACTAAAGATCTGATAAAAATCACACATACAAAGAATAAACAAAAGATCATCTATCAAAACAATTTATTATTTACTATTCAAAATAATTTATTATGTATTATTAGAAAATATTTAAAATCACCGTTTTTATAGTTTTTGTTAGAATTACAGTAACATATTATATAATCAAAATCTTCACAATTAAAGTTTCTACAGCCAAAAACCTACAGCGAAAGTCTAAAATAACAATCCTAACCAATGCCCTAGATCTTGAAATCTGAAACAACAATACTACTTAATATCTTTATAAATATGAATGTGTGGTCGTTGCTTAAACAATATAGATACAGTACTACTATAATGCATAGTCAAACGTGAATTTTTGTTGGTTTTGATGTAAACTGATGCAATGTGAATAAAAAGGTTAAAAGGTTTCTGGGTTTTTACCCTTCTGGTGATGTTCCTTTCATGCCTTTGTTGCAAAATTTCAATAACATGAAGTTCAAAGGCAGAAACAAAACTGAAAACAATTACGTAAGAACTTAAGTCTTCTGAGTTGGTACTTAAATGGGTTAATCATTCCTGCGCTCGTGCAAAATAGATCCCACCGAAAGCTCTAAACATTTTGGGACAAATAAAAGGATGAAACCGCATGGTTCTTTGCTTGTGTCTCGTCCTACACACTCTTTCAGGAAGTTCAGACAATTTTGGGTTATCGAGTTTGAGTTTGTTTTCCTTGACGAACAAAGCAATGAAGAACCCTTCTTTGTCCTCTACTGGATCCATCCTGAACAAATGTTCAGCTGCAAGCCAAAGCTTTGTTAGAAATAGAGTCACTTAGGTGAAACAAGATGGTAAAGGATGATACTTACATCCTTCAAAAACAGGGAGACCACGACGCTGCCACTGAGGAAAAGGTGTCGTGAGTTTAAAGCCGAGGGATGAAGCCAAAGGTAAAACAGATGAAACCACATCTTCGTTTTCTATTTGGTGGATGGAGCATGTGCTGTATACTACTCTCTCAACCTGTGGAACTACAAGTTCATAGCCATAACATGAGTACTAATTGAAAATACAATTTTGAGGAAATTAATGGACCATGGATATATATTGCTTTAGCCAAACATGAGAAAAGTATGTAGTAAACTCACAGGAGAGAGCATGGGCAAGAGCCTTCTTCTGGAAAACAGCGAGCTTGTGTAGTCTTATTGAGTCGTAGTTCAATTTAACTACATGGAAATGTGTCTTATAAAGTTCAGTCACTAGCCTCACTACGTAAGATAACCCAACATTTAAAACATAGAAGAATCAGTTGTTACCTGCTGAATGAGAAGGAAGGAGATGGTCCAATCGATCTATAATGGTGCCTGAGCCAGAGCAAGAAGGATCCAACAATATAGCCCGAACCTGCAATAGTCAACCACACACAAGAAGATCTAAAATCAAGAAATCATCCTAAAAACATTTGGTGCGAACTTTTCATGTAACAAAAAGAAAATTAGACAGGCCATACCACACAGACTAAGTAATGCTTACCTTCGCAAAAGAAGTATCTTCCGGATTTAGACCCAAAAAATCACCATGATAGGTTTCGATATCTACAACTTGGGGTTAAGAAAAACAATCATGGCCATACATGAATATTATTAGAAGCATTTATCAAAACCAAATGTATTCTTCAATTACATGTAATTCAACTGGACACTATCGAACAGAAGCTAAAAGGGTTATATTATTATATGTGAAAGAAGGCAAGTGAAAGGATACTGGTAGCACCAGAAAGCTTTATAGTGAGTTCCAAACGCTTTACTCTTTCTGCATTTAACTCGCATGCTATGATTTTTCCTTGGCCTTTCATAAGAGCAGCAAGATGAACAGTTTTGTTTCCTGGAGCTGAACAGGCATCAAGAACCTTGACAAAAGAGGCAAAACAAAGCACAGTAACTACACAGACAAGTGGATTCCACAAGCACCAAATGCAACATTGCATTGTCAAATGAATGCAAGAACTGTGGCCTACCTCCCATCCCGCTTCTGGTTGCAGTGCTGCTGCAGCCATTGAACTTGCTTTCCCCTATCAATCACACTCGAAGGTATAAATATCGGTAAAACTAAACATTCTATTAAACAAAATCACAAAGATCATCTATATAACGCTTACCTGCAAAAATATACGCCCATTCGTTACCAGAGGATGAGCATGCAAATCGCTTCCAGGGGGCAACACCAACAAGTCAGGAACTGTCTCATCTTTCTTCACCTGTTTTCATTATGTAAAAAACAAAAAAAAAAGCAAGAAAATGAAATCTGGAAACAAAGAGCAGATTATGACATATCATAGAAAGAAGAGTTCACACATATAACACACATCCAAGATTTTAACTTCACTAACTAGAACTCTCGCCCACACAATCACTGATTCTAACACATTTTCTTATAATGTTAAAACTCATCTTGTAGAGAACTAATCAACAGATCTAGCAGACCATATATATACCTTATAATGTTTCTCCAGCTCCTTCACTGCCGAATCTACATCAATCTTAAGCGTATTAACACGGACATAACGCGGTTTAAAATGACCTGCATCAAAATCTCGAAATCAATACACAGAAAAATTACTTCAAAACCAAAAAAAACAATACAAATCTCAAAATACCATTAGGCTGAGAAAGACTCATCAACTCATCAACACTTTCAACTTTCTTCCTCACTAAAAGCGTAGCTAAACTCGTGACTAAAGCATCTTTACGAAGCATAAGATACTTCTCAGCATCACCAATTGATGGAGTATCCTTGCCAAAGAGAATATCATAGCAAATAATGTAAACCAACGGCTCTTGTTTCTACCAAAAAAAACAAAAAAAAAACTTAGCATTAAAATGTAAAATGAAACACATCAATTTTTTTTTAACAGATTACAATGAACAACACTTTACCTTCCATTTGGTATTCAATACATTAGCTATTTCAAGAACATCTTTAATCACATCAAGATCTGCATAATATTTCATTTAGCTCAAAAAATCAAATTAAAAAAGAGTGTTTAGTAACAAAATAGAAAAATTGTATATACGTTTTAGCGTTTCGCAAACAAGAGCGAAAGTGCCGCGTTTGTTACGAACGGAAGGACTGAAGACGAGTGATTTAATTGAGGCAACGGCTCGTCGCTCGGCGTCGCCACGGAGAACTGTCTGGAGTACTTTAGCTGCTTCTCTTCTCGCGTACAGAGCTGATCTCTCCGCGGCCGAAAACTTTGCTTTACCTGGCTGCGTACTCTCGGTGCCGGAATAGTTTGGCTTAGCTGACGGCGTGTTAGATTTGCGACTCTCGGTGCCGGAATACTGTGGCTTAGCTGGTGGAGTCTTAGGTTTGTGAGTCTCGGCGCCGGAGAACTGTTTTTTAGCCGGCGGCGTGTTTTTTTTGAAACGAGCCATGGATTTTTGACCTCAAAGTCTCACAAACAAAACTAAACCCCAAACCTCCCAAATTCTTCTTCAGCTTAGCGTCATTTTAAAACGCACCGTTTTCTATTGTCGGTTTATAAAACCGGACCAAAAATCATTTCGCAAAGGGCTTTTAAATTTATTTTAATTTCGTGAAACATATTATCTTTTTTTTCTGTTGTTAAAGAAAACAAGAAATAATATATTATCATATGCCTTGACTGATTGGTAAAATGGTTTTTCCACTAAACAAAATTATGAGAAAAATTCAGATTATATTTTATTTTCAGTTTGATCGGTTGTTAAATGGTAGAACGTAGAGTAATTTTATTTCTTGCTGAAAACATTATTTGTATGATAAAACTACCAGTCAGACTATGATGTTGTTTAGAATAAATATTCGAAATTCATTCTATAGTTTATTTGTAGGATATTATTGTTCATTGCCTCATTGGAGAACGTCTGCCTTTGATTGTAAATGTGCATATAAACTATAGTTTTATGAAATTTGTAGCATATAAATTGTCTCTCTGTAATTCGTTTTGTAGTTAAAGGCATTATCATCACAAAAGGTCCAAAAATCTTTATCCGAATAGTTAACTATAGTAATTTGCATCGTATATACACTCAAATATATGTGTAACTAATTCTTATTCACCTCTAACAAAACTTTTTATATTAAAATAAAAGAAAGAAGAAGAAGAAGGTGAAACTTGACCGGAGAACTGGAGAAGGAAGAATCAACATTAACAAGTCCGCTTGACTAGAAAATTCAAAGTGTTCTTCTAACTTATATAAAAAAGATAAGGCAACCAAAAATGTTGAGAAATAAACTTAACAGTCTCTTAACCCAAAGTAGAATCTATCTTTTGTCATTTAATTTCAGTCAAATTATGTCTTTTTTCTTCTAGAAAGATGATAATTTGTGGTAGCGTAACTTAAGCCTTAAGGAGACTTAATGAAACGACTTGTAAAAAAAAAAAAAGAGTGAACGTGGACCAAGACACAAGTCAACCACTAGTCTTTGTAAAATACAAAAAAGACCAAAGATGTGTTTCATTCAAGCATCCATCTTCCTATGTAAGTTACCTTCTCAAAATGTATACCATAACACTAACCTTGAAGCTTCTTTTCTAAAAGTTAAGTCTTCAAACCTGGAAAAAAAAAGAGAGAAGATCACACATTCTTATAAGGATAAATAGTATTGAGTAACAGATGAATGATGGAGAGACAAATTTGGCAAGGAGTTTCAGCGATGTGACTCACTCGGAGTTTGAGCTTCCGGAGCTAGACTTGTCAGATGAATGGATGGATGATGATCTTTTGTCTGCGGTTTCAGGGATGAATCATTCTTATGGTTATCAGACCAGTGATATTGCTTCTGCCTTCTTCTCAGGTTCCTCTAGCAGTTTCAGTCATCTTGAATCTCCAAGTATCAACGCTTCTGTTGTCTCTAAAGTCACTGCCTCTTCCCGTAAGTTTCTCTCTTTGGTTTAAAATGGAATCTTGATTCATACAATCTGTAAATTTAAACAATCAAGAATTTAGCTTGTTACAGAGTATTCACTTATATGTTGATGTAAGAAACTTGAAACCAAATATTTATTTGGTTGTGATCCTTTAGACATGTGTCTTTGTTCACTGTTGACAAGTCAGACACACGACACTGATTATAACTGATCTTATACATTAGGACTTGAACCTAAGAGTTTTAAGGTGGACCAAAATTTTCTTGTTTGTTTGGAATTTACAGGTTCTTCTAATGCTGAATCTGTTTTTTCGTCTTTTTGTCCTATTTCCTTATGCAAGAACCCCAAATCAAGAAGGAAAAGAAGAAAGTTAAAGATAAAGTTGCATTCAAGACACGGTCTGAAGTGGAAGTGCTTGCCGATGGGTTCAAGTGGAGAAAGTATGGGAAGAAGATGGTTAAGAACAGCCCAAATCCTAGGTACAGAACAATATTTTCTTAACTCTTACTTACATGTTTCAGATACACCAAAAGTAACTTTGGTTAGTGGCAATGATTTCTATGTAATTTGCAGAAACTACTACAAGTGTTCAGTTGATGCCTGTCCGGTGAAGAAAAGGGTTGAAAGAGATAGAGATGATTCCAGCTTTGTGATAACAACTTACCTGGGCTCCCACAATCACTCAACCATGAACTAAGAAGGCTCAAGGCAAGACTACATTGCCTGAAAAAAAGATAGTGAAACCATGCTGTTCAGTGTTCAAGGCATTCATTCGCCTTATGAATGAGTTCTGAGAGAATTAAAAAGAAATATGTGAAAGATGGTTATAACACTTATCATTGTTCTATTCCTTAAATATTCAATGTAGTAAACTATTTGACAGGTTCACAATTTTTGAGAAATTTAATCTGTTGTAATACTTCTATAGCATCTTATTTTGTTACAAGTGGGAATCGGTGGATATATATATAGTCCAGAGAACCTTTTATCTGACGAAAGTCATATATTTGAGTCACTGGAAAAATATATTTGATCTCGAGTATATCAACTTGTTAAGTGTTGTTCCGCTTGCCCTAATCTTCTCTTGTGTTTTGTGCCCTAAACATGTTTTTATCATTGTCTCGTCCAAATTTCTGTGTGTTCAAGTTTGTAATTGAATTTTTAACAACTTGTCTAAATCTTTTGCAACTAGTTAACTGCACTTGTAGTGGAAACAATTTCAACCGGTTTGGAGTTATTGAGGTTGAAATAGATTTTATTTAACTGAAGGAGTTTTTCGGAGATTTTGTTGGTTAAGTTTTTAGAATGACATTGAAAGGAATATTTGGTAGTTTATTAGGAATGGGCTATATCGGAAGGTTGGCCAGATTGGAGATTTCCGGTTAACCGGAGTTTTTTTTATCTTTCCCTCTTCTCACCTTCATATCTTTCAGTGGGTTAAGAGTTTTTCTCCAGTTTTGTTTCCGATCTAGTATCGGTTCAATTCCGGCTGTGTTATTCCGGCAGTATGTCGGTTAATAAATTTCCGACCGTGTTGTCGGTTCTAGTTCATGTCTTTCTAATCGGTTGTTTTACTCAACTCTTGAGTAAAATTAATTGATTTGATTCAAGACATGTACATCTCTTAATCGGCGTTTAATATTTAATTCCGATCGTTCCTCTTCCATGTTTACTTCTTCTCTGTTCTTTTGCTTTTGTTTTAGAGTAATGGCTTCGCTTTCCTGATAAAGGACTCTAGCCCATCTTAATTCAGAGAAGATGGTGAGGCGGAGTATCTGATTCAAAAGATGCGGTTGATATTCAAAACGGTGGTGGTGGTGAAGATTTGAGAGGAGCTTAGGACGATCAAACCGATGAAGAAATCCAAGTGGATCTGTTCAGAGAGGCTTTCCCCGGGATCGATTTCACGGCTTTTTCAGCCATCGGCCGAAGGCGGTGGTTCAGGGCTTATCCTGAAGGTTCGAGCGGTTGAGACGGTGAAGTGGTGAAACGGCGGTGTAGCACATGTTAAGTGGGGCCATCCACCTCTTTCTGTTTTGACCTAGCGTAGACATGTGTTTGAATACGTGTGTCTTGTTTCTTTGTAACGTGCTGAGCCTTAAATGGGCCAGTATTGTGAGCTTATTATCATTACGTTTTAACAGTCAGATCCATTTGTTATCATGCCCTTGTTGGGCTTTTTCCATATAATGGAATTTGGTCGACAAAAAAAAAAAATTAGGAATGGGCTAGTCTTTTTAGATAGATAGGCCTTATGATTTGGCCTATTCAACATATATCCAGACAAAAAAATATTAGGGTTTATTTGGTTCATCTCCCTCGCCGCACATCTTTCATCTTATTCATCTAAGAGTTACTGTGAGCTGTGAGCAGAGCAATCGTCGATCATGGGACACTCCAACGTCTGGAATTCTCACCCCAAAAAATACGGTCCTGGATCTCGAACCTGGTACTGATATTTTCTTCCCATCTATAGTTATTTTTTTTTTTAATCTGTTTAGTTCTGAAAAATTTGGAAAATAAAAGTTTCATTTATTCAAACCTTTTGCGTGAATCATATCAAATTGTAAATTAAAATGTTTTTATTAGGTTCTATGGCAAATAGTTATGACATTCTTAGTTGAAGAACATTTAGCATTGTTTTGTAATCATTGGACAAATCTGAGCAATGTAACTGAAAATGTTTGCAATTCATTGAACAATGTAGCCGTGTGTGCGGAAACTCTCATGGATTAATCAGGAAGTATGCTCTCAACTGCTGTAGACAGTGCTTCCGTAGCAACGCCAAGGAAATTGGTTTCATCAAGGTAACTTTTTTTTTTAATTTACCTGTTAACT
Source organism: Cardamine flexuosa (assembly GCA_963555745.1). Classification (NCBI taxonomy): domain Eukaryota; kingdom Viridiplantae; phylum Streptophyta; class Magnoliopsida; order Brassicales; family Brassicaceae; genus Cardamine; species Cardamine flexuosa. Next base: position 9,650,060 of record OY743216.1, on the reverse strand, counting down.
GTGTTCATGAGAATTTTTCAATTCATCTTCTGCAATGATTGATTAATTCACCTGTTTTTTGTTTTCCTTTCTTTGCAGTACCGTTGAAGAATCAATGTTGTTTTTTCACGAAGGAGTTTAATGGATTTCATAAATGTTGTACTAGTTCGACTTTTGAGCTGTTGAATCATTTAGCTTTCTTGTTTCTTTTTGAATTGTGGCTAGTATTAATGTCTTGTGAGATCTGCTAAATCAAATATGAAATTATACATGTACTTGCGACACTTCAAATGAATCAATATCATTAACTAATTCAACAGATACATCATAAATTATCCTACCCTAATGAAAACATAATTGACTTATCCAATCTGACGTGCACATTTGTTAAACTGATCAGATGGCGAAAGCATTTTCATCTGATAATAAGCCAATGGAAACGTACTGTCACAATGTTTTTGTTATTTCGTCTGAAAATATCACGTCTGAATTTCTTGTAAATGTAACAGAGCTACTCGAATCACCTTCTTGATTGTTCCTACTGGACGTCATACTCCACAATGTCTCCAAGCTTTTTCTGGTTGCTTGTGGGTTTGATACAATGATAGCCTTTAACTCTGAAGCTTGACACTTTATGTTGTCACCAATACCACTGGCATGTAACCATCGGAATCCAGACTCTTGCTGAGTTTTCGTACACCAGTGATGGTCTACACCAGGCTCGAGTTTCAAACCGGCGAGACCAATTTCAGTGATTCTCCACAAATGAGTATCATCTTCCAAGGATTCCTCAATTCTTCCTTCCTGAGCTAAACTACACGCAGAAGACCTTTCAACTTGGACCAAAGCAAGCATAGATGCACCAACAGGTTCATTATTTCGGAATGGATCTCTAAGCAACACTTGAAGAGCAAGTGTCATCTTGTTCCTTGAGGTATCACCCTTTCCACTAGAAGCTTGATCTTGATAGGTATGGTGCGCTGAGATTTTACTTCCCATTTGCTTGCTGGTTTGATCTCCGTTGTCTAACATTCCTTGGTCAAGCCTTAACCACTCATCCAACGTTAAGGAAAAACTAATCAACTCTAAAGCCTCAGACTGATCAATGAATTTTGGTGCAATGCTTGATGGTGGATCTTGATCTGGCATGCCGCATTGAATCTTTAATCCTTCAAGCGAGAGAAGTTCTATCCCATCAATAGCCAAGGAGGCGAGATCTTCAATAGGTACAGCGGCACCTTTACTCTTGTCAGAATAATCATGCCCAATTCTGTAAGTCATGAAATGAAAAAATAAACTTGTAAAGTAGAAGTATAATGCTTAATGTATCAACATGGTGGAAAGGATGTGAACCTCTCAAATTTTGCGTCGTCGTCGACAACTTCATCTATCGTCTTCCCCATGATATCTTCCAAAGGCATTAATGTATTGACTTCAGAGCAAAGTCCTTCAATTCCAGAAGCTGCCAAGCTTTGGAGTATTTCAAGGATATCAGAACCTAATTCTGAAACTAGTACCACCGGTATTGAAACTTGCATTATCAGATGTGATGCATCCTTGCACTCTCTGAACAGTAATGGATTCATGGACCGGACACACCCACCCCATTTACTCCAAACAAAAGGATCGATATTATCTCCAAATGGCAGTAAATCTAACCCCTTGTCAACCGGAAGCTCTATCGGACTTCCAAACCCATCAGAGTAACCACAGGGAGAGTTCTTAAAACTGTTGTCATCTAAATCCCACTCTCGTAGTAAATCTTCAGTTTCCAAGTCTTCAAGTACGTTGGCCTTTCTTCTGTTTATTAACAACTGAGATTTGACCTCACGTTTGTTTTCTCCAACAGCCAATGAACTTGAAGAGAAGGAGAAATCATTTGGTTCCTCATCAACATCAGACACATATTCTGCTTCTCCATCTAAATCTAGGAGAAAGTTTCCAGAAGCCAAAGCCTCCTTCTCAAACTCCCGAAGCAGATGTTCACGAGGAGATGTAGGTTCACCATCTGAGGAATAAACATAAGAACATTCCTCAAGTTCGAGCATTTTTAGAAAATCATCAGCTACAGATTCAGTAATGTCATCCAAGCTAAGTGACTTCGTTGATATTTTTGCAGCTTTGTAACTAGATTTAACTTCCAAAAAAATTTCTTTCTTAGTAGAATCATCCATGGCCAATGGTGATTTAATCTCTGATGGCTCAGATAGTACCTGGCTACTGATAGCTGAATGTTTTGGCAAGAAATCATTTGCTCCACTATTTAGTTCGGCCATTGGTAACTCTTCAATAAAATTGGTTTCCTCGAAGAAGGATGCATCTATATCTTTAAGTATCTCATGGACATCAATAATTTCAATTTCCGAGGACTCTGTATTAGGACCAGTGCTTTCTTCCAACATGGATCTTTCTTGCTGAAACATCTCTACTTCTTTTCTAGTGAAAGCAAGCTCAGTGTTGTCAGAGTCATCTTCTTGCTTATCAGTCTCCAAATGTTCGTGCTGGCTATCAATTCCAGTTGCACTTTGTGGGTTTTGTTCACTAAGTTTGTCATAGAGAAAATCTATTGACTGAGAAAGATCCAGATTCAGACTCGGCGAGACTTGATTCAAGACCTTTCCATCATCAAGCAGTGAAGAACCATGGTCCATACTTGGAACACTACCAACCCGCTTCAGCATCACATTTCCACTAGTTGAATCACAGACAGAACTGGTGACAACCGAGTAATCAAAACTAAGATTCAACACTGCAGAATCCGCCAGGCCTGATAGCTTAAAGCTCGTGTTCCACTTTCTCGTGCTTCTTGAACTTTCCAGTTCCTCAAGAGACAAGGGTAAAATCCTAGTGAGATCAACCCAATGCTTCCCTATAACAAGCCAGGGAGCATCAACAAGAGAAGCATAAACCATAAAAAGCTTCACTTGATATTTCGCAGAACGATGAGGCCCATGTTTACTACCGTATACAGAACATCTGTGCATTAAGGTCTCTTCAAACTCAGCAGTTCCTTGCAAAGCCTTGGAAGGTTGAGTAGATATCACTTCATCTTTCCTCTTCCACTTCACAACTAACTTAGTACCATCCAAATTTGAAGGCAAACCTTCAATGGAGTGAACATTGAGAAGAAAACAAACATCAAAGCTACGTTGCCCAAAATGAGATAAAGCTTTCAAAGGCTTCTTCCAGTCCCATGCTACTGAAGATTTCTTCTTCTTATTTGCCAATAATAACCCAATATCTGTGATTCTTGAAACAGATTTAGATCGTACAGGAGGAGCCAATGCAAGCAGTGGTCTTTGAGGTGCGTTGTTCAAGTAAAGAGCTTTACTTACTTCCTTAATGTCCTTCAAAAGCTGCCCATTGTATGAATCTGACGATGAGTCATCTCTACCAATAGACATTGCTTACTACTCTTTGATCAAGTCATAAAATTGAGCAATGCTGCTGAAGAAGTCAGAGAGTCAATGTGTTAGTAAATTGAAATGAAACCATCATTGCTCAAGAAACCACAGAAATAAAAATGACCCAGAACGCAAAATGAAAACTTTGAAACGGGTCTAGATTCTCTTATGAAATCCGAATTATAAGAATTGAAGCAACAGATTCAAAATGAAAGAGATTTTGAAGTGTTTAAGTTTCATATGGCTACTAGAAGCAAACCCAGAAGAAGATCATCTCTGGTTGATTCTTACCGGTTTCCAAGGATTTTGGAAGAGCGTTGAAACGAAACAATCAGAGATTGTTTTACTTGGGATTCTAAAAATAGAAAATTTATGAAGATTATTGGAAGATGATTATGACTTCAAGGGAAAAGCGTGAGTAAATTTAATGCTTTGGTTCGCCGGTAGGGTTTCATCTGATTCGGGGTGGGTCCGAATTGAGTGTTGTTGATGATGCAGTGACGTAACAATTGAGGAAGAGCAGCGAAGATGAAGAGCTAGAAACGAGACAAAATGTGTGTTGTTTTTATAAGTCAAAAACGGCAAGACGACCAGTTTTTATTTAAATATCAGAGACGGCATGCATGTTTTTAAAAATATAGTTCACTTCAGGGACAGAAGTCACAGAACACACTTGCCAGTTTTGGAAGAAAATATTTTTCATACTCTCTTACATTAAAATTTAAAACTTAAAAATACGCATACTGTATTATGTTATTTTATTTTTTGCATTCTCTAAATAAACACATCATTTAATCAAGAATTTTTATATAAAAAAACTAATGCTCACTTGTGAGATCTCTCGGCCACATGAAATTCTTCTTTGACCAAATATGTTATGTTCTAATTTTGTAAAATAAAAAAAATAAAAAAATAGTAAAAATTTGTTTTCACATATTTATGAGAAAATCTAATAAACTGAAACAGAAAAAAAAAATCATAAAAAAAAGGAGTCATAGATTTGTAAGAGATAAATGAAGTTTGGAAATTTTCTTCTTATAAATTTACCTGCGTATGAATTTAGTACCATATATATGTTAACGTTTCAATAGGTTGACTATTGCGTATCGCTTTCTAGAACATTGATCTCAAACAGTTAGTAGATAAATGTTAGCAATTCAATACGTATCTAAAAATACTTTTTCTTTCACCGAAAGAAAAGGCAATACAAATCAGTGGTTGATACTCAGCTAAGTTTTAGGGTATAAATCATCAAATCGTACGTATTTCAGCAGCCGTTGAATTTTGAGAGAAGAGAAACTTAGACCACAAGCAACGAAAACCACCTTTTCTCTTCTCTCTTTGGTGGTCCACATAATTCTCCCTTTTAACGTTGCATGATCGATGATGGCTCAGCCGTATTCGTCAGACGACATTCATTCTCCGGTGAACTCCACAGTGGTTGCAATAGACAAAGAGAAACATAGTCATTACGCTGTTCGTTGGGCCGTAGACCATCTCCTCAATATGATTCACAATCCAGCCCTTATTCTCGTCCATGTTCGTCTCAAAACCTCACATCGTAAGAACATTTACACTCATTTTCCTATATTCTTGATTTTTTTTCATTTTCTTGGAATCAGTAGAAATGTGTTTCAAAGAGTGAATTTGTGGATATAGATGGAGGAGGGCATGGAGCTAATGATGATCTAAATCAGCTTTTTGTTCCATACCGAGGATATTGTGTGCGTAAAGGGGTAATATATTAATCTTTCTTTCATCTATTTTTCAAGCATATAAACATATCTGTTTTAACGCCATGCATGCACTCTCTAGTATAGATTTCTATGACGGAGGTTATTCTAGACGATTCGGACGTGGCAAATGCAGTCTTGGATTATGTCAATAACAACTTGGTTAACAATCTTGTGTTGGGAGCATCCACCAAGAACACCTACACCTTTGCTAGGTCTCTTATGTTTAGTAAACCTCATGATGTGCAAGCTACCATACTGAAATCGACGCCTGAGTTTTGTTCGGTCTATGTAATTTCTAAAGGAAAAGTTCAGTCTTCTCGACCAGCTCAAAGACCTATCACTAATACACTTGCCCCGCCTCGTGTACCGTCCTCTGGCTTTCTAATCCAATCTTTATCAGACAGCGAGCAAGATCCTGTACCTAGGTAAACCAACCTTTAATCACTTTTCTTACAAAAAATATATTAAAATAAGCATATTTGATTTGTTAAGCCATTTTGCTCCAATCTCTATACATATTTTTTAAAAATGAAGTCAACGTTTATTTTTTTATTCGGGTTTTGTTTGAATATTCTACTTGCACCTTTCTCATTATGAGACCTTATGGAGTTATAATTAAGGAATGTGATATATAAGTTCATGGGAAATACTTGCATTGTTTTGAAATTTGTATGTAGTTGCAAAAGATGTAATCTAGTCTGATTGATAGTTTTTTTTTTCTTTAACTCTTGACGACAATAAAAAATATTATTGTTTTCTTGATACATTTTAGAAGCCAACGTGCTCCAAGGACCAAATCTACGGAGATATATCCGCAAAACCGTGGGTTCAACAACACAACGCAAAAGAGTTATAAAAACCCTCTAAGTGGGTCGATGGATTTCAACAACAACGGCTTTAACCAAGCTGCGTTCCAAAGGAATCCCACACTACAAAGTACATATTCAGATGAGTCCGAAGTTGGGTTAGGCATGAGGGGTTCCATTGATCTCTCTTCTCACAATGTAGATTATTTTGGTGCATCGAGTTCTTCAGACGAATCAGCTCCCCAAACAACTGTACGTTTTCTTGAATGGTTTTATTTCCAAGTTTTTGATTTTTAGTGTAAGTTTTAAAAGTAAGATTAGAAGCTCTAAATCTATATATGGTTGTTGCTTTTATTTGCAGAAAGATATTGAAGCTGAACTGAGAAGGCTAAAGCTTGAACTCAAGCAAACTATGGACATGTATAGCTCAGCTTGTAAAGAAGCACTTACGGCAAAAAGAAAGGTATAGTTTAAAGTTTAGAAAGTTTCTTGTTGCATACGTTACTCATATATAGATTCTTTAATATATTTTCTAGGCAAATGAGCTGAATCAATGGAAAATAGAAGAAGCTCTTAAATTCGAGAAAGCGAGGCTTTCTGAGGAAGCAGCATTAGCAGTTGCGGAAATAGAGAAGGCAAAGTGTAGAACGGCCTTAGAAGCAGCTGAGAAAGCTCAGAGAATGGCAGAACTAGAAGGACAAAGAAGGAGACAAGCAGAGATGAAAGCAAGAAGTGAAGAAAAGGACAAAGACCGTGCAATGAGTGCTTTGGCTCATAACGATGTTCGTTACAGAAAATATACAATAGAAGAGATCGAAGTAGCCACAGAGAATTTTGCAAATCATAGAAAAATTGGTGAAGGTGGATATGGACCAGTGTACAATGGTGAACTTGACCACACTCCTGTTGCTATTAAAGTCTTGAGACCTGATGCTGCTCAAGGCAAAAAACAATTTGACCAAGAAGTATAATTTGACTTTTTAGGTTTACTTTTTAACGTACAAGTTTAATTAATTTAACCTAATTAACGATCATATATTATACATCTCATTTTACAGGTTGAGGTTCTAAGTTCCATAAGGCATCCTCACATGGTTCTTCTCCTTGGTGCATGTCCAGAATATGGATGTTTGGTTTATGAGTTTATGGAAAATGGAAGCTTAGAAGATAGACTATTCCGAAGAGGAAACTCTCCACCGCTTTCTTGGAGGAAACGTTTCGAAATAGCGGCAGAGATTGCAACTGCACTCTCATTCCTTCATCAAGCTAAACCAGAACCATTGGTTCACCGTGACCTTAAACCGGCTAATATACTCTTAGACAAAAACTACGTAAGCAAGATCAGTGACGTCGGTTTAGCCCGGTTAGTCCCCGCGTCAGTAGCTAATAACGTCACGCAATACCACATGACATCAGCAGCTGGAACGTTTTGTTACATAGACCCTGAGTACCAACAAACAGGAATGTTAACTACAAAATCAGATATTTACTCATTGGGGATATTACTACTTCAGATCATAACCGCAAGGTCTCCTATGGGGTTAGCTCACCAAGTCTCTAGGGCAATCAGTAGAGGAACTCTTAAGGAAGTGCTTGATCCGGTTGTGACTGACTGGCCTTTAGAAGAGGCTCAATCTTTTGCTACTCTATCGTTGAAATGCGCGGAGCTGAGAAAAAGAGATAGACCGGATCTTGGGAAGGATGTAGTTCCTCAACTTATTAGATTAAAAATATTTGGGAATGATGCTGATTTAAACTCGTTTTAATGAAATAGATCAAACATATATGGTTTGAAATGTATTCATAAAATGTAAAGTATTGAACTTCATGTACAATGGATATATATACAAGGACATGTGTTTATTAGAATTGGAACAAAGTCTCTCTCTCTAATGTTCCTCACAATTTTAACCTTTCAAAACCATATTGATATGGAGTTTGAATTTATTAAAGCGGAGAAACGTATTGTGTAATGAACCTATATACTTACTATAAAATTTTAACCGATTACAAAGCCAAAACTTTGTCTTATTCCGTTACAAGGCCAGCTTATGTTGTTCTTGGTAACTCTATCATTTATATATTCCAAATGATAGAGTTACTAAGAAATAATAATAATTAAATACTACATAAAATATATATATATATATTAGACCAGTACTAAAGAAAAGATCTGAATCTACTCAATATCATGTGATAAAACCTATTGAAACCTACTCTATGATAGCATATATAACTTTTAATCCTCCATGTATTAATTCAACATTCAAAACAAAAACTGTTGGACGGTTCAGAAGTGAAAAAAAAATATTTGTAACCGGATGAAGATTTTGATCTATCTAGAGAGAAAGAGAGGGAGAGAGAATGAAACACACAATCTACATAACCATGGCATATAAATTGATATTTTAAATGCTATTGCTAATTGATGTTTGTAAAAAACAAAAGAAATGAACCAAATCGAGAACATCGAAATAAAAAAAAAAACATATAACTAAAAATACATGAAATGGTGAGAGATGTAGAAATAGAGAAGGGGTGACAGATAGAGAGTAAGCACACATAGCTTCAAGCATGAAACCTTCAAATATGCAAGAAAGCTACCATGTGTGCTCACTCTCTTCTGTCACCATCAATTCTTCATCACTCAAACCATCCTTGTAATACATATGTTTCATCCATATCTATGACTCTACCAAAAACCCTAGCCCTTGTCATCATGCCACTTTAAATTGAAATCTACTCTATACATGATAATTGAAATCTAATATATATTTTTATATATTGATGTTCCATCAAGGAAGAACATTGCTGTATAAGAGATGTATTTTTTTTTTCTTTGGCTGTGGGAAGAAATGGAGACCTGTTGTGGCTTTTTATAGCCAAAGGAGGGGAATGAGAGATTGAGAGAAATCCTAACCTAATAAAGAGAACCTATTTTCTCCCTCTTCTCCAATTATTTGATAGAGATAATCTCGAAGATAATGGAAGCAAAAATATAATAATGATTTTATTTTACATTATGTATATATATATTTGCTTTCCGTTAAATCTCTCTAGTTTTTAGGTCAATTGATAACCTCAATTCATTGCTTTGTAACTGACGGACGTAATGCAGTCAACATGTTTAACATGTTTGGCCAGACTGATTTATTCTGTTTCCATTTTTACCATTAAAATTTCACTAATAAAATGGCAACATAATAAATTTCCCCCTATATTATTCAATATCATCAGTTTCTTTTAATTACTTACTATTTCAATATTTAATTTCATAAAATGAAAACATGCGTGGTATTTTTTGTATACAGAGGAGAGATTAACTTAGAATCGGATTTTAACAAACGTATTATCAATAAAATAAAATAAATAATATAAACTAAACATTTAGCTTTTAAATTTTAAATATGAAGAATATATAAGAGAAAAAAAAAATTAATCTCACAAACTCTACTGTACATACGAAAAAGCATATTATGTTGCAGGAGATAATGAATGACTGAGTACTTTATCATTTAATCTCATAAACTCTACATAGATACGAAAATCCCCCACTTTATTTTCCATCTAAACTTTAGTATAGAGCAAAATTTTCTCTAATCCCATTCTATATTCTATTTTAAAATAAATTTACGAAAATATTACTCTATATTTGGAGTAATACTATTCATTATTCTATTATACAATGAAACTTTTTTATTTATAAAATTGTCCTTAATTTTTATATGTTTTTATTTTATATTTAAATAATATTATTAAATAATTATTTTGTTATGTATTTTTAAAAATTTATATGATTTGATTATATTAGCTTATAAACAAAATAAGTAAATAATGTTAGCCAATTTCACATTTTGAAATGCATTAGTTAATCATTTTTAGGAAAAACACTTGTGATTGTGCTTAAAAATCTATTTTTTTTCTTGGGCTTGTTATTGTTTTATATGTTGGATAAATAGTTTTATTTATGTAATAAACTTTTCATTGCAAAGATATCATAATTTTATTATGTTTTGATTTAAAATAAAATAAGTGAGTAAAATTTATAATTTGAAAAAGTATTGGATGTTTTTGAAAATAATAATTAAGTAGATAAAAAATATACTTAAAATATTGATTTTTAGAGTAAATTGAAAATAGAAGAATAGGTTGGAGCAAAATAGAAAAATTGTAAAAAAATGGGTTGGAGATGCTCTTAGACATACAAAATAGGGTCTTATTAGTGTTTCCAATTTAGAGTGTAAAGTTCTAAACAATATTATATATATAAAATTAAAAATGTTATTTTATTTTATTAACAATAATAAATATGTTTTGTTAAAAAGATCTATCTGAAAATGTATTTCTATATCAGCCTATTACCATAAAATTAGATATGATTCAATCAAAAAATTATGCATTTATTCATTACCAGTTTCTTTTAATTGTTTTTTATTATTTTTGGTCAAATATATTTTCTTATTACGATCTAATTAATTAACAGTTTCTCCTATTTACTTAGTAATTAATTGTTTCTATGAATCATCATATGGTTTAAATAGTATTTTCAAGAACATTGAGTTGTGTGCCAATATGTAAGTCGTGGGTGCAGTCACACAATTCACAAGTAGGAAAAAAGACTAAAGAAAGGAATCATCTCCGGATTAGCATATTATCAACAATGTTTTTTCTGTTTTACCTTTTGCTTTAGTATCTTTGATTAACGATGCCCAAAATACATAAATAAAATATTTCCGAATATTGAATCACCCACACGGTTGTGACAACTTCCATTCTTAGCCTTACTTTTGATAAAGTCAAAAAATCTTATCTGCGTCTAATGCTTAAATCCACTAGTTAAAAAGTTTTGTAAAATTCAGAAAAGCCTACTATTACTCTACGATTTTGGATTTTCTGGTTGAACCGGTGGTGGCAGTCAAATTTTCTTCTTAAGACTTCACCAATTTTGAAACTTAGAAAATTCGACTCACCAATCTAGCTAGTCCCGTCTCAGGACTTCTTTTCTAATCAGAGTTTTGTTTGGTTTTGGTTATGTTTTCGTTATTATCTATGTCTCTCTCTTTGTTTTTTTAATCTTAAAGTTCTGTATTTCTGATTTCATTACCTCTTCACATGTGAGTCATTATGTGTTATATCTTTTTTTTTTGATAAAAAATTATGTGTTTTATCATTGTTTTGATTTCCTACTCAGACTGTTATTAATTATTCTCATTTATTCAAATATTTGTAAATAAAAGAAAGTGAACCATTTGCGGTCTAGTTGGTTGAGACTTGTAACTTATTAGAAGGGAGAGTGTAAATTCATATCCTTTTTAATTCGTATCTCACTAGTTAGATATGCATTTAGCCATTCGAATAGCTTTTAAGTGGCACAAAAAAAATAAATGCACCGCGAATATTAATCTTGATTTTAGCTTAAAACTTTTTATATAGTTTTAAAGCAATTTCTTAAATATATCACTCTTTTTCATTGTATTTGTAACTGTAAAAGTAATATGTATTATTCTTTCTTAGTTAAAAATGTAACGTTGATTGATTGGAATTTGGAAGAATATGAGAGTGACCATACATTATCCTCTAATATTCTATAATAATCTTGTGATGAACATTTGCTCTCTTTCCACTTTCGGCAGGAAAGCATGTGGAGAATGCCCAGAGTGTCACGTGTCCAAATGGGGTTTGTTCGTCGTCCAACCCTACACATCCCCAAAGCCCAAGTGGGAGTGGTTTGTGTTCCTTCTACAATATATTCCCCCATTTTCCCATGCAATTCTGTTCCAACTTTCATTTTATTCCCTCTATCTCTTATTTTGATAACAAAATTATGAGGTTAGTAAGTCGGGTCAGATTGGGGTTTAATTGAGTTAATATCAATTTTTGTCGGACCAATCGTTAGATGCTTTTGGATTACATCAAATCGATGTATCAGAACAATTAAAAATGAATGGTTAAAGTATTGCACACATAACCGATCTTAATCAATGCATGATATTATGTAAACACAAGATTTTGTATAGTTTTTAACCCATTAAAATATTTTGAATGTATAACTATATAGTGGAAAATATTTGGTGTAGTTGGCAATGATTTTTCTATTAAAAACGTCTGAATAAAAAGAAAGTGGCTCAAAGAAAGACTAGATGGAGATTCATAATTCATCACATCTCCAATTTTTCTTTTCTATATGTGGATGGAGATGCGTGTCTCTTGAAGAAGATGAAGGGGGAATCCGTTGAAACATGAGACTTAAAAAATAAAAAGAGAGTTGTTATTATTAAACGAAACAAGTAAAATTTTGATTTTGCCATTCAGAGCCACCAATGATTTATAAATCACTCTTCTTGTCTCTCTATAACTCTTCTCAATTTCTTACCCAAAGCTCGGGCTTATTGGACTTGGGCGAATTGATCGATAAGGTTCAAAGTTCAAACAATCAAAATCTTTATTACTGATCTTTCCAAATGAGGCCATTTCGAAACTTAATCGAGTTTCCCCTCTTTTTGTTTGTTTGTTTTGTTTATGCAACTTGTTTTTCTTTGACTAATCCAACACTTAGAAACTTTGATACATATTTTATAAAATTAAATTATATAGTCTTTACTTGCAGTCGCTTAAGTGAAGAATTATTCAAATTTTGAAGATAAAACTTTAACTACGTATGTCTTATAGTTATCTTTAATTGATGTAATATGTCATATATAAGTCTCACTAATATATATATCTTGAAATTAGATGAGACATAAAATCATAGTCTTGTAAATGATAGTTCATTTTTCACTTAAGATTAATATATACAAATTTCTACTATTTTTTCTCATAATACTTATTTTCTATTTGCCATTTTATTTCCTTATACAAAATCTATTTTACTTAATAAACAAATTATTATTTTATTGGATATAAGATCATGTATTCACATGTTATACATGTGGTATAAAGAGACCTGATCGCAACTTCGAATATGGAATTCAAAGGGATCTAATAGGAATTCTTTGATGGTCTATGCGAGTTTGATCTTTGGATATTGTTGAGGCAACAAAACATCTTGCATATTTTTCTGAAAATGATAAAAAAAAAATATATGTGCAATATGAAAGATGTTACTTGCAAGGATTACTAGTTGGAGTTCGATATGTAGATCAATGCAATTGACAAATCCTGCCGAGGGACTCTTCAATCATATATTTTCAATTTATTCACTCCTAGCTTTTTTCTCAAAGGCATCAATCACAAAATATATAAATACAATGGGAGATGAAAATAACAAAATACAAGCAAGCTTTTTTATCAAATAATTAAATACATAGCTTAAATTTTGCTATAATGTTATATAAAAGATTTAAGTAATTTTATTTGGAAACTTTGGAAAGCAAGCTTTTTAGTTTTGTCTTGTTTTGCTTCTCTAGTAAGTCTTATGTTCTTTAACGAGAAAAGCATGTCTTATGTACTAAGACTTATGTAAGGAGCAATGGACAGTCCCTATTTTCTCAACTTTATTCAGTTTTCCATAATTATTTGATGAAAAGTAACTTTAATGTATGCCAAATTGCCAATGCATCAGTAAATTGGCTAGTGACCAATGTTTAACAACTCGAAAACCATCTCCCATGTCCAGTTGTTATATCAGTAAATGTGTAGATTTTAAGATAGTTAATATAGTGCGATTACAATTATGGGTTGATGCAGGGATTCCGATTCGTCTATAGACTCCATAGATGCTTACATTAAGCCACTTTATGCAGTAAACCGAGTTTTTATTTTATTTTGCACCTATGCAATTTTTGTTCCTTTTGAATGTGGGGAGTCATGTATCTTTGGGTAAGTTAATGTCGCCCGTTTTACACTATTGGGAGTTTCAACTCCATTTATATTTCTATAAAACGGTTAGTCAAATACTTAATAAAAGAATTTATAGATCATCAAGATAATTAATACTACAGTTTCGTTTCCTTCCAAATAAATAAGCAAAGATCTTCTTGTTGTTCATCAATCAAAAACAAATAGAGCATTAAAGCTTATTCCAACGCTTCTTTTTTTCAATCTCTCAGTATGTCTATCAAAAGTGTGATTTCACTCCTAGCAATCCTATGTATTGTGGCTTCTGGAAATGCTCAGTTGCAACAATTTCCAGTTCCATTTCCTTTTGTGTTTCCATTTCAACCAATACCAGAATTACCTGATATAATAAAATGTTGGTCATCGGTGATGGATATTCCAGGATGTCTTGTAGAGATTTCTCAATCTATATTTACTTTACAATTCGGAAATTTAGGTCCAACTTGTTGCAAAGCATTTTTGGAAGCCGAAGCTAACTGCATTCCTAAAATTCCATTTATTCCATTTTTTCCTCTTATGCTAAAAGAACAATGTTCAAGAATTGCTGGTGCACTTCCTCCGTCTACAAAATAAGATTTTAAAAGATTATGTTAGTCTTTTATTTTTTTTAAAATTATATATTATTTTTAAAAATAGGGTTGATATATACCACAATGTTGTGCTCAGAAATTACAATAATACAATAATATCTCATTACAACATTCGGTAATTCTCAATATTGAGTCATTCTTTAGTTTAACAATATGATGCATTAAGTGATTCACTATTTAAGGTTTCGAATGAGAAGAGTTTGTATTGAGTATTTTCTGTTTTTTTTTTTTTTGGTATTTGAGAAAGAAAAACGGAAGTAAGTCTAAAATGTTTTTTTTTTTAAAATTTCTTAATTAGGCACAAACACTGAATAAACCCTAATATTATTTAGATTCCTCGGACTACATTACATGCTTCAGGCAAGTCTACACTGAATAAAGTGACTTCACTTCATTTTCAAATTCGAATGTCAAAGTAGAAAACAAAGTTTACATGCTACATCGCATAGCTCTTTTAGCCGTTAAAACTTGTCGTCATTTTTCCCTTGCTACTTGAGTGCCCAATAGATTCTAGCAAAACTTAGATAATCTATACAAATTAGAGAATTTAGGGAGTATAGAGTTGCCAAAATTCTATGGCTGACATTAAAGTATTGAGTTGCAATGATTACCAAATATATTTTCACTTGTGATTAGAGTTAAGTATATAATAAAACCTTAACAAAATTTACACATGTATGCACTCCATAATGATAAATTCATTTTAAATTCAGGTGTACAGTACACCTAAAAAAACTTTGGTTTTTTACCTATAAGTAATGGGGAAGACTATATTAGATTTAGTAGATGTATGTACATCGTTTTGATGAAAATCTATAAGTGTGGGAGAATTAAGAGTGTTCTTTAAAAATTCATTTTCTAGTGTTCCAACAAAATTGAAGAACAATGTATGTTTAATTATATAGGCACACAATTAGTACACTGAGAATCTTCTCATCACAATGAGCCTATATTATTCAAGAAAATGCTAGATGCTAAGCATATTAGATTCTATATTCTACATATCCAAGTGAAATCTTTAAGCTTCACAAATCAATAACGTAAACTAAAGCAGAATGTGTTAACAATGAAAAAACTTGTTGTACCTGAGGAAGCTCATGCTGGTTCATATGTTCGTGGTACACAAGGTGAACCACAACGATAACTTCAAAAGATCAGTTGTCAACTGCTTTGACATATTCATATTGTTTCCACCCCGTGTGCTTATTTTCTTCACTCACATGATCTAGTATCTCACAATATCATATATGTGTTTCGATCCTCTTATTATTGTCCTTCTGAAATTGCCATCATGATGTGATCATGGTTGTTACAAATAGACATATTGGGTTTAGAAAAAGTTGGATTGGTTCTCACAACAACAAAAAACCAGTAGTTATCTTGTAGAAAATAGTCGTTGGTAGGATATTGAGTCACGGTAGGAGATGAATTGTAGAAGTCAAAATCTATAAAGAGAATTTATGGTCTGTCTCTCTAGCCCCTTTGTCGCGGAAGAAGAAAGTTTTTTATTAGCTTATCCTCAAATGGAGCAAACCAAAGACACTTGAATTCCATCCTAGAAAGTATAAGACCAAAAAATGAGTTATATAGATCGCATATTAATCTTTGTTTGAGCTTATTAATTAGAAAAGCAAATCCAAGAAAGCAGAAACAAAATTGTCTCTATCATTGATAAAACAACTAAGACCAATTTTATAATTCGAGATCAGTACTTTTTTTACCACCACTTCATTTTTATTGTGAATGTAAAGAACCAAACCTTTAAGATTCATAATCTCTAAATAATTCTCATCTTTTATTGCAAAAATCAAAATTAAGAAATCAGAAAAAGAAAAAAAAATAGAGAAATCTATGAAGAAAATCTGAAAATCAATCTTACCCAAATTGGGAATAACTCGCATAATCAAGGAATCGTCGCACACAATCAAAGCAGTGCCAAGAATTTAAGATAACTAAGGCGGAAAAATGTTTTATATAATTTTTTGGTGATAAAATATATATTGTAATTAAAATTTAACATATTTATAATAAAAATTAAAGATAATAAACCCTATTTTTTATTTATGAAGATAAACTTTGTACTATTTTATTATAGTATAAAAAATTTCTTAAGGTATAAAATATAAGAGAATTTATACTATTTTGTAATCTATTTTCAATTAAAATTTTTAATCTATAAAAATACTAAAATTGGTGAAATGAAGAAAATCAATTAGAAAATAGGTGAATAAAGCATGATGGTTACAATTTTTTTTATTTGTGCTTAATTATTTGGTAGTAATTACGAAATCCTGTTACATTTTGTCAAAGCGACTTTGAAAAAGAGTTGTGAACCTTTTACGTGGAATGTCCCAAAAATGATTCATCCAGTTCTACAACACTTCAAGAACAACGGACTCATATCTATGTCATATTAATATATATGAGCCATGATGTTGTTGCTTTTCCCTTCATTCTTTCATTTTTTTTTCATTCCACTCTTGTATATAACTTTTCTTTTTATTGAACAAGAAATTGGAAATTTCAACAAGAAAAAGAAAATATATATGCCATGATTGAAAATATTTCAAGAACTTTTACAAAAAAAAAAATTAAAAAAATCAAGAACTTAAAATATGATCTTTAGAAACACCTAATATAATTCTTTAGTGGGTCTGTTCGCCTAAAATGGGTTAAATGGGCCCGAATCAGCCTGTCTTGAAATTCATAGCATAGTGACATGAAAATAGACCGACACCATCCAAGACCGATTTGAGAAAGGAGACATAATACAGGGAAGGTCAGCAAAAAAAATAAAAACTTACCGGTTTATAGTATACAAGAGCTGTAAATTCCAAAGTGGGATGGATACAGATAAGCCAGACAACAAGGTAAAAGAAGTTAAAAAGACAAGTGAAACAAATAGTCATGTTCTTGCCAAGTAGCTTTCAAAAAGAGACACTATCTAATTGGTTCCATGTGAGTTGAGTAAGCTGTCGCTTTTAAACTTTAGAATCTGTCACAATTTCTTTCACCAAAAAACTGACAGATCATTGTGATTGATATCCCATGTTTCATACACACATAAAGAAAAAGACATATCTATATGATACCAATCTGAATAATAATGGCCTTAACCATATACCAAAAGCTTTTTGCACTGTTGAAAAACACACAAAGATTGTAACTTCAAACACAAATGCTTAACAATAATTTTCATTGAGGCTTGTTCTGATTTAATACTGAGTAACCTCCAAGTTGTTCAGCTTTCCAGCTTTGGTGAGAAGCAATATGCTTGTGTGATGGAGTATATAACTGCCAAGAAAAACCAAAAAATAAACTTAAGAAATGGTAATGTTGATGATACTCAAAAGTCAAAAATATAAATCTAGAAATGTTGTAGTTACCTCCATCTTCTCCATAAGTTCTTTAGCTGATGGAGCTGAAACAACGATATCACGAGCGCCTGGTTTGATAAAACCTTCTTCAACTCCAGTGTCAAACAAAGCAAGCAAACTGTTATAGTAACCATCAACATTCAAAACACCAACCTGCAGAAAAAAAAGATACATAGCTAAGGGAATAGTGTCAAATAATACAACTTTTAACTTCAAAAAGAATGGCAAATTGTGACACAAACCGTCTTCTTATGGATACCAAGCTGTGCCCATGTTATCATCTCAAGTAGTTCCTCCATAGTTCCATAACCTCCTGATGAAACAAGAAGCCATCATCTTTAAATAAAAGAAAATGGAAACTTTATAAAACACTTAGTAGAGTTTTCAGAATTAGAAAACTCGCCAGGGAGAGCAATGAAGGCCTCAGCTTCTTGAGCCATTGCAGCTTTACGCTCGTGCATGTCTGCAACAACTCTTACATCTCCAACAGTCTCACCAGATATCTGATTAAAACTCATCTAATCCATAAGTAATTAACTAAATCCAAAACATTGGAAAATTAAAGGTTTATAAGACTACACATTACCTCAATAGGCATCAAAGCTTTAGGGATGATCCTACATTTAACAGAGAAGCTATTAGATGAAAGTTTTGAAATTTCATCTAATGGAAAGTGGAAGCAGAGTCTTAAACTAACCCGAGAACATGACAACCACCTTGTGAGACTCTCTGAGATATCAAACCCATTAGACCAACACTTCCTCCACCATAAACCAAATCAATCTTTCTCTTCACCTAACAATTTCACACCAACTCTTTAGAAGAAATTGATACATTTATTTCTGATTTTAACATACAGAACAACACCAATTTCAGCTCCCCAAAAAGATGAACAAGTTGCATTCAGATAGTCTCAAATAACAAAAACAAGGAGTAAAGCAAAACACCAAATCTAAACATTGTACACCAAAAAATGTTAGAATCGCTAACTTAACTCAAACCCATGTCTCAAATCATACACAAGAACAGGAAAATTCATAAAGTTTGTATTTTTGGCTGTCAAAACACAAGAAAAGTTTCGATTTTTCAGTTTCATTTTGCCAGGAAAGTTCATATCATTATTCACCAGAACAACGACATTTGATAAACAAAACGAAAAATAAAATAAAAGAGAGCAAACCAATTCATTGCCAAGTTCGATTGCAGCATCACTGAAAAGTTCTCTGTGACCAGAGTGGCTTCCGCAGAAAACACAAACTTTCTTGAATCTGATTCTCTGATTTTCCTCCATTTATGAAATGCAAAAATCCAATTTTTGCAGAAGCCGTTATAAAAGCAAAAACTAGAAAGAACAAAGCGACAAAATAAAATCTCTTTGAGCTGCTACTACAGTACATTATATACATTATGACGCAATACCCAAATAATTTTTCAAATAAAATTAGGAAAAGACGCAATTACTTAATCGGGAGGGGGAAGAATTGATTGTGGAAATGATGATAATGACTTTCTAATGATGATAATGATTTTCTAATGTGCAAAGCAAAATTTGGCGTAAGTAAAATTTGATTTTATTATTCTTAGTGAAGGTTATTTTGACGAAATATTTATATTATATCGCGTGGTATGTGCATATTTATGACTTTTGTTTTGTTATAACAATTACGTGGTTTTCACTCAGAGCCAGTCCTGATATTTTCGAATCTTCATACAAAATACAACGATAATTAACAAAATTTTATGTCATAGAAAATTTAACTAAAATATATTATTCTAACTATTTTAAATATTATTATAATTATTTATTTTTGGAAATAAATAAAAATAATATTTTTTTTTCAAACAACAATTTTAACAAAAAAAAAAGAACAAATCCTCTTATTAGTGTTTTAATCAATGGTGAATGCAAACATGAAATTAGCAAAATTAGCTTAATTATTTTAAGATTTTTCCTGTTTATTTGTTATTTTATAGTATCATATTTAGATTATTTTTTCTCAGATAAAATTTATTTCTATATTTGCCTCCGCTTTTAACATGCTAATGTTTTCTCTACAAAATTATTTTCAGTAAAAGACAATAAAAACCAAAAGTGAAGTCCTTTAACTTTTTTCTTCTAAGTATTTGCAACAAAGAAAAAACAGCAATTTCTTTTTTCTATAAATGGCTCCCTTAAAATTGAGGACCTCATTCAATTACCTAATGTCAATGTATCTGGACCGACTCTGTTTTTATTCCATCAATTTAAAAGAAGATAAAGAGTACAATCATCACCCAAATGATTGGATACAAGAAAATTAAGACAAACAAACTTATATACGATAGCATGATAGACTGATGGATCCAAAGAAAGTCGGAGATATAAGCTACACATCATAATGCCACAAATAAGCTTTTGGTGTGTTAAAGACACTTCCACGTAGACATCGGGAAGATTAACGATAGTCTTTATCAACGGATATTGTGAAATTATCAACGCATCACAAGGAGGAAACTAAGTGACTTAAGTGAATTCTCTCCATAGAGGAGGAGGACGGAGCATAGCCTCTCTCAGCAAAGGAAGAGCTTGTGCGCCAAAGACCCTCAGGTCAGGTAAGACTGAAAATGTATCATTGAAGCTGGTGCCTTGTCATGAGTTTGGTATGGAGTTGATAATCGGTGATATACCATATTAACTCCGGTGAAACGGAGCTCAGAGAGAGCGAAAGAGAAGATCGGAGATGTAACAGAATCTTTATTAACAGTAATCAAAATGTTGTTACAAAGCTTAATCAGTATTAACACATGGTTCAGCTTATATACATGCTTAACCATTAACCACATTAAACCAATCTAACATACCCAAGTTAACCAAAGGTAACCGAACCATGTATATCTATAATACACCCCCGTCAAGTCTTTAGCTTCGTAGTGTCTGGTTAGGAAGATAAAGACTTGATAAAGACATCTTTTTGTAGCAAGCCATGGAATGGACCTGGATGAAGAGGTTTGGTTAGTATATATCAGCATGTTGATTCCCAGTTGGTACATGTAGAGTCTTGAGATGTCCAGCTTTGATCTGATCTCTCACAGTGTGACAATCAATCTCAATATGTTTTGTGCGCTCATGGAATACCGGGTTCATAGCAAGATGTAACGCTGACTTATTATCACAAAAGAGCTTTGCTGGACAAGTCACTATAACATGTAGATCTTTGAGTAGTTGTCATAACCAAATAATCTCACAAGTAGCTTGAGCCAAACTTCGATACTCTGCTTCGGTACTACTACGACTCACCACAGCCTGTTTCTTTTATTTCCAAGAAATCAATGAATTCCCTAGATAAACCATGTATCCGGTAACAGACCTCCTCGTATCTTTACAAGCTCCCCAGTCAGCATCAGCAAACCCATTTAAGCATATTTCCGTATCAGCAGGATACATCAAACCTTGACCAGGATTTGTCTTAATATACCTTAGGACCTTATGTGCTGCTTGTAGATGGATATCAGATGGAGCAGAGAGAAACTGACTCAACTGATGAACTGCAAATGTGATATCCGGTCTTGTAATGGTAAGATAAAGCAGTCGTCCAATGAGTTAACGATATGATGTTCCACTCGGCAAAGGAGTTCCCATTTCCTTTGTAAGATGTAGATTAGGATCCATAGGCATTGAGCTTGGTTTACAGCCAGACATACCTGCATCCTCCAATAAATTCTGAGCATATTTCCTCTGACATACTGAGATTCCTGCAGCAGAACACGCAATTTCCAATCCTAAGAAGAAACGTGCAGGACCTAGATCCTTTATCTTAAATTCCGATCTCAGTAAAGCCTTTAAATTTTCCACTGCAGCAGGATCATTACTAGCAATAATTATATTATCAACATAGACCAATGCTACAATAAATGAACCTGATTTCTCTTTGACAAACAATGTATTGTCAGCAGGAGATTGGATGAAGTTTGCACCCAGAAAAACTGAAGAAAGCAGCTTGTACCATTGTCGTGACGCCTTTTTAAGTCCATATAATTATTTAAGTAAGCGACAAACTGGTTGATTCAGCAAAAATGTATTTGCTGGTGGAGTATATCCTTGAGGCAAACTCATGTAGATCTCCTCTTCAAGATCTCCGTGTAATAATACATTAGGAACATCCATTTGTGTCAAACTCCAACCTTTAGCTGAAGCAAGACCAAGTAATAGCTTCACACTAGTCAGTTTCGCTACAGGGGAAAAAGTATCCAAAAAATTGATACCTTCTTGCTGTGTGAACCCCTGTGCCACTAGGTGAGCTTTATATCATTCCACTGTACCATCTTGGTTTTATTTGATAGTATAAACCCATTTACAACCCACAACCTTCTTACCCGGAGGTAAATTTTCAATAACCCAAGTCTTATTGAGCTCAAGAGCATGTAATTCCTCATTCGAAGCATGTTTCCACTTCTCTGACATCATAGCTTGATGAAAGGTTTTGGGTTCTGTTTCAAGACTATAGGCACAAATGTAGGACTGAAAAAGTGGTGTGATTCTATCATAGGAAATAAAAGAGGAAAGAGGATAAGGTGTTGTGCGTTTAGGTGATGTTTCTGTTGGTAAGGAAGCTGACGAAAAAGGAACAAGAGAGCAATGATATTCAGACAAATAGTTTGGAGCTCTAGTTGTGTGTTTAGGCCTATCAATAGGATGAGAATTAACCCCTGTATTATGTGTCTCTGTTCTTATATGAGTATTAGTGGTACTAGGCCGTGTATGTGCAGATGATGCAGATGCATGTGTATCAGATGTTGCATTGTCAATGTCTGTTTCTATGTTATCATCTAAAGGCATTGTTTCCACAAAATGCAATGGTACAGGTAGAGGAAGTATAGTGTTAGGAAACATACAACAGCCTTAGATAACAATTCACTTGTTTAAAATGGAAAAATCTTTTCATGGAAAACAACATTACGAGAAATAAACACAGAATGCAATTCAAGATCTAAGACTTTGTATCCTTTGTATCCAGATGGATAACCAAGAAATACACAATTTTTAGAGCATGGGGAAAATTTATTTCTATCTTGAACATATGTAGAAACATAGCATAAACAACCAAAGTTCTTCAACAATGAGTAATCGGTAATTTTTTAAGTAATAATTCAAATGGTGATTTATTTTTCAGCAAAGGTGATGGTAATCGATTTATCAAATGCACAGCAGTCAAAACACAGTCACTCCAATATTGCAAAGGGAGATTAGATTGAAACAGTAAAGCTCTAGCAACATTCAACAAGTGTTGAAGTTTCCTCTCCACAACAGAATTATGTTGCGGAGTATATGCACAAGAGAAATAATGCATCATTCCTTGTTCTTTAACAATCTCAGTGAATGCAAGTTCAGATGCATTATCAGATCTAATAGCTTTTACTGTAGAGTTATATTGTGTACTAACATGCTTTAGAAAAATTGGAAAAACTGTTGCAACATCTGTTTTATTTCTTAACATATAAATCCATGTAGAACGAGTACAATCATCAACCAAGGTCAGGAAATATCGAAATCCTTCAACAAATTTAACACTAAAAGGACCCCAAACATCTAAGTGTACAAGATCAAATGGATTCAATTCAAGGTTACTATGTGAAATATAAGCTAATCTTTTTTGTTTTGCCAATGGACAAATCGAACAATGATTATCATGAGATGCAACTATTTTTAAAGAAGGAATATAACTAACAAGACTTTTTAAAGCAGCTGATGATGGATGGCCCAATCTTTGATGCCAAAGAACTCCATCATCCAGAACGGATCCATAAACAGAACAAACTGCAGGTGATGGCGAGAGGGATGTGTTATTTGTCTCAAGTATGTAGAGATTATTATAGAGTTACCCCTCCCAATCATCAAGCCCCGAGAAAGTTCCTGGATATAACAGCAAGTAGGAAAGAAGTGAGCAGAACAAGCTAAAGTCTTAACAAGATAACTCACACTAATAAGATTAAAATGAAAATCTGGAACATGTAAAACATTATGCAGAATGAATGTATTAGTGATGAAAATGGTGCCAATGTGTGAAATTGAAACTCTAGTACCATTCGGTAAGGTAACAGTGACACCCGAAACAGGAACTAAATCCCTAAACATTGATAAATTTGAACATACATGACTAGAAGCTCTACTATCTATAATCCAAGCATTAGAGGACAAAAATTTCTCTAACGAAGAAAGGGTATAGTTTTGAAAAGTAAGACTGTCATTCTCATATTTCAAGCTGGTAGAAGGAAAAGGTAAAATACCAGACATTGAAGTTGGAGCCATCAAGCCATGATCAGAGATAGTAGCAATCATAGCATTAGCAGGAGCAGAAGGAACTGGTGGCTCTTAAACTCGAGCTTGATCATTAAACTGAGAAATAAGATTCTGTATCTGATCGGGAGTAAGATCTTGTAAGTTGAAGTTGTTTCCACCATTAGTAAGATAAGGCATAGACGGATTGTGACCTAACTCAGAATATGCATGAGCCGTCACATTAACCATAGGCATTGATGCCGAATAAGGAACCAGCTGTGGAACCATTTGTATTTGTGATTGTGCATTTGACATCATATGCTGTGACTGAGTCATTTGTATCTGAGCAACCACTGGTTGTTGCATGCGTGGCTGAAACTGAGACTGAGACATTGGCATCCGTGGCTGAAACATTACTGGAGCATTGCCTCTAAAAGGAGCATTCGTTTTATACCCTGGTGGAAAGCCATGTAGTTTAAAACACTTCTGCACCGTATGTCCCACTTTCCCACAGTGAGAACAAATCGGTTTCTGATTTGGTGGTATTGTATTATATGCAGCAATATATCCTTCTTCTATCACATGAGCACTAGCTTGAAAAGCCATAGTATCAACTCATGAAACTGGCCTGATTATTTTCTAACACTCATCCTGAGTAACAATATTAAAAGCTTCTTCAATCGTAGGAATTGGCTTTAACATCAATATATGGCGTCTCGTTTGTTCATAACACTCATTGAGACCCATGAGGAACTTTGTTACACGACTCCTCTGTTGTAACTTTTCCCAATTAGCTGCTGCATCACACTCACAGCGCCCACAAGTACAAACTGGAAGATCAACGTAGTTCTTATGCTCTTCCCACAAAGTGAGCAATTCAGTATAGTATGTAGAAATATCCATAGAACCTTGCTCAATCTTGCTTAAATGCTGTTCAATATTATTAACTCTAGGCGCATCATCTTGCTTAAACGTAGATAAGAGATTGTTCCATATCCCCTCAGCTGTAGATATGAAAAGCAAACTTTGCCCAATCTTTTTAGATACTGATTTCATCAACCATGTAGCAACAATGTCGTTGCATCTAGACCAAGAACCATAATCCCTGTGATCTAGAGCTGGTTTTCTAGTTGTTCCATCGATAAATCCCATCTTATTCCTAACATTCAAAGCCATTGATACAGATCGTCTCCAAGAATGGAAATCAGAAGCAGTAGTGAGTCTATCCGAAACAAGAACCAAACCTGCATGGTCATTGTGATGAAGATGATACGGATTCTCATACTGATCAATATGTTGACGCTGATGTTCCGAAATTGGTTTTTGATTGTTCGCATGTTCAGATCCCATTCTTCAGAATCCAAGAAATAAGTAACAGAACCAAAGAGAGAGCTTATAAAGCTAGATTCCGTCAATAACAAAGATCACTCAAAGAAAATTGAAAAGAAATAGAAGAACGATGATAACTCCGGTGAACAACTCGCAAATCGCGATGACAAAAAGTCGCACAAAAAAGAAAAGATGAAAAGATCTAACTGAAAGACTCATCTCCGATGGAAGATGCGGAAGCTCAATTAACACAGCTCTGATACCATATTAACTCCGGTGAAACGGAGCTCAGAGAGAGCGAAAGAGAAGATCGGAGATGTAACAGAATCTTTATTAACAGTAATCAAAATGTTGTTACAAAGCTTAATCAGTATTAACACATGGTTCAGCTTATATACACGCTTAACCATTAACCACATTAAACCAATCTTACATACCCAAGTTAACCGAAGGTAACCGAACCATGTATATCTATAATATACCATGAGGCGTATCAATGTTAAAAGAAAAGTCATACCAAATTCGACACAACAAAGAGATGGTTAAGCCGCAAACCTAGGTCTTAAGCATTCAGACACATAGCCATATGTTCTGTTTTGTACCAGAGTTCTAAAACTACTCTTCCTTAATCCAACTATGGATGCCGTTGCCGACACATGCTTTCAGTTGTGTTCTTTTCCATTCAATTCTAGATATCGGGACATCAATATATTTGGATTGAGAAAACAGTTTGAAGAGACCTGGGCAAAAACAGATGAAGTTGTGTGCCATCAACTTTCTCACTGGACAAGGCACACACTGATGGTCCAAGAGAGTGTACCCTTGCCATCAACGACGTCTAGTGAGATGAGGCTATTGTGGTAAAAGATGCAGGTTCTGCGGATTCATGATTAAAACAATAGAAAACAATAGACTTTTTAAATAATATTTTATATTATGACTAGATTAGGACCTGTCTCATGGACGGGTTTTAAAACATTAAAATAAATTTAATTTAAGAAAAAATAAACAAAAAATTATTATAAGTGATGTATCTTACTATATATATATGTATTATGCATGTTTGAGCTATATACCTGAAAATGATTGATTTTCACGGTCTTTTTTCATTTTTTATCAGTTGATTCTTATCCACTACACCATTTTGAATCTCCAATAAAAATCCCACCATCTTCCACACTCCTATAGATCCATAATTGTATATGAGAAATGGTTATGATGTAATCAATTCTCTCAAAGTGGATCTATGTCTCTTTTTTTTATCTTTTTTTTTTTGAAAGAGATCAATTATGATGTCCGTCCTTTGGAAGAAATTATTTTCACACTCTTTGTTCTTTATTCTCTTAGATTGTCTTCTCCAAATGATTCTTATATGATTAAATCTAAAATACTATGCAATTTTTGAACCAATTTGTTATCTTGCGTCTATTATATGAAAAAATATTAAAGAATCACACATTATTTATTAGTATTTATTTTGA
Organism: Cardamine flexuosa; assembly: GCA_963555745.1. NCBI lineage: Eukaryota > Viridiplantae > Streptophyta > Magnoliopsida > Brassicales > Brassicaceae > Cardamine > Cardamine flexuosa. Next base: position 9,623,266 of record OY743216.1, on the reverse strand, counting down.
ATCTCATTCAGTACTCTTGACATTTTATACATGAGATCAGCTCTTGACATTCTTGTTGCCACTGGTTTATGTATTTAACTTACTAAGATTGATGTTGATGCTCATTCCCTAACTTAACCAATTAGTATAATAATTTTGGTTTGAAGAAAAGTTCAAATTTTATTGAAAACTAAAAAATAAGACTTAACATATATATTAGAAAAAGTAAAAATACATATTTTATCATGTATTTAATTTTTTTTTTGGTTTTTTTTTTATTAAGGAAAAATAATAACACAATTGCTTTTACACATGTCAAAATCTATTCGATCAACCGACATATATCATTATCCTGATATTTATAATTTTAATATAATATCTATTGATTATTGAATTTCTTTTTATTAATAGTAAAATGAACTTAATTTTTTTTTAAAATTTCCTTTATTTTTCTGATCATCTATGGATTTGTTCAATTAAACACGTGTCAAAATCTGATGGTTCAAATTAATATGTGTCACGATCAAGCGAATTACTAACTTTGAATCATTCGTTTTTATATAATAAGATACTGTGCAGTTATAGTCTATCAGATTATTCATGTACCCGAATTACATTGTATTTATTGATCCTTTATAAAAAAACAAAAAACAAATAGATTTTGAGTGGTGAATGAAAGCCGAGAAAAATAACCGATGGTAATACATTTGAGCTTAAACTGTTCAATTAGAGACCTTAAATTAGATCTTCAAAAAATAGATAAAAGACCCAAAATTAATATTTTTACTCATTAAACCCTTACGGCTTTACCTATAAAATAAAAACTGCTATTCACAGTTTTTTACTTGAAACTATATTTAGAAAGACATCCAGAGACAATCATAACACTTGAGAAACTATAACCTCTTTAATTCCAGCAATTTAACTCGCCTTCCAAAAGCTAAAAAGACTTCACAACATAAACAAAAAAAAAGATTTTAAAAACAAATAAAAGTTAATTCCTTTACTTTCACACCATTTTGAATATATTATTCTTATGTAACACACGAGAAAGATGGCTGCCTTCATCGCCATATTCACCGGCCTTTGCGGCCTCAAAAAAAAATCCCAATCATCTTCTCTAGAGACCACACAAAGAGAAGAAACAAACGATGACTTGCATAACAAAGAAATAGATGACTTGCAAAACAAGGATTCTCCTGATCGAGATACCAATGCATCTAATGAAGATAATAATGATGCAAAACCTGAGCTTTCATAGCCTCCAGCAAGAAAAGCAGCCTTACAAGGAACATATTCATGTAACAACATGGTGATAAGAAGATCTGTGTCTACTAAGAAGAAAATGAGCGCGAGCCTGACGATCCAAATGCCAAGATCGTTGTCGGTGAAACGTGATAAGGAGGAGGATAAATCTGTGAGGAAGAAGAAAATGAAGGAAGAGAAATCAATTTTGGTACGTCCAATTATGCTTGGAGAGAAATGTAGGGTTCTTGATGAGGAAGAAGGAGATGAAGATCATAAACAAAGAATGCCAAAGCATAGAATATACCATCCTAGATCTTTAAGTTCAATCTCTTTTTCAAGAACTAACTCGAACATTGATACAAATATAATTCCATTAAATGAGCCATCATAAGATTCAATGAATAAGGAAGAAAAATAACTAATGAAAAAATAATTGATATTATGATATCTAGAAAGATTATGAAATAAATTAGCTAGAGGGAATATCTCAAGAGGCCAGGATAAGGGATTGTTATATCACATATTCACATGAACCAAAAGGACATCATCGTGTGGGGTAGTAAACTTGGTTGAAAAATTCAGGCCTGCCTCTGACAAAGTTGTGACATGGTTGAAAAATGCTTCTTCCTTTCATGGCTTAAATGAACTTTTCAAGTCAAGTATATGGGTACACCTCCATGATAATCTCAGCGTCCCACTCATCCTCATCTAAGACCCATATTTTTATTTCTTGATTTAGATGACCCTGGAAAGAACATGACCAACACTGTCAAAGCTAGCAACTTATCATAAATGAAAGCTATAGTTATAAAATGTAAATTACTCATTATACCCTGGTGATCAGCATGTTATCGGAAGATCTCACAGGAGATGTGAAACATGAGACTGAATGGACCAGATGCCTATCATGAAGTATCAAAACAGAAATTCGTTGTGCATGAATAACCAAATCTTAACCTGATGGTATTATGAGGAAATAAAAAGTGAGAGTCACACACAAAATACTAGTTTTTTCAAAAAAATCATGATTGAAAAAAGAGATGGTAGAAAAAGACAAAAAAAATTATCAAGCAAAGAAGAAACAAGATCCAAGAATAAATTCTTGCTCATAGACATATCCATAACTTCACCATAAATTAGATTATCAATTAGGTTAAGAGAACAGCGGAGAGGTGTCTTGGCATATAATATTATATCCTTGCTAACTATTTTAGTATCAATTCGCAACACATGTTCACCAATTGAAACCACAAAAAATTCATAAAGTTTGATATTAGGGAATCAAAAATATAGTCACAACATAGAGTTTTTATAAGAGATAGAAGACATACATATATGTCAAATACCTCTTGATATGCCAACAAAGACTTAGATGTTTGAGGCCTTTCATTCCTAATGTATGAAGATCAATAAATAAATAAATAAATAAATAAAAATATATAATATATATATCTAGTGGGCTTTTTATCTCCTTAACAACCTTCAGAAGTGCTTCAAAGGAAGATTTTTCCATCTACGCTAACGCTGAAAACAGGGAAATAGACACTATGAGAATAAAAAATATAGAAATCAAAGTAGATGATGCTTGCTCATAGGTCTAGAACATACCTAGCCAACATATTAAGATGCTCCAGAAGAAAAACACACACAAACTTAGGGGTTCATTTAGATTGAAGGAAGGAGTATACAAAACTTATATTTTGATTTCTCAACATTAAATTGGGTAAAAACTTATTTTATGATCAAAGAAAACATAGAGAAAATAAATGTGAACATGAATGTTAATATAAGTGATGCATGAAAGAAAATATGGGTTCATATAGATTGAAACGCATGGGAATTTAAATTACTTGATACATGCTATTTCTATGCACCAGACTCCTTTGGATAAAAAATGGCCACAAGAAAATATTCAATAATGAGTAATAAGCTGATTTATTACATATCTGTTCAAAATAAATCATGGAGCGGACATATTCTTCACTCATCAAAAACAAAATAAAATTTTTGATGGATAGAATAAAGACCTAATTAATTGTTCTAACAAACTGCGTTATGATTCTAAAATAATTGAGTTCGGAAAAAAAATTGTCAGACATTCAAAAGAAAAAGTACTTGATTAATTCGTAAATCTATCTTTATATAAAATTTTGCCTTTAATAAATGTCTATAGCAATTTTTTATATGTATCAGTAATATTAAATTTTTATATATGAAACCATAACAGAAAAAAATTCCCAAAAACATTAATTCTTTTAAGAAGCTTTTGAAAGGAGATCAAGTTAATTGTAATATTTTTATTTTTAGAAAATATACTATTAGTTGGTTTATGAAAAATAAAAAGAATTGCAAGCGCTTGAAAATATACAAATGATTTTTTCTTCTTCTAGGCTAGCTAGTTTGCTTTGGAATGATATGTTATATCACAAAAAGTATTGGTTGAGAAAATAGATAAAAAAAACTAACTTCTCTCTATCAACATGGTTCAAATCAAATACCTATGAAAGGAGATAACTCATTCCAGTTTTGTGACATGTCATCATCAGTCAATAGACTACCATGTTGCTTGAATTAATTACTCTCATTTGTAATTATGGATTGATATTTTCATAGTTTTGTTTGTAGTGTACATCTTTCTTTTCCATATGTTCCATTGAATCTCTGATACTTAAGATGTGCTATCTAAATCTCATATTTTGGTTCTCGAAAAACATTTATATAAATTCTCAACTTTATTTTGTATTTATGATCTCACATTATATATCCTACTAAATCTTATGATATTTGGAGAAATCTCATAAGTATAATAAACTCATAATTCAATCTGATGTTAAAATGGGCCTCAAGCCCGCAGACTTAAACAAACTCCTTATAAAATTTTCTGACCTGAACCCATTAAATAACATCAATTATAAATAGCATCTAAACGGGCTTTGATAGAAATAATTGGATAAAATGACGTCGTTTGGACTTAGGTCTTAATCTGTGATTGGACAGAACACGATTCACGATTTCATCGACACCACACGAGCCGATACGATTCCGGCGAGATTCCGTCACCGCCGGTAAGGGTTTATTTGAATTAGGATTTCGATTTATTTGATAAACAGTTAGCTTCAGTTATCCAATACGATTCACTTCTCTTCCCAGGTCTCAAAGTTTTGTGACTTCAACTTTTTTTTGGGTTCAAAGTCCGAACTTTATTTGCGTTTGTGAAATACTTTTGCTCAGTTTTGACGTTGAAATTGTTTGTTTTGATTAAACGAAAAGCTTTAATCAACGTTTTGTTTGTTTAAAAGCTTTATCAATTTAGCTTTGTTCCAGTTTCAGTCTTCTTAGTTGTAATCTGCAACTGATGAAATTGTGAGGCCTTATCTCTAGAGCTTATTATCTAACTTTGTGTAGGCTCTGGTGCTTGTGCAGACTCTTAAGAAATTAAGTATGGATTGTGATGAAAACAGTGGGAACGAATCCCTAATTCTGATTAAACAAGGAGCAGAAGCTGTAAGTTTATATTTGTTTGAATCAGTGTATGTGTTATTTAAGTATATAGTTTTGAAAAAATCAAGTCTTTATATATAATTTGATTCCAGAGAGTGTTCGAGTCTACATTTGCTGGAAAAAGATCCATTGTCAAAGTAAGATTCTCGAAGAAATATAGACACCCGATTTTGGATTCAAAACTCACACTAAAACGCTCTAACGCTGTTGGTTTCTTCTACAATACCTTTTCTTTGTTTTAAATCTGTAGTGAAAAGTAGAAAATCTTTATATGTGTGTACGTTGGTTGAATATAGGAAGCTAGGTGTATGACAAAAGCAAGAAAGCTCGGGGTTTGTACTCCAGTTCTCTATGCTGTGGATCCTCTGGTTCATTCCTTGACGCTTGAGTACATTGAAGGCGATTCTGTTAAAGATATTTTCCTTGAGTTTGGAGCTAATGGGATTGTCGAGGAACGGTTGGATCATGTTGCTGCTCAGATTGGGGAAGCTATTGCTAAACTCCATGATGGTGGTTTGGCTCACGGTGACTTGACCACATCAAACATGTTAGTCAGAAGCGGAACAAATCAGCTGGTAAGTGTGTGTCTTCTTCATAAGGTCTTGATATGTTCACTTGTTTAGTTACTTATATTTCATTCCTCAGGTAGTGATTGATTTCGGTTTGAGTTTCACATCGACTTTGCCTGAAGATAAAGCTGTTGATTTATATGTACTTGAAAGAGCTTTACTCTCAATGCATTCTTCATGTGGGAATGTGGTAAGAATGATGCATATCGTAACTTCACTGGTTTTACTTTTGGTCTGTGTGTTGTTGTCTGAAATTGTGTATTTTGTATTCGAATGTAGATGGATCGTATACTTACATCGTATAGGAAGTCTTCGAAGCAATGGTCAGCCACGTTTAACAAGCTTGCACAAGGTTTCTGTTAAACCCTTTTTCCAACTTCATCATCTCTTAAGACTAACTCTGTTCTTCAAATCTTGAAAAAGTTTTCTTTTGGTTATGCAGTGAGGCAACGAGGGAGAAAGCGAACTATGATTGGATGAGCCAAAATCTCCAATTCCTTGAACTTGAATTTTCAAACTCATGTACACTGGCCCTGTTTTATTATTTGATTGTAATCCAATTTCTTGACCTGTAAGGTTTCAATGATGTTATTGGCTTGTGCGGTTTAGGGAAGAGGTTTGATGAAATGGACAACTACATTACTTGATGTGTGATCGATTTTTCAATTATTTTATGCAATTTTGAATTTGAACCTGAATTATGACACAACATTGAACATAACTACAAAATTATAAGCTATGGTTCAGATATCAAATCATTTAAAAAATAAAATTGAACTCTACTAAATTTTATTAATAAAACATTTTAAAACGTATAATACTCCATAAAAGTATTTGTATATAAATAGTAACAATGAGTTGTTAACTTTAAGTAAAGCTTGAGAGAATTTTTACGGTTAAGAAGTTGATAAAAAAAAAAAGAAGTTACTATATTTATCCATCTTGTCAACAAACATATGACAAATAAAGAATGTTACAGCACCATTATATATAACAAATTAAGGTACAAATAATAACTTTTTTTTAACCGATCGCCTTTAGTCATTTCGCGCATATATATATATATATATATATAAAACAAAAAGATAAACCTAACAGTAATTATAAAAAAAACGAAAAATGGAAAACAAGTTGTATGTTGTATCCCTATGTCTATGCCTTGTGATGCAAGCAACCATGGGAGAGGACGACGGCAACAACGATGACAACCCTCTGATAAACCATTATGCAGATTACGAAACGATCCATCCCAGCGAATACTACAGCTCGGATTTCGAACTCAAAGATGGAACCAATGTGATCTTCGACGTCATCAATGAATTGAAAGGGATCAAGAAACCAAAAGCAGGCTTCATGTGCACCAATGGCAAAAGAGCTTGGACTAGGTCTCTTCCAGGAGACGTGTTCTATGCCAAGTTCTTCTTTTACCGGATCAACCCGAACGCAAAGGTCATTCAACATTGCCATTTCCGGTCGAATTTGGGTTATGCTGATATCATTGTTGAGATAACTCCGGCGCTTGGACGAAAATGTCCTGGTTATCAATGTGTTTTAGCGATTAGACGTGAAGGTCTCTTGATGAAAGATACTAACGAAATATATCCTTGGACACCTTGGCCTCACCGTCACACTCAGCCTAAGTTGCCTGCTGGGATCAACAATTGAATGATATATAACGGAAATGGGTGTATACAAGTTTATTGATGATACAAAAACATTGTGTAGTTTAGAAAACATTAATCATAATTCAATAATTACTAGTCAATTTGAATATTTTCATAATTGGTATATTTATTGTTTTTCCCGTTGTCAAAAGAGATTTAACTCCGAGACCACAGACGAGATGATTGGATTTAAGAATTTATTAATTAAAGGAACGGTGGCTACGAGAAAAATAAGGGAGAAGTAAACGAACATCTTCTAATTACTATTCCAACATCAATAATCTGGGAAACTTAAAAAAAAAAGTTTATAGCGGTTTCACTTAAATGTTTAACTAACAAAAAATTTTAAGTTGGATTTTAAATTTTAAGAACATAAGTGTTGTTAAAAACACCAAAGACAAAATATAAAGATAAGTTCAAGTGGTATTTTGGAGGAGACCATATTACGTGAGAAGAGACCATATGCATCTAGGCCCAAAACTTTTAACTAAAAACATTTAATTTTTTTTGATACTGAAATTAAGATTTAATATATTTCAACAAATCAAATTACTAAATTCCCTGTAAACTAAAAGCATAAAATTGTAAACTAAATCAAAACTACTCCCTGTATATCACAAATTTTGATTTTCTAAGCCAAGTGGTAGTCTAATGGAAGAAGTTGCTATATTGGTATAAACTAGTAATCGATTTCTCTCAAATTGTCTACATTATTTTTATTTAGCCAGTCGAAATGGTGTAATACTTTAGACACATTAAAAAATCTGGTGAGTCGGTTACTTGATGGCTATACTCACTATAGAGGGATTAGTCGGGTGTTAAAAACTCGAATTATCTCACAGTTATAAAATATATATTGATTTTCTAAACAATTCACCCATATTTAAAAAACAATCAATATTAAATAATAAATACATTTAAAAATGAATTGTTTAGAAACAAGAAAAAAATTAGAAAACAGATAGACTAAATATAGTTTCTCACTTAGCCCCTTTATCTAATAATACATATATAATTAGAAAAGAAATCTTATCCGGTAGATCAAGTTTAGCTAAAAGTTACTTATTGAACAAAAACAGTTTCATAAAAAGGACACCGTAACTGAATAATAAACAAAGGAGACGCGTTTCAAGTTTAGTATTAGTTAATGGTTAAACAAAAAAAACCGAAAGCTACAAATTATATATCGAAGTTAAAAAAATCAATAAAAGAATTGAAAACATAAACTCAAAACGATGATGAATCCCAAAACCATAGTTACAAATCTCTTTCTCCTACTCGTGTTGCAAATCTCCAGCTTCTCAAACATTGTCTTATCTTCCAATGAAGCGTACTATAGGAAAGATTATGACCAGGAGTTTTCCATACGACCAGGAACTGTCACAAATATCATTGTCTCCAATGAATTATATGGTCTCAAGAAAGGAAACGCTGGCTTCGTATGTGCTCATGGTCCAAAGATTTGGCGAAAGAGCAAACCGGGAGACCGGTACAATGTGCTTCGGTTTGAGAACACCGGTAAACTCAGGTACAAGTTCATAGATTGCCATGTCCGGTCAAATCGAGGGTATGTGAATTTTCCTATCTATGTTCACCCAGACACCACGGCTCATTGCTACCCTACTTTTATCTGTACGTACTATATTAGACTAGATGGAGTTCATTACGCAGTTCGTTACAAGCAAGCGAACAAGTTCTATCCATGGCAGAAGTTTCCACCTCGTTCCAAGGCGTAAAATAATTTTATTTTTGTAACAAATCATACCGATGTGTCGATTATAAAGTGATTTTCCTACCTATAAGAATCCTGTGTCGCCACTATATAAATCTAAATATTTCTATTTAGTTGACGTTTGGCTACATTAGCGCACATATTTCATCGACAATCAACTATGTTCATGTAAAAGTTTAACCTTCGGATCAAGAGAATTGACAATAGATCAAGGAGAACATAAACTATATATATCCATACAAAGTTTAAGAGATGGCATGGAAAATATATATTAAAAACATCTATATATAACACATCATGTAGGTTGATTCAAAACATATCATCACTAGAAATAAATTTATTAAAATTAGAGTAATAGTGACTAAAATGTTTTCAAAATGTTGAGAAATATTTCGTAAATCAAAAATATCTTGAGATACCAAAAAATATGTCCGTCTTTTTTCTTAATATTTTTACAGAGAGTTAAACTGTAGAATACACAAAAGTGGTAACTGTTAATTTACCATTTAGAACTTAGAGGATCCGGACAAAATAATAGAAAGCGTTCTTGAATTAATTAGAGGAGTTTAAAAAATATAATTGAAGTAAAACTATTTCAGTAAACTAATCAATTAAAAGATAAGGAAATCTACAATTTAATTAATTAGTGAAAAATTAAGGTTAAAAAGATTCAAAAAGTTATGTACAATAAATTATGTAGAGAAATAAAAAAAAATATGGAAGCATAACGACAAAAAGGTAAATTAACTTTGAAAAACACTTAAGTAAGTTGATCAACAATGGGATTATGGCCTTATCAAAAAAAAAAACAATGCGATTATGGGAACAAGTGTATATAGAGCATATCATGTACTGTTTGATTTTCGAGTCAATGCGAACGACTTCATATTTTAGTTATAAACAAAACATATCTACGTTAAAAGTACCAAATGTAAACGATATTCTTTGATTTTCGAGTCAATGCGAACGACTTCATATTTTAGTTATAAACAAAACATATCTACGTTAAAAGTACCAAATGTAAACGATATTCTTTGTAATTTTCGGTCAAAAAATGAAAAGAAACACATAATACTAATCAGTTAATTTAACTCTAAATATAGTAAATATTTTTAAAAAATTCTACAAACGTAAATGGACTGTAATAGTTGGCATAAACACAGACGTAAATTTTCAAGACAGTTTTCCTACTAAAAAGGGTTAAATTTTACAAGAAAAGTACCGATTCTGTTATTTTAATTTCTTATAGACTATTATTATATATGTTTTTTTTTTGTCATACCAAAGCTGAATGTCCTATCATAAAACATTACAACAAATAACTATATGGCATTTGCAACAGATTTCAGTTTCAAAATCGTTTTTAAAAACTAAGCAAGAAGAGAAAGCTGAATCCCAAAAACCAAAGGTAAGTAAACGAGACAAATTATCACGACAAGGAAAAACAAATTAACATCATGACGCTTAACATTCACAAATTCATAAGAGCCCTAGCGTGGTTTCTTGTAGTTCACGTCACCTTGGTTTCCTACGCCGAAAGACCACATTTCGTCACAACGGAGCTGAAGATAGTTAATGGAATGATAGGCTTGCAACGTCCAGAGATCGTTTACCATTGTCAAGCTATAAACAGTGGCCTTGATTATGGTTGGCGACGATCCACAAGGCCACCGTTTGGCCATTCCTTTCATGTACTCTTGGAAGGCGGCCAAAAACTTGAGGAGGAGAATCACCGCTGCCATTTCCGTTCAGTGCTCGGTACCGCGGACGTCAATATCCGTATGACCGCGATTGATTCTGAGATTTGTAAGTTCCAAAAGGGATGTGCGGTTCACGAGGCTACACCAGAAGGGATTAAGTACCATGGTAAAGAATGGGATTTTGAGGAGAGGTATCCAAGGCTGATACCGCGGAAATACCTCGAAGCTAAGTGGAAACCTTGGCCACGACGCAGCAGCCGTGGTCGTGCGGCCCCGGGAAGCCAACGTGGCTCCGGGGTTCACAATGATTGAGTGCACATAAGGCTAAATCAATCAAAAGAATATGTATAATTGGGGTTTCATGTGTGAAACATATTTTATTCAATGAGAGGACTTTTGTTTAGATGGACATTACACATGGAGTTATTTTTATGGTTAAGGAATTTTGTTGATCTTTTATTTATATAGTGTGTGCACTGTTTTTAAATATAAGAATTCCCTTTATTTTACACTCTACACTTTAGATTTTAGTTTCTGATATATTAATAATTGCAAAATATCACAAATTTACTTATAATTTATACTTTCTTTTTATCTTAGTAAGTTAAAATAAACAAACAAATAATTATCCCGTGATAATAATATAATCTTTCAACTAAAAAAGGTGAATAAGATTTCATACCCCGTAAAAGAAGTAAATCCGATCCGTCTAGTATGTATCGCACTTTTGGTACTATGGCTACTAATGAATTTAAAAACTAAATCTCAAAAACTTTTTGGCTAGTAAGGCAGAGGCTAATTAAGTTGAAATCCTCCAAACTTAAAATTCCAAACCTGTCTTTGTTCAGATTTACATAGTTTTTCAAGAGCGAACCAATTCAAAGCCTTGAGTATTGCTATTAAAAGATACTCCATCTATTTCATTTTAAGTGTAGTTTAAGGATTTTACACACAAACTAAGAAAATATTGAATTTTTTTGGTTACCTTTCATTAATACACCAAACAAGTTTTTTCATTGGTTATCACACTAAAAAAATAGAGGTAACAAAATAAATTTTATTAAAAATATGCATTGGAAACCCAAACAACATTTATTTGTAACAAAAAAAAACTCTACAATTACAAATAAAGTGAAACAGAAGGAGTAATTTAATATATACTCTATCCATTTTGAAATATATGATTTCAATGTAACTTTTAAAAATATATGATGTTTTAGAAATTAATAATCATTTAATTTTCTTTATTTTACTGATTGTTATTCTGTTCATAAATCATTAAAGTTAATATTTCTTAAACAATGTCCTTTTACCCAAAACGCAGCGAACAATTTCACTTATGATTGAACAATATACAATTCTATCCACGCCAACAAAATTCATGAAATATGGTTTTTATCATTAAATTTGGATACTCTTTCTTAAACAAATCGATTTTGTTCTCTATATAAAAAATATTAAAATAATATATTTAAACACAAGTTATAATGTTATATAACAATAATATTGTTTTTTTAATGTTCGCTGTAACAGATCAATTGGTATCACTAAATTACTACATTGTTGGAGATAAGTTAGGCCCCATTTACTATTATCCGACAATATACACTGGTTTTTGGAATTGGTTATCTCGTTAGTAGCTACAAAACTAACTTCCAGAACTTTTCGTTTTCTTTTTTTTGTAAATATATAAAACCAAATGGAAATTAAAGTGTGATCATAAAAGAAAACCAATAGGAGAAAAAAAAAAAAAAAGAAGAAGCAAAAATGAGAGGAGAAATTAGTATTGCTGTTAAAGCCCTAATATGGTGCCTTGTACTGCAAGCTATTGCATTTCAAGGGGACGCGGTTGTAGGAGACGTGGGTTTCACACTAATGATGAAGAACGAAATGTATGGCTTGCAACGTCCGTCGGTTCTCTACCGGTGCAGGTCATCTGATAAAACCCTCCGGTGGCACATATCGCTTCCCCAGGCGGATTTTTCATGGGATTTCGAAGTCCCACCGTTTGGAAACGGCGTGGTGATCCACACGTGCGAGTTCCGGTCGAGCCAAGGGACAGCGGAAGTTGCTATCAAGACATTGTCGATGACATCTATGTTGTGCGGAGGACATTTGTGTAAATATGTCGTTAGGCCTAATGGTGTATACTTCGTTGGTTTTGAGATTTATTACCCGCACAACATATTTTTAAGATTTATTGAGTTAGTGAGGCCTGTTGATAAGCTTGTCGAGCCATGGAAGGCTTGGTCTCCACGGCAGCTAAAGGCTTTGCGAGGGGGCGGACGCAACGTCACTAGGTCAGACGATGACAAAGATGATAAGCGTGAGGAAGACGACGATTAGAAGACAGATCATTTCTGCAATGTCGCTTACAAAAATAGCAAAAACATTTTTTCTTAAAAAATTAAAATAAATAAAATAAATGTTGAGGATGATGATAGAAGTAGTTAATTTTCTTTGTATGATGTGTACAAATTTTTATTTAATTATCTCCAGATGGTATTGAGCAGGTCGATGATGTTGGAAGTATCTTTTGTATCATTTGGTGGACTAATTGTCTCGTCTTTTTTTTTTTATGAATTTAATTTTTTTTAAGTAATGGTTTTTTGTCGTCTAATTCTTCCTCGATCAACAATACTATGAACATTTTGATATTTAGGTGAAATATTTTTTCGTCAACAACATGAATTAGCGGGAGTTAAAGACATTTATGATATCAAGATGAAGGCAACAAAAAAAACATTAATTCCGAGTGGATAAAACCTTATCCACATTACAATTACAAATAGAATTACTCAAGGAAAACTGAGAGACATCAAAACCAATTTAACAATAGTAATGCACTCTTTTTCTGTTTCAAGACATTGGAAATGCTTTACCTTGAGCCGTTTCTCACAACAACCACCACCAAGGGTCACTTGAGGGAGGTGGAGGAGATTTCCTGTAGTAGAAGGCTCTTTGGGCTGCTGGAGGAGGAAGATTAACCGGATGTGGTTTGACCGGAGTAGGAGGAGGAAGATTAACGGGAGGAGGTGGAGAAAGAGCAACGAGAGGAGGTGGAGAAGGAGCAACCGGAGGAGGTGGAGAAAGAATAACTGGAGGAGGTGGAGAACGAGAAACCGGAGGAGGTGGAGAAAGAATAACCGGAGGAGGTGGAGAAAGAATAACCGGAGGAGGTGGAGAAAGAGTAATTACCGGAGGAGGTGGAGAAAGAATAGCCGGAGGAGGAGGTGGAGAAAGAATAGCCGGAGGAGGAGGTGGAGAAAAAGTAATTACCGGAGGAGGTGGAGAAAGAGAAACTGGAGGTTGATAAGGTGGGGGAGGAGGAGAGTATAGCGGTTTGTAGTTAGTGGAAGTTTGCAGGAGTTTTCTGTTGCTGTTGGCTTCAGCAACTGTGAATAAGATTGCCAACAGGAAAACTAGGCTGAAGGAAAGTCCTAGAGCCACCATTTTCTCGGTTAATGTTGAGATCCTTATTAGACTTAGTTATGGTTATACATATATATATATATAGTCCGCGGAAGTTCTCTTAGAGGCTTCCCACTAACTTTAGGATTTATACAAGATCGTAACTCGATCTAGAGTATATTATATTAGTAGATTAACTATCAAGTACTGTACATTAGTATTAGTATTAGTTATTTGGAAGTCAACTTGTTAATTAAGTCGACTATGCTTTTTGCTTGCGTTTTATATTTCCCTTGTTTTGGTTATTGAGGCCTCCCTCTAAATAATATGCTTGCTTAACCAGTAGTATTAACTATTAAGTACTTATTAAGATTTAAGAAATTTTGTTCGTTTGAATAATTCAAGTATTTCGCTAATTACGTATTAAGAAAAATGTTCTTTCGATCAGACTAATATTTTACAGAAATGTTGTGAGAACCGTTCTCAACCACAGTAATAAAAATGTGGATGTAGGAGAATGACTTGTTCCTGCTCTTGATCGTTACATGTTTAAAAATAGTAATAAAATTGTGGATGCAGCAATAACTGAATCCTTAACCGTTACATGTCTAAGAATAGTTTTTTTTTTCTGTACGAACACTATCAATGTCCAGAAACCAAAAAAAGAAAAATGAGTGAGCCAAAAAGAAAGAACAAAGAACCAAGAAAAAATAGAATTACACATATGGGAACTAAAAAGATTCCCAAAACCCTAAAGGGGAACTTTGTTCTTGTATTTATAATCACCATAATTATGGTGACTCACTCCCATGGATTTAAACTGGAGATCAGGAACGAACTGTCAGGAAGATTTAGGAGACTTGTCTACAAATGCTGGTCCCGCGACAACGATTTCGGGTGGCGAGAGGACTGGCCAACTAGCCACAAGGACTGGTCCTTTGGCATGTCGCTCTTCCACACCTCATTCTATTGCCACTTCCGCACAGGTTACGGACGCGTGGATAAGCAGCTAGTGGCGTCTTGGGATATGAAATACAAGTGTGGGGACAGGGAAAAATGCACTTGGGTCGTTAAGAAGGATGGACTCTATTTGAGACATTGGAAGACCAAATTTTTTAGTAACAAGTATGGTAATGAGAGGTGGGATGAGTATGTTCAACATGATATTCTCCAGAAAGCTTGGAGCTAATAATAATTAACTATTTGGAGATGTTGATTATTATGAAAATTACGACGATGTCGTGATTTTTGTCTCTGTATGTTTATTCATGGTAATAAAACCATACGTTGTGCAACTCTATCTATATATATATATAATTTTGAATGTTATATGAAGAACTTATCTGTGATGTTTTGTTGAATTGTTAAATAGATTTATAGCTGCGGTCTGCGTGCGTATTAGTTATCTATCACTTATGCCAACTAGTTAAATAAAAAATGGAATAGTAGATTGATTGGAACATAAGAAATTCATAACAAATGCATTACCCTCTCCGTTTAACACTAAATATAAAACAATTTTTATTTATTAAAATATATCTGACATATTATAAAACAAAAAATTAACTACTAAAACGAAAATTAATATAAAACGGAGGAAGTACTAAACAAAAAGTTGGCATGTGTTAAGGTAATTAACCACCGAAAATTCAATGGTCACCAACGATCAGAAATCTAAATGTTAGAAAAGTATAGATATAAAAATTTTTGAATGTTATATGATCATTCAAAATTATTTTAAAAGAAGATCAAACAAAGCTGATTTGAAATCATAATTTTATACTATTAAATCATAATATTAGATAAGAAAATAATTTTGTTTGATTGTAAAAATTGTAGAAAATTAATTAGAAATTGTTTATATACATGGATAACTTTTGACATTAAACTAACAAAGTTTTTCATCAATGGAGTAATATATGTCTGTTTAAAAAAATTTAAATCACGATTTATAGAGAAAAATTCTAAATTTTTATTAATTATATATATTATATAATAATTTAAAAGTAAAATCAAATAAAGGTGAAATAGAAATCATATTTTTCCAATATATAGATTTTAATTAGGTTGAAATGTTTAAGGAAATTTGAATTTAATGTTAGTTTCTATAATATTAACTAGAGTTGAACCCGCGGTACACCGCATGTCAATATTTTCTTAATCAATGTAATAAATTTATATTTTATTGTTTAATATTTTATGTATAGTTTTCTTTATAATTTATATTTTTCTTTTTTTGTTTGTTTCGTTTATATATTTATTTTTCTTTTACTTATATGTAGTTTTAACTTCATTAAAATATAAAATATTATTTTTGTTGGTTAGTTAACTTATATTTCAATTTTAAACTTTTATAAATAGTTCATATGTCCAAATGTGTCTTATTATGTTCACAAGATAGCGAGCTGGCCCGATGATTTGATTATTTACTTAATTTAAAAATTTTAAATATAAATATTTTTAATACTCTTTTTCATAAATATTTTAATCATAAAACTTTTTTATATATCATATATTATTTTCTTCAACTATACACAATTATTATTTTTTTTATCAAGAATTTACTTATTTTAATTAAAATTTGGTAGTTTGCAAACCAATCCACCAATTCGCGGACAAAGTCTGATATATCCGCAGTCAAGAAAGCCCTATGTCGGAGTTACTTATATATATATTGCGGGTCACAATTTATTTGACATCTCTACCGATGTCGAATGTTGATCATACACTTTTTTTATTGTTTGAGTAATATATATCTGAATCACAACATATGTTGAAAAATTATAATTTTTTATTAATTAAAATGATTGTAGAGAATTAGTTTAATATTTATTTAGAAAGAAGAAAAATATAAAAATCAAATATTAAAATGATTGGATATATTAATAACTATTTGGTGTTTGGATATAAGGATAAAATAGGATGTTTGTAAACATGAATAACCTTAAATTTGTACTTTAATTTTAATAGTATAAGATATAAGATGAATTAATAAATTAATTAGTTAATTAGTTAATAGTTAATATGTGTTTGGTTGTTAGAATAGTAAAAGATATGTTTGGAAATATGAATAGTCTTAAATTTGTACTTCAGTTTTAATAGTATATAAGATATATAGGTGATTGTTTGGATGTAAAAATAAATATAGAGATATTTAGATACAATGATTACTTATTTGCACTTCACTTTTAATAGTATAAAAATATATAAATGGTTGAAATATAGTTTGAATTTTGAATATGTTCAATTAGTCCTACAAAAATCTAAAACTACAAGATCACACTAAATTTTAGGATTAATTTGTTTTTTAAAGCTGAAATTGCACTTTTGGCGGAAAAATTGTACAATCCCTTATGATCTTATAAACCCAGAATTTTTACTCAGTTTTCTTGAAAATCTCTTGGATTTGATTTCTCAGGTTGTTGATTACCAAAAACGTATTGTTTATTTTCGCTTCCAAGGCTTCTTTGGGTTCTAATTCACGTTTCTCTACTGTTTTTAATATAGTCGAGTGATGCTCCCACAGTTGGGCACCTAGCTAAAGAGATCCACACACGTTTTACCACTGAAACAATCCGTTTATTCATCTGAAATAAATAAAAAATCAAATAGAAGAACGATCTAAAGACAAACTCTGATTACTTGTTTCCCAAGCAACTTCAAAAACTGTAGTTCTTTAAGTTCGTTTCCTACATTTTCTCTCCTTTGGTCTCAGTAACGTTATTTGGCAGATCGATCCATATGCTTTGAGGAGCAAAATATTCTACCCAGCTCTGCCAATCACCACACGGATTAAACATGTTTTCATCAAACGAGTAGAATACACAACGTTTGCTACTTAGAGTTAATACCTTGAGAAATTAACAGACATTATTCCTCATCCATGGGAGATTAGTTCTCAACTTAGAGTTAAAACAACTGAAAAAGAATGTCAAGCCATCAAGTGTAGTCATACTCATCTCCTTCCACTTCAAAGAGAATAGTTTAAACACCAATAGAGTTAAACCTGCGGTGTATCGCGGGTCAATATTTTCATTATTATTATGACAAATGTTTATATTTTATAGTTTAGTATTTTGTATTTAGTTTTCCAGATAGTTTATCGTTTTTCTCTATTTGTTCGTTTAGTTTTGATAATTAGTATTTTTATTTATATGTAGTTTTTATTTCATTAAGTTATAAAGTGTTACTGTGTTGGTTAGTTAATGTATATACCCATATAAATTTCTTAAAAGTAGTTTTTATGTCTTGCTATGTCCAAAGGGTTAGCGAGCCAGCCCGCAGATTTGATTATTGTAATTTTAAATAATTAAAGTATTTTTAAAATTGAAATTAACAATTTTTAAATATAATATTTTTAATATTCTCTTTATATATATATATGCTAATTTTATACAGAAAAATCATTATATATTTTCAAATATATCATAGATTTTTTTTGTTCAAAATATCATAGATTATATTTCATCAATTATATACACTTATTTATTTATATATAATTTATTAAAAATTAGTATTATTTATTTATATATAATTTATTAAAAACTAGTGGTCTGCAGACTGACCCACCAATCCGTGGACAAATCTCGCTAAATCTGAGGTCCACTATTGACTGGTTAATGATGCATGCTTTAATGTCATAATTTCTTTTTATCTCGATACCCTCTTCATGGTGGATTTACTTCTAATTTTCCATCAAAATAAAAAATTTACAAATTTTCAACCAAAAATAGATCTGTAATTTTTCTACCAAAAAATGTATTTGAATCATATAAAAATAAACTTTTATTAATTATATACATTATATAATAATGTAAAATAATTTAAAAATAAGATCAACAAAAGAGAAATAAGAGTCATAATTATTTCTCCAATTCATTGATTTATATTAGGTAGATAAAAGTTTAAGTAATTTAAAATCAATGTTAGGTTCCGTGATATTATTGTTTTAGTCTGTTTGGATATATTTCTAATAATAATCCTGATTTATTTATTTTAATATGGGGATTTGGAAACACCTCTTCAAGTGACTCTTTTTTAATATTGTAGTAGATGATATAATGACTTTTTTTGTTTGTTTACAAATATGGAAACCTGAAAATTTGATTGGTAAATAGTTTAAAAGTATAAATATAAAAAGGTGTATATGATCAATTGATAACGTTCTAAACATTTCAACCTATGTGATAAGGAGGATCATGACGGTTTAGGGTCAAAGTTTCTTAAATAGCACATTTTGTTTTCAACTCTTGGAATTTATTCTCTGTTATATCTCCAAAAATAGCTTCTAAATACATCTAAATTTAGAAGCAGAAACAGTAACGGTCTAATTACCATTTAATGCAACATTATATATCTGTCCCATCTTCACCAATCACCAATTTGTTCCGTAAGCCCCAAGCCTCGAACGAAATCAATAACTAAGATAAGAGAACGACCGTTTGATCTAAATGGGGAGACGCGTGAGCTTGTTCTTCTTCATGGTGGTCGCGGCTGCTTTGTTACCCGCACCAACCATGGCCGGTCGTCTAGAGCTAAGGAACGAAATCACAGGGGTCACTAAAGCTCGGAAAGCGAAGCTAGCCGTGAGGTGCTGGTCGAACGAAGACGACCTAGGATGGGATATTCTAAAGCCAAAACAATCAAGGGTATGGAAGTTCACGACAATGAACATGTGGCCTTTCCACAAAACTGAGTTTCGGTGCCAGTTTCGTAGCGGGTTTGGAACAACGAACGAAGATGTTGTGACTGTGTTCTCTGTTCAAGATGGGTTTAGGAAGGTTTGTGGTGTTGGAGGAGATGAGTGTATTTGGGTTGCGAAGAGAGATGGGTTTTATCGAAGAAAGATTGTTAAAGATGGAGATGGTCGTAAGGAATTTGTTGATATTCTCAAAAGCAAATGGGTTTGGAAATGGTGATTTTATCAATCTTTTTTTTATCCAATAATCATCAATATTTCTTTCATTTTTTTCTTTACAAGAAGATGCATTATCATAAATCACTAATGCTATGAATTTTCGTGATAGCCATTGATATTTCTTAAACAATTTTTTACCCCCTTTGTATTAGAATTGGACGATTGTATCTTGGGAGATATATTCATGGGGTTATAAATATAAATGGAGATTTACGATACTACACTAAAATTAGTACTATTATTTGTAAATAATTACAAACACATTATTGATCTCTTTTTTTTTGTTTTTTGGTCTACTAGTCGATGTGTTTGGAAATTAATACAGTGATTGCAAGAATGCCACATATTTTCATAATTTTTACAGTAGTTCAAAAAAGGGTTGACGTGCGATTTTGCATAAATTGTACTATACTTTTGGAAATATGTCTTCTTATTTTTGGGATGACATTATATTTGAGTTTGTCATGAAACACAGCTTAATTAGTAAGTACTCCTCAAATCAAGATTGTTTTGAAATCTTTATAGTATTTGAGAAATGCAAACACATCACAATCAACCTCAGCTATAGGATTACTAAAATAACATTACCGAAAACTTTTTTTTTCCCGCTTTAAGAGTAATTGTGACATTTAAATGTCTCAGGGGTACTTTTAAGAAGACATTTATGACTTTTAAACTTTTAAAGGGGGGTGTATTGAAATGATGATTTGGAAAATTTGGTGGGATTTTAATTTGAAGAGATTTGAGTGAAATTTGAGGATATTTGAGGATATTTGATGAGATTTGTGAGATATTTTTTTTTTTTACATGATTCATTTATTTTGCTGAGATTTGTTATTGAAATTTGATGAGATTTTTGGTGAGATTTGAAAGAAAAAAAAAGTAACAACGATGAACAAAAGTATTGTATGCAGTATGAGAATGTGATAACCCAAAGAATGAAAATAGCAAATTACAGTTAAACAACAACTGCATCATTGGACCAAACATTTTTTGAAAGTTCAGAACAAACTACAGAAAAAACAAACACCAAACAAGAAAAGTAAGAATCTTCCATAACTTGCAAAATAGTTTGCTATTATCACAAATATTACTCAGAAACTAAACCACCACCTGACAACAATACAAACACGTACCTGCTGGCTTCTAATAATCACAAACAATTATTCATAAGTCAAATTACTCATTAGATTTTAGTAGACAAACACATAATAATAACATGTACAAACACGTATCTGTTACATCACCGTTTTCAGCGCATTTCGCTTCCTCAAACACCTCACTGTCAGTTCTACTCCAAGTTTGTTTGTTTCAGCATCACTGGTTTTTGTCCAAGAGCCTTATTATCAGATTGCAAGGAATTGACCCGGGTTTGTTTCAAGATTCAATAAGAGATTGCAGATACGTGGAGACTTCCTTGCAGGTTTCAAACTGCTGCCCACTAGGGCTCTATGATCAAAAGAAAGAAAAATTCAGAAAAATTCAAAAACATGAAAACAACTAGAACACAGACTCACGATAAGCAATTCCAACTAGTATTATCTAAAAGTATCCGATAAATTCCAAAAGTAACCTATAAAATTCCAAACCAATTCCACCTAGAATAGAGTAACTAGCAATCTGGAATCCAATATATCTGAAAGTTAAAAGAAATGTTTAAATCACTGAGAATTGGGTTGCTTCATATCAATCTGGGAAGAAGAAGAAGAAGGTCACTGCGACGGCAGCGTGGGTGGATGAAGCGGGAAAGATGAGATGAAGGAGTTTGTGAGTGTCTTTATTGATGCGAATGTTTGATGAAGAACTTGATTGAGGTGAGATTTTTGTTTTTATTATTGAGGATGAAGAAGTCTATTGAGGGAGGCGATGAAAAATTCTATTGATGCAATTTTTTTTTTTTCCAAGTTCCACCAAATACCATCTCTAGAGCTAGGATTTTTTTTCTTCTTATTTTCAAGTAGAAAGGTATCAAAAGTCTCATCAAATCTCATTCGGTAAAACTTTCAAAAAAACAATTGTGTTTTGAATAATATTGTATTTGATATAAATTTTACAAATAACTGATTGAATAACATGAGATTTTAAATGAGAAAACTGATATTATACAATTTCCTAATTCAATAACATTGGATTTGAAAAATATTTATAAATCACTAGTTGAATAACATGTGATTTTAAGAAAATATCAAAATCTCACCAAATCATCATTCCAATAAATATATTTTATCTATACAATATTAAAAATTTAATTAATATTAATAGGTTTATTAAATTATATTATGGCCAAATTGAATCCATATATATATATATATATACTTGTTATATATATATATATATATATATTTTAATTTAGGGTTATTAATATCATATAGTTGGTTAAAACTATAGTTGATTTTAGCTGATTTATAGGATATCGGCTGATTTATATATACACGACACGACCCATTTATGAGATATCGGTTTATTTATTGTCTAGTTGGCTGATTTATAAGAAATCGGCTGATTTATAAGAAATTGGCTGATTTATCTATAAACACGATGATTGAGTTATGAAATTTTGGGCTGATTTATGAAATTATGGGCTGAGTTATAAAATTTTGGGCTGACTTATTGCTATTACATGGCTAATTTTAAGTTTGGTGACTGATTTATCGATAGTGCAGCTGACTTATTTGGCTGATTTACTTTTAAGCAGCTGATTTATGCACACTAATTATGGCTAACTTACAGTAAATCTGCCGTTAAAAAACCGATTTAAAAGTCAGGTAAACTACGGCTGATTAAGTAACAAAACATTAGTTACTCTAATACTATGCTTTTGACGACTGATTTACTCGATGTTGCGACATTTTTTACTCTTACCTGATTTATATGTTTTAGTGACCGACTTTTAGAAACTATTATAATTACTTGTATAGTATTTCAGTGACATCATACTTATTGTTTAATACTGGCTGATTTATTTGTGGCTGATTTATTTGTTCTTCTGGTGGCCTATTTATCTATGTCAGCGATGAATCAGCTCCAAAATTAGGTATTTTTTTTAATTATAATTAGGTTTAGCCATCAATGTCTTAGACTTCTTCACCATTGTTCGATCTATCTATATATCTTCTTCACCATTCATCTCTTTTCTTCAACAATGGATCATGTTATTATTGTTTGCAGAAAATAGGTGTTTAATAATAGATATTATTTTAGCGCCGACAAAAGAGGAAGTAGAGTTCTACACATCACGGAAGAGACAAGTTTCATCGATCTTCTGAAGATGGCTGGTGAGGACTATGGGTTAGATGAGTAAAGCTGTAAGATTCAGCTGAGTTACATGTTCTCGAGCAAGACTTTGAAAAGAATGACGCGGGATACTCCACCGGTTTATATATCAGCCGTAATATAGTAGTAAATCAGTCATAACTAAAATAATAAATCAGTCATGACTGAATAAAAAATCAGCCATGACTGAATCATAAATTGGTCATGACTGAATCAAAAATCAGCAATGATTGACTCCTCAATCGGCCATGACTGAATCATAAATTGGCTTAACCCTAAACCATCCATATTTAACAAAAAAAAAAACCTTTTCTTATTACCAACACCATCAAAACCTTTATCAAAAGACATTAAACCGTTCTGCAGCGCATCTATTGCAGTTGATAGTTTTGCTTGCCTAAGCTTCTCCTCCTCGTTATCTTCATATTCAGATAACAACTTGTTCTCTTCTTCACGAAATACGTCGGTTATATCAAACACATCACTATCAAATTTCAACACATCTTTTGGCTTTAGGTTCTCTTTCTTATCATCATTTTATTTTTCTTTTTCTCTTCATTGCCCTTTCTCTTTTTCAATCTCATGAACTATTTAGATTTATTGTTGGTCATAATGAATGTTTATCTTTATCAATCTCATGAGATATTTGTTGTTGGTCTTACAGAACGTTTCTAGTTTTGTCTTCATGAATTTTGTATCTGCCAAGACAAGGGTTATATCTGGTCTTAATGATGTTTCGATTTTGATCTTCATAAACCTCATTTTTGCTCTTATTGAATCACATTGTTTCAAACATTATAATCATCAACAAAATCTTTCATGCTAATATAATCCTCGTAAGTCAAATCATACAATAAATCAGCCATAACTTGTACAACAAATCATCCATACCTTAAATAATAAAATCTTAAATCAGCCATAACTTGTACAATAAATCATCCATACCTTAAACAATACAACCTTAAATCAGCCATAACTTGTACAATAAATCAGTCATACCTTAAACAAGAAAATCATTCATGCTAATACACTCCTCATAAATCAAATCCTACATCATATGAGTTTCACGAACCCAACAATGATCATACATCCAGCGATAACAAGAATCATCATTTTCTTCATATTTGTTTTGGCTTCAGTAAAAAACATTCTACTTTCTCAAATATCTCTTTCTAGACCTTCATTAGCATCTTATCAAACACCATCTTCTCCATTAGTGTGAAAAGGAGATGACACTTGCATAGACCTTTTCCATAGCAGTCGAAAATACAAAGCCATGTGTTGTAAGCAAAAAAAATAAAAAATTAATAATTCAGCCGTAATATAAAATAGCAGTTAGGTTTTTAAGACTTTTTAAAAAATAAGTTCTTAAAGTCTGTTTGGTAAAAAAATAGCTGTGGAGACTTTAAAATTATCTTAAGTCTTCAAAGTTTCCAACCAATCACCCCTATAGTAGTAAATCAGCCATGACTGAATCATAAATCAGCCATGACTGAATCATAAATCGGCCATAACTGAATAAAATCAATATTCAGATTCTAACCTAAATCCAGATCTAGAACGAAATCAAACATATAAACTGAGAAAACATGAAGATCTAAACAAAATCATACACTATATGAGGCTAAAATGCACTAATTATAACTTAAATTCAGATCTAAAACCAAATTATACATTGAAAGGAAGAAAAACAAGAAAATAAACTGCTAAGAACCCTCCCTATAACTTCATAGTGAAAGGATATGACAAGAGCTAAACCCAAAAGAGACTGAAGGGAAGAAAAACAAGGAAATAAACTGCTAAGTCTACTCAGATCTAGAAATTGATTTTGAAACCTTAAGCGATTGTGGACGAACAACACCGTTGTCTAACAGATATGGAGCCGCCGAACACCAGCCAAACCACCAGAACAGGAAGGTGAAGAACGGGGAAAAAGAAGAGAAAAGGGAGAGAAACCCGGAAGGAGAGAAGTTTTGGAAAAAAAACGTTTTTGTCTCTTAAAAGTTTTTTTTTTTAAGTAAATCAAAATGGCAGAATCATTAATTACTGTTTTATAAATATGTTAATGGATATTTCCTTAATGTTGTTGCTATTTAAGTAATTTCTCAAAGATATGAGATATGATAGTCATTTAACCACTTTTCCGTTAAATTTAGACCAAAGAGAAATTAACTTATTATCAAGAAATAAAACCAGATCAGAACAGGAAAAAAAAAGCGAAAAGAAAAGCCAAAATGAAAGGAGAAATTAGTAATGCTATTAAACCCCTAATTTGGTGCCTAGTATTTTATTGCATAAGAACAATATTTAAATACCAATAAATTATGTCTACTATTTTCTATAACTTTCCAATTTTAATAATATTTTAGAAAGAAAAATAGTATAATATTCTTTTCATAAAAAAGAGTAAATAATATTAAAATCAATGGTCTCATTTAAGATTAAAATAAATATAATATCTACTAATCAAAACATATTCTTAACCAAAAAACAAACAAAAATATATTCAGTTAATAAGAATAGAATAAAAACAGAAAAAAAAATGATATATGCAAAATATCTTTTCATCCATCACAATAATTTACATGCCTAAAATTGATTCAAGTTTATCTTTAGGATGGAAAGTCCAAATCCGAGATATTAGTGGTCTAATCTTCCATTCATTGGTTGAAAATTTTAGTTTAGAAATTAAACTAAAATCCAAAGATATCTTAAAATTAATGATAATAGAAGATTAATATGAAACAGAGATGAGAGAAAGAAGAAAGAAAAATAAATATTGAAGATGAACAAAAGAAAGAAAAAAGCTGCAAAAATCATTGTTGCCTAAATTTTTTATAGAGAAATAAAAACTGAATTTGAAGTTAATGAAGATATGGTGTAGTGGAGATAATTTAGGGTTTAGTAATAGGTGAGAAGTTTTGTTTTCAGTTTTTTGTTCAATTATTTTAGTTTTTATATTTTTAAATAAGATTTAAATTTATAATAAATATCTATGTGGCAAAAAAAAATTTTAAACAATTTATGTGGCATGTTTCTGTTGGCCATGTGACTTGTGCTATATTATATAAAGGATATGAAAACAAAAAAAATGAGCAAAAGTACTGAAAAAAAATTTTCACGTATCACTAAACCCTAAATTATCTCCACTACACCACATCTCCATTAACTTCAAATTCAGTTTTCTTTTTCTCTATAAAAGATTTGGGCAACAATGATTTTTGCAGCTTTTCTCTTTCTTTTGTTCATCCTCAATATTTCTCTCTTTTTCTTCTTTATCTCATCTGTATTTCATATTAGTCTTCTATTATCATCAAATTTAAGATGTCTTTAAATTTTAGTTTAATTTCTAAACTAAATTCTTCAACCAAATAAATAGAAGATTAGAGCTCTAATATCTCGAACTTAGAATTTCCATCCTAAAGATAAACTTGAATCAATTTTAGGCATGAAAATTATTGTGAGGGATGAAAAAGGTATTTTGCATATATCAATTTTTTTTATGTTTTTAGTTTATTCTTATTAACTGAACATATTTTTGTTTTCTTTTGGTTAAAAATATTTTTTAATAGTAAATATTATATTTATTTTAATTTTAAATAAGACCATTGATTTTAGTATTATTGATTTTATATACTTTATGACAAGAATATTAAATTATTTTTCTTTCTAAAATTCTTTATAATAAAGCACAAGTCACCTGGCCAATAATAACATGGCACATATATATTTTTTTAAATTATTTGGCCACATAGATATATAAATTTATCCTTTATATAAATTTAAATATTTTTTAAAAATATAAAAACTAAAAACTGAAACAAAACAACTTCCATCTATCAGTTTTTTCTTCTTCTTAAAATCCTAAAATATCTCCACTAAACCCTAAATTATCTCCACTACACCATATTTTGATTAACTGAAATTCAGTTTCTTTTTTTCTTCCTATATATGATTTTAGCAATAAAAAAATTATTCATTCATGTTCTCTCTTTCTTTTCTTCACCCTCACTATTTTTCCATATTTCTTCTTTCTCATTTCTGTTTTCTATTAATTTTCTATTATCATTAAGATGCCTTTAGATTTTAGTTTAATTTCCAAACTAAATTCTTCAACAACAGAATAGAAGATTAGAGCTCTACTATCCAGAAGTTAGAATTTTCATCTTAAAGATAAACATGAATCAATCTTAGACATGGAAATTATTATGATGGATGAAAAGGTTTTTTTCCACATATCAATTGTTTTGTTTGTTTATGATTTTTTATTTTATTCTTATGAACTAAACATAATTTTATTTTTGTTGTCATAGGGAGATAGAATTCAAACATCTTAAAACAGAAATTGATTCCAAAATTTCAAAACCATTTACTTGAAGAGGCATTTCGTGATATCATGAATTTTATTTTATTTAGCAGCCATTTTTGTATTCAAAAGCAAAATAATGTTTTAGAAAGATATTAAAGGTAATGTTGTGGAGATCTGTGGGGTTATTTATTTTCGTTTGCCTATCTCCAGTGCAGGTATTTTTGCTATCTTCTGTTTTTTTTTTGTTCTTACTTATTTAGAAAATTATAATGCCATTAAAGAAACAATTATTTTTTACATATGAGTTTGAGAAATAATAGGATTTTATTGTCTTTTACATCATTTAAAAGTCTTTACATATTTATAAATGGTTTAAAACAATTGTTTATAATTTTGGAGTTAATTAAAAACATTTTAATTTGATATAAAAATTAATTTAAAAAAAACTATATGTATCCGTGTGTAGCACGAGTGATTATACTAGTTTTTATATAAGATTTAAATTTATAGTAAATATCTATGTGACAGAAAAAGTTTTTTAAAAAGTCTATGTGGCATGTTTCCGTTGGTGAAGTCACATGTGATTTATAATTATTTTCTTTTTGACATTTTTTTAATTAATATTGTAAACAAATCCTATGTGTCATATTTTTATTGGTCAAGTGACATTTTCTTTATTATATAAAGAATATATATATATATTATCTAATTCTTATTTTATTGGCTAACTCTCAAAAATAGCACCAAATGAAGTTTTTGTTCCATAAATTGCACTCATTTTTATTTAGGACAAAATAGCATTTTTAGTAAAGATATATTTTTTTATATACCACAAAATCTCCTAACTTTATACTTTTAGGGTTTAAGATTTAGAGTTTAGGGTTTTAAAATCCTAAACTCTAAGCCCTAAACCCTAAAACATATATTCCACTTTTAACAAATTATACCCTAAATTCTAAAATATTTAACCCAAACAAAAAATTAAAATTTTATCTTCTATAAAAATATTATTTTTGTCCTAAAAAAAGAGTGCTATTTATGGAACAAAAACATCATTTGGTGCTATTTGAGGGAATTTATCTATTTTCTTTGATGATTTAATAAAGAAGTCTCGATTAACAATGCAAACATTTGATGTTTTTGTGAAGAGATTTTTTCGTCAAAAATATGAACAAACCGGAGTTAAAGACATTTTTATAATATCAAGATGAAAAAAAAAGATTAAACATACAGAGTGGATAGTAAAACGTTACCCATATTACAAATACAAATACCTCAAGAAAAACTGAGAGACATCAAAACCAAGTTAAGACAACAGTAATGCATTACATTGAAAATGTCTTTTCCTGAGTCAGTTCTCACAGCAACCACCACCAAAGGTTACCAGAGGGAGGTGGAGCAGATTCCATGTCGTACAAAGCTCTTTTGGCTGCTGGAGGAGGAAGATTAACTGGATGTGGTTTGACCGGAGTAGGAGGAGGAGAATATCTAGGAGTTGGAGGTGGAAAATTAACTGGAGGAGATGGAGAAAGAATCTTCAGAGGTCGATAAGGTGGTGGAGGAGGAGAATATCTGGGAGTTCGAAGAGGTGGAGAAAGAGTAACCGGACGTCGATAAGGCGGCGGAGGAGGAGAATATCTAGGAGTTGAAGGAGAAAGATTAACCGGAGGAGGTGGAGAAAGAGTAACCGGACGTCGATAAGGCGGCGGAGGAGGAGAATATCTAGGAGTTGAAGGAGAAGGATCAATCACAGGAGGTGGAGAAAGAGTAACTGGACGTCGATAAGGCGGTGGAGGAGAAGAATATCTAGGAGTTGGAGAAGGAATATTAATTGGAGGAGGTGGTGAAAGAGTAACCGGAGATCGATAAGGTGGTGAAGGAGAAGAATATCTGGGAGTTGGAGGAGGAAGATTAACCAGAGGAGGTGGAGAAAGAGTAACCAAAGGTCGATAAGGCGGTGGAGGAGGAGAATATCTGGGATTTGGTAGAGGAAGATTAACTAGAGGTGGTGGAGCAAGAGTAACATGAGGTTGATAAGACGGAGGAGGAGGAGAATATATTGGAGTTGGAGTAGGAAGATTAACTGGAGGAGGTTGAGAAAGAACAACTGGAGGAGGTGGAGAAAGAGTTACAGGAAGAGGTGGAGATAAAAGTACCGGAGGAGGTGGAGAAAGAGTTATCGGAGGAGGTGGAGAGAGAGCAACCGGAGGGGGTGGAGATAAAAGTTTTGGAAGAGGTGGAGAAAGAGTTATCGGAGGTGGTGGAGAAAGAACAACCGGAGGGGGTGGAGAAATAAGTACCAGAGGAGGTGGAGAAATTGCATCTGGAGGTGGTGGAGAAATCAAATCCGGAGGAGGTGGAGAAAACGCATATGGAGGAGGTGGAGAAAACATTACAGGAAGAGGTGGAGAAAACACATCAAGAGGAGGTGGAGAAATCACATCTAGAAGAGGTGGAGAAAGCATAACTGGAGGAGGTGGAGAAAACGCATTTGAAGGAGGTGGATAAATCACATCCGGAGGAGGTGGAGAAAGCGCTTTCGGAGGAGGAGGATAAATCTCGTTCAGAGGAGGTGGAGGTGGAGAAAACACATGCGGAGGAGGTGGAGGTGGAGAAAGAATAACAGGAGGAGGTGGAGAAAGAGTATCTGGAGGAGGTGGAGAAAATGCATCCGGAGGAGGTGGAGAAAACGTTACCGGAGGAGGTGGAGAAAGCGCATCAGGAGGAGGTGGATAAATCACATCCAGAGGAGGTGGAGAAAGCGTAACTGGAGGAGGTGGAGAAAACACATTTGAAGGAGGTGGATAAATCACATCCGGAGGAGGTGGAGAAAGCCCTTCCGGAGGAGGAGGATAAATCTCGTTCAAAGGAGGTGGAGGTGGAGAAAACACATGCTGAGGAGGTGGAGGTGGAGAAAGAATAACAGGAGGAGGTGGAGAAAGAGTATCTGGAGGAGGTGGAGAAAATGCATCCGGAGGAGGTGGAGAAAATGCATCCGGAGGAGGTGGAGAAAACGTTACCGGAGGAGGTGGAGAAAGCGCATCAGGAGGAGGTGGATAAATAACATCCGGAGGAGGTGGAGAAAGCGCATCTGAAGGAGGTGGAGAAATCGCATCCGAAGGAGGTGGAGAAATCGCATCCAGAGGAGGTGGAGGTGGAGAAAACACATCTGGGGGAGGTGGAGGTGGAGAAAAAATAGTTGGTGGAGGTGGAGAAAATGCATCATGAGGAGATGGAGAAATCACATCTGGAGGAGGTGGAGAAAATGCATCTGGAGGAGACGGAGAAATCGCATATGGAGTAGGTGGAGGTGGAGAAAACACATCTGGAAGAGGTGGAGGTGGAGAAAAAATAACTGGAGGAGGTGGATAAATAGTATCCGAATGAGGTGGAGGTGGAGAACTCGCATCTGGAAGAGGTGGAGAAAACGCATTCGGAGGAGGTGGAGAAAGCGCGTATGGAGGAGGTGGAGAAAGCGCATCAAGAGGAGGTGGAGAAAATCTTATCGGAGGAGGTGGAGAAAGAGCATCCAGAGGAGGTGGAGAAATAGTATCCAGAGGAGGTGGAGAAAGAGTTACTGGAGGAGGTGGATAAAAAACTACTGGAAAAGGTGGTAAAAAATTTACTGGAGGAGGTGGAAAAGGAGCAATCGGAGAAAGTGGAGGTCGATCAGGCGTGGGAGGATGATCATTTATTGGAGTGGGAGGAGGAAGATGAATCGGAGGGGGTGGAGAAAGAGTTAACGAAGGAGGTGGAGAAAAAATAATCGGAGGAGGTGGAGAAAGAGTTACTAGAGGAGGAGAAAAAATAATCGGAGGAGGTGGAGGTCGATCAGGCGAAGAAGGATCAAAATGTTTTGGAGTTGGAGAAGGAAGATTAACCGGAGGAGGTGGGGAAAGAATAATTAGAGGTTCATTAGGCGGTGGAGGAGGAGAATTATGTTTGGAATTTTCTAGGAGTTTTCTGTTGCTGTTGGATTCAGCAATTGTGAATAAGATTGCCAACAGAAAAACTAGACTGAAAGAAAATCCTAGAGATACCATTTTTGAGGTTAATGTTTAGATCCTAAGACTTAATTGTGTTTATATATATATATATATATATGTATAGTCCTTGGAAGTTCTCTTAGAGGCTTCCCACTAACTTTATGATTTATATAAGATCATAGCTGTAGAGTCTATTACATAAGTCGATTAACCATCAAGTACTATGTATTAGTATTAGTTATTTGTTAGTCAATTTGTTAATTAATGCAACTTTGCTCTCTAAATAATATGCTTGCTTAACCAGTATTAACTATTATGTACTTGTTAAAAAAAAATGCCCGTTTGAATTATTCAAGTATTTCGCTAATTACGTATGAAGAAAAATGAACATGTGGCTGTTTCAAAATACTGAGTTCCGGTGCCAGTTCGTAGCGGGTTTGGAACGACGAACGAAGACGTTGTGACTGTGTTCTCTGTTAAGGATCGGTTTAGGAAGGTTTGTGGTGTTGGAGGAGATGAGTGTATTTGGATTGCGAAGAGAGATGAGTTTTATCGAAGAAAGATTGTTAAAGATGGAGATGGTCGTAAGGAATTTGTTGATGTTCTCAAAAGCAAATGGGTTTGGAAACGGTGATTTTATCAATCTTCTTTATCCAATAACGATCAATATTTCTTTCATTTTTTTCTTTACAAGAAGATGCATTCTCATAAATCACTAATGGTATGGATTTTCGTGATAACCATTGATATTTCTATAAACATTTGTTTACCCCATTTGTATTAGAATTGGACGATTGTGTGTCGAGAGATACAGTATATTCATGTGGTTATGATTTATAATACATGGAGATCTACGATACTACACTAAAATGTAGCATTAATTATACTATATTATATAAATATATATGTATATATATATATATATATGTTTTCTATTACAAAAATTTCTTTGATCTCTTTGTGTATTTTTGTCTACTGGTCGATGTGTTTGGAAACGAATAAAGTAATTGCAGGAATGTCACATATTTTCATAATTTTCATAGTAGTTCAGATCAAACTTCAAAGGGGTTGACATGCCATTTTGCATAAATTGTACTATACTTATTTATGGGATGACAATGTAGAATTGAGGTTGTCATAAAACAAAGCTTAATTAGTAAGTACTCCTCAAATCAAAGGTAATTAGTATTTGAGAAACGAAAACTTTATAGACAGATCAAAGCTAAGATTTGCTTCAAACTTTTCTAATCCTCTTGAATAGTTTCAATGACATAGTTACGCTTTTACTTATTTGGATTGCTTGATTGTGTATTATATTAACAGGGTAAACTTGCTGCTTTGTCTTCTACGATGGGAAACGAGCATTCACGTTGAAAACATCGTTGCAAAACAATGTGACTTATAAAAATAGAACTTCAACTGTGTGAAAATATATTTTTAAATATTCTTTTGTATATTACATTGATACTTATTATAGGTATAATATTTTTGTATAAAATGTCAATGTTTGGCCTTTTAAGACAGTGACGATGATAAATCGGAGGTTTTAATAGGTTTCATGTGTATTTGTGGTTCCTTCATCTATGTCTATTTATACGTAACTCTGAAGCATTCTTTCTAATTTCATGTTTTTGTTCTTAATGTGTTTTAGTTATTTATTCAACACACCTTCTTAGCTTAAGCATTGATATATATAGCTGGTAGAGACACGTACACCTGAGGATTATAAAGTTTAGGGTTTTGAACCAAAGGTTAAGTTTAGAGAACGATTTCCTCAAATGGAAGAAGTTTCTGACTAAAACGAAGTTTAAGGCTTCATGTTCCATAGACTAAAACAAAACAAACAAAATGCATTTATATTATCGAATATGTCAGCTTTTGAATTATATATAGGGAGAATTATCAGAATAACTCATAAAAGTGTGTTAAATAGTAGAATAACTTATATTTGCTTTTATTTATTAAAGTACTTTTTGATATTTTTAAATCACAAAAGTACCCCTCGGAAGTTTTGTAAACAAAAATTCAATTACAAAAATGTCATTAATATTTAAATTGCGCGTAATTATTAATTATAAAAATGCCACTCCGTTTTATTTATGGCAGCTTTGTTCTTTTTACATGATTGTTTTGCTTTGACTGCAGCTTTATTTAAAAATAATTAGTGATGACATGTTTGTTATAATTATTGCAGCTTTGTTATAGCGACTGCAGTTTTGTTTGAGATAATTAGTGACTGCAGCTTTGTTATAGTAACTGCACATTTGTTTGAACCCTACAAGATTGTTTTTTTTATTGCAGCTTTGTTTGTGAAAATTAGTGACTGCAGCTTTGTTATAGTGAATGCAGTTTTGTTTGAACCCTACTGGATTTTTTTCTTTGACTGCAGCTTTGTTTGTGAGAATTAGTGACTGCAGTTTTGTTATATTGTCTGCAGCTTTGTTTTCATCCTACATGATTGTTTTCTTTGATTGCAGCTTTGTTTGAGATAATTAGTGACTGCAGCTTTGTTATAGTGACTGCAGCTTTGTTTTCATCCTATATGATTGTTTTTTTTACTGCAGCTTTGTTTGAGATAATTAGTGACTGCAGCTTTGTTATAGTGACTGCAACTTTGTTTTCATCCTACATGATTGTTTTTTTTTACTGCAGCTTTGTTTGAGATAATTAGTAACTGCAGCTTTGTTATAGTGACTACACCTTTGTTTGAACCCTAAATGATTGTTTTCTTTGACTACAGTTTTGTTTGAGATAATTAGTGACTGCAGCTTTGTTATAGTGACTGCAGCTTTGTTATAGTGACTGCAACTTTGTTATAGTGACTGCAGCTTTATTATAGTGACTGCAGCTTTGTTTGAACCTTACAAGATTGTTTTCTTCGACTGCAGCTTTGTTTGTGAAAATTAGTGACTGCAGCTTTGTTATAGTGACTGCAGCTTTAATTGAACTCTACAAGATTGTTTTCTTTGACTGCAGCTTTGTTTGTAAAAATTAGTGACTGCAGCTTTGTTTGAACCCTACATGATTGTTTTCTTTGACTGCAGCTTTGTTTGAACCCTACATGATTGTTTTCTTTGACTGCAGCTTTGTTTGAGATAATTAGTGACTGCAACTTTGTTATAGTGAATGCAACTTTGTTTTTTTGGCGTTACCGCAGTTTTATTCCATAATTAAATTGTGACCATTCAATTTAGGGTTTCATCCGAACTCGTTGACTTTTTGTCCATCCTTGATTTTGACCATATCATCTCCTTCTCTTCATCGTTCTTGTTCTTTTGTAACTTGATTTTTTTCATGGTTTCTACTCTTTCTCTTCATTTAACCACCTCATCGTTCATCGTTCTTGTTCAAATTTTGTTATCTTTGTGTAAGGCATGGAGCAAGTTGTTCTTGTATGTGGGTCATGGAAGTTTGAAAGAAGTAGGTGGTTGTTTGTTGTTGATGTTAAGCGAGGATGTCGAATGTTAGCAGCTGGTGATAGTACGGGTTATGAGAATTTCATTGGAATGGTATTTGAGGATTATGAATTGGATAAGAGAGTATTTGATGTCCAATGGAGCTACATGTTTGCAAAGAAGCTTTGCAAAAACTGCCTCAAGATACACCTCCGGTTTATGTTTCAAGTTCTAGGCAATTCCAAGTGTTTTTGGACAATCCAAAGTAGATGTGCTTCGACTTTGTGTGGAATTGAAGGATAAAGTGGATTTGAAGAAGACATCAGAAGATGAGCTTCAAAACGATGAAGAGAATTGTGACAATTCCGACGTAGAAGATGAAGATTATGAATCCAGATTTGATTACTGTGATGATTCAGATGGAACAGATTCTGGCGACGAGGATTTTGCAGCTTATGGATTCATTCATGAAGAAGATCATGACAATAAGGAAGAGGAAGAAAAGGTTAAACTATCCATAAAGAAAAGAGGTTCCCTAGTTTTTCTAAATGAAGGCAATGAGAACGTAATCGAGAATTTGGAACAGCGTTCTTTGGATCTAGCTGTCGGACAATGTTTTGATACGAAAGAGCATTTAGAGACAAGACTTAAGATTCTAAGTGTTGTCCAGAAATTTGATTTCGATGTAGATAGATCAACACCATTCATATGGACTCTCAACTGTTGGGTAAAAGGATGTTCTGGAAGGTATGAGCTTCAGCAATAGGAGATTCTCCAAGATTTCATATACGAATGTATGTCCCGGAATATACATGTTCGGTTACCGAGCGTTCATCAAGATGCCGACAAGCAACTCATGAGATACTTGGAGTATTATACAAGGATTTTGTTGGAGGAGTTAGACCAACCGTATTGCCAGCCAATGTTGCTGTTTCTCTAAACAAACGATTTCAAATTAAGGTGAGTATAAGTGCTTATATGGTCGCATATTTTATTAGTTACATCAAGATCGGAAAATTGAGTACTTTCACTATTTGTAGATAGGTTATTGGAAGGCATTTCGTACATTAAGACATGCTCAGAATTTGGCCAGGATAACTCATGAGAGCGGATATGATTTACTACCGGTTTACTTGTACATGATTAAAAAAGCAATTTTTGGATCACACACACGACTTGAAGTTGATGAAAAAAAAAGATTCAAGTATATGTTTATAGCTTTTAGTGCAAGTATCAACGGATTTTCATACATGCATAAAGTTGTGGTAGTTGATGGTACATTTTTGCAAGGGAAATACAAAGGAACACTACTTACCGCTACAGCACAAGACGATAATTTTCAGATTTTTCCTATTGCTTTCGCTATAGTTGATACTGAAAATGATGAATCATGAAAATGGTTCTTTGAGCAACTAAGCGGTGTGATTCTGGATGACGAGGAACTTGCCATTATTTCTTACAGACACAAGTCTATTGGGAAAGCTATTAAAACAGTATACCCGAAGTCTAGTTGTGGAATATGTACATATCATTTGTACAAGAATATTTTGGTCCATTTTAGAGGTCGAGAAGCGTTTGGATTGGTGAAAAAGGCGGCCAATGCTTTCAGACTTGTTGATTTTCAAACCTCCTTTGATCAGATCGAACCTGTGAATCCTGCACTTCATGGTTATCTCCTTAGAGCAGATGTAAGACTCTGGACACGAGTTCATTTTCTAGGAGATAGGTACAATCTTCTTACTAGTAACATTGCTAAGTCCATGAATAAGGTTCTATCTCAACCTAGGAATCTGCCAATTTTACAACTACTAGAAGTAGTGAGATCGATGATGACAAGATGGTTTGATTCTCGAAGGACTGATGCATTGAAATTGAAAACAACTCTAACCCGTGGAGTAGAAAAAATGATAGAGGTAGTAATCTAATCTAATGTGATCGCAGCTTTGTTTTTTGTGTGGCCGCAGCTTTGTTTTTTGTGTGGCCGCAGCTTTGTTTATATGTGATCGAAGCTTTGTTTGTTCTTTAGCCGCAGCTTTGTTAGTTATGTGTAGCCGCAGCTTTGTCAGTTGTGTGGCCACATCTTTATTGTTGTGTAGCCGCAGCTTTGTTAGTTATATGGCCGCAGCTTTATTAGTTATGTGGCCACAGCATTGTTTTTTATGTGTAGCCGCAGCTTTGTTAGTTATGTGGCCACAGCATTGTTTTTTATGTGTAGCCGCAGCTTTGTTAGTTATGTGGCCGCAGCTTTGTTTATTTATGTGGCCGCAGCTTTATTTTTTATGTGTAGCCGCAGCTTTGTTAGTTATGTGGCCGCAGCTTTGTTTTTTATGTGGCCGCAGCTTTACTAAAGTATGCACATTTATTTCTTTTGCAGAGTCGTGTGGAATATTCTAAGCTTCTAAGTGTTCAAGATATTGATGCTTATCAAGTTCAAGTGACAGGCGGAGGATCATCTCTACATGTTGTAAATTTGAGAGATAAAAAGTGTTCGTGTTGTAGGTTTGACATGGAAAAGTTGCCATGTGCGCATGCTTTAGCCGCGGCTGAGAGTAGAATTATCTCAGCTATTTCTCTTTGTCATCCATATTTCAGTAAAGGCTACTTGTACAATTCGTATTCTACAGCCATCATGCGGAGGGATTTTTCTTTGCCAATACCGGAACATGTTGTGACAAAGGTATGTGCGCCACCTATTCTTAAACAACTACCAAGTAGGCCCAAAAAATCAAGAATCAAACCAATCCTCGAAATTGCAATGGAGAAGTGTTGTATTTGAATCACTTGAATTGTATTGTTAAAATTTGTTGTAATATTGGTGTTCGTAAACTTTGTTGTATTAAACTGTTGTTGTATTGTAAACTTTGCTGTAATATTGATGTTGTATGATATTGGTGTAGTGTTAAACTTTGTTGTTCTATTTTTTTAAAACAAAGCTGCAGTAACACATAAAGAAGCTGCAGTAACATGAACAAAACTACAAAGCTGCAGTAACACATAAAAAGCTGCAGTAACATGAACAAAAATATAAAGCTGCAGTAACACAAAAACAAAGCTACAAAGCTGCAATAATACATCTAATGAGAGAATACAACTCAGATTGAATTATCGTTTAGCTGAAGTAATTTGAAAGCTTTACCACAAGGTAATGGGTTAGTCATAACTGGTCCTCTCGTATCTGGAACTTCATCAAACAACTCTGCGGCTAATCTCTCTCTAATGGCCATGATATTCTCATCATTAAGCTCTTGGAATGTCCATCCTAATGCAAGACACTTAACATACTTTATAGCGTAGACACCACAATCACCTGGATTCTTGTTGAGTGGAACATTGGCTCTCACTCTTCTCACCCCATACATGTTATTGCTCTGGCCGCTCATTCCTTGGAACCATGATATTTAGTAACGGTGGGATAACCCTGCGGAGAAACTCACATGCTACAACAATTTGTTTGTCCGTTGTATGAGACGGGATGGAGTCATAAACATATAATATCTCCTTCTTGAAGTTGATGTCCACAGCAACCCAGTGATCAGCTTTCACATTAAAAGCACCATATAAGTTATCAATTTCATGAAACCATCTCTTTTGGGTCATCGAGTTGGCAGGAGCTTGGTTATTTTTCCCGGAACCGATTTGAAATCAATAGCCATGGTTGACAAGAACTAGTGATCAATGAAGCCTACCCTTTTGCGGAAAGGTGAATGCTCATGCATAGACCTAAGGCGGAACATTGTAAATGCTGCAGCCAAGTGCTGTACAACAAAAGGAAAAGAAAAAATTAGAGAGAGTTCCAAATTAATATGCACATAAGAAAACACATTCATTTTCAAACTACTTACAGAATCACGCAACCAGTCATACTCACGGTGGCACCATTCCTCCCTAGGAGTAATAATCTCTCTAAACAACTCCATATTTGAATCCATACCTTCTAGTGGTTGTTCTCTTTAAAAACAAATATTCATTATCAAGCTTTGAATAATGTCGATATTAGTAAATAAAAGATATTAGATACTTACTCTTCCCTGTGTATGAAATCAAGTAGATTCTGATATTTTTGTATATCAACATCTGCCATAGGATCATAGTTGTATTCAGAAGTTTCAACACCTGGAATGATGCGTCTAACAGTACAGTAACCAATGTATAGAAACTTTTGAGAAGCCGCCAATTGTGGAACTCTCTTTTGCACAAGTGTCTTTTCGGAACTTGATGCCATTTCCATGTCTTTTTTTCTCTGTTGCTCAGTTATGTCTTCAACATCACTATCTCGTTCACCTAAACCAATCTTTCTTCTTTTCTCCACTTGAGCATCACTTATCTTTCTAAGTTTTTTGTTTGATTCCCTCTTCACAACTTTTTTAACTGGAATCACATCTGATGAACCCTTGGCCTCTATTACCAACCATGACTGCATAAATAAGTTAAAAAGTCCATTAAGCAAAAGATAAACAAACCTGCAGAAACATTTAAATGTTTTGCATCTACTGACCGGTGTTTTAACAGATGCTTCATCATCCTTGGTCCTCACAGCCAATACATCGTTGGTCCTCACAGCCAATACATCCTTCGTCCCCGCATTCAACCATGACTGCATAAATAAGTTAACAAGTCCATTAAGCAAAAGATAAACAAACCTGCAGAAACATTTAAATAGTTTTGCATCTACTGACCGGTGTTTTAATAGATGCTTCATCATCCTTGGTCCTCACAGCCAATACATCGTTGGTCCTCACAGCCAATACATCCTTGGTCCCCGTATCCAACCGTAACTGCATTGACATGTTAAAAAGTCCATTAAACAAAGCTGCGGCTAAAGAACAAACAAAGCTGCGGTTAAAGCTAAACAAAGCTGCGGCTTAAGCTAAACAAAGCTGCGGCTAAAGCTAACAAAGCTGTGGCTAAAGAACAAACAAAGCTGCGGCTAAAGAACAAACAAAGCTGCGGCTAAAGAACAAACAAAGCTGCGGCTAAAGAATAAACAAAGCTGCGGCTAAAGCTAAACAAAGCTGCGGCTAAAGAGCAAACAAAGTTGCAGCTAAAGAACAAACAAAGCTGCGGCTAAAAAACAAACAAAACTGCGACTAAAGCTAAACAAAGCTGCAGCTAAAGCTAAAAAAAGCTGCGGCTAAAGAACAAACAAAGATGCAGCTAAAGAATAAACAAAGCTGCGGCTAAAGCTAAACAAAGCTGCGGCTAAAGCTAAACAAAGCTGCGGCTAAAGCTAACAAAGCTGCAGGTAAAAAACAAATAAAGCTGCGGCTAAAGAACAAACAAAGCTGTGGCTAAAGAACAAACAAAGCTGCGGCTAAAGAACAAACAAAGCTGCGGCTAAAGAACAAACAATGCTGAGGCTAAAGCTAAACAAAGCTGCAGTAATAATAAAACTAACCGGTGTTTTACTAGTCGCTTCATCATCTGGTAGGTTTGAATTGGTGACACTAACTTCTGTTTTACATATACTCTTCCCTTCTCGTTCTCGCAGATCTTGGATTTCTCCCTTAACTGCAGCAAGGTTCGCATCAAAACCATCCATTTTTGTATCAAACGTATTGTCCAACTCGCAAAGTTTGTGGCCAAAAGTTTCTATGACCTTCATCATTCCAGCAATGGTAAATTTGCTATCTTCATCAACCTACACATTTAAAAACAAGACTGATTAGTGTGAGTAATCACAAACACATGTTTCTTTAAATAAACAAACTAGAGTACTAACATTTGAGGGGTCATTTCCTTCGATCTTCTTCTTTTCTTCTTCTTTGAAGTTTGACCAAAGTCAGACATAACAACAGACTTGGTACTTTTCATATCAGCATGTGGTACACGCTTCTTCAAAACTTTTTTCTCTACATGCCAAAGATTTGCAATCAAACAATCTCCAATGATATCTTCAATCAACTTGTCAAGTTTTGGATCCAAGTTGTTATCTTGGTCACTCCACTGAGGATACATATCTTCTAATGCAACTGGAAGCATATGCCTCACACAAACCTAAAGAGAATCATAATATCATCACCATAATAAAAGCTGCAGTAGAACAAAGAAGTTAGGCATACAGAATTCATACCTCTCCATATTTGGCTTTCTCGTTTTTTATTAAGTCTTCATATTTAAAT
The DNA here is from genome assembly GCA_963555745.1 of Cardamine flexuosa. Taxonomy (NCBI): domain Eukaryota; kingdom Viridiplantae; phylum Streptophyta; class Magnoliopsida; order Brassicales; family Brassicaceae; genus Cardamine; species Cardamine flexuosa. Next base: position 9,582,463 of record OY743216.1, on the reverse strand, counting down.
TGCTGACGACTTCCTCGCCAATTAAGTAGAGGTATAACATCCACAGTTCCACCCCTAAACCCATAAACCTCTCCAATAGCAGGAACATATGAGCAAAGCATGAACACATCTGTGTAACTGGCAAGTGTCAATTGTGTACTGAATAACTTTAACTGAATTTACTAAACAAGTAAACCCCTCTCGACCCCAAGGATATCTTTCAAAACTCTTTACATCAAACACTCTTCTTGCACTACTCAAAGATATCCTTGATCCATGATTGATGCAAGATGCATAACCTTCCTATCATCAACCTTTTCTCCTTGCTCCAACTCTGACAACCTTTTAAAACCTTCAATAATTCCACCCAAGATGGACCATCCCCTAAAGGAACTTTCATTTCTTTCCAAAACGCTTATAAGCAACATCACCATTATCTGATGTACTGTCTGATGTAGTCTCTAATGGAAATGAGTCATAATTAAGACATGTGATCTCCTTAAATTCGTTTAGCAAAAACCTGAGTGGCTGACCATCAATCAGCAACCATAACTCGTAAATATTGTTGACTGCCAACTGATGTGGGAGGAAGAAACGAACAATCTAGAATGACCATATGTACTTCTCCTTCAAATCTATGTCTAGTAGCTTAAGAAACACCCCAACAGATGAGTCCTTCAACTCATTCCAAGCATCTGAACCAATATACTCTTTCATCATCTTAAATTTAGATAGATAACAATTATGATTCATGACCGCAACTTTGCAATGCTTCACATCCTTAAACAATCTAGGAGGATAAGATGCCATCTATCTGCAATCAAAACAAAAAACAAAAATATGCGATTAAACAAGAGTGTCAAAACTGCGGCCACACAACTAACAAAGCTACGGCCACACAACTAACAAAGCTACGGCCACACAACTAACAAAGTTGCGGCCACACAACTAACAAAGCTGCAGCCACATATAAATAAAGCTGCGGCTACACAAAAAACAAAGCTGCGGCTACACAATATTAAAACTCTAATAACAAATACACAAAGCTGTGGCTACACAACAACAAAATTGTGGCTACACAACAACAAAGCTGCGGCTACTAGGGTTTGACCTAAATTTGGACATCAAATTGAAAGAAAAAAATATTAGGGTTTAACCTAAATTTGGCGACGAAAATGAAACGGAGAAGAGGAGATGAGATAGAGTCAATTGAAATCGACAAAACTCATTGGTGAACAAGTCACTGGACTCGACAGAACTCCACAGGACTCGACGGCGAACAGACTCGATGGTGAATAGACTCGACGGCGGATAGACTCGACGGCGACGAAAATTTTAGATCGAGAAGAATAGTGGAAAAAATTTTGAGAGAGAAAAATATGAACAGTTTTTTTCTTAAATCTTTTGTGTCGACAGTTTTTTTAAAAAAAATCTCGACAGTTTTTATTTTTTAGACAATTTAGAATTAAGTTTCATTATTATTTGTAAAATGTTTTTTCTATTAAAATCAAATGTTTTAATTAATATAATTGATAAGGGTCTTTTTGTATTTTACTATTCACTCTGATCATAATTTTGACAAGGGTGTTATTCTATTAATAAGAGATAAAATGTGTGTTATTCTATTAATTAGAGATAAAATGTGTGTTATTCTCTGCAATTCTCACTTATATATATATATATATATATATATATATAGTAAAATCTCTATAAATTAATAATGTTAGGTCTATAATATTTTAAAATAATTTATTAATCGTGTTTATTAATTTGTAAATGTGAGATTTAAATAAAAATATGAATTTAGAACTGGAGAAAATTATTGATTTATCAAAGTATTAATTTAATTAGATTTCACTGTACATTTTTTAAATTCTATTGTTATCATCATTTGTAATCTTTAAATGAATTCTACATTCTGAATCTTATTATGCTATTACATTTAAAACGTATAATTTTGGGCCATATATTATTGGTATATATGAGTTTAAATATTGAGACACATTATTGTGACATCAAATTATAAAATTATATGGGTTTCAATTAGTTATTTAAAATGCACTATAGCACACGTCCCAAGTATAGTCCAAACCTACCTAGTTGGTAAAAATAACACAAAAAATTGGTAAAAAGTAATGTAAAAATATTTGATTTAGTAATTCTGATCATGAATGCACGTCCAAAGCAAAAGCCTCTAGTTCCAAGCGATCGAAGACGGTGAATTTTCGTTATGAAGTTTGAAATCTTAATAAATTGCAAGTTTGCGAATAAAATTAAATAAATTATGAGACGTGGGTTATAATGGCCAAATGGAAGAAAAAAAAGGTAAAAATACAACTAAATAATTGCAAATGGAAGAAAAATAAAAAAATAGCCAAATGGAAGAAAAAAAGTAAAACTTTGTATAAATTATTAATATTATGACTAAAATATTTTATGATATTTTATTAATCTATTGTTCTTATTAATTTATAGAAGTAATATTTATGTTAAAATATCATTTTAGCAGAAGAAAAAAATTAACAATTGTTGAAGTATTAATTTAGAGAGGTTTCAGTTTCACTAATACAGTAAAATCTGAAAAAATTAATATGCGATAAATTAGTAAATACATTAAAATAATAAAATTTACTGATCTCAAGTTCAATCAGTATAAAAATGAACAAAATTCGAAAAATAATTATATAATATTTTTTCAGAATATTTATGTAAATATTTAGTCTTACTAATTATATAAATTAATAATTATATAAATTTGGATATATATATATATATATAATATACATTTATTAATTTTCAAATAAATTCCTGCTAGAATTCATCACTAATTTTTTTATATAAGAAAATATTATATTTTATTTTAAATTATTTTATCGTTATAATATATATAAATTTATTATAAAATAAGTAAAATGTTCTATAAGTAATTTAATTCTAAATATGCATCATTATTTTATTTTAATACTCGTCTAAATGGTTTAAACCAAATAACTAAAGTTACTAATTATAAATTTTATTTCTGTTAATCATTTATATTAGTGATTTCATCTATAATTTTAGTTATTTATTATCAAAATAACTAAAAAAAGTTAATTTAAAATTTTTTAAATAAAAAATTATTAAACTTTATAACATGTAAAACATTAATTTTATTTAGATCAAAATATGGTTTCTAATTTTTAACAAAACAATATTAATTTATAAATTAATTAATAAAATATCATGGTCAATATTATTAATTATATATTATCAAAAATGGAAACTAAGAAAACACGCGCTTTTCCGCGCGTCTTCAAATTAAACATTTTCCAGCAAAACAAAAAATCTCGCCGCTTCAGAGCCCAGAGAGAGAGAGCGAGTTTGAAGAGAAAGATCATGAATGGTATTTCAACCTGGATCGAGTTAATTCGCAACTCAGCCATTTACTTGCTCTTCACGTTTGCCACCATCAAAGTTTTCAAATTTCTCTTCTGCTGTACTCGATCCTCTGAAACCTCATCGTTTTCGATGGCCACCGACCCTGAAGCTCTCCGCCGGGAACGAATTCTCTCCAGCAAACTCTACTTCGACGTCCCTCTTTCAAAGGTAACGACTTTGTCTACGTGCCCCAATGATAAATTCACGATTTTGATTTACATAAGTTTTTGATTTGATCGAGAAAACAGGTTTCGATTATCTATTCATCGGCTTACGACATATCCTTCATGGGAATTGAGAAATTGTGAGTACTTTGGCTGTTGACTAATTTTGGTGATTCGTTGACTTACTCCTTTTCATTTTTTTTGGGTAAAGAGCTTTAGATTTGTAATCTCTGAAGATAACTTAGGAGCATTGACTCTCTTTAGCTGTGGAATTCGAAAGTTGATGTTTTTGTTTACTGATATTGTGTAGGCACCCATTTGATTCTTCCAAGTGGGGAAGAGTTTGCAAGTTCCTTGTTTCAGATGGGTTTTTGGAGGAGAAATCAATCGTTGAGCCTTTAGAAGCTTCAAAGATTGATCTTTTAGTGGTACTTTGTTTCTCTTAGACTCTGTGAACTATTGTACAGTTTGGTCATTGCTCATTAGGCTTATGGTTCTCTTTATCTCTTTATCAGGTACATTCTGAGAATTACTTAAACAGCTTGAAGAGTAGTGCCACTGTTGCTAGGATTACCGAGGTGATCTTGATTAAGAATTGGTTATTGAATAATCAATTTTGATTCTTGTTGAACTAAACTTTGCTTACAATGTATAGGTTCCACCAGTTGCTTTTTTCCCAAATTTTCTTGTGCAGCAGAAAGTTCTCTACCCATTCAGAAAACAGGTAGAAAAATCATTTTGTTACTTGCCTCTTATGGTTGTTTCTAGGAACTTTATCTTTGTGGGGTTGGTTATAACAGGTTGGTGGGACGATTCTGGCTGCTAAACTTGCAAAAGAACGTGGATGGGCAATAAACGTAGGAGGAGGTTTTCATCATTGTACTGCGGAAAGAGGAGGTGGATTTTGTGCTTTCGCTGATATTTCTCTTTGTATTCACTTTGCATTTCTCCGTCTAAGAATATCCAGGTAAAATGTTTGCTTCTATCTGAGAACTTGATATGTAAACCATCCCTCCACAACTGTGTGAACTCTTTAGTTCCTTACCTTGTAAAACTTGAAACAGGGTTATGATAATAGATCTTGATGCTCATCAAGGAAATGGCCACGAAACAGATCTCGGCGATGACAGTATGAGAAACGTTTTTAATTCCATGATGCTTTGTCTTAATTAGTGTTCAATATGGTGATAACAGTATTTTGTCTGCAGGTCGTGTTTACATTTTGGATATGTACAATCCTCAGATATACCCTTATGTAAGATATCATCTTTGGTTCTTAGCTCTTTCGATTACTTGTTAGTGCAGTTTCGTCTATGCTTGCTTTTTAACTGTTGGATCTATCTGCAATGTTTTTAACTTACAGGATTATAGAGCTAGGAGATTTATTGACCAGAAGGTTGAGGTGGTGGTAAGTCAATCCGCTTTCAAGTTTCATCTGGAATTTAATTTGATTGTTCTGTGTCACATTAGAACTCTCTCCATTTTTCTATGTCTTGACAGAGCGGAACAACCACTGATGAGTATTTGAGGAAACTAGATGAAGCACTTGAGGTATGCATTTCAAATCCCTTAATCTCTTTTAGGAATCTTAAGATAAAAGCTATGATGGTGCTATAACTCTCAGGTTGCTTCACAAAACTTCCAACCAGAGTTGATAATTTACAATGCTGGAACCGATATCTTAGACGGAGACCCTCTGGGGCTTCTAAAGGTAAATACTATAAAACTGAAGATATCACATTTGTATCGCAGAAGAATATATATCTTCCTTGGTTATAATGTAACTCTTGTTGTGGCAGATAAGTCCTGATGGTATAACAAGTAGAGACGAGAAAGTCTTTAGATTTGCAAGGGAGAGAGATATTCCTCTTGTGATGTTGACTTCAGGTGCGGAAATTGGTTTTTAACATATGTAACCAACGACGTGTTGCTTATTATAAGTATGGTTTTTTAAAGGGGAAAAGAAGTTATGTGATGATTGATACTTTGTGACAGGAGGGTACATGAAGTCAAGCGCCAGAGTTATAGCGGATTCAATTGAGAATCTCTCACGTCAAGGCTTAATCCAGACACGACCGGATTCAGTTCCCACCTGAACTTCTATTGGTTGCATATGTGTGTATATAAGTATAGAGATGAAGAGAGAGCCACAGGGACGTGTTCGTCTTGTTTGGACAACCATTATGTAGTTTGTTCTTTTTCCATTTTCGTTCAAATCGATTGTGAATTGATAGAGCGTTTGAGTTTTTGAGCATTGTGTAAAGTGTTCTTATGTAATGATAAACGTCAATTGGCTGTTTTCAAATGAATAAAGATTTGTCTAATGGTGAGACAAAGCTGGTGAAAAAAGGTTTTGTGCTTGATATTGAATGTGGAGGACATGAACACAGTTACACATACATAAGCGATCTTGGTACTCATGGGAAGCTGTTAGACATACCATTACTTAATGATTCGAGGTTGTAACAGAATTGTGAGGTTAAGTATATATAGTGAGTTTCAGTAAAATTACTTGCAATAGTATATTACTAACCTGTTATGACTTTAACAAAATCCAAAATGAAATTGGTAAGAGAAATGATCCAGATAGAAAAACAAAAGATTATATTTGCTTCCTCATTTCTAAGAGGAACGGAGAACTATGTTCATAGCTAAAAAAACAAAAAAGAGCATTTTCAATTTGAATTACAACTATACCTGTCTCTTCCCCCAAAAAAACCTTTCTAATACCCTTGTCTCATTCTTTATTCCCAGTGTCTAGTTTATTTTTCTTAGTCAAATTTAATATACAGAGTCCAATCTATTGAACTACTCAACCACATCAGCTCAGCTCTAATGAAAGCTGGTGTACTAGTACTTCAATAGATTGGACTCTATATATTGAATTTAACCAAGACATTTCTCCAAGAAAAGACTCAACACAAAACCAAACTTTTCATTGGAGTAGGTTTCTTCTAGATATGGTTCCGGAAAGCATCGATCATCTTTGGAGATAGAAGCAGTAGGAAAGCCAGGATCGAACCGAAGAACATCTTCACAATGTAACTGAAAGCATCTGATGACTCGCCATCTTCTGAGACCACTGCGTTTGGGTTTGACATTGCTTCCGCTGAAGGAAGAGATTCTATCACTGCATCAGCCAAGTCGGTGATGAAGGACTCAGTTAGACCTAGAGCCGGGACACGTCCCCAGTTCTCTATCCCTGACTCTAGAGCTAATTCTCTATACTCCATGTCTATCTCTTCAAGAGTCTCAATATGCTCACTCACGAAACTGAAATTTCAAGAAAAGAAAACAAAAATGAGAAAACCAAAATGATCAATAACTATAAAATCATCAGACAGTATTATATGTTCTCTGACCTGACTGGAACGGCTAGTAGACTCTTAACACCATTCTTACCAAGGTCAACAAGAACCTCATCAGTGTATGGCTTTAGCCATTGAACAGGACCAACACGACTCTGGAAAATAAACGATTATTGCAAGAATCAATTTAAGGGGTTGACATAAAGAAGAGGTAAAGCCAAAAAAAAACTTTGATAGTGGATGATATGATCAAACCTGGTATGCCAATATATGGTCGTTAGAAACCCCTCGGGCTTTTAGCTCTTTCATTATCAAGTCAATACATTCTTCCATCTGTTTCTGGTATGGATCTCCTGAATTCTCTACGTAGCTGACTGGAACACCATGCGCACTGAAGAATATCATAACCTAAATCATACAGACAAGGGACCAAATTAGCCAATGTTTTGGACTAGAGATGTATAATGAAGAGGAAAAACCAAAAGAGGAGATATATAACTGTACCTCCTTAGAATCAGAGAAATTCTGAAGCTCCTTCTCAATGAGGTCAGCCATGGAATTTACATAGCCTCGCCTTTGGTACCAGGACTGTATAATAGCAACTGGAACTCCAGCTAGGTACGAATCTTTCCTGAATTCATAATTCAATGTTAAGGGCTATTCGTGCAACTAAGAAATAATTTGTATATGCTCTGTGGCTTACACAAACCTGAATAAGTCTTGGAGAACGCGGATGCTTGAACCTGTCGTAGAGATAGAATACTGAGGGTATAATGGTAGTACAACAAGTCTTGTGATTTTGTCCTTCTTTATCTGATTAAACGTAATTAGCTTGTTAAGATAAACATAACTAGGACATCACAAATGGGAAGGATTATGCAAAAGACGATTAGAATGTTAAAGTTCACCTGCTGAACAGCTTCTTCAGTGAATGGATACCAATACCTCATCCCAACATAGACATTAGCAGCAATGTTCTTAGCTTGCAAAGCCATCTGAATAGCATCAGCTTGCTCATCGGTTATTTTACGCAAAGGAGAGCCACCACCAATAGCAGCATACCCTTCTTTCGATTTCGGAGCACGAACTACAGATATAAACTTAGCTATAGTCCCTTGAAGAAACTGAAATGGTCTAGGAAGCCTAATAATATCCTACAACAACAAGCACAGTCAAAACCAAATCAGCATTCCAATTTAAACTCTAAACCTCAAAATTTTAACAACACGACGAAGTAGAGAGATACTCACCGGATCAGCAAACAGGTTATACAAGAAAGGTTGAACATCGTTAAGCGTTTCAGGGCCACCTAAGTTCAAAAGCAAAACACCAATCTTATCTTCTGCAACGTGAGAAGGTGTTTTAGCTGTAGTGTCTTCATCAAAAGAACAGTCTCCAGCTACAGAATGAGCTTGCTCAAACACATTCGTCTTGAAACTCAATCCACGGTGGTTGATCGCAACAGAAACTTGAGGGTTTGGTTTATTGAGCCCAAAAGATAAATCTTTTGAATTGCATCGAACCAAAGACAATGAATTTCTCAAAGAACATGACCTATACATTACAAAAAAAGAAAAAACCAAAATTTGCAGGTAAATGATCAGTTTTCATTTCTATTTTAAATCAACAATTCGCGATCAAATCAATAGAGAATCACTCTAACCTGGGAAATTCGTAACCTTTACGCTTCAGAAGAGGATTAAATCGAGCTGATCCAGCTGATAACGCCGTTGCCTCCATAGCTACAAGTTTCAAAAACGATCAGCGATTGAAAGAGAGACAGAGATTGAATTGGGGAAGGGAGAATTGGATTGGTGGATTTAGGGTTTTGATTAGGCCTTTAAAGCGAAGGAATTTGAGATCTCTGTGAAGGTGGTGGGCGAAAATGCGAAGAAGGAGGTTAGGTAAAGGAACGACTTTTCCATTGGAGCAGATTCAGCGTGTTTTATGAAGTCAAAAGTTTATACCTTCCCTTCTGGGGTCGGAGCAGTTAAGACGACTGCGTTTTGTTTTTCTTTTTCCGAATAGAACCAAACCGAACCGATCCAGTCTTACCGTCGTTACCGATACCTATTTGATTTTTATTTTTTCTAGAGTAAAACATTTTTTTTTGTCAAGTCATTTATATAAATGTTTTATGTGTATTGGCGAAAAGAAAAACAAGAGGATTATTCTAAAACCTAAACTAATATTTCCAAATAATGATGTTTTTTTTTAATGTCTCTTTATTATTAAAATTTTGTATAATTGTTTATAAAATTATAGAGAAATCATATATATATTTTTTTTTTAAAAGCTAAAAAACGATATAACGTAAAAAACGAATTTGACGATGCTTCTTTTTCAAAAGTTTCTTATTCGCTAACAGACTAATTTGTTATTTTTCTTTTCCGTACACGAACTCACCCATTTGCGATTTTTGACTATCATCCAACTATGATATTATCTTCTCAAATTTCGAAACACCAATCTATAGAAACTCCAAACTTAATATCTAAAGATTGTCTCTGTAATAATTTTTTTTATTTTCTAAGCTTTAACAAACCAACAGAGAAACCGGCAAAACCAAAAACATATAATATCTTCACCGGACACAAACTCTATTGAATGGAGACATAAATTCTACTTAAGAGAGACAGCTTTGCCCCTTGCTTTAGAGAGATTGTTATGAATTGACTAAATGACTAGATACTGCACTGTGCCCCTCAGCATTTGGACGTGATCACAGGAAAAGTACATATCTAGATGCTTCTCAAAGGGTTGAAGAAGGTATAACGAAGCCTGCAAATGGTGTATTTAAATTAACAAGTTGAAAGAATTGAATGAACATTCATCTAAAATTTTACCATTTGAGATAAATAAGTTGAAAAGATAGTTCAACATGTTCAGCCAAAAAAATTAACAAATGCACAAATTACAAAGGAAAAGTGTTCAACTCATTCATTTACTATTTTGGAGTTGAATGGGATTCAACTCAAAAAAAATTTCAATTATTTTTTTCAACTCATTCATTTTATTACTACCATTTGCAACCTAAATAACTTAAAACTAAAAAGAAATGAAAACATAAAATACGATTCATTTTCCATTCCAATCTAATGTATCGAACTATGTAATAGACGTCATACTCTTTAATCCAGAAACTCAAATTTATAACCGCTGCTAATTCTAAACGTGATTTATTTTGGTAGAAAACACCTTATACATTGATGAAAATGCAGAAGAGAAGAGGCATAACCACATCTGACCCGATTTTGCACGAAACATATTTTGCACATATGTGATAGGGACCGGATTTTGCACAGATTTTGCACAAATATAATTTCACTCAGATTTTGTACGACACATAACAATAATATAAAGATCTGTGAGATTTTTCCAGAGAAGAAGAACATTCAATCACGAAACTCGTATTTTTTCATTTTTTCATCTTCAATATTAATGTTTTTGGATAAATAAAATCTAATCTAGAAATTTTAAAGAGTATGGCCGACGCTAGAGTTGACGCCGACCTTTGGAAGAAAAAAGTTTGAGAGAAAACAGTTTTCTTTTTATAAATAATAATGAAGTTTTTTTGGGGGGGAGGGGGGGGGGAGGGTTCAAAGTAATTATTTGAAAATGTGTTATAAGTTTTAAGTGAAAGTCATTTGTTAAGTATCATAGGTAGCATTGACTATTAGTATAAAAATGATGTGACAGAGAAGAAATATATAAGTTTTTTTTTGTTTAACTAAAGTATAATCTCAACTCTTGACGACTTTTCTTTTTTGACGATATTTGCTACTATATTTGCTACTTTATTTCCATCAATTCTTTATAAATATAGTAGCAAATATACTAATGATCGATTATATGTCATATTGTCAAATAACGAACCTATGAAAGGTATGATATAATAGAATATAGTGCTAAATTAGATACTGAGTTATAATTCAAATAAGAAATTTGGACCTTATTAGATTCTGATAACTGTTAGAAAATAAAATATATAAAAACGATTTCAAATATATATTTTCCAGCAATTTGTGAAAGCTCTGGGTGGATGAATATGTAATCAAAGCTGATACGTAAGTATAATTATGAGGTTGATCTATAGCTCTAGTTATTAATTTTAAGCTTTGAACAAGAGGTGATTGGGAATCTCAACACGGCATTGTTTTCCAATTTTGGGAATTTGGCTACGTGGGCGAAAAACGGCCACTTGACTAGTCAAAACAATTTGATATCCAAAGATACTACGAATATAGATGAGATGACCAAGTTACAAAACCATACCAAACATGAAACATCTCAACTTCTTGGGGAAAATGTGTATCGCATAATACTCGAAAATTCATTTACCTTTTTTCTTGTTTATGTTCAAAAGGATTAATTGTACATTTGCACTATACCAAAATATTGTTATACAAACATCTAAAATGGTACAAAGCTAACTATATATATTTGTTGAAATTCACAAGTTTTTCCGGCTATTTTTCCGAATAACTTTCTATTGGAAATATCACACATTGGTTATATTTTAAAACAATGTGATTTTTATTAAAAAAAATATGTAACAGTTCTCCACTTTTTAGCTAACTGTATAAGATAAACTCATTTCTAATAAATAATACCTTTCGACTAATTATACATTTAACTAACCTCTTTGATATGGTTGTTTGAAGACACCAGATGCAACAAGCTTAGCTCATGCTGAAATAACAGCTTCTGAATGCGGTGATTGGAGATATAGACTTCATTGCTTCTTGACCAGTTTTTTTTCAAAGATTAAATACAAAAAGTACATTTTTTTTAAATGGACTTTTTTCAAACAGGTTGATCGTATAATTCAAATAAATTGCATAGTTTCTCAATAAATTCTTCTGTAAGGTGTTTAATTATCTTGCTTCAAAAAATATTCTGTTGACAGAAAAAAATATTTGGTAACACATATCAAACATTTTTTTTTTTTACAAGGGTCGGTATGATCTATAAGTAGAATGCCATAGCCTGTCAAACCAAGGCTAGGATCAGAACTTTGCCCTTTCAAGCAAAACTCGGGCAAAATAATTGTATATGCATTATTGCAAACAAGGTCAACGTATATAATATGATATTGATTTCAGTGACAAGTTGGTGACACGTAAACAGTAATAATGTTGTTTATGGAAAGTCCGCATTATACGATATCTGAAAGGTCCATTTTCAAGAAAAGGCTTTTCATATTCGATATAATATCTGCGATCCGAAATACTTATTCAACAATATTCTTCTACCAAGTCATATTTTGCGTGACTTTTGGTGAGAATCTGATCGGAGAAATTAAGAGAGGTTATGGGTCATTGCTTTTCGTTGCCGTCTTCTTCCTCGGAGATTCATGAGGAGAATGAGCACGGTGATGGAAATGCGGTGGTGTGTTATGGAGAAGAACTCGGTTTAGATTCCGAACTTCCGGTTCACCGCCTCGGTTCGGTCTGCTCTCAACAAGGCAGCAAAGTGCATAACCAAGATAATGCTGTTCTTTATCTGGTAGGCCATCTTAATCTTTTGCTATTTGCTTGTTTCTATAAACCATGATCTTACTCCCTTAGATGACCAACACCGTTTTGGGGTAGATATGACTGAACAATATTTGTTTCCCTAATTTAATTAGATCGAACGGTCAGAAATATATATATTTTTTAGGTTCACTGATTTTGAGTAAAATCTTGTTTTTGGAGAAATATTCGTTTGGGTTTATGGGTTATAATACCATGTGAAGTTGTGTGACGACATAGAAAAAAAAAGATAGAAAAAAGACTGTTTCGTTTCATAACTTTTTGAATTTTTTTATATATCTCTGTTTCATAACTAATTTAACAAGATCTATCATCCGGCCAAACTGATTCAAATATTAATTTCTGCTTTTATGTTAACATGTGAAATCTTTTTGAAATTCTTTTCATACTTATAAAATATAAAACTTTTTTTTTCCAATGCAATATACGGATTTGTAACTGGATAATGACACACAACGGCCACTAGCACAACCACAACCACTAGCTAGAAGTTCTATACGTTTTCATTTCATATTACCTAAAAAATGAGTTTTCTTAAAAAGGTGCATGTTGACATTTAAATTAACAAATGATATTCTCTCCGTTTCACATACCTTTTTTTTGATAAATACTTTTTTTTAAGTAGCAAACATATTAAAATATTCTTTATACTGTACAAAAAAAAAGTGTAAGTTTATTTTTGGTGTCCTATTCTATTATTTATTTGTATTGGGTATTATATTTAGTTTTACACATTAATAAACATCAAACGTAAATCTAAATCCATACAAAAAAAAATCAACTGAAGCCTAGATCTAGTATATTTTCAATGTCGAATTCCTAAAATTTATTTATGTTGGTAAATTAAGTAGAAGTGTAATTAAAGTTATTTAATCCCGTAGGGATATGGAACAAGGGATGCAGAACTATGTGGAGTCTTTGATGGGCACGGCAAAAATGGGCACATGGTGAGCAAAATGGTGAGGAATAGATTACCATCGCTTCTGCTTACTTTTAAGCAAGAGCAAAACCAAGAATCTCATGTTTCTGAAGAAGAATCTCAAAAGTGGGAAGAAGCTTGTTTTACTGCCTTCAAACTCATTGATAGAGAACTTCTTCTCCAAGTCTTTGATTGCTCTTTCAGTGGCTCCACTGCTGTTGTTGCCATCACTCATGTACATTTTTCTCCATAGTAAATATTCTGTTTATTCCGCTGCAACCATTCAAAGCCTAAATGTTTACTAACTCGAGTTCATTCGATTGTTATAGGGAGATGATCTCATGATAGCAAACCTCGGTGATTCAAGGGCAATCTTGGGGACGATAACCGAAAATGGAGAGATCAGTGCAGTTCAGTTAACATTAGATATGACTCCTAATGTTTCTAGTAAGTTTTTTTCAACTCTCTTCTTGGCTAAAAAATAGATTGTATCATTTAAAGGGTTGATGATACTTATTAAGCTGAGTTCTTGATGCATTGAAGGTGAAGCAGAGAGGATCAGGATGTGTAAAGGTCGTGTTTTCGCAATAAGAGCAGAGCCAGGCAGCAAAAGAGTGTGGCTACCAAACCATGACGTACCAGGATTAGCCATGTCAAGAGCTTTTGGAGATTTCAAGCTCAAAGACCATGGGGTTATTGCGGTTCCAGAGATCTCTCACCACCGAATTACTTCTAAAGACCAATTCATTGTACTTGCTACAGATGGGGTAATTAATGCACATGTTACTCAAATATTTGTAATGATAATACTTGGTATTTAATATTTGTCACTTGCAGGTTTGGGATATGCTTAGCAATGATGAAGTTGTATCACTAATATGGAGTTCCGGAAAAAAGGAAGCTATGGCTGCTAAATTGGTGGCAGAGGCGGCTGAAGCTTCTTGGAAGAAAAAGCTTAAATCTAGTAAGATTGATGATATTACAGTGATATGCCTTTACTTACACAACAAGGAACAACCAAGTTGTACTATGGACACTTAAAAATAAGTACTACTCGTACAATGGTGTGCAAATCTTGGAAAAATCCAGTATAACTTCATAATGTGAATGTTGACTTAAAACAGAACTGTGATTTTTGTTAGAAAAATTAGATAAAACATCATCAGGCAGTTATTTTTACCAATGTACAGTATATGATTGTTTTTTTTTTTTGGTTTTCTATAAAAATAATAGGCAAACAAATCATTTAGCTTAATTTATCAAAAAAAAAAAAAAATCATTTAGCTTCATTACGGTCACAATTACTACTGTCTGATTATATAACAAACATTAATATAACTCTTAACAACTCGTCGTTAGCTTAAAAAAACTCTCTCGTAAAAAGCTTGAAACCAAACTGGGGAAGAAGTCGGACATTGTATGAAGGTTCCACAGCCTTATATATGTACTTATGCAGTAGTATGTACGAGGTCGGACATTGTACGTACGTAGTAGGGAAACGTTAGCATGATTATGAGATACTCAGCTTTTGTTTATTTTTTATCCAAACAAAAAAAAAAAACTCACCTCAAAAACACGAATTCGAATCTTGTACCGATGGGAAGAAAGGGAATATTTTAGTTTTCCTCGTCCTCTTGGTAATCTAAATAAGAGAATAAGGAAGAGTACATGTTCTGCATATGTTAAATAACGAATTATATATAAAGCAAAAGGTTGCCGAGAGAGTTTCATGTGTTAAAGCATCAAGTAGCCAAATCATTAAGAGATCTGCGGTGACTGAGAGAGGTGAGGCTCGTGATGAGTGGCCTTCGATCAATGTAATTAATTTACTCTTAACCAAGGCGTTTATACTCTTGATTTAATTCTTCATCATATTATTAATATTTTTTTTTTCGATAACGTTATGGCGTCAAATTCTAACTCCATGTCCAACTTAAAAGGCTTTGAACATAATCTACAAATAATCCTGATGGATGCCATTCTGTTCACCAATCAATTTAAGACTTGACGCAGTTTGTGTTTCGACTTCCGAGTGATAAGGAATACATGTGCTATAAACAATTTACAATAAAAAAATAACAATAGAGATAAAGAATGCTGCAACCTTTTTCCTCAATGGAATGATCCATTGAAGAGCCCACGGGATGCATCTTGCCTAAACCTCTAAAATATCAAGACACCAAGACAAGAAAATGCATACGTCACTCTTCTTTATAAGGCTATATAAACCCTAGACTGGCACAAGGTTTCCATGCAACTCAAAACATACATCTATCAATTAACCATGAAGCTTCTTGGACTTTCCTTAGTTTTTCTATTAGCTGTGGTGAGTTGCAAAGCTGAAAAGCTTACTTGCTTAGATCAGACGACACCATTCACATGTAACAAAACTGGTATTTTCAATAGAAGCGATTTCGACGACGACTTTATCTTCGGTGTTGCATCTTCTGCTTACCAGGCATGTAACAAATATCACACATTGTCCAATATAATAAAAATCATTCAAAAACACTAAAATTCATATTTTTCATGGTTTTTCTTTTTAGTAACATGTTAAGTATTTATACCGATTTTTTTTTCGTAATCCAATGTTGTTGTTTTTCATTCCAGATCGAAGGTGGCAAAGAACGTGGACTTAACACTTGGGATGCTTTCACTCACAGATATCCATGTTTGTATTTTGCATGGATATGAGAGACTTACACATAAATATATTATTATATGTCTCTAACTTTCTATACATTTATCTTAATCTCTTTGCACACTATGATCAGTGAAAGGAGGAAAAGATTCAGCGAATGCAGACACGACTTGTGGATCATATGACCACTATCAGGTTAATAATATATATTTATTTTTAATCTAATATAGTCAGCTGAATTATCAATCAACTATACCGGTATATAGATTGACATGCGTTGTACATATCTATATATAAACTATAGAAAGACATAGATGTGATGGCCGAACTCGGAGTTGGTGCCTATAGATTCTCTATTGCCTGGTCAAGAATCCTTCCAAGTATGTACGCAATTATCCTTGTGTATATTTTCTTTTTAATCTCTTAATAAAATATACAATATATATGAGCAGGAGGAAAGGTGAGTAGGGGAATCAACCGGGCAGGTGTTGACTACTACAACAAGCTCATAGATGGCCTCATAGTAAAGAGAATAACTCCTTTTGTTACAATCTACCATTGGGACCTTCCTCAATGTCTACAAGATGAGTATGAAGGTTTCTTGAACCGCAAGATCATGTATGTTGTTTATGCTATGTTCCTTACTAAGATAGTTAACAACATATAAATATGTGATCTTGCAATAATAAAATGCTTCTACAATATGCGCAGAGATGATTTCAAAGATTACGCAGATCTTTGTTTCCAGCTGTTTGGTGACAGAGTAAAGAACTGGATTACAATCAACCAGCTCTACACAGTACCTACGAGAGGCTATGCAACGGGAACAGATGCACCAGGCCGATGTTCTTCTTGGGTCCCTGAACAAAATTGTTACGCCGGAGATTCTGGAACAGAACCCTATATTGTAGCACACAACCAGCTTCTTGCTCATGCCACGGCCGTTGATCTTTATAGGAAGAAATATAAGGTTAACTCCATCTTGTAAAATGTATAAACTAAGTAACATCTTAGTCTGATATATATAATAATCATTGTATTTGTATATACATGTTTGGGTGACAACAGAAGGAACAAGGGGGACAGATTGGACCTGTGATGATAACCAGATGGTTTCTTTCATATGATGACGCTCAAGCTAACAAAGATGCAACTGAGAGGATGAAAGACTTCTTCTTGGGATGGTATGAATATATCCAAAAAACTAACAATATATGATTTTTTAGATGTACATATATGGATACTTATTATGGAATATTATGCATAAAATAGGTTCATGGACCCGCTAACAAAGGGTAAATACCCTGATATCATGAGGCAATATGTGGGTGATCGGCTTCCCGAGTTCACGGAATCAGAATCCGAACTAGTAAAGGGTTCATTTGATTTTCTTGGTCTCAACTATTACGTCACTCAGTACGTCAAGGACGTGGCTCCAAGTTCTCCGGACAGACTCAGTGTCATGACTGACTCACGCACAGAACTCACATGTACCACTCTATTTACACTTCTTTACAACCTTAGACTTTTTATAATCAGTCTCCCCTTACGTAAAATATTTTCTGACCATCCATTATTTCACCTTTGTTTTTACAGTTAAAAATAAGGATGGTGTCTTCATTGGTCCATCGGTATGCATGATCCACCCCTATTCTTTCTTTATGTTTTTAAACAAAACTATATAGTAACCCGTAATTAATTAAAATTACTAATATATAATTACTTATTTGCGGTGTTGCGTTTGTCGACAAAGTTATTTGATAAACTAAATTATTATATAATTTGGTTGTAAAAGTTAAAAGGTATTATGTATATATTTTCACATTATTCAAATAATCTATAACAGTTTGGTTTAGTCTAATATTTTTAATTATTATCAATGATTATAAATTCGATATGAGATCCGTTATGACCCATCTTTATTTGATCTGATATGTCTTTGACATGTCCGGATTTATTGTAAAAATTATAACATCTGAAGATCTAAATCCTTATTCAAATCTAGATGATAAAATATTAGATCCATTAAAACCAAATCCATATACTTCTTGATCAATAAAAACAAAAAACTGTACCAATATTTTTGATATTAAAATTGATATATCTCTGTTTCAGAAAATTTGATTTACAACATATGAAAAAAAAATCAAATTTTTTATTAAATTTATGTATTATATGACCATTCAAAATAATTTTAAAATAAGATTTAAAAAAATGGTAAAAGAATCATGATTTAAAAATCTTAACAAAATCTTTCAAATATAATAACTTCAAATAAATATGTTATATAATTAGATATGAAATATTAGCTTTAATTTTGATTGATTATAGTTTTTAAAATTTTAATTTTAATTTTCATCCATAATTAACAGAAGAGAGAAAATGAATTTTATTTTTATTTTTTTGGAAATAAATAATTATTTATGATTTTTTCAAAATTATATTAATTTTTTGAGCAATATTTTTATTTAAATAACAATGACATTTTCCGTAATATAGCACATGCCAATTGGTTAATTTGCTATCAATATTGGTCAAATAATTATATACAGATAACATACAAATCTACTTTAGGATATATATATATATATATATATATGGTCACCAAAATAAATAACCATGGACGATCCAAAATTTAGTTTTTAGCACTTATTTTATTGTATTTATATATCTCTCATCAATATCTAAATTTGGACAAAAATAAGCCTCATAAATTTATTGGAAGAAATATTTTGTTAACAAACAAAATATTTTGGGAGAAATAAAGGTCCATTGTTAATAGATAGTTATTTTATTAACACGATAAATATATTTTAGATCATAAACATATATAGATTTACCTCTAAACTATTATTTAACAAGGTATAAAATATATTATCAATATAGTAATGTATTTATTTGAATAAAGGTTACAATGATAACTTATTTGTTAACATGTAACAATGTTTATTAATATAACATAATATATATCATATTAATTTATTATTCATTGGATATATATATATATATATATATATATATATATATAACTATAACTATGTAAACATCATATTCGACATCATGTTAAATAATCACTTAGTAATAATTACATACCATATGTAAATTTACATCTAAACTATTATTTAACAAGATATAAAATATATTATTAATATAGTAATATATTTATTTGAATAAAGGTTACAATGATAACTTATTTGTTAACATGTAACAATGTTTATCAGTATAACACAATATATATCATGTTAATTTATTATTCATTGGATATATATATATATATATATATATAACTATAACTATGTAAACATCATATTCGACATCATGTTAAATAATCACTTAGTAATGATTACATATATGTCATATGATACAGATTTTTTTTATCGTGGTAACAAAGTAATTACCCGTCAATATTAAAATTAATTTTTTCTAAATGTTTGATCGTTAGTAAAATATTTGTCCAGTTCAATTGTGTAATTGTGTTAGGAATATTTTAGTCCACATTTTAATGAGATAATAAAGAGAGAAATGGATATGAGAAACTAATTAAATAATTTTCTATAGCCATTCTTTTTTTTTTCTTTTTTTTTTTGTCGTCTATAGCCATTCTTTATAATGACTCTATATACATATGCTTCCCTTTCTCAGTTCAATGGGCAATCGTATTACCATCCACATGGCATTTTAGACGTAATGAAGTACTTCAGAAAGAAATACGAAAACCCTTTAGTCTATGTCACCGAGAACGGTATACTACTTATCCTTTTATATCTCTTTTCATCAAATATTATTTAAATAAAATTTCCAAGTAGTTGACTCAAGTATTTTTGTAATTGTTCATGTTACGACGGCCTAACTAGGATATAATAGCCCTGATGGGAAAGCATGCCCTGAGGTGGTTAAAGATGATTACAACCGAACTAATTTTCTCTGTAGTCATCTTTGTTTTCTTCGCGATGCCATCAAGTAAGTACGATCTACTCACGTCCCTGTATTTTTTTAATAACTTTTGATATATTTTAACAAACGAAAAAAAAAAGAAAACATACATACTTGTATATAAGATCAATCGTATGACTTCATTGTTCTCGTTTTCAGCTCCGGTTGCAAGGTGAAAGGATACTTTGTATGGTCTCTTGGGGATAATTATGAGTTCTGCCAAGGTTATACCGTCAGATTCGGACTCAGTTACGTTGATTTCCAAAATATCACTGCTGATAGAGACCTCAAAGCTTCTGGCAAATGGTACCAGAATTTCTTAATGACCAAGGTCCCTGAAAACGAAGTTCTCCTCCGCTCAAGGTCCTTGGGTCAGAAAAAGGCTGCAGATGCATGAAAGACTCAAACCACTTGATTTCCCTTTAGGATCATCTCCATGTCTACTCTTTCTACTTGCTCCATAGATAATAAGGAGCTTCTTTTACCTACTGTACTAAATAAAAATCCTAATAAAAGATGATCAAAATCAATAAATGCTTTATTACCACATTATATCAATAAATAGGAGCAACAAGTACTAGAAAATTAAACTGAGATTTGCATATAGAAAATTAAACTGAGATTTGCATATTTTTAAACTGATTCGTAGAATTATTCTCAAACCTTAAAAATAGAAAACTAAAACGATTCAAAACTGGTTTAGGGTACCCTGCAAGGCTGCAACCAAACTGAATAATCTATACAATTCATTTAAGTTTTGTACTTTAAACTATACATAGCTGTATAAAAAATAAACTCTTATCATATATATATATAGATGTTAATATTTGATAAGAGAGAGTACATTTTTTATTTTAACTTTAACAAAATTACTATTATATACAGTATTGGAAAAAAACAATAACTATCCGACGCCGCTGAAGGATGGTGTAAATGAATTTTTGAATACTAAATAATATTTCAAACGGCCTAAAGCAGTATACAGAAAATTAGCAATTGTCGTAATTATTTGTAAATATTAGCAACCACAAACATCCGTAATCGCACAGTTACGGATAGTTATTGGAGAACCAATCAAACTCTAGGATTTGACAGATTTAATTGTAGTGGATGTAATTGCATCTGCGAGAGTTTGTGGAACTGAAAGATTACAATTTCAAGCATTATTAGGAGATATATACGGCTTATCTAACTGTTGAATACAGGAACAGTAATGGTTTAACATAAAATATACGAAAAAAAGATCCACAATATATAATTTCTACAGGAAAACTAAAAACTTATTATTATTATAATAAAAAATTTAAATCTAATTTTAAATATATCCTTAATAACTAATTAAAAATCTTTATATTAAAAGGTATATATATATATACATAAAATACTTACAAAGTTTAAGAGAATAAAAAAAATTGTTTTTTTTTAATATTTTGTAAACTTTTATTACTATTATAGATATAGAAAACAAAAATTAACCAACCGCTGAATTTATTTTTGAAATTTAGTAATTCCAAATGATTCAAAATGATATATAACAATTTATATGGTGGGTGTTAAACACTAATCGCAAACTCAGCAACCGCCAAACGACTGGCACCACCATAGAAGAAAGCGGATCTCAAGTGTCTTCACCAGTAGAACATATACAACACTATGATGTAACTCAATAAGAATATGCATTCCTCAATAAGCCATGCAATTCCTAGTAGGAACTCTATCAAGGTGTAACCCACATCATAAATTATGTGAGGAAGAGAAGGATATGGATAATTAAGTCCATATGTTTCTGCTTATTTTTTTATTTTTTTGATAAAAGGCATTCATCGAATCATCGCAATGTTTCTGCTATTGGCAGCCTATGTATGCATCAAGGGCGGACATTGAACATTTGTACGTAGTGGGGAAATAATACGAGGTTTATGAGCAACTCAACTTTGGTAACTCTACTGACATACTAAGGGATTTTCTAAAAATAATGCACCTCAAAATCACGAATTCGAATCTTGTCGATGGCAAGAAACGGAATAATTTAGTTTTGCTCGTCCTCTTGGTAATCTACATAAACGAAAAAGGAAGTGTACATGTTCTGCATATGTTAAATAACGAATTATAAAACAAAAGTTTCTTGTTTTTACTATTTGCTTTGTCTTTTGTAGAGAGAGCCTCTGGTTTCATGTGTTAAAGCATCAAGTAGCCAAAATCACTAAGAGATCTGCGGTGACTGTGAGAGGTGAGGCTCGTGATGAGTGGCCTTCGATCAATGTAATTAATTTACTCTTAACCAATTTGTTTATACTCTTGATTTAATTCTTCATCATAATATTAATATATTTTTTTTGGTAACGTTATGGCTTCAAAGTCTAACTCCATGTCCAACTTAAGAGGCTTTGATGAACATTATTTACGAAGAATCTTGATGTGAGTCATTCTAGTTATTCGTGAAACATAGATACATAGCTATATTGTATGAGTGTTCACCAAATCAATCGAAGACTTACGCCAAGTGATAATACATGTGCTATAAAGATAATGATAGCAATAAAAAAAATACATAGAGATAAATAATGCTGCAACCTTTCCTCAATGGAATGATTGATTGAAGAACCCACGGGATGCATCTTGCCTAAACCTCTAAAATATCAAGACACTAATTAAGACAAGAAAATGCATACGTCACTCTTCTTTACAAAGGATATATAAACCCTAGATTGGAACAAGGTTTCCATGCAACTCAAAACATACATCTATCAGTACTTAACCATGAAGCTACTTGGACTCGCATTATTTCTTCTATTAACTGTCGTGACTTGTAAAGCTGAAGAGCCTACTTGCGAAATCGACAATCATAATGTCAAATGTAACCATACTGATCTTTTCAACAGAAGCCATTTCGACGACGACTTTATTTTCGGTGTTGCATCTTCTGCTTATCAGGCATGTAACAAATCGCACATTAATTTATCCAATTTTTTACGTATATAAAACCATTTAAGAACATTAAAACCCAAACGTTGCATGGTTGTTTCCTTCATTTCAGATTGAAGGTGGCGCGGGTCGTGGAGTGAACACTTGGGATGCCTTCACTCACCGATATCCATGTTTGTTGTTTACATATAAATATTAGAAACGTGTCGGTTATATGTCTCTATATATATGTTCATAACAATGTCTTTGTCCACTATGATCAGGGAGAGGAGGAGATGATTTGAAGAATGGAGACGCAGCTTGTGGATCATATGAGCACTATCAGGTTAATTCCACAATATACATACATCTGTTCAAACTAATATAATCACTGAATTATCGTACATAATATATATAAAAACTGCAGAAAGATATAGACGTGATGGCCGAACTCGGAGTTGATGCCTATAGATTCTCGATTGCGTGGTCAAGAATCCTTCCAAGTATGTACACATTGATCCATGTATTAGTGTATATATACCTAATTTTGGATAGTGTTCGTAAGAGTAAATATATATATGACCGCAGGAGGAAAGGTGAGTAGAGGAATCAACCAAGACGGAGTTGACTACTACAACAACCTCCTAGATGGCCTCAAACTAAAGAACATCACTCCTTTTGTCACCCTCTACCACTGGGACCTTCCTCAAGTTCTGCAAGATGAGTATATAGGTTTCTTGGACCGCCAGATCATGTATGTCATGCTACTTATTAAGAAAGATATATAGAAACATATTAAGAAGAAAAAAGGTCTTGCATTAACAAAATGATTTTATAAATATGGGCAGAGAGGATTTCAAAGATTATGCAGATCTTTGTTTTAAGCTATTTGGTGATAAAGTAAAGAACTGGATTACAATCAACCAGCTCTTCACAGTACCTACGAGAGGCTATGCATTAGGAACAGATGCACCAGGTCGATGCTCTTCTTGGGTTAACGAAACTTGTTACGCCGGAGATTCTGCAACAGAACCCTATATTGTAGCACACAACCAGCTTCTTGCTCATGCCACCGTCGTCGATCTTTACAGGACAAAATATAAGGTGGGTTTCTTCATTTGTAAAAAATGTATAATCTATGTAACGTAACATCCTAGTTTAATATAATAATAATACTCATTGTCTGGATGATAACAAAAGGATCAAGGAGGAAAGATTGGACCTGTGATGATAACTAGATGGTTTCTTTCATATGATGACGCTCAAGCTAACAAAGATGCAACTGAGAGGATGAAAGACTTCTTCTTGGGATGGTATGAATATATCCAAAAAAAGAAACAATGATATGGTTTTATTCATTTATATAAATATATGGATAGTTATTAAGGAATATATATGACACAGGTTCATGGAGCCGCTAACAAATGGTAAATACCCTGAAATCATGAGGCAAATTGTGGGTAATCGGCTTCCCGAGTTCACGGAAAAAGAATCCGAACTAGTAAAGGGTTCATTTGATTTTCTTGGTCTCAACTATTACGTCACTCAGTACGTCAAGGACGCGAATGCAAGTGCTGTGGACAGACTCAGTGTCATGACTGACTCACGCACACACCTCTCATGTACCACTCTATTTACACTTCTTTACAACCTTAGATTTTGTATAATCAATATCTTACGTACAATATTTTCTGACCATCCTATTATTTCATCCTTGTCATGTTTACAGTTAAAAATAAGGATGGTGCCTTCATTGGTCCATGGGTATATATGCATGATACACCCCCTATTCTTTCTTTACGTTTTTAAACAAAATAACACACATATCTACTTTAGGATTTATATATGATTCCCTTTCTCAGTTTAATGGGGATACGTATTACTACCCACAAGGCATTTTCGAAGTAATGAATCACTTCAGAGACAAATACAAAAACCCTTTAGTCTATGTCACCGAGAACGGTAAGTTCTATATACTACTTAGCCTTTTGTATCTCTTAATTTTCATCAATATTACTTCAAAAAAATTAATATCCAAGGGTTGACTAAAATATTCTGTAATTGTTCATGTTACGACGGCCTACTTAGGATATAGTAGCCCCGGTGGTAACACACCACCCAATGAGGTTTTGGCTGATTCCAACCGAACTGATTTTATCTGCAGTCATCTATGTGTACTCCGCAAAGCCATCAAGTGAGTGGATGCTACATTTGTCCCTAATTTTTTTTTTGTATAACATCAATCGTATGACTTGACTTCAATCATTGTTCTCGTTTTCAGCTCCGGTTGCAAGGTGAAAGGATACTTTGTTTGGTCTCTTGGAGATAATTATGAATTCTGCCAAGGTTATACCGTCAGATTCGGACTCAGTTACGTTGATTTCCAAAATATCACTGCTGATAGAGACCTCAAAGATTCTGGCAAATGGTACCAGAAGTTTTTAAAGCCTAAGGTCCCTGAAAACCAAAATCTCCTCCGCTCAAGGGCCTTCTTGGGTCAGAAGAAGGTCGCAGATGCATGAACGACCCAAACCACTTTATGCCCTTCAGGATCATCTTCATGTCTACTCTTTCTACTTGCTCTATAGATAATAAGGAGCTTCCTCTACCTACTGTATGAAATAATAATCCTAATAAAAGATGATCAAAATTAATAAATGCTTTATCACGACATTGTGTCAAGAAATGGCAGCAAAAAGTAACTAGAAATATCAAATCGAGATTCAACATTCATTATCTAATTGTTATTATTATTCTAAAACCTAAAAAAAAAAATAAGAAATTGAGCGGTCAAAATGCCTCACACTAAAATCTAAGAAATCAAACAAAGAGTTTCTCGACTAAGTCACTCAAATCTCTAGTTTAATTTCATCATGGTTAGATTATGCAGTTACTTATGTTTTTTATCCTTGGAACAAACCCTAAAAGTCTAAAACTAATTGGCTTATACCGTTGTTCTTAAAAAAATTATATCATCTATCTTCAACTTTATGCCATTTATGTTCAAAAAAAAAAAAAAAAAAAAAACTTTATACCATTTCCTTTCATTAAATTTATTAGCCCATATACTTATAAATACGCCATTTTTGTGTGTGTTTATGTATCAATAAGAGGCCTTTCAAGATTTAGATCCACCACAAGATTGAAAAATAGTATTCGAATGGATCTGATGTAGAAAGATGAATAACAACTCGCCTCTCATGATTGGCTCCAAAGATTAAACACACTGAAACAGAGCTTATCAAGAATATAAACGTTAAAATCAACGAATTAGAGAATCAAACTCATATATTACAACATAACAAACAGTAAAACGTCAACAAATCAAAACAATAATCTCATTATAAAGTAAATAAAGAGATAGATCAAACAGCAAAGACAAAATCATTAGCTGCTCAATACAAACGAATCATACCGACCAAAAAAAAAAAAAGACTTAGCAAGAATCTTCCATTATATTCTTAGATGCTAAATACAGAGCCAAAAAGAAGAGCCGTGAGAGCAGCAACACCAGCTGAAACAAACGACGGTAAGATCACACCGGATCCAGAAGTAGGACTAGGCGCCGGAGATTCACCGGACTGAGCAGATACGATGGTAACAGCTACTGAAAATATCACAACCATTAGAGGAACAACGGAAGAGTTGGAAATCGACATTTTCAGGTGTACTGATTATTCAAATTTGCTTAGAAGTTAAAACGAAATTTTATGTTTTGGAGTAAATGAAGTTGAAATGAGTATATAAAGAAGTCGGGCAGATAATGAGATAGTTCGGGTAGGCTGCCCGAATGTTTCCAGCCTGGGAAATAAGCAATTACAGCTGCTGCTTCGGTTGGGTGGGTCATACTAGGTGTGTTAATCGACGGTTGATGTTGTCCCACGTGTTTAAGAGGATCCAGAATGGTTTATTTGTCGCTCAACCACCGTTACGGCGCCGTTTGGGTGAAGGAGCCACGGTCGGTGACCCAATGTTATCCAAGTTTTAAACCTCCCAAACGTGCAAACTTCTACTCGTTGTAAGTAGGACCACACTTGCACCCAAAATAAGTATAATAATTTAAGAGTGAAAATATTATATGCCAATTATTTTTTTTCCAATATAAATTTTTGTAAAGAAGAGTTTATAAAAAATAGTGTATTTAGTTAAGTGGTTAACAGTATACTTTTATGAGTTTTTTCCATTGAAGTTCGACTAGTGTAAATCGTTTTTCTGCGAAATTAGAATTAGACTATAGATCAGATTTTATCGATCCAAATAATGTTTAAAAATAATAATAATAATAATAATAATAATAATAATAAGAGTTAACCAATAAAACTTTGTAGAAATTGTGGTTCTTGAAAACTTTGTAGAAATCAAACACCTCACCTCAAGCCAACTCATCAAAGCTCATGAAAATAATGTTTGGAATAAATTATTCTCAACTCAGATGATGAGGGATAGGAAATTTGAAGATTACATAATCACATGGTTTGGTACAAAACAAAAAAGACATTGTTAAGTTGTTAGGTTTACTCTTTTTCCTATCTTAATAAAGTAAGAAATTATGATATAAATAAGGTTTTTTGGTTGAATTTTTTTTTACATTCATTCACAAAAAAAAAAAATGGGGTTATTTATAATTATGTTTGTTACCAATAAAACTTGGTGGCAGTTGCAGATTGCAGATTCAGTTGTGGTTCTTGATAGTTTTGTGTATTAGCTATTTTAGCTGGGCTAATAATCAAGGCTTTGTATCATTTTATTTCTTATGCATTAAATCTAAATTTGAGAATTGCCCTTAAATCTATAATCTTTTATCAAAAAAGTAAAATAAAACAAATTTTCTGACTTAGTTGAGTAAACAAATATTTTAGAGGTTTCGGTAATACAAAAAAAAGAAACTTTTAAGCGAGATTATACACCTTCGTGGAAATTAATGGTCTCTCCCCATCACAATAATTCAAAAGAAATTTACTTTTAATCTCACCTTAATGTCTAACTATCCCCAATTCCACACACAATTCTTGATATCTATGTTAATTTCATTATATATTTTAGTGACATAATAAAGTACATACTCAAAAACTCAGAATCTTGGGAGCAATGTTGATCAAAGGCTCCAAAGCACTCGGAGAAAACTTTCTAGCAAATAGAGAACACATGGACGTGTAGCGACCATTGTAAGTGCAATTATCACCTTTGATAATCCTTGTAAAGAACTCTTCATTGATGTCTTGTTCACCAAATGTAGCTGGGTGAGCACCACCTCTTGACCAGTCAACCCAAGTCAAGCTTCGGTTAGCCAAGGCGGCTGGTTTCTCAATAGTCAACATTGTTGGGAAATAATGTTCATCCACGTAACAACCAGGTGTACAAAAATCTTTGAATTTAGGGTAATACAAAGTATCTTTGATAATGGAAACCGCAAGCTCCCGGTTAATCTCAAACCATTGAGACCCTTTTCTCCATTGGCCTAAGGAAACTTCAGGGGCCATGTTAGGATGATAGCGGCCTCGGCCATAAGCACTAGGATCATCAAATGAACCCATAAAGCTATGCTTTGATTTGCTTATGTATTGGTAAATACTTGTGAATTTGAAAAGAGGAATGCATGACTCGGATAGGAGAATAAACCATTCGTTTGAGATATCGAGTAGCGCATTCGCAAGAAGCCGCCTCTCCGCATCACACATTGTCATTCTTCCCCATTCTGCAACCTACCCAATGATGAAGATAATCCCAATTCACATTGCTTCTTGTTAATACAATTTACAAAACTAGTATATTCAGTCACAAGTTTGTGTTACAAATAAAACCGCTTAAGGCGCATTCATTATACATAACAAAACCTTGCAAAGTAGATTAAGAGCTTAGTACCTGACTTGGTATATGCCTACGGTAGAAAACAGATGAATGTGAAAAATTGGCTGAAGAAGACATTTGTGAATGTATGTAAATTGAGTAACGTTCTTCATGACCTTTGAGTAACCTCTCCCAAAGCGGTGAAAGCGGCAAAGGACCCATCGTCAAGAACATAAACGCGATTTTCGGGACTCGATTAAACGGATAGTCTTTTCTCTTAGGCATGAAAGACGCCCGCCAAAGAAGCTCTTCATCGCTCATATTATGCATGAGAACCAATGGAGGTTTTATCCATTTATCAAGATCATTTGGTTTCTCGTGACAAGGCACAAAGCTAGAAGTGACTGAGGTCACTACACTATTTATTCCATAATACTTGATGGTGGATACACTAATGAAGAAGAAAGCAAAAGAAAAAGCTAGAAACAATCCAAAGAGAAGAAGCAATTTTAATGGAAACGCCTTATTTAGCGCTGTCCGGCCACTTGTAACTATAATCTCTTTACCTTCTTCCAACTGAGCAACCGTACTCAACATCCTTACGCTAGAAATTCATAAATAGGCGTCTCAATATATCGCGTAACGATTCTGCTTCTGTACCAAAAACATCAAATTAGCATCAAAAATAAAATTTTGATAGCAATGCACATAGTACTCTGTAATTCTGGATCATTAGAAGTATCACAACTCCTTAAATAATTCTGTAAACACCAAGTCAAAGATTTACTCATTTTCTTGAAAACTAAAACTAGAACTCAAGAATCATTAACTATGTACAATCAAACTTTTGTTCCACCACCTTAATATAGAAAAAAAAATCAAAAATCCATAACGCTACAGATATTGCAATCCCTTGTAATCTCCGACCAAAATTTATAACCGTCAAAATTCATAAAATACACCAAGCTAGTTCAAGAAACTAACAAAACACTAGAAGAGAAGATAGCAAGAAAAAAACACTTACAGGAATTAAACACTTCTGAATCGTGGGAAAATGAGATCACAGTGGTCTGAAGAGCTTACGAATCCGTGTCGATATGTGGAGAAGATGGGTTTAAAAAGTGAAGCATTCGTGTAGAGTGGTGACCATGTTCAGTAAATTCAACTTTGAAGTTTTAAAAAAGCGATGACTTCACAAGTCAGAGAAGGTTAGGTTTTAAACCCGTCCTACTAAGTTACTCTAGAAACCCGTCCTACTAAGTTACTCTAAGCCAACTAGAGTCTTTCGGTTCTAAGATGTTTGGTTCGGACTACTAGCCTTCACGCTTTTGATTCCATTAATTTGAGGGATGGCTTCGTAGTTATTAATTAACATAAGAAATATTATTGGAAAACCATTGTCATACTTTTTTTTTCTTTTTTTTTTCTGGTCGTTTTATCATGATTTAGTTTTGTATTTTTGTTATACTAGCATTTGAATGCAAACTGCAAAGTAAAAAATAAAATTTTGGTTAAGCATATTTTTGTGTTATTTATAAGGAAATTTATTTACTATCTAGGAAATCTACTTATATCTTATTATACTATTAAAATTATATTATGCTATTAAAATTGAAGTATATTTTTGGGAATAATTATAATCAAACACCCTAAAACCTATTTACGTGGGATATTACATCATATGCCGTTGGGCAATTAATCAACTTAAATAAATATAATCATACATATATTTATTTAATGGTAAATCTTACTATCAATTTTTCAAGTCCTACTAATAATCATAACAACTAGAGTATGTACCCGCGCTACACCGCGAGTCAATATTTTTTTAATTTTATAACAAATATTTATATTTAACAGTCTAATATCGTGTCTTCAATTTTTAAGATAATTTTTAATTTTTAGATTTTATTTGTTTAGTTTTTGTAACTAATTTTATTTTAGATATGTAATTTCAACTTCATTAAACTATAAATTGTTAATGTTGTTGGTTATCTGACATATATACTCATTTTAATATTTTGTGGATGTCAATGTTTTCTTAAACATTGTAACAAATATTTATATTTTACAGTTTAATATTTTATGTAAAGTTTTGTAGATATTTATTAGATTTTTTTCGTTTAGTTTTTATAATTAATTTCTTTTTGTTATATGTAATTTTAACTTCATTAAATTATTAAGTGTTAGTGCTGTTGATTGTTTAGCGTATATACT
Organism: Cardamine flexuosa; assembly: GCA_963555745.1. Lineage (NCBI taxonomy): Eukaryota > Viridiplantae > Streptophyta > Magnoliopsida > Brassicales > Brassicaceae > Cardamine > Cardamine flexuosa. Next base: position 9,551,657 of record OY743216.1, on the reverse strand, counting down.
CATTTTAATATTTTATAAATCATTCTTATGTTGGAATCTGCTTTGCTATATCCAACGGGTTAGCATAACAGCCAGCGGTTTTAGTCGCTATAATTCTAAATAATTTTTTTAAAGAATTTAAACTAACAACTTTTTAAAAGAAATATTTTTAATATATTTTTTTTTTTAACAATTTAAATATTTTTTTTTATAAAAATTGGTAGTGTGGGGATCGATCTGCCAACTCATGAATAAAGCCTACTAAATATGCGGTCTACTATTGAATTATCCATATTATCCACTTTTTGATGGACATAACATAATTTTACCCAATGATGGATCTACATAGACGTAGCCCGTGGTCTTATAGCATGATTGACACTATTATTTATATGAGACGTTGAACACTGACTTTTTTGTTTCTAATTAATTGAGTAATATATGTTTATTTTTAAAATCTATCTTATTTCAAATTTCTACTAAATATAAATATTTGTTACTTGTAAATTTTCTTGCAAAAAATGCATATGTAATTTTTCAGCCTAAAATGTATTTGAATCAGAACATATGTTAAAAAATTTTAATTTTGTTAATTATATGCATTATACAATAATTTATAATAATTTAAAATAGATAAAATAAAAGTGAAATGACAATCAAAATTATTTTTCAATTATATTAATTTAAATTAGTTAGATTGATTTATGACACATTGACCTTGAATCTATCGTTGGTTTCCAATATTGCTGCCGCGACTTCAAGCTTTGTACTGTGGCTTTCCAATGTTGCTTTCTCATTCCCTCCAGTATTTGCTATCCACACTCTCTTGGCTGTACAAAGCAAATCCAGTCAGATCCCTCTCTTCTAAAGCATACGTTGTGAAAAATACGATGTCTTACAACTAAGCTTATAAGTTCCCCCTGCTACATGTGGCGGAGCAGGATGCTCTCTATCCACAACTTCAACTCTCTGCACATTTTCATAATTTATATTGTTGTTATGTAGACAAATTCAAATCTTCGAGAAAATGTGACACCATCTTGCTCGGCTTGATAATATCCTTATACTGAAGGTGACTAATGCGTTGCCATGTGATTTCCTCTAGTGCAATGGTGATAGCTACACATAGTTTTCTTCTAGTGTAATGTTGAAAATATGGAAGGAGTATACAAAACTTACATTTTGATTTCTCGACATTAAATTTGGTAAAATTTTATTTTGTGATATAAAAAAATGTGAACCTGAATGTGAATAACTGAATTTTAATGATGTTTGAAAGAAAAAAAAAATATATATTGATACAAATGGGTATCCATATTTTCTATGAATCGGGCAAAATTGGGCATAGTGATTTTCCTCACTATGGGCCTAGCGCCGAGACGGATTAATCGGGGCCTAGCCGGGGCCTACGCGTTAATAGAGTATTTACATAAATTTTTAGTATTTTATACTTATATAGTAAATTAGTATAAGTAAAATTCTTTTTTTTTTCTTTTGAAATATTTTATTTCCAAATTAAATATTGTTCTGCTTCATATAAAAATAACTTTCTGTCAAAAAAAAAGAAAAGAACTAAAACTAAAATGTAAGAAAAAAATATTTTCAAAAACAAACTAAAATTCAATGTAGAAACGTATCTGAAATCATAAAACTTAAGTCCAAAATCTTCTCAAAAAAAAAAAAACTAAAAGACATCAGAAGTGTAAAACAAAACGAAATAACATAATCTTCTTCTCCTACAAGCACTCCCACGTCCATTACCTGCTCATATTCAAATTCAATATCATTGACAATATCATGTTCATCAGAATTAATATCTTCTCTAAAATCATCGTTTGGAGCATGATAAATAGGTTCATCATCAGACTCTTCACCCATTTTTTGAATTGGCACCTCCACAAATCGTTCTTCTTCGTTTCTTTCATCTCCATTATCAAGAATCATATCAAATAACCGATTTCATCCGATATAAAGTGATTTTTCCCGATTTTGCCCAATTTTTCCCGATTACACCCGATTCTTCCGAATCACCGATTTGATTCACCGAAATAAGGATAATCGCGGCGGCCATAGGTGGGAGGGCAATTTTCCGGGCGCCTAATCACCGATTTGGCCGATTTTTAGAACCTTGTATTAGGATATAAAACCAAAGTCTCACATTAGAAGATTAAAAAATAACTATCTAATATATAAGTTAAGTCAGTAATCAATTAATATAAAACTTTTTGAGAAAAAATTCAAAAATAAATTTGTGTAAGTTTGGACCAATTAACCCAAAACAGATAATATAATATTAATAAAGAGTTGATTTGAGCTTGCAAAACTCCATCACTAACATCATAAATTTCAATAAATCCATTAAACGACTATAGGAGATGAGTATAGTGGAGCACTGAAGCATGTACCAGACCGTCTAGACCATATGTGATCATTGATGGACCGTAGAGTAACCAACTCAACACGGATGGACTGGAGGATGGCCAGATCAGATAGGAAGATTACTGTATGCTGGTCTAAATTAAGTCTGGATTTTTATTGTCTGATTAAAATAGTTATTCGCTCTTATACTAAAATTTAACTGGTTTTGTTTGATCCTGTCCATCTAGAAGAAACTCTCGATATTCAAGTTTTAAGGAAGAAATATAAGATAAAATTATGCATCCCAAACAAAACATAATAACGAAAATATATTCTCATATAAATAAAACTAGGGGGTGACCCGTCCTTCGGGCGGGATTTTGATTAGGAGTATATGGTAAAATAGGGCATTGATATAACTTTAGTCTTAAATTTAGAAGCATATGTGAGCTTATATCTCTTATTGAAATATAATGTAAATTAATGATTAGGTAGATAAAAAGCACATTTGATTTGTTTAAATGATGGAATTTTTTTTAACCATTTGTTTAATAGTAGCAGCAGTTGTTACAGTAGGTGTCTATCTTTAAAAATAGAATATAACCATAGGCGAAAAATTTAGTTCTTGTAAAATAGAATTAAACTCTGCTGAAATCTTTGATAAAATCTCTGGTCCAATCAGCCATTGAAACATTTGTTTGTTTGTTGTCTTCTATATGAAAGGTAAATCATCGGTGATCTTTTTTACTACTGTCTCCAAATTGTTTGCTTCATGGTTGTTTTGACTTATGGTTAATGGTTCATATAGATGTGGGGGGGGGGGGGGGGGGGGTTATGGCAATTTTAACTTAGCCATGTGGGTTATGGGGTATGCCTCTTTAAGAGATGCATTAGCATTTTCACCAAACAACACGACTTGATCTAAGCCCTCAATGCAAGTTCAACCCAGACATGTATTAGGATCCGATAATTTTCATGAACAATCAATATGTCATCTTAGCGATGTGGGGGTCAGCTCCGGCAATTCCATATTAGAAATATCCTCTATGAGAATTACTTGAGCCGCTTTCCAAGCCAAATATTCTCTTTTTGCCCGATTAAAAATGTATGTTGCCGCAATTTAAATATATTTTTATTTCTTGTTTTCCACAAAATCATAATATCCAAGGAGAACAATTGTTTCTCTATAGAGGATGGTATGTTTCTATATAAATAATCTAAATTCAAAAATTCTAACTTTGATAGAAAAATTCATGGTGACAACGAAAGCATTGCAAGTGTTCATGTTTGTGTAGTGAAAAAACATTCAAAGAAAACATGATTAATTGTCTCCTCCAACATTCCAGAACTTTTACATAGACTTTCATATCGTACACCCTGATGATTTATATGTGAAATAACTGCAAGTGCTCTCGAGGCAATTTTCCAAAGTAAATGTTTAACCTTTGGTGAAGTTTTAATTTTCCAAACCTGAGTTTTGAGAGCATATTTGATTTTTTTTAAATTGTTTTTCTCGATAATTAACTTGAGAAAGTAGTTTTTTTATTGCAGTCCCACTTTTCTAAATATTTTATTGAATAGTATTTTATTAAGTTATGGTTATAACCACTAATAGTATCGAGTATGATTTATATTGTGTGACTTAGTATAAAGTGTGAGAACTCTAAAAATGATTCAAAACTTATGTTAGAGAATAACCAATGCTTGGACTTCTTTTTTTGCATTTTAATGTGTTTTCGTGTGTCTCAAATACACTCATTCTCTTTCTCTTTCGTTCTTATTTTTCTCTCATCAATACGATAAAATTGAATCATGAACCATATTACATAGATCACCAACAACATTGAATCTCTTCCTTAGTCCTTATATGTTTCTAAGTTTCATTCATATTATCTTTATTTTGCTTATCGATGCAAAACATTGAAACCACATACAACAATAGAGTTCAACCATCCAACTGAAATAGATATATATTCGTCCGATTGAGATGTGTCATAGATGTGACCAATATATGACCATCAAAAGGCATATATTTGGTTTTTCTACGTAACCTATTAAAATTCAAACATTTTTAATTATAAAATTGAAAATTTTAGACAAAGAAATATATTCCAAATTTTATATACATTATTTTTGAACTAATCCTCCTTGATTGTTATAAATTATACTCTATCATAATAATTTTTATTTAATATATAAAGAAATTAAGCCATAATTCATAAACACGAAACTCTATATTATAAGGAAAATTCATTAATCAGGATAATCATTATTAATACTTTGATTTTTTTATTTGAAAGTAAATATTTTTAATTTAGTAAGAAGAAAAAAAACTATTTTAGAGTTTTTAGATTTTTTTTTGAAGAAATGACTTTTTGAATTCTTTTCAAAATTATTAAAATGATACTTATCATGAGAATTAAAATGTAAATAACATAATAAATAAATCAAGAAACTTAAAATTAATCAAATGACTATTTTCCTGAATCGTCCCTTGTCGTGAAGGAGGAGCATATGGACGGGTATGAGTTGGCTACCGTTATCAACGTGACGTGTCACTGTTACTTGCAGTAAAGAGAAAAGGATATGATGCAGACATGGATCGGATATGAGAACATATAAACAAATGATAAGGTTTCCATGGTAGGAGAGAGTGTTTGGATTTTTTTTGGTATATACTGGTAGTGTTAGTGAGTAAGAGGGGTCATATTTATAGTGACTTGAATATAGAGAGATTCCAAGTAAGGTTTCAATGGTGTGATTTTTTGGTAGGGCATTTTGCCGTTACGACCTGTAGTGAACGATCTTAAAGGAGAAGCAACGACGGTTCGGATGATATTGTGTGATGATGGGTTTTTTTTTCATTGGCTCAGAATTAGGACTATTCAGAATCAAGCCTATTCAGAATTGGTTGTCGAGAATTTATTTATTGTTGTTGGGTTAATATTTTTCTTATTGATTAAGTGGTTTTTTATATTTAAGTTTGTCCATATGTTTAAGTATTAGGTTGGCTCTGAATTGTAAATGGATTAAAAAATTTAGAATTTAAGTAGGTAATTGTAGAGTTAATAAGGTATAATGATGTGTCAGTTTTTTAGAATAGGTGACTGCTGAGGTGGCATCACCAGAAGAGAAGAAGATATTTTCTTATATATAAAAATATCATTGATAAAAAGCTCTCGCCTGGCCTAACCTAACCATTAAGGAATTGGGTTAATGTAGATGACTGAATCTTTTTGTTTGCTTTGATATTAAACTGGTTTAAACCCCTCAATTTGGCCCATCTTCATAAATCATAACCATTAATTAAATTCCCTAATTGAGAGCAAGATGAAATGAATCGTATTGAATGTGTAGTTAATTTGTTCTTGTTGGTCTCTGAAGGATGAATCTTATCTTATCCCTAATCAAAAGAAAGCATTAACAAAAAATAACTTAACTAAAAGGATGAAACAGACGACAGTAAAAAGCAAAAACTAAAAGGATAAAATATAAACCGTTTCAAAAGATAGTCAGTCAAAGGAGAATTCCATATTTTGCACCGACTGAAAAGGAAAAATAAATGGGCTAGTATTACTGGAGCATTCATATTTGGTAAGTTAATCTGAGTTTCATATTACAAAGAATTGACCAAACGTTTGCCAAATCTGCAGATGATTTTTAACCTCTTATACATGAGATTTCCGTTTTCTCAATTTTTGTTTGATAGTATGATATTAATTACAAAAGGTCCAAAAAAAAAAGAAGAAGCCCCATTTTGGTTTTGTAAACTCTATAAATGTGAAGGTTCAAGATTCAGAGCCTAGAGACCATAAAACCTATTCTTTCAATCTAGGAAAACAAAACAAAAAGTCTCAATGAGATTGTTCTTACTGTTTGTGATTCTGTGTGGCTTTTACAATGTTACCTATTGTAAAGTTTCTTTAGACATCGATATGAAATTGAAGGCTCTTAATAAGCCTGCGTTGAAGACCATCAAGGTATGGACTAAATCAAAATTTAAATACATAACACCTTGTGTATATTTTTTTTTGGGTTTCTGAGTTCTCAAAATCAATTATAATTTATTTGTAGAGTGAAGATGGAGATATAATAGATTGTGTAGATATCTACAAACAACATGCTTTTGATCATCCCGCTTTAAAAAATCACAAGATTCAGGTAAACAAATTTTATACAAGCCTATTTGGTTTTTAATATTTGTAGAGCAGTTTCAATGATGATAATAACCCTCCAATAAAAAAACAAAAATTAATTAAAAAATAAGTGAGATCGTCTCTCAAATAATAATAAGAAACGTTTCTAGTCATTTGTCAACATATTATTTACTGTTTTCTTTGTATTACCAAAAATTTAATTCAGTAACAACAAAAATCCAAAAGTAATATTATTTAATTGATTAGAGATTCTTATAGTCTCTTGAGCAATGGAGATGCTGTTAGAACACCTTCAATAAAAGGTGTTAATGGATTCTTAACAAAAGTTTTTAATATATTTTTTTTCAACTGAATATTGAAATATTAGAAATTTATTCAGGTATTGGTCACTTACACTGAAGGAAAATTGTTTACAAACATAAATTCAAAAAAAAGAAAAAATTTAAAAGATCGTGTTAACCAATCAATCCGTTTGTGTATTGTTTAATCTTGGACGAGAGTTTTTAACATTAAAAGACAAAAAAACTAAATGTGAATTGCGTTTAAATGTAAGAACCGATTCTTAGTTTACAGGTTTAAGAATCAGTTCTAATGAATGACGTGGCCAATTTCTATTGGTTAGCAGTAGAAAATAAAATCTTCTCTCTTGTTTCTCGGCGAAGCTGATGACGGTTCTGCTTTTTTCTTTTCTCTGCGATTGCGAAATGGAACTGAGTAACGAGAGTGGTGAGACGGAGATGAGCTGTGGAGGTGAGGTGATAGAGCTTAACTTCGACTTCCATGGAGGAAATCGATTCAAGAGGGACCAATTTGGTTTGATTTGGAAGATGGGTTTGTGGGGTTTTTTTCTCAAAAATAAAATGATTCCCACTTAGAGTTCTACCATTGGAGATGACAAATTTATGAACTCTAAAAAAAGTTTCTAAGCTTTCAATTTTTCAAAATTTATATTTAAACTAATGGTAAGAACCATGAGGGATTCTTAACATTGGAGATGGTCTTATATTCTCAAATTACTAGCAAGACTTTTATTTATGATTTATTCTTTACCTAGTCTAAATTTATGCATGCAGATGAAACCGAGTGTGGAATTTGGTACAAAAAAGACAACTATTCCAAACAACGGTTCTTCTAAACCAATTACGTCTCAGATTTGGTCAAAATCTGGAAGCTGTCCCATAGGGACCATACCGGTTCGAAGAGTTAGTAGAGAAGACATAAGCAGAGCCTCTTCACCGTCTCAGTTTGGGAGAAAAACTCCTCATAGATATAGCTTTCTCGACAAGGCACTTCCACACAAGGGTAATTTCAATATAACAGCTAATCAACCAATACATGCCCGCGTACAGAACCGATCGGTACGTACAGTTTAAGAATCTTGAATGTAGAAAAGTTTTCTTTATTTTGTTATTTTCTTTTACTTTCTGAAAATTTTAGTTTGAAATTTTCTCTTTATTTTATTTTATTTTATCAAAAACTATATATTACACAGCGTTTTTTTGTTTTACACTTTAAAATAAGATTTCCAACTTATATAAAAAGATTTTAAAATTCAGAAAACTTGAATTTATCACAATTAAGTTGGAAAAATCCTTTTTAGTTAAGTGATAAACCGTTCATTTTTACAGCTTTTCCATCGGAGTTTGACATCAGCATGTTGCGTTATCTGCTTAATATAAATTGGGGCATAGGTCGAATGTTATCGATCCAAATGATGTAAATTTTTTTAAAAAAATTGTAATTACTAGTACTAAAATAGAAAACATAAATATTTCAGTTCAAAGGCTAAATTATAGACTAAAAACATTCACATTGTTAACTAGAATCACTTATTTTGTGTTGGTGATATAGGAGGCGGTTATTATCGCCCTAGGGTACAATTTTGTTGGTGCTCAGTCCGATATAAACGTATGGAACCCTCCAAGGGTTCAAGCTAGTGACTCCAGCTCTTCCCAAATCTGGCTACTTGCTGGCCTCTCGGCTGATTTTGAGAGCATAGAAGCTGGTTGGGTGGTACGTTTTCCAAACCCTAGAAGTAGTCTATACATATACCTTCAATTGTAAACTGATCGCCATAAACCTATCGTAGGTGAATCCAGACGTTTTCGGAGACTCTCGCACACGTCTCTTTATCTACTGGACTGTAAGTAAACACTATATTAATTATCTCACAACTACCGAGTTTTGGAACATCTCAAATCACTTTTATGAGTTTATAACTACTCTTTCTATTTGGCTTTGTAGAAAGATGCATACATTAAAACAGGGTGTATCAACCTCTTATGCGCTGGTTTTGTGCAAACAAGTACTAAATTCGCATTGGGTGCAGCCATAGAACCCGTTTCGAGTGCCTCCCGAGACCAATATTCCATAACCGTTTCCATATTCCTGGTAACATTTTATAGTTTATATATATGATCATCATACTACTTCACAATTTACAAAAATCATTTCCTAGGTTCTGCACAAGAATCTTGTGAGAAAAATAAAAAGATTCCCAAAAGCTCTATGTTCTCTGGCATAAATGTTTCATCTTCGACTGTGTTCGTTCGTAGGTTTCAAACACTGGGAACTGGTGGCTGACTTGTGCAGACAACGTGTTGGGATACTGGCCGGGGAAACTCTTCAGCTACCTTCAACACAGCGCAACCGCAGTGCAATGGGGTGGAGAAGTCTATAGCCCTAACGTGTTTAAGAAGCCACATACGATAACTTCCATGGGGAGTGGAGAATGGGCATCTTACCTATGGGGTGAAGCTAGTTACCACACCAACATTAGGATCAAAGACTATTCGTTGCAGATCAAGTACCCCGACTATCTAACTGAGTATGCTGATGAGAACGACTGTTATTCGACAAAGCTCCACCGGAAAACGTATATGTCCGAATCCAATTTTTACTTTGGAGGACCTGGCAAGAATCGTTTTTGCCCTTGATCTCATGTTCATGATTCTCTTTGTTTTCGTTTGTCCAAGTTATATGTTGGAATTGCAAATGTCTATGACAGATAAATTAAAAAATGTTAGAGTGAAACTTGAAAGATGACTTTCTTTTAAGCTTAAAATTACGATTTATTTTTGTAATGAATCTTCTTTAATTGTAGAAGACGAAAGGAAACCAACTAAAGTATAGACAAACATGTTTTGTACTGCAATAGCCATAATAACTTCTACCTAGTATTGTGTGGAACAAGATGATGAGGTATAAAATTCAGAAAATAAGATATATGGAAGAGAATTTTATTGTGTTCACACACATATATAAATGTTTGGAACCCTCCGGGAGTTCAGCATGGCGAGTACAGTTCCGGACAAATTTGGATGCTTGCTGGTCAAACAAGTATATTTGAGAGCATTGGGTGGTAAAATATTTCATCACTAGAAATATTATACCTTGCTTAAGAAGTTAATCATCGTTAAACCAGTTGCCCTAAATCAGTTTCCATATACTATTTCAGGTGGATCCAAGCGTTTTCGGAGACATCCGCTCACGGCTCTTCACCTACTGAACTGTAAGTAACATCATATGACATGACTATAGATTAGGCATCGCATTCCCTTTTATGATTTTTACATCTACTCTTTGGATTTTGGTTGTCTACAGATAGATGGATATTGGATACGGTGTAGGCCTGGGCATTCGGGTATTCGGGTCGGGTTCGGATAGGAACCGATCGGGTTCGGGTATTTCGGCTATTTCGGGTAAATATAATTTGTACCCATATGGATATTTATAGAGTTTCGGATCGGATTTGGGTAGGAACCGATCGGGTTTGGGTCGGTTCGGATTCAAAAAATTATTACCCGTAAAAAACCGAATTTTTTTGGATAATCGGGTAGCTGATCGGGTTCGGGTATTTTCGGGTAAATTATACCCGAACTCGACCCGAAATATGCGAAAATACCAAAAATACCCAATTTTTTTAATAAAAATATCCGAAAATACCTAAAAATCCGAAAGTTTTATCCGGAATACCCAAAAATCCCAAAAATTACCCGAAAATATGCATACCCAAAAAAGTAATTAATACCAAAATATCCAAATGTGTTAAAATATCTGAAAATACTAAAATACTAAAAACATTAATGTATAATATTTCGGGTATTCGGGTACCCGATTGGGTATCGGGTAATATCCGTACCCGAACCGATACCTACGAGTATATGAATGTAAAATCCGGTGAATAAAATAAGCATACCCGAACCCAAACCCGAACCGTTTTTTTGGGTCGGTTTCGGATTGGTATTTCGGGTTCAATTTTTTTGTCCAGGCCTAGGATACGGTAAAACAGGATGCATTAACCTCTTATGCTCAGGCTTTGTACAAACAAGTACTCATTTGGCCCTAGGTGCAGCCATAAACCACATTTCGAGTATCTCGAACAAGCAATGTTACATCAGCATCAGATAAAATAAAAAAGAAATTTATCTTCTGTTTTTTAATGCAGAATCCAATCCATCTGTGGTAAGTTGTTCTGAGATTCATAGCACAAAGAATGAACCAAGTGTATGTCAAATCTGCAGATTCTTATTAATATTTGTGTACAAGAAATTTATTTTCTTAAAGATTTTCGTGTGTTTCATAATGGAAAGGGTTAAAGTAAGAAGAAGAAAAACAAAATTGGTTTGAAAGCTCTATAAATAGTGGAAAACATTTAATTTGTATATACGAAATTTAAATGTGTGTGTGCATATATGGTGTTTCTTTTGACTGAAAAATGTAAAAAGTAAAAAGGAGAAAATAACTTCTTCTTCTTTTCTCTTTTAGTATAGGAAACATTGAAAATTTCGAAATAACAAAATCTATATCCTAAATCCATTTTGCAACCGAGACAAAGAAAATGGAAAGACAAACCGCATTGAGTGTGTTCTTAACTTTTGCGATTATATGTGGCTTCTACAATGGAGTCTATGGAATAGCTTCTTCAGTGATCGATATTATGTTAAGGACTCTTAATAAGCCTGCATTGAAGACGATCAGGGTAACGAGGGATTTTCAATTTTAAATACATTACCTCTGAAATTACTATATGTGTGCTAGATCTATAATTTTGTATGATGAAAGAGTATAATTGGTTTATACGCTTTAGCTCTAAATGCATATTAATTGGTTTTTATATTCCTAAACCAATTGTAACTTATTTTGTAGAGTGAAGATGGAGTTATAATAGGTTGTGTGGATATCTATAAACAACCAGCTTTTGATCATCCAGCCTTACAAAACCATAAGATTCATGTATACAAACTTTACTCTTTCATGCTCGTATGACATTCAAATTCTTACAAGTTGTTTCCTTATTCGTATGCATATGCATGCAGATGAAACCTAGTGTGGAGTTTGTTTCAAAGAAGAGTAATCGTCCGAAAGATGGTTCTTCTAAACCGATTACACAGATTTGGTCCAATTCTGGTGGATGTCCGGTAGGGACAATACCGATACGTAGAGTTAGTAGAGAAGACATAAGCAGATCCACTTAACCTTCTCTATTTGGAAGAAAATCTCCTCACACATACAATTGTCTCGACAAGACACACCAACACAAGGCTAATAACAATTTAACCGAAGAAAAATTAACCACCGAACCCCGTCACATAAACCGATCGGTATGTAAAATATGTGATTCTGAATGGAATTAACTTTTTCTTTCTTTTGTTTTTGGAATTTGATTTAAGGACTCTTGCTTTTTAATTTTAGAGATAAAAAACCATCTTCATCTTGCTTATGGTCTTACTACTATTTGATTCACATATAGTTTGATATCCAGTTTTCTATGTTGTAAGAAAACCAAATTTTTTAGAAATTTGAATTGATGACACAAAGTTTGTAACTTCTATATCAAACAAAGTAATCACTTTCATACAACGCTTATTCATACTCTTAAATTTACATATGTTTACTAGAAACCCCTTTTCTTTATTGATATTATAGGATGCCAGTCTTTTCGCGGTAGGGAATTATCTAGGCGCTCTATCTGATATAAATGTCTGGAACCCTCCAAGAGTTCAACATGGCGACTATAGCTCTGCCCAAATTTGGCTACTTGCTGGTAACCCTAAATTATCCGAGAGCATAGAAGCTGGTTGGATGGTAAAAAAAAAACAATTATCACTAGAAATTTTGTAACTTGCTTCAGAAGTAAACCAATAACCAGCCACTGTTATCCGATTGTCGTACACTATTTCAGGTGAATCCAAGCGTTTTTGGAGATACCCGAACACGGCTCTTCACCTACTGGACTGTAAGTAACATAATGTTGCGGCTCTTCACCTACTGGACTGTAAGTAACATAATGATAATATGATTATAGAACATCGCATTGCACTTTCATGAATTTAACAACTATTCTTTGGATTTGGGTTTCAGAAAGATTCATTCAAGAAAACAGGTTGCATCAACCTTTTATGCTCAGGCTTCGTGAAAACAAGTAGGCAGTTAGCCCTAGGTGCAGCCATAATCCCCGTTTCGTGTATCTCGCAAATGCAATATTACCTTAGCATTACCATATTTTTGGTAATATTTTCTGATTTACTATGCTATCATAATTAATAATCCTTCACATTCTTAAAAAGAACATGTAGTTTCTAACTCTAACGTTCGATACTCTAACATCCAATGACATCGTGTTGGGATATTGGCCAGCAGGACACTACAAATACCTAAGAGACAACGCAACCGTAGTGCAATGGGGTGTAGAAGTCTTTAGCCCTAACGTGAGGAAGAAGCCACACACCAAAACTTCAATGGGGAGTGGAGATTGGGCATTTCACCTCTATGGCAAAGCTTGTTACCACAAACACATTAGAATTAAAGACTATTCCTTGAAGCTCAAGTATCCGGAGAATGCCGCCGAAGTCTCAGATGAGTACAAGTGTTATTCTACAATGCTTGACGTAAAAACAAACAAGACGGACCCGCGTTTTTACTTTGGAGGACCTGGTCAGAATTCTTGATGTCCTTAACCTCTTGGTTTATAGACCTAGAAAAAAGATTGTTGCTAAGTTTTTATGAAATCGAAAAAATTCTAATAAGAAAGACCAAATGGCAAGGAATATCTTTTCTGAGAAAACTTATACAAAGGAGAATACTAATCGTTAGTGATGAACAAGCGTAAAAGTACCAATAACAGAGTTAAGTGTTGAATTTCGTAGTAGAAACAATCACACACACATACACAAAAATGCAAGCCATCAAGGAAGTTAAAACCAGGGCAGGCTCAATATATTCATGGGACAAAAAAAATTTGGACTCTTATTTTTTTTTTTTTTTTTTTTTTCTTACCACAAAAGATTTTTAAATGAGTAATATTTTTGTAAACTTTATACAAAAAATAAAAACATATACATATAATAAAAATTTGGGCACTATCTATTTTTTTAAAAAACTATAAAAATAATTGAGCCCCTTAATTATTAAGACACGAGATTGGGCCCAGAACCGTTGACCCTCTTGTCTAGCCCCCAATCTAAGCCGGTCCTGGTTAAAACTACTAATCATGTAAATTTCAGGATAAATTTGAAAAATACTATATCTTATTATATAAAGATGAATGATTCAAAGTTAGTAACTCACATTATCGTGATACGTGTCAATTTAAACGACCAGATTTTGACATGTATTTTATGAAATAAAATATTAACTATCAATAAAAAAGAAAAATTAATTAATTCTAATTTTACATATCTATAAAAAATTATTCATTTTTTCTATAGTAACAAAACATCAAAACAAAATGTTTTAACCAAAAACAATAATATATATTTAAATTTTATAAGAAAATTTAAAGTTTCTGGAAATTTAAGAAAATCATACAATTATAAAAGTAAAGTCAATAACAATTAAATAAAAATAATAATTATCAAGAAAAAAAAGGAAAATTAAAGTTTAGGTAATATTAAAAAGGAATACAAATATAAAAGAAAAGTTAATAACCATTAAATAAAAATATTAATTTTCAGTAATAAACATATTTAAAAAAACGTATTTAATACAAAAGTAATGTTTTGATATATTTTCAAATTAAAAAAGAAATTTTTGGGTTATTGAAAATTAAAATAAAAATAAGAAAGCAATTATAAGAAATGTAAGGAAATTTCTTAATCCATAAAACTAAAACAAAAAAACATTAAAAAAGGAAAAAAAAAACTAAATATGTTTCCAATTATAATAATTCTAATTATCTCTATAAAAACAACAATTCCACTTTTATATAGTAACAAAAATTAAAACGTATATTAGGAGAACAAAATAATATTTTGACATATTTAAATTTTACAAAGAAAATTTTAACGTTTTGGAAATATTTTTAAAAGAATACAAATATAAAAAGTAAAGATAATAATTTCATCAAAAATATGGTTAACTTACTAAAAATTATATTATGACATATCTACATTTAAAAAAATATTAAAGAAATTCTAATTTTGTATAAGTATAAAAAGGAAACTCCAATTTATATAGTAACAAAAAAATAATAACGTGTTTAATAAAAATAAAAGAATATTTTAACATATTTACAACTTTAAATGGAAATTAGGAGGCAAAAAATCTGAAAAAAACAATGAACCAGCAGAAATGAATATGTTCTTACTTGATGAGAAAGATAGTTTTATTGTTAAATTAAAAAATATGTTTTCCTAATCTAAAAATATTTTAGAATCTTATAAAAATAAATTAAAAATTTCTTTTATTATTAGTAAAAGAAAATTAGAATTAATTAGTTTTCCTGTTTTATTGATAATTAATATTTTTATTTAATAAAATACGTGTCAAAATCTTAAAATTTTAACGTTTTTGGAATATTTTAAAAAGAATACAAATTTAAAAGTAAAGATAATAACTTCATCAAAAATATGTTTAACTTACTAAAAATTATATAATGACAGACCTACATTAAAAAAAATTAAAGAAATTCTAATTTTGTATAATTATAAAAAGGAAACTCCAATTTATATAGTAACAAAAAAATAAAAACGTGTTTAAATAAATAAGAATATTTGGACATATTTACAATTTTAAAAGGAAATTAGGACGCAAGAAATCTGAATAAAAATAATGAACTAATAGAAATGAATATATTCTTACTTGTTGAGAATGATAGTTTTATTGTTAAATTAAAAAATATGTTTTCCTAATTTAAAAATATGTTATAATCTTATAAAGATAAAGTAAAAATTTCTTTTATTATTAGTAAAAGAATATTTAATAATCAATAGATATACTTTTAAATTATAATTAACAGGATGATGATATGTGTTGATTGATCAATGAGATTCTCACATGTATAAAAAAAATTATATTATTATCTTTGCTTAATCAAAAATTAAAACCAAAAAATAAAATTAAATACATGAATAATATATATTTTTATTTATTTTCTAAAATAGATATACTGTTAAATTATAAATAATACAATGATAATACGTGTTGGTTGATCAATGAGATTCTGACATATACAAAATTAATTGTATTATTAGTTTTGGTTAATCAAAAATAAAAACCAAAAATATAATTAAATACATGATTATTTTCTAACATAGATATATTGTTAAATTATAAATGACACAATAATGATATGTGTTAGTTGATCGATGAGATTCTGACATGTATGAAAACAATTTTATTATATCTTTGCTTAATCAAAAATAAAAATAAAAATAAAAAAATTAAATACATGATAAAATAGATATTTTTTATTTATTTTCTAATATATATGTTAAGCCTTATTGTTTAGTTTGCCAAAAAAAAAATTAAATACATAATAAAATAGGTATGTTTACTTCTTTATTCTTTGGCTTTTGAAGTTAGAGAAGATTAATGCTTTTAAATATTTTTAATGCATTAAACATGTCTAATCCTAAACACGTTGGAATTAATAAAATATATATTTTTACTTTTAAATTTCTTGGCTCTTGACGTTAGAGAAGATTAAAACTTTTAGTTTTTTAAAGCATTTCTCATGTACAAATATAGATGTGAATGAGTAAAGAAGATGGTGGGGTTTCTACTGGAGATTAAAAGTGGTGGGGTGAATAAGAGAATTAACTATCATAGAATAAAAAAGTCGTGAAAATTAATCATTTTCAGTTATGTAGCTCAAGACATACATAACTAAAAATATATATTACGGTACATTACCAATAACAAATTTTAGTTCAACTTTTTAAAATTTTAATTTATTTTAATATTTTAAAATCCGTCCGATCTAATCTAGTATATATATATATATATTGATTTGTAAAAACATTAATACTTTTTTGTTTCTATTTAAGATAATATCTTTAACTACAAATGTTAAAAGTTGCAAACTAATTGTTTTCATCAATTCATTATTATTTTTAAAAGGTATGATTATCATTCATTCATATAAATAGAGGGATATACGACGGTCAAGACAACAAATGGAATTGCAAGACGAATTTAGAAAGAAACAACACATCTATAATTTTAAGTTTTAGTGAAATCGTATTCGTATGAAATTATCATCGGTTTTGACGTAAATCCTAAAGATAATACATTGGTTCAAATTCATGGAATAAATGGTCATGAAAAATTTTACGAGATTTTATTATTTTCAAATTATGTAATTTTATTATAAAATAAATGGTATCTTTGGAATCTGTGGAGTCTATAAGAATATTAAATATTTTTCAAAACATTATTTATTACCAAAAATTTAATTGATTTTATTTTCAAAATATTGATTTGTGTTGGTAAGTTATTTTTGTTGGTCAAACATTTTTTGGTCCAACCTTTTTCATAATTTCTTATTAAGTTTGTTGAAAGTATTTTAGGATACTATTACTTCAAACAGAATAGTCTTATATATTTTTTTAAATAAGGTATTTAATTGATTTTAATTTTTCAAAATATATTTTGTTTGTAAGTTATTTTTTGGTCAAACAATTTCTTGGTAAGTTATTATTAAGTTTTCATGAATTTATTTTAGGATATGAATTAATAATTCAAACAGAAAAGTTTTATATTAAACGAAAAAAAATACTTTTCAAACTTGTAAACATAACTAGAGTATGTTTCCCAAATTTCTTCTATTCTAAATCCATTTTGCAACGGAGAAAAACAAATGGAAAGGCAAACAGCAATGAGGATATTCTTAACTTTTGCGATTATATGTGGCTTCAACAATGGAGTCTACATAATAGCTTCTTCAGAGATCGATATTATGTTAAAGACTCTTAATAAGCCTGCATTAAAGACGATCAAAGTATTGAGGGATTTTTAATTCAGATATATTATTACTTCTAGCATATATTTATTGGTTTTTGAACTCTAAAATCGATTTTTTATTTATTTGTAGAGAGAAGATGGAGATATAATAGATTGTGTGGATATCTATAAACAACCAGCTTTTGATCATCCAGCCTTAAAAAATCATAAGATTCAGGTACACAAACTCTACTCTTTCATGTTCAAATGATATTCAAATTCTTATTAAGTTGTTTCCTTATACGTTCTATATTTATGCATATGCAGATGAAACCAAGTATGGAGTTTGTTTCAAAAAAGAGTAATAATAGTCCTATCAACGGTTCTTCTATACCGATTACATCCCAGCTTTGGTCCAAATCTGGTGGATGTCCGGTAGGGACAATACCGATTCGTAGAGTTAGTAGAGAAGACATAAGCAGAGCTTCTTCACCATCTCAGTTTGGAAGAAAAACTCCTCACGTTTACAATTTTCTTGACAAAGCACACCAACACAAGGCTAATAACAATTTAACAGCAAAAAATTTACCTCGTCCCTCAGACCGATCGGTATGTAAATTATATAGATATATGATGTTGAATGCAATGAAAAATTTTCTCTTTTATTTTGCGTAATTTTTAGTTTTGGAGCTTTTGGATATTGATTTTTTTGGGTTTTCGATTGTTATAGACAAATATCATATTTATATGGCTTGATTATGGTCTTAGTCTTACTATGATTTGATTGACATAAGGAATGGGAGTTTTTTATAAACTTTAATAGACGACACAATGATTTTTTTTTTTTTTTAATACTTATATGTATCAAATTCCACCACTCTTAACTAGATTTACATATGTATAGGACGCATTTCTTCTCGAGGTAGGGTACAATTATATCGGCGCTGCCTCCCATATAAATATTTGGAGCCCTCCGGGAGTTCAGCATGGCGAGTACAGCTCCGGACAAATTTGGGTGCTTAATGGTCAAACAAGTATATTTGAGACCATAGAAGCTGGTTGGGTGGTAAAAAGAATTCATCTCTAGAAGTATTTATACCTTGCTTAAGAAGTTAATCGTTAAACCAGTTGCCCTAAATTGGTTTTCAGGTGAATCCAAGCCTTTTCGGAGACACACGCCCACGGCTCTTCACCTACTGGACTGTAAGTAACATCATGACATGACTATAGATTAGGCATGCATCACAATTAATTCACTTTCATGAATTTTACAACTACTCTTTGTATTTGGGTTGCAGGTAGATGGATACAGTAAAACAGGTTGCTTCAATCTCTTATGCTCAGGCTTTGTGCACACTAGTACTCATGTATCCCTAGGTGCAGCCATAAACCCCATTTCGAGTATCTCGAATAAGCAATATTTCATCAGCATTAGCATGTTTCTGGTAATATATATAGTTTTGATTTGTTATCAGTTTATCACCATCCTTCACATTAGACAAATTCATGCACTCTCTAGCTCTAATGCGATCCATATACGACTATTATGCTACAGGATACGAACACCGGGAACTGGTGGCTTATGTGTGAGGACATTGTGTTGGGATACTGGCCAGGGACACTCTTAAAAAGCCTAAGACACAGCGGCACGGCAGTGCAGTGGGGTGGAGAAGTTTACAGCCCTAACGTGAGGAAGAAGCCACATACCAGAGCTTCAATGGGGAGTGGACAATGGGCATCTAAACTCTTTGGCAAAGCTTGTTTCCACACAAACATTAGGATTATAGACTATTCCTTGCAGCTCAAGTATCCTACGTTGGTCTCTGAGTTCTCGGATGAGTATAAGTGTTATTCTACAACTATCCACCGAGAATCAGACAAGGGGGAGCCGATGTTTTACTTTGGAGGGCCTGGTCAGAATCCTGGATGCCCTTAACCTCATCGTTTATAAAGCTATACTGCTTATGTTTCAGAGTTTGGTCATGACTTGTTCGGTCTATAGAATAAAAAAGATTTTTTAATAAGATTATGAAAGTCTATTGATACCAAAAAAAAAAACTAAGATAAAGTTTCTGTTTTTTTATATTAACAACTTGATTTTTACAATTGATTCTCTTATAACATACAATTAGAAACCGTCTAATCAACTCTGGTTCGCCTTCGAGATAGGCAAAATATATCAAGGAATTCCCATCTTGGACGTACAATAATACAAGACATGGTTTTTAAAGTGCGGTTTGTGGTTGGGTAGAAAACGTAGTTTCAGAAAAACAGAATTCCACAGTTTTATCGAAAAAATGCTATTCCACCATTTTCGAATTCATTATTGATTTAAAGGAATTCACCTTTATAGCCCAATTTAACTTCATCTCATTTCATAAGCGGATAACCAGACTATGTCTAGAAACTGAAATCTGATTCAAGATCTTTTATCATTTATATTTTATTTTTTCTTATGTTTTGCTTATTTTTAACTTATATTGTTTGATTTTTTTTTATTTATATATTGCTTAACTTTAACTTATATTTTTCTTTTTTTATTGTATGTGGGATGAGAGAGGATTGTGAAATCTTAAAAATCTACAAGACATGAATTTTAAAGGAACTAGAGGTTATCCCGCGCGTAACATTATAATTTGATTAAACATTAAACTATTATTTAGCTTTAATATACTCCCTAAATATACATATGAAATTGTGATTATTATTTTCAGTATGTTTCTTAATTAGTCTTCTAGTCAATTTTTTATGATTCAACAGTAAACCTTATGTGGAAAATGGATGTTGAATTTGTGATGCCACTAGTTTAATTTGGGATGCCACTAGTTTAATTTGGGATGCCTTTTATTTTTTAGTTAAAGCGTGAATTGATGTATCTATCAGTTATAACTGGATACATCAGATTTTGAACTCTTTACTAAGAATGGTACTGGATACCATTCCAAGCAGTAATGCGAGAATATGATCTTCGTACCTTTCCTTTTTTATATATATCATAGAATCAAGATCATTGTTTACAGCAGTCAACAAAAAACATGGCCAAGAAAATTACAAAGATCATTGTTTGTTTGAAATAATAGCTTGTTTAGCTAACTTGTCCACACACGTATTGTGATCCCTGAACCTATAACTGAACTTGATTGCATCAAACTTTGTACTCCACTCATGAGTTGTATGGAGATAGTGTTTTTATATTATTTCGTATTTTACCTTGCATGAAGTATTGATACTCATTTAATTATTCATTTGCTTCAACGTAACCCATCCAATACATTTCTTCGGCTCTGTCCTCAAAATCATTGTGCTTGAAATTCATGGGTATTCACCAGGATAATTTGCAAATAAAAAGAGCATTTTTCTCAGCAGCAATCTATTTTGTTAATAATAGTTCCATACCTTGAGGTACTCACAGAGGCTGGAGGCATTTGTAAGCTTCTAGTCCAATGGTGAGAGATCGTGTAGACTTTTTTAGTTTATATTGATGCAAGCTAATAACAAAAGAGGTAAACACACACACAAAATAGACTTGTAAAATATGTGAGACAACTGAGTATTTTTAATCATATGAATCCAGTTAAAGGTTAAAAAATACAATTCCCACGAACTGAATTTATCGGTGGACCAAAAAATATTAAATGAAACAGTTTATGGCAAAGATTGTTTAATACAATTATGATCTGTCAATGGTTTTGGAACACAAAAGCTCTGGTTTTGAAGATGATTGTGATAAAAGCAGTGAATTAGAAGGTTTAAATTTTATTACTATTTACTAAGGTTGTCAATTAACCAAGGTTATGGTGAGAATAAACTATGGTTAATTTAGGTATTTCTCTAGTCTTTACCTACATAAATTGTCTAAGAGAGTAAGAGAGCTTTATCTACCAATTTGTGGTGAATCATAGAGAGAGTGGGAGGAGCTCCATTATCAAATTCCTCAATGTTACTTATAATTCCAATTTATTATCTATACGAATTAGTTTCAGTTTTTCTACTCGTATCAAACTTGGTATCAGAGCTGTTCGATTCTGTGGAAATGGGGACAAAGAAAACAGAAAATTTGTGGGAAATAATGGAAAACCTAGATCGGAAACAAGAACTTGACCTAAAGAAAATGTCATCCCTTGAGAAGATGATGGAGATGATGGAGATGATGGAGATGATGATGCAGACCATCACAAGATAGATGAACGTTGGGAAAAGGCTATAGTGAGAAGAGAAGATCCACTATCTTCTGTCACCGAGAGATCCACCAACACCGGTTATCAGGCTTCTCAGACCAATCAAAGTGTAGAAGAAGGATCGGGAAACAATGGATCAGTTGTGAAAGATCAGTCTACGACGATCACCACAGGATCAGAGGAAAGGAGGATGCCGATGTCGGACCAGTACTTTAAGCTAAACGATTTCATGGAAGGGGAGATTATCAATGGGTTCAATGAGATAGAGAAAGAAGAGACGGCCCAACGTAAGGAAGAAAAACAGACAAAGGCCAACAATGGTGAACTTGCCCGCCAAGTGTTTGATAAAATGACCAAGAGGAGAAAGGAAAAGAAGAGGCACAAATAGATTAATCAAATACGAAACATGATCAACCACAAGCAGGAGATGGGTAGAAACAATGTCAGGAAGAGAAGAAGTTCTTGTAATCAGTGGTGCTTAGCTCGAAGACTTGATGGTGAGCGCTCGAAAGTAATATGGAATACGAAGAAGCAAATGGAGAAAAATGCCTACCAGTTGTTTGTAAAATTTTCTCAAAGAGGATATAAGGTTACCTCATAGAAAAAGAAGAAGAAGAAGAAGAAGAAGCGATGGAAGAAAATTTCAAAGAAGAACTATAGCTCATATGGAAGATCAGAAGGATGCAAGACGAATGAGAGAGTGATTCTGAAAAACATGAAAAGCTGGTGGAACTGTCGTTTCTTAGAATTAGTAGTGGAATAAGAAACCATGTGTCAAGATGAACAGAGACTCTAGTGATTACTTAAAGAGGGAAAAGAAAAGAGATTACAAGTTCACTAGTTTCGAATACATAGCCAGGGTTGTGGAAATGGATAAACTACTCCAGATACTAAAGAAGAACATGTTTGGGAGATATCAAACATGGACAGTGAAAGAATCTCAAAGACTTGGATGTGTCCTTATCGTGGAGCACATGAACATCTCCAAAATTCCTGGCACCATTTGGCAAAGGTGGTTCGGATTTCGGAAGAAGAGCAAAGGGAAAATTCACATCCCACTTAAAATGATCTTGAAAGATAGTAGAAGTTTACATGGTTTTCTGGTGTTGGATGATAGGGTGTGGATGACAATCTGGGAGAAGATGAAGAAGAGAGACAGTGAGTTTACGACATATTTTTTCACCAAGGGCTGCAGCTGAAAGGTATGGTGATGAGGAATATGCTGAAGCTAGGTGTCATGATAAATACTGACACTTACAGGGAGATTGTTAAAAGGCCAATAAATGGTCAAAGGGAAAGAAGAATGCAAAAGAGGAATCATGGTGAGCTTAGGAGGTGGAAGTACAAATTAGGAAAATGGGACCAAACTAATTTTCAATCTCACGTGAAGAGAGATTCCAAAGGGCAAAGCCTGAGGAGAATGAAAGGATGTAGAAATGGAAGTGTTGTCGTATTTTGCGTGATGAGCTGCTACTTGGAAAAAAATTCCTGAAGGCAAAGAAGTCACAAATGGGTAACTATATAGACAGTTACAAAAGGCTGGATGTTGTGTTTCTTAGTAGGATAAAAGAAACAAGTAAGACATGGGTTCAGACATAAACACAAGAAAAAGATGATCGGAAATTGGAAAAGAGAAAGGGATAACATATGGCTGATCACTGTTGAGGGAAGAAAATTTGTTGATGTGGTATCGCTGATAGTTTCGAATCACACTGGGTTTGGGGCTGGATCAGATTCAGATATTCAACATCATATCATCAAATATGACGACACAACTGAGTGAGCAAAAGCAGAAATCCAAGCAGAGTTTATGGAAAAATGAATCTGGGAGCAAAGATGAGACAACGGTAAGGAACTTATGGCAGGAAAGGAAACGTTCAAGCACTAATGAATTTCAGAGGAGATAATGGATGAGCAGCACTCGGGAAAAGGTTAACCTTGTGCTTGGTTCTGGCGCTAGGACCTCCACTTACTGCGATAGAGTGTTCAATGCAATTAGCAATCAGAATTGGTATGTCAAAGCATTGGTCTTATGGGTTGCATGATACTTGAAATGCAACCATGACAGATTCTCAGAATTTAATATGAGTGGTGAGCAAAACAATAGAAGACCGTGGGCATATGATGTTCTGGCAAATGATAAGGAGAGCAAGGAGAAAAAGTTTTGTAATTCACAGAGGCCTAAGAAGAATTACAAGAAAGAATGTCAAGAGAAGTTTCAATTTATGAGCATGGGAGTATCTATAACTGAAATAGGATGGTGATGGGATGCAAGTTCAGAAGTAAAGGTCTTTTTGTGAAGAAACTGCTAAGATCACTTGCTATTGAAATGAATGGAATAAAACCTCTGGAAGTGAAGATTGCTCAGGGAAAGGCATTGGAGAAAGTAAGCTTGGCAAGTGTTAATCTAGAACAAAGAGTGAGGCTAACTTGTGTGGATTATCTTGTTGTTTATGTAACAACAGTTGCTGGAATCAGTAGCTTGGCTTGGAATGATTGTTCTGTTGACAGACAGCCTTGGAGAACAATCACGAGAGTGCCAATGGAGTTGCAAGATGAAAGACAAGGAAGAGAAAGGATTGCCAAGACCAGTGAAAACACCAGTTTGAAGATCAAGTCCCGGTTGAAAGAGCACACAAGGTCATACTACAACAAAGCACTGAATGCACATACAAAGTCATTTTGATCCTTACCTTGAGGACAAGGTGAATTTTGAACGGCAGAGTATTGATAGAAGCAGTGAATTAGAAGGTTTAAGTTTTATTACTATTTACTAAGGTTGTCAATTAACCAAGATTATGGTGAGAGTAAATTACGGTTAATTTAGGTATCTCTCTAGTCTTTACCTATATAAGTTGTCTAAGAGAGTATGAGAGGTTTATCTACTAGCGAGAGGAGTTCCATTATCAAATTCCTCAATGTTATTTATAATTCCAGTTTATTATCTATAAGAATAATTTTCAGTTTCTACTCGTATCAGAATGCTTCGCCATGAATCCATGTAAAAACAATGTCTTCCAAAGATTCTTTGAAACTGTACCAAGAAATAAGTGAATCACTTGAATCATCGTTGATATGAGGATTACCTAAAATTTTCTGGGCGACTAAAAAAAATAGAAAATTAGATAGGATCCTTAAGAGCAACATGGTTGCCGAATATGAGTACTGGATCTCAGGAATGCTTAATAAGACTTTAGGTTCTGATTATCTATGATATACTAGAACTCATTTCTTAAAGTTTAGTTCTTTTCATGTATATATTATAGGTTGCTGCCACCTCTGATTTGATGCTTGCATACTAGAAGATTCTTCAACCCATTTAGGAGAGAGTCTGCGCCACAGCCCAACTCACAGAATGACCGACGGTCCTACAACTCTGAGAAGGAATTATGGAGGGATTATTACCCTTGATACCTTACAGAGCTTGAAAGAAGAGAAGAGATACATATATATCCTTCTCTCGTTCATAGTTCATAATACTAAACATGTTGGTCACCAGGTATCTCCTCAACAAAGACCCCATTTGTTATGAACGTCTTCTTTTTACATTTTGCTGTCAACTTCTGCAAGAATTAAATCTTTCCTTCTCCTTTGTGTCTGAAATTGCAGGGTCTTGTTGGTTTAGTTATTTCAATGTTACTTCTAGGAGATTTTAGTCTAGTCTTGCTCACACTGCTCCAGCTGTATTCAATATCTATGCTGGATGTGTTTTTGGCTTTGTTTATACTACATTTTGGCTTGCTCCTGCCGTTTCCTGCTGGGATAAATGCTTTATGTAGTCATGGACAAAGACAATCCGCCGGCCTAGCACGTGTTTACGCCGTCTGGAATTTCATCTCCTTAGTAAACGTGGTAATTTAATCTTTCTCCTGCAGAAAAAAAAACAAAAATTGTGGGCATAATTGGTGTTGTTGTTTCATCTAGAAATGTTTTCAGGTTTTTTGACAACAAATTTTGGTTAATGTTGGCAGTTTGTTGTTTTCCTCGGCGGATATATTCACTATCACAACGAATCATCGGATAGTCAGAAAATTCCATTTCAGCCGTTGAATATAAAAATGTGAGTTTACCAATTTTATTAGTAAACCCGTTACGATCTCTTGCTAAGAGAATAAATGAATGATGTTTTGGTGTGTGGATGCAGGGGTGAAAGTGAATGGTGGGTATTTCCAGGAGGACTTGTGGTTTGTAAAATAATACAGTCTCAGTTATTAAACCGGCATGTGGCGAACCTGGAGATACAGGACTGGTCTCTGTATAGTAAGGATTTTGAACTGTTTTGGCAGTCATGACAAAAGGCAGGTTAGGATGGGCAATGAATGATTCTTTTTGTTTGCTCTACTCTTCTTGTAAATAAAAGAAGATTAGAAAAGTGAAACAAAACCTTAATTAAAGTATACGTCTAAACTCTGTTCTATTATAATTCTTTTTTGGTGACATCCAATACCCACGAACCCAAACTTGTTACTAAACGATTCACATATCCATGACCGAATTGGTACATCTAATATGATAGCAACTATGTGATGTAAGACAAAATAACTATATATCCTATTCTCAAAATTTTGGAAATGAAAGTAGTATCCCAATATATAAGTTACAAAGCAGTACCATTGTAATTGGCGATGGTCTTCATGAAACTGCCTTTGCTACACTGTTAAGGCAAGATATTTCTGGACGGTTAAGTAGTCAAGTCAATTTGGTGTCTCCTCATAGTTTTTATTTCCCCTTATTTGTTTAAGTTTTCGAGAAATCAATAAGTCGTCTCTCATGAATTTTCCTTTGCTACACTATTGATTAAATGATATTAGTACTACAGTCTACAGATGGGCCAACTCATAATTGTAAAGAAATTACATAAATGAATTTCAATAAATATCATTTCTACAGTTGGGCACACTCACAATTATAAAGTAAATTACATAAATGAAATTCGTAATAACCTAATATCGATACAATAATTAATCTAGAATAATGCTTCATTATATAACACTTAAATGATGTTCGAAATCGAAAAGAAAAAAAAAACATTTTTGTGTGTGTGTGTGTGTTATACTCTCATCTCAGAGAAAAAGATGAAAGAATTTTCGTTATCTACACATCAATCAGAGAAAATGAGAGTGATAAATCATTTTGTTGGTCACAAAAATTATGAACAACAATATTTCAGTTAATATAAATTAATTTATGTATTTATGAGAAGATTTTTCATCATAAGATGAAAATTAATTTCATCATAATATAAATTAATTTCTGCATTTATGAGAAAATTAATTGCAAAAAGAACTATCTTCCGGCCGTAAGCTCCAAGACCAAGGTTGGAATGGCACAAACCACATATGTGGTTGGCCTCTCCTATCTTATAATATACAAGAGGATGCCATCTCATGTTTCCCATGTTAGATTTTTACATGTTTTTGACACTTATCCAAACTTTTAAGTTTTAAAAAATTTCAAATCATCCATTTTGGATATTCATTTCTTATTCAAATCAACTTTGATTTTAACATTTAAATATACTATATGTAATGTTTTAAAAAATGTATATATGCTACAATGTAATGCTTACATTAAGAATTCCATCACATTCATATTTCAGTAATTCGGCCAAAAGAATTGGTAATTTGTTAGAAACTGGAAACCCAACAAATTATTTGTGATTGTTCGTTCTTAATTCAATTCATTAGAAAAAGAGTAAAAACCTCTAAAATTAAATAGAGGAAGTTTTTTGAACAAAAGAAAATAAATGACAACATAGGTCAAAGCAAAGTGTTGTACAAATTGGAGGCTTCTTTGGATTAAAGGTTTTGTCTGGGAGACTTGTAAAGGCGGAGACTCTGTAGTCTGTACTATATCCAAAGAAAATGCACAAAAATTGACGGTGGAGGATGAAAGTTATGAAGGTCTCTCAGACAGATTAGACTTTTATGTTGTTGTTTATTTTAAGCCTAATCGTCTGTCATTTTTATGGTTTAGTCGAAGAGAATAACTAAACAGATTAGGTTTTTATGTTGTTGTTTCTTTTAATGGCATCTTTAAAGTTTGTGGACAATATCGAATCAGTCCAATTTTATTTTTCTAAAACCACAGCCAGTTACATCCTCAAAATGTATAGAAATCCATTAATTGTTCCCAACTATATATTTTCGGTAATTGGTACTAAATTTCGATCAAGTGACTTATCAAAAAATAGATACGTGGAAATTTTGTATTGAATAGTTTGGTCACCACCACCCAAAAAGAGGTAAACGGACTAGAGTCGTAGTGTTAGCTTAGGAAAAACTAAGTACACATAAAGCTTTACAGAATATATATATATAAAAGGCCAATACTTTTTTGTGTGGTTAATAATAAAATTCCGGATCTCAGATTGTAGTTCATTTGATCTTAGATTGTGATCCTTGAACATATATCAGTTATCCAAACTGATCGTAATAGGAAAACAAAATTTAACTTTCATTAGAAGGATCGGATATACTGCCATTAGGACTACATTTGGATGAATCATGTGATCGAATTCAAAGCCGACCCAAGAAGTTATGGCTTTCAACTATTTTTAACAAATAAACAATCGATTTACAACTTAAAATAATAAATGTCTACATCATTAGGCATGATGAACAGATTTTGGAACAGTCTAGATTTAGATCATCTCCAACGGTTGTTTCTATATTTTACTTTAAGGGGTGCTATAAAAGTGGATAAGGGGTTATACTGGTTATCTCTATATTTCACTACAAAACTGAATACTCAAAATATTTTCTATTTTTCTATTAATATCAATTGCTTACAAGACCCTTTACTTTTAAAAATTGAAAATTTCTTCTATTTATTTTACTTTTTAACAATAGTTCAACATAATCATATTTTTGAAATTCTATTAATTGTAAAATTTCATTACACCACCTATATTGAAAAACAAACAACTAATAAATTTTTGTTTAAGCATCACAATTAGTGTTTTGATGTTTGTATCTTTAACCTTTGTTACGAACTATGTATTTTTTTTATTATTGTTTGTTATCTCATTGTATTTCTATTTATTTTAATATATGTTTTTTTACTGTTGTATTTAAAATTTTTTAATGATTATATGACTAGTTAGTTCTAATATAGTTTTAATCAAGTGCACTGATGTTCGTTATCTCATTGTTTAAGTACAAAATGAAAAGATATGAAATTAGAGGTTTATTTTGTAAATAATGAAGTTGTATTTAAAAATAGAGAAATGAATGTGGAGCAATACTCCCTTTTTTTATATAAATAAGTGTTATTTTAAATGATTTCACACATATTAAGAAAATCATTAGAGTTTATATTTTACTTATTAATATAGTGTCAATTTTTTTATTGGTCAATATATTAATACATAAGAGACAAAACTGTAACTATAAGCTAAAAGCATCTACATTGGGAGATATAGTCTCTCAAGTTTAAAAATAATAATAAATAAATAAATAATATTATTTATTGCGAAAGTCTCTCAAAAAAGTATTGAGAATATCTCATTTGAGAGACTATAAGTGTCTCTTTTCACTTTTTTTAAATACTTTCTCATTTAGATATTATTATTCATTTGTTTATTAATTTTTTTAATACTTGAGAGATTATGGTAAGAGATTCCCAACGTGGGTGCTCTAATATTTACCTTGAAAATCTAAAATATTGCTTAATTTTAAACAGAAAATAACTCTAAACGTCACTTATTTCTAAACGGAATGAGTATTATTATTTCTCTATTTTTAGAATAAGATATAAATTACTATTGTATATAATTTTACTCTAAAAAGGAGTTCTGATGTAAAAAGAAGTTTAATGTTTCCCAAAACTATCTTTCTACTTTTGTTGTAAGCATATTTGTTAATCATTAATAATATATATATATATATATGTATATATATTAAATATATATATTTTTAATCATTTTGTACCTAACATTTAGGTTGATGATTGTATTCTCTATCTCCATTTGGGATGAACTAATGAAAAAGCAAATATGTTTGTACAAAAAAAAAGAAAGGCAAAGATAAAATAATATATTTGAGGTGCTACCAAAGGGTTGGTAGTCTAGTGTTTAGTAGTGTGAGGAGTTAGTTTTTTTTTGTGGTCCGGGTTCAATCTTTTTGTTTTTGTTAAAGAGCTATATTTTTAAATAAGAAAATTTAAAATCTAAGATACTGAAAGATATTAAAGACTAAAATCCAAAATTCTATGTGAGTTGCTCCAATTAAAATATCCTAAATCTAGAAACAAGACTTTTGCGTTTACATAGTCAAGCCGCCCCTTCCATCATTTTATATTTATATAAATAATTAGTATTACGTTCCGTGCTTTTATTAATGGGTATTATTTGCTTTGATTAAAATTTAAAATTTTTAAAAATTAAAATGTAAATTTGATTGATTTGTATAATAAACTATAAATTTAAGGGCTAAAAATTCATTGTAAACAATATTATAAAGTACACATTAGAAATGTTAAATTTATATAACCCATTAATTAATTATTGAGTTAATGGGTTAATTATTGATTTATAAAAAATAAATTATTGATTTAATAAGAATAAAACTTAAAACAAAACAAAATATTATATGTGCAAAATATTATTAATTTCCATGCCTAGAATTTATTCAAGTTTATCTTAAAAATAAAAATCTAAGATCAAGATATTAGACATGTAATCTTCCTTTTTTTTTTGAAAAATTTAGTTTAAAAATTAAACTCCATTTTAAATCTGATGATAATAGAAGATTATACTTCCTCCGTTTCATTTTATTTGTAGTTTTTGAATATTTTTTTTGTTACAAAATAAGTGTTGTTTTAGATTTCTAATGTAATTTTCTGATAGAAATTTATACTTTTACTCTTAGTATTTAATACAATTACCAATAAAAAAAAATTTGGTGTATTAATGAGGGATAAAATAAATAATTTGATTATTTTTTTAATTTGTGTATAAAAACCTTAAATTACATATATAAAGAAACAAAAGAAGTATGAAATAGAAATGAGAAAATTAAGAAAGAGAAAGGAATGCTAAGGAAGTAAGGATGAACAAATGAAAAAAACAACATGAATAAATTATTTGTTGCTTAAATTTTTTATAGGAGAAAAAAAATACTGAATTTGGAAGTTAGTGGAGATATTTAAGTAAAATATGGTGTAGTGGAGATACTTTAGGTTTTTGAAGAAAAAAATAAAAAATGAAGTTATATAAATTAAGAAAAAAAGGAATTTAAAGATATTTGTTTTCTATTTTTAGGATTTTTTAAATTCATCATGGGAAGTTTTCTTCAGTTTTTTTTCATGTGCTTTTTAGTTTTTGATATTTTTAAATAAAATTTAAATTTATAATAAATATCAATGTGGCATAAGTTTTTAAAAAAATATATGTGGCATGTTTCTATTGATTTAGTAACCTGTGATTTATATTATAAAAGATAAATTTATTTTTAAAAACTCCGTACATAAATCTCATATTTATAGCTAAATATATCCTGTGTGAAAAAAACAAACTATTATTGATAGACTATAAATATAATAAAAACTATTCTCATTTACTATATCTTACAAAATGACAGATAATCTAGACATTTCTTATATAATATTTTCTGGTTTTTATTTACTATAAATTAAAATTTGTTTTTACCAAAACCTCAATAAAAATACTAAAATATCATATTCTAAATAATTGAATACGTAAGTTAAATAAGCTTGGTAAATAAATAAAGTTGAATTTTTATCTTAAAACTAAATGTGTTAGAAAATATATGAGTACGTTGTCCATTTATACATAACATGGTTAAAATAATCCTTTTTTTTGTTGTAAAAGGTATCTTTTAAAATATATTGTGCTTTGAAAATGGAAATTCCCTACACATGAAATGGAAAAAAAAAATATCTTTCATAAAAAAAGTCTTTCGTCATAAATAACATTTTATTAGCATAATTACATGCCATAAAAATAGATAAACAAAAAGAAACTTAAAAAAAAAAGACTTGATAAAAGATGAATGGAATCAGAAAGGAAACTATACATGGTCGACCGTCCCTGATTAACTCTATATAAAGGCATAAAACCTTAAGTAACAAACACACACTACTCACTAGTTAAACAAAACCCCCAAAGTATGACAAACATTTCACACTCTACGTTCATTTTCTCCATCCTTCTGATCATCTCCACTGCGACGGCTGCCAGATTCGATATCCTGAACCGATGTGGTTACACCGTATGGGCCGCTGCCAGCCCCGGAGGTGGCCGCCGTCTAGACCCCGGCCAATCTTGGCCACTAGATGTTGCGGCTGGCACACGTATGGCACGGATTTGGGGTCGGACAAACTGTAATTTTGACTCTTCGGGCCGTGGTCGATGCCAAACGGGTGACTGCACTGGTGGACTTCAATGCACCGGTTGGGGGCAGCCACCGAACACGTTGGCTGAGTATGCTTTGAACCAATTCAACAACTTAGACTTCTACGACATCTCACTTGTCGATGGATTTAACATTCCTATGGAGTTTAGGTAAGAGTACTAGTATATTATCATAATCTTTCATAATTTTATGAAACTATTTTCTTTAGTGAAGATGGTATAAATTCGAATTATAAGCGACAAAAATTTGAAACATAAACATAAATGTAAAAATCTCAATATTGACACTTTAAGCTAATTAAATCTCATAATGGTCTTTCTTTGAAAAATTTAGTGCTACCGATACTAATATATACTTCTTTCAACCAGCTCGAATTGCAAGCGGATACTATGCAACGCAGACATAAACGGACAGTGTCCAAGCCAGTTGAGAGCGCCGGGTGGCT
Source organism: Cardamine flexuosa (assembly GCA_963555745.1). Lineage (NCBI taxonomy): Eukaryota > Viridiplantae > Streptophyta > Magnoliopsida > Brassicales > Brassicaceae > Cardamine > Cardamine flexuosa. Next base: position 9,519,001 of record OY743216.1, on the reverse strand, counting down.
GCAACAACCCGTGCACGGTGTTCAAGACAAACCAGTACTGTTGTACGAACGGGCAGGGATCATGTGGTCCCACTGACTTCTCAAGGTTCTTCAAACAGAGATGTCCGGACGCCTACAGCTATCCACAAGACGACCCTACAAGCACTTTCACTTGTAGTTCCACTAACTACAGGGTCGTGTTTTGTCCTTAGGGGCTAGACTCTCTCAAAACCAGTGTATACACGTCTTTACGTGTTATTACTAAATAACTAAGAGATGAGTGTACACGTACGTGTCACTTATTAAATAATTAAGAGACGAATCTCTATTGTATGTGTATGTATGTGTGATCAGTGCAAACGTATGTATTTACGTACGTATGATCATATTTGTACGACTATCAACGCTTAATGGGGTAATATGAATGAAATAATAAAAGGATATTTATCAGATTCTTTCCATTTTCTTTAACCAAAAAATAAAGAGTCAAGGATATACTCGTTTCTCTTTTTATGGTTAAACTTATATTACCGTGTAATTAAGAATTTTTTTTTTTTTTTGATGGGGTGAATGGTGATTAAGATTTTGAATGGATATAGTAGTTTGTAGTTTTTGTTATGAAATTTTAAATTCTAAGAAAATCAAATAAGAGACTTTTCTTACAAAAACCTTGTAGTCTTTGGATTCGGTCCTAGATTCAGAGGCCCATGTTGTCATGGTTGTTGTTGATGAATAGATTGACATTGACTAGTAATAATAGGTCCTTACTCAATTAAATGTTTGACTGCGTGTGGAAGGATCATGTAGAAAATTCGTTGCTGTTTTTATGAGAGAGTTCGTTTTGAAAGTTATATCATTTTGAAATATTATGGCATCGTACGTCATTTATGTAGACTTATAGTCTTTTGGACGTAGTTGAGTTGATTATTAGATCGTTATTCGATAAAATCTTCATGTTATTAATTATTATGATGATCTAGTTACTCTGAATCTTGATCCGTCCTTAGTATTACATTTGACTAATATAGAAACTAAAATCGGAGACCAATAATATTTAGAAACTAGCGAGTGTAAAACGTTGCTCAATGCTACCTGAAATAACTCCTTATTCCGTCAGATCTTTACAGAAGTGTGGTAATTATTTATATATATATATATATATATATACTTGGCATATTTTAACTCAAAACAGAGAGATTCAAATGATGATTCACCAATTTTATAGGAGACATAGTCATCTTTAAGACGACGCAATGAGAAATATTGAGAGAGACTAGAGCTAGCAATGTTTCATAGGATGGAGGAATCATCTTTGTAGAACAAGGAAGACCTTAAGAGTACTCAAGACTTTCAGGCTAAGGAAGTAGCATTAGATGGTTTCGGTGATTCGTAAAAATGTGTATATGATCTTCATTTTTAATTTGACATGATATAAGAGTATTAAATGCATATAACAAACAGTTAGGAAGTGGTGAAGAGGTTTGGCAGATGTAATTACTAGTACATAAGAAATAAAGATGATAAATAAAAAAAGGTGTCGATAAAACAAATCAAATGCGACAAAAAATACACAAGACAAAGAAAAATTATGTCCAACAAGTTATTCTCAAGAATGCAGCAAAAGGTCCTCTCTGTTGCTGTAAGAGTCAAATTCAGCTTCGACTGCTCATTGCTCTGTAAGTCTCCGACCAAGCTTTCAGGTCATACTTTTTTTGCAGCTGCCAGAGACGATGTCGTGTAAACGTTGAGCTTGGCTGGAGCATTCCACATTTTAGCATGTTTAAAAAAAAGACAAAACAGAAACAAACACGAAACAAGATTATATGATTCAAAAGCAAACATGTAAGAAAGCAAAACTGACCTGACAGAGTTAGATTTATAGTGCAACTCTGAACACTAATGAAGTCTACCAATGATCTATTGACATGAATAGGCTGCGAGAGAACACATCTTGACATGTTCAACGAATAAGATTCACATGATCTGAAAATGGCTGGGAAACATGTCTTTTAGGAGCTGCTACTCCAAAAATATTCCAAAAGCAGAGCCTCTCATCTGCTGCTGCTGAAACTAATGTACAACCATCTGGACTCTGGGCCGTAAATAAAACTCCTGCTCTCTGATATGACTTGTCATCAGTCAGCTCAGCCATTTTAACCATTGATGGATACTTCCAAAGTGTAAGCTGATTGCCTTGAGAGCTAAGCAACTTAGACCCGTTAGAGCTAAGCAACATGATGTCCTGATCTGATCCGTACATCGTTGCTAACAATCTTCCCATCCATGCTTCCAGTTGTCAAGACATGACCGTTCCATGCCAATGATCCAACTCTTGTCTGGTTGAATGTTCTCAGTTTACGGCTGGAAACAGAATCCCAAAGCTGAACCTTAGAGTTGTTAAGTCCAATAGCGATACGAATACCATCAGGTGCCCAGTTGATACCTGTGACAGGACCTTTCTCTTCATCAACAGTCACAAGCTCTGAAACAGAACCACTGAAAGCATCCCACAAACACACACTGTTGCCTAGAGCTATAGCTAGAACATTAGAACTACCCCAGTCAAGCAAGTTCATGTACATGTCACCAACAATGTCAGGTGCATCCAAGGTTCTGTCAGGTTTCTGAGGAATATCTCTTGGACGAGGCTTAGGTTTGGGTTGAAGGAATTGAACAGGAGGAGTTGCTTTACGTTTCGGTTTGTTTTGAAAGGCGAGGATCCTTTTTCGATTCTGATTCAAAAGAATACATAATTCTCTGGCGTAAGCTTCCTGGGATGGGGATTTCACTCTATTGGAAACAGATTTATCTCCTCTTAACGCTTCAATAAGGACGAATTGGGCGTAATCAAAATCCATGGCTGAACGATTCGGAATGAATCGCTCAGGATACATATTTTCGGAATTTGAGAGAGAGCCATAATGAGACATTGTCGAAATTGACAGACAGAGAGCGAAATTGAGAAGAAGAGAGAGCGGACGAAACTGAGAGAGAGCACCGAGATTGAAATTGAGAGCACCGATACTGAAATTGAGAGCGAGCGAGATTGAGAAGAAGAGAGCAGCGAACGATCGAGAGAGAAGGAAGGTACGAAAATTTGGTAAAATTAGGGATGACCCAGGAAATTTATATAGTAGGTCTGATTCGTAAAAAAACCCTGAACTTTTCCTTATAAACATTTTAAACCCCGTAAGTTTTGTTTTTGTGTTATTAAACCCCATCTTTAACTATCATAAACAAAAAAAACTAATTACATAAATCTTTATATAAGACAGAAATTAATAAATCAAATTTGATTTATGATTTATTGTTCTAAATTAGAGTTTGTGATTTCTTTCCAAAATTGAGTTTTAACACAAATATTATATAGATGAGCACATTATGTGTTCTGATTTGAGTTTGTATTGTTGTTCAAATTTATGTACTTTCATGTTAATAAGTTTGTGTGACCAAACAAAATAAATAATTATTAACATAAATCCATATTCGGTTGAGTATAAAGTTATATCATATATATATATATATATATATATATATTCTTACGAAATGAAATTTACTGAATATAAATTTAATGAATTTATATATAATATCAAAATGAATTTTATCAAATATAGTATTTTTGGATATGAATTTTATGTTAATAAATTTTTTTTTGGGTTAGTCACACAAACTTATTAACATGAAAAAAAAAATTATATTCTTGCGAAGGTACATAAATATCCACACTGAATGCGAATCTATAAAACAAAATTTAGTTAGAAACTCAATTTGGGAATAAAAATCACACTTTATTGGGCTTATTTGGTATAATACTTTATTCGGTTTTAAAACAAGTTAATTAATTTTGAAAGATGGAGAATCCGAGTTCAGTTCTGATTTATTATCTCACCCAATTGCCTCATTATCTCACCCAAATATCTAGTGATAGTAAAATAAATAGCCTTGTGAATCGTGAAAAAAGGAAATTGAGTGATGAAAAGAAAAAAAGTACTTAACTAAGGTCATGTACATATATAGAGACTTAATCTAGGCCACTCGTATAATATACTTTATTGGATTTATTCAATCAGAAAAATTTTAATCAAAATTTTGGGTTTATGCTTTGATTTCACAGTGCAAAACGCAACTATGTTGGATATCAATCTATTCTGAAAAGAAATGATAATTTGAAGAAGATTTGAAGATTAAACATTTTGATGTTAGATAGTTTTAAGTATCTTTTGAGGTTTTAAAGTTGTTCTTAAAATTTTAGAAATATTTTAAGTTAAGTTATAACTATTTTTAGTCTTTCATTTTTTCTTTTCTTTTTCAATATTCTGTTTGTTTTGTTGCTATTTATTGGTTAATACTATTCCTATTTTGACAAACCTATTCTTAAAAACTGTTTTGCATTAATTAACATAATTGTTTTACTTTTTATTTATGGAAAACATAATACGAGAAAATAATTATAGCAAATAGTAGAAAACAATTGTAAGTCATAAAGTTTAATTTGTAAGAAATGATAATACGAGAAAATAGATGCATGATACGAAATTTGCAAAACCGAAAAAATTATCAAACAAAATTAATTATTTAAAAAACGAAATATATATATTTAAATTTATAAAAAATATATAAATTCATTATTGCTAATATACATCTATATTATTTTCAAATATATAAAAAATTGAAATTGGAAAAAAACTTCTTTAGGTTTATATATTTAAATGTTTGTAGACGTCATTTTGAGTGTTTATTTTGATCATTCCTATTTAAACTAATCTTACTATATTAACTTGGGCTGCACTTACTAGAGTTTGACAATTGTTAAAATTATAACTCACGAGATCCTGACATATGTCGATTATTTGACTAGATTGTGACATATGTAAAAAATATTTCTTAAATAAAAAAGAAAACCAACAAATAATAATAATAATAATAATAACAAAAATAATAATAATAATAATAATAATAATAATAATAATAATAATAATAATAATAATAATAATCACATAGATAATATTTACTTTCCATATTTTACATATTATTTCTATATCTAAAATGAAAAGAAAAAAAGGGGAAAACAAAATATACAATCAAATATATAATATTATTTTCTATTTTTTACATATATAATTTTAAACATGTATAAAAAAATTAAATGTTTTTAGTTTAACCTCAATTTTCTTAAATTTTTTATTAATTCAAATCTATACTGAATTAGGTTAAGATTTTAGATAATACAATTATTTTTAAAACATTATGTATATTTAATTAACTATTTATCTCAATTATTTTGTTAATCAAATAAGAAACCCAACAAAAAGAGAGCAATAATTAAATAATAAATAAGATGATTAACTATCCACTTTTCCAAAATATATATTCAATCTTATTATTTTTATTAAACATTTTTTAAATTTTTGATATTTAGAATCTAATAACAATTTATATGTTTTAACCTAAATTTAACTTATTTGCAATATTAGTTTTCCAAGTTTTTTGGTTTTCTACTAAATTACTAATATTATTGTTAATTATATTTTAATTATTTTATAATATTAAATATATATGGATATTTGTTTGATATAATGCATATTATTTTGCTATACAAGTTTTGACTTCTATTAATTTATATGGAGTATACATGAGATTAAAGTAAAACTTTAATATGATTGAAAATTGAGTTAAATTGTATAGCAAATCAAGTGTGTATGAAGAAAAGCTGATTTTACAAAGATAATTTATGAGTTAAATATTTTAGTTATTTGATATAAAAATAATTGATATTTTTGGATTTATAATTATTGTGTAATTAAGTTATATCAAGTCTAAATATTACTAATATTTTTGGATATATAATTGTATTTTGAGTATTTTGGTATTCATTTGGTTCTCGGTTTGGTTCATTTGAATTTTTGTCTTTTGAATTTAAGAGTTTATGGCCCATTTGAATATTTTTTGGTTAGTACATTTTTTCGAGTTAGATTTGATTTAGTTTTTTCGAGTTTCAAACATTTTGTTCAGGTTATCTAATATGGTAGTCAAAAAAACCAACAAGTAGGGGCAAAAACTTTTGGACATTACATAGATTTTAAATATTTTTATAAAAAAAATTTAAATATAGAAAATTATTTAATTTATTTATTTTTTAAGACATGATTTTTATTTTTTTCTCTTAAAATTCATAATATATCATTAATAATAAATATTTACTTAAACAAAAATACTTAATTTTAATTTATTTAAAATTTTAAACCCGCCCAATATTAGTAAAAATATAAACAGAGTGACATTTCATTGTTGTGGCAAAAGATTTGCCTACTAATAATAATTTCACCGTAACGTAGAGCGACCAAAGCTCAAGCAAATCCTGCCGTCTTCAAAAAATAAAACCAAAATCGTGCCGTCTTCAAAAAGAAAAAGCAAATTGTGCCGTCTTCAAACAGGACAAACAAAAGGACAAAAAAAAAGGCAAAAGCAAATCGCGACCCGTATCTCTCTGTCTCTCCTGAAAGTTGAAAAATCATCAAATGAAAAACCAGTCAGACATGGGTAACCGGAGGCAGCAGAATCTCTTCGTCATAGCTTCTCCGGACGAGATTGATAAGATCAAGCGAGCCGAAACTTCCAGTCAAGGTTTCTTCTTCTTCTTCTTCTGTTTTTCTCATCTCTTTCTCCGTCTCTAACTTTTTCTGAAAACTTCTCTTAAATTGATATTATGTATATTTTTTAAACGATTCTACAGCCGGAGCTATTGCCGGAGCTAAAGCAGCCGCTGTCGCCGCCGTCGCTAGTGCGATTCCCACGGTACTATCTCTCATCTTCCTCCTAAGATCGTTGTTCACTCTGTATCACATCATCTCCCAGATTTGTTAAATCACTTATTCAATCTCAGAAAATAATTTCAAACATTGTTCGAAATTGAATTGATTTCAATTTATCTTTATGTTCTTCATTGATCAAGATTTTTCAATATCTCAATTCAAATTCTGATTTCTATTCGTAACAATGTTTGAGAAATTGAAATTTTCCTAATAGGTAGCTGCGGTTCGTATGTTTCCATGGGCTAAAGCAAACCTAAATTACACTGCACAAGCACTCATTGTATCTTCAGGTTAGCTTTTGTCATCTCTTTCTCTTTTAGATCATAATAACTCTGTGTAACAAAGTGGAACATGAATGAACATATTGTTGTACAAGTCTCGATTCAAACTTTGAAATCTTTTGAGAAGTGGTATCAAATTTATGTTGTGTTAGGGAAAGCAAAGCAATGATGAGTCTTGGGTTATTTTTTCTTCTGATTTTCTGATTCACAAAAGATTCAATCTTGTGAATTTGTGATTATTGAAACAGCATCTATCGCTGCCTTCTTCATAACCGCGGACAAAACGATTCTACAAGGCGCTAGGAGAAACACTGAGGCTCAGTTAAAGAAAGCTCAGCAAAACTCTAAATAATTTTCTTCTTTTATTGTGTTGTAACTCAACTCAATCACAATCTTTCTCTGTTTCTTCTGTATGCATATTTTTGCCTTGATTCGAAATAATAGTGTTATTACAACATAGCAAATTTATAAAGACCATTTTTATTCAGTAATCATTCTAAAAGGTTTTTTTGCATGGTTTACACAGCATATATAAGTGAATAAACCTTGAGAGGTTTCTAAATACATTTGTACATTCTTTATCTCCAACAAAACAAAACAAAAAAACAACCTTACAGATTGTGATTATTTGATTATACAAAACCTAAATCTTCATCTTCTACTCTTTTACTTGTCCTCCGACCCGATAAACTAACTAATAGAGGTGTCTCATGAGCCTCTGTCGCAATCTTTTTAGTCGCCTCGATTCCTTGTTGGCGAAGAACATACAAGATCTCTTTCATGGAAGGTCTATGACTAGGCAATGTGTTAGTACACATGAGACCTAGCTTGAACACTGTTTTCATCTCCTCAGTATTGGAAGCTTCTTTGATATCCTCATCAAACGCTTCTTCCGTTGGTTTACCAGATTGGTAATGTCTCCATGACCAATCTGCTAAGTTTGTATGTTCATCTCCGTGGTTTCCTTCTCTTCCAGTCACCAGCTCTAGCAAAACTACCCCGAAGCTGTACACATCGATCTTCTCATCTACCTTCGATGTATATGCGTACTCTGCAACATAAAAATGTATAAGAGACCTCTAAATTTTATATATCATGGACATATGAAGACTATAATTTTTTACCTGGAGCAATGTAACCGAAAGAACCAGCAACAGCTGACATAGTATGAGGTTGTTGGTTTTGCTTAATCAATATTTTAGCCAATCCGAAATCCGCAATCTTGGCGTTGAATTCAGAATCGAGTAAGATGTTACTTGACTTGACATCTCTATGTATGATCGCAGGTGTACAATCATGATGCATGTAGCAAAGTCCTTGCGCTGCTCCAACCGCAACATTCAACCTTTGTGACCAACTCAAGCTATCAGTATCTCCAACACCTCTCTTCTTCTTGCCGTGTAGCCACTGATCAAGACTACGTTTCTCGAGATACTCATACACCAGAAGCTTTGAGTCTTCCCTCGAGATACAACACAGTAGCTTCACGATATTCGCGTGCCTGATAGTTCCAAGAATCTCAACTTCAGCTATGAACTCCTTCTCTACGTTCTTGTCAAGTTTCTTCTTGTCCCATATCCTCTTCACCGCTACGCATTCTCCAGAGCTTTCGACGAATATCTTGTAGACTTTTCCCGATCCGCCACTCCCGATCACATTGTGTTCCATCAGATTCGACAAAATGTCGGATTCAGCAAACTCTACTCGATGGAATGAAGTTAGTTTCCACGTCTCTAAATCTCTTCTCCTTCGTTTCTTTGTGTAATCTCGAATCACAAAGAACGTAACCAACAGAGAAATTGTGAGAAGTAGAACAGTGATGACTAGAATCATGGCTAGGATCTTCCCAGGGAAGCCTTTTGATCTCCCGAGGACTTTTCGACAATCCGGTAAGTTGAGAACCGGTTCGTCTGCACAGAGATTAGAGTTGTTCAAGAAACTTCTCTCGTACGCAAGATTATCAAGTTGCTCAGGGATTTCTCCGGTGAGTCTATTTGATGACAAATCAAGTGTTGTAAGCTTCAGGTTTCCTATCTCCGGTGGGATTACGCCGGTGAATTGATTCTCCGATAGATCAAGATTTATCAAATGTGGCAATGATCCTAAAGCTTTCGGAATTTTCCCGGAGAGCTTGTTTTTGGATAGACTTAACGTTGTCAAAGACTTCCATGAGATGATCTCTTCTGGTAACTCACCGGAGAGATTATTCGAATCGAGAAAAATTGATATGAGATTTGATAGAGATGTTAATTCCTTTGGAATCTCACCGGAGAATCGATTGTTTCCGGCTTTGAACTCAGCTAGAGAAGACCAAGTACCGATTTTCCGAGGAATCTCACCGGAGAATTTATTGTTTTCGATCTCAATCCTCTGAAGATTCCAAGCAATTTTCTCCGGTAAATTTCCGGTGAAGAAGTTGTTACTCACCTGTACACTATACATACTTGAAGCAGTCCAGATCCGAGAAGGAAACTCGCCGGAGAAGCTATTGTTCTGTAACTGAACTGTGAGGAGGGTCCCGCAATCTCCGAGCGATTCTGGTATCTCTCCGGTGAGATTGTTTGTGTATACAACAACTCCTTGAAGCTTACCACCTTTGCACAAATTTTTCGGTAATTTTCCGGTTAACTGATTCACAGAAACTTCGAACGCCTCCAGCTTTGAATTGAACCCAATCTCCGCCGGTATTTCTCCGGATAACTTGTTTTGGAAGAGTTTCAGCACCTTCAATTCCGGTAATTTCCCGATACCGGGCGGGATTTCTCCTGTTAACTCGTTGTTGAAGAGGTTTAAAAGCTCTAGTTTCGCTAGATTTCCGATTGAAACCGGAATCGAACCGGTTAAGTTGTTAGCGGAGAGATCAAGCTCTACCATGTTCGTCGCCGAAATGGATTTGGGGATTTCTCCGGTTAGGTCATTAGCGTAGAGATAGAGATCGGTGAGATTCTTCAACCCGAATAAAACTTCTGGGATCCGACCCGTTAAGTTGTTGACCGATAAGTCAACGTGGTTAAGATCCGTCATGTTTTCGAAAAGAACGGCTGGGATTTCTCCGATCAGATTCATCTCCTTTAACCACAGATATTTCAGTTTCTTCAATTTCCCAAACTCCGTCGGAATCTTCACCGGCGAAAACTTGTCGTTCTCCGCCAAACGAAGTTCTTCGAGCTCTGATAAGTCTCCGATCTCCGATGGAAACGTACCGTCGTATTCGCTCTGGTAGAGATTCAGAACTTTGAGCTTCGAAATCCGTCCGATATTTTTGGGTATATCGCCGGAGAAGCTGTTAGCTCCGAGGTCGAGATACTCAAGTTCGTTTGAGAGACGGTCGATGTCGGCGGGAAGTGTGCCATTGAAATAGTTCTGCGAGAGATCGAGATACTGAAGTTTCGAGCAGTTGTAAAGAACCGTCGGAAACTCGCCGGGGAAGGAATTATTCGACAAATCGAGAGAAACTAGATTCGGAAAATCGCAAATCGTCGTCGGAACCGCCCCGATGAAGTTCTGGTTCCTAAAATTTATCTCGGTGACGTTTCCGGCGGTGCAGTTTATCATTGGCCAATCGCACGGAGAAGATGTGTTGTTCCATAGCCGGAGAGCCGGTGGATCTCCGAGCTCGCGTTTCAATTTAAGTAGCGTTGACCGGTCATTGAGCTGGGAAATGACAGAAAAGGGTAATGAAGCGAGAAAGAAGATGAGGAAGGGTAAGGGTAAAAGCGTCATTCTAAAATTTTGTTAGTTGGGGTTTTGCCGGGAAATTTCGGCAGCCGAGTTTGACTGTGAGATGTGTGTACACACATTCGCAGAAATAGCAGTTTTTTTGAACTTTTATAGAGGTTCACAGACATAAAAGATGATATGTACTATTTATCAAAATATACGTTTGAATTTTGGGTACTCCTCACGTCACTCTCTTTTATCATTATCAGGCGTGCAATTGGATTAAGTGATTTAATCAACCAATTTGATGAGTGTTGAGTTTGATTATTTGGTTATTTTCTGATTTTTGTTTTGTTAAGTACTCATTTATCTCTCCATGTTTTCGACTTTTTTGAAGTGCATTGGTGTTAAACAAATTATATAATAAATAAATACTTTGAAAACATTGAATGTACATACATGATATTTATTATTTATTATACTTACATAATATCTTAATTATTTTTGAAGACTATAACATACTTATCTTATAATTATTAAAATATAAAATTTAAATATTTTTAAAATGCAAATGAATATTTTGATTTAAATCTTTGATGTTATTTATTTTTATCTTTAGTTAAATTACTTAATACTACTTATGTGTTGGATTTATGTTGTTTCAAATTTTTTAAAAATACAACTTTAATGTTTCGCTATATAATTTTAATATATATATATATATGTATATGTGTGTCTATGTTTTTATTTTATTTTAAATTGTTTTTACATTACTACACATTTTGCTTTCACATACATGTTTCTGTTTCCGTTAAAAACACAGTTTGTTCGTTAAGCATCATCCATTAGTCATACTCATATGAGATTCGGTACTTCTAGAACATTGGCCGCGGGAAAATGAAGTGTGCTCTGCAAATATAGGGGAGCCCAATTCAAACCGCGAATATTATAAAAATGTCCAGAGTAATTAATAGGCCACCCATCTCTGAAAAATGTGCCATTGAAAAGTCAGAACTCAGCAGTAAAGTCAAAGTTATGTAATTAAGAAGAATCTGTATTTTTAATATATTACTCTTTTCGGTTCATAAAAGTACTATATTGTTCTAACATCATTTACATTAACACAATAAAATTATGTATTTCTTTAATTAATAAACTGAACTAATAGTGACATAAATTTTATGTCAACGTCAACGATATGCACTGAAAATAGAAAACAACATTTTTGTGAAACAAATATATACTTCTGCAAAATGATAAAAGTATCATTCGATAACTCGAATAAATTGATTTTGCATATGTAAAAATTGTCCACCAATTCTCTCTTGGGGTTTGTCTTTAAAGTTTAAACTATGTAAATTTGTTTAACTTTAGCCCCCCCCGAAAAAAAAAACGACAACATCTAAAATATATTTATCATTTGAACTACTAATACAGTTTGGAGAAATGATGTCGTATTTTATTGTTATAAAAAATGCATATGCATTAGAAATATTTTTTTCAATCCATTTTGTATAAAAGCAGATTTTGGTATTGAAAAGGAATCAATCCAAAGATACGAAATCTCATAGAAAGCTCAAATTGAGCTTATAAACAAAGTTACAAGCATATCTTACACGGAAATAGAGAGGCATATTTTAGCCTGCATTAGAATATGTTTGTAGAATACGTTGACCACAAAGAAAAATCAGAAGTCTTTTATTTTACTTTACCATACCTAAACCTATTCCAACTTGCTAATGATCTTAGGGGTAATTATTTGTTAACTTGACCAAAATAAAATAGATAATGTCCTACCAAATCCTAGCACTATCTTTTTATGCGCTTTGCGACACTGTGTGATCGCACTAGCACTTGTAAAGTTGTATTTTGTAGCAGAACAGGGAAAAACCAATACGAAGTTTCCGACTTTTATAGCCAAGAGTGACCAAGACAATTTTGATATAGTGAAAAAAGATTCGTTGTATTGTTTGTCAATATTGATCGATAACAGATAAATTTTCGTGTCTTTTTTGGCTTCTATAAACGTGCTAAATAGTCAAATAAATGTTGTTCGTTGTAAAATTATTTTTGTCTTAACGTCTCAACATCGCAATATTTTGGATGAATATTTTGAAGTTTGAAACGTTTTATGATAGTATTACATTATACTCTTTCACTGCAAATAGTAGTATTCTTTTGGAGTAAATTTTATGTTTTACATATGATATCGTTTTATATTTTCAATATTTTTTTTTGAACAAATTTTTAGCATTGCCCCTTACTCAAAAGTCAAAACCAATAACATTTGTATTTAATTAATTATAATTATAATCTAATTAGAAGTATAGTAAATAGAGACATGTTTATATATTTATATCATTTTAATGTGAAAATATGTTAAAGTAACACTATTTGTGTAACAGATGGAGTATGAAACAAGGTTTGCGAGCAATGAGGCAACTACAACAACCAACAATTGTAATGGAAGGAATCACCAATCAAACCTTTATAAACCAAAAATTAGCCCTTGAATGGTAAATAGATTTTACAAAAGGTTTTAGATTTTGTTTCTTAAAATCTCATTTTTTATCCATTCAAATTTTTTCTTAAAATGGATTTCCTAAAAAATAGAAAAACTAGTTTTTGGATCTTCTCACCCATTTTCACTTAAATTCCAAAAACTACTTTTCTTGGGTTTTCAAATTTTCAACTAGTCTTCTTTTCTTTTCATATATATATATTTATATTTAACAAAATCCAAATCTAAAATTCAAAAACCAGAAACCAAAAACCATAATCCAAAAATTACTTAAAAACCTACAAACATTAATGGCCTTAGTTTTTTAAAAATTTATTTTGTTTATAAAATAGCTTAATTATTTCACGAGCACAAAAATTTGTACCAATTACATCATTCCAAAAACAAAAATCCCAATAGAATGCCCCCTAATGTTGATAACAAATTGTTACTCTCTAATTGTGTTTATACGTTTAATAATTCTTGTATGTTACTCCATTTTTCTATGGTTTTTTCACTCTACAGTGGTATGATTCGGTACCAAATATTCGTCACCAAAAGGAATTTGATAGCACAATAGATTATGAAGCAAAAACTAGAGAAACAATTATTCTATGCGTTTGAATAGAAAACCCTATCAAAAATTAATAATTCAATGGGGGTATGTTAGAAGATCTCGTCATAATTAGTTACAGTTAGTATCCACAAATCTCGTGATCACATTTGTTATATTTTTATTATTTATTTATTTTTAATTTAAAAACGTTGTCTGATTTTGAACATTGACTCTTCAACTTTTGTTTTTTTTTTTGTTTTTTTCTGGACATCCATTGACTCTTCAATTCAACGGTCTGAATTTCCAGAAGAGATGAATGCGGACCCCCCTTAATATATTTAGCTGTCCAGTCCTCAATGTGACAATGTCTAGCCTATCGAGTTTTGTATTGTTCGTAAAGCTATCAAATATTATATTGTTTGTGAAATTCTGTTTTAGTTTCTGGTAAGAGTAATCGGACAAAACTATAGCTTTCAATTTATATTATATGATGTTTGTAATGTGTTAAGTAAGAAAATAAAAACTAAATTAAATATTAGAAAAGTTTGAAACTGATTCATTTTTTGTCGACTAGAAACTGCGATCTAACTTTCGCATAATTCCAAATATATAATTTTAGAAGTATACTTTTGGACTCTTACATGTAGTATAATATGCTTGGACAAAATCACTTCAATTACGCATTATTTTTAATGATATGAAACGGTAAAAATAATAATTAAAAAAACCGTAAATAATTTTGTAATTATTAGAAAAATAACGGTAAAAAAATAATACTTCATTTGTTTTACAAAAAGAGTTATTCTATAATTTTCACATAAATTAAAAAGATATATAAATTTCTGTTATATATTTTATTAATACACCAAACAAGTTTCTACCTAATTAATTTATTAAAAAAAATATGAAAAAATTGAAATTGAGTTTTAAATCTGCACTAAAATTACAAAACGACATTTTCATGAAAACAGAAAAATTTAAATATTCTTCTTGCTTCTTTTTTGTTTTGTTTTTAGGATTTGATTAATCAAAATGGTATACCACATACTATTGCGGACAAAACAATCATCAAAACCTAACCAGTGACATCTCTAGTTTCTCATCTTTGGACTTTTGTATGGCTCTCACTCAATCTTCTCTTCCTACACATTCATTCATTACAACAAAACATTATCACTTACCAACCAAAACAAGTCATATAAGACAAAGATAACATTTTATGTTGAATATAACAAACATCTAGAATCATACCCTGCATCATCTTTCTAATCCATGTTGACAAAACAAAAAAATTAAAGTCTTAACCAAAAGGGTAACATAACATTCTGACAATGCAATTCATTTCACAGACAAAAGTTTTTTAAAAAAACTAAGCAAAGAAAGAAGAGATTCATCTCATCACTTAAGAACGCCTTGGATTGATAATAGCCATGAGAGGATAAAGCTTCTGAGAGGTCAAACCATAAGTATCCACATTCTCTTCTTCACCATCTATAAGCTTCCATTCAAATTCTTGAACTAATCTCCCAATAGCAATACCTGCCATCAGAGACGCTTGAAGTGCACCAGCACAAACCCTCTTCCCTGCTCCAAACGCCATTGTCTTATGAAGATCAGACAATTCGTATTTGCCATCTTCCATAAACCTCTCTGGCCACCACTCCTCTGCTCTCTCCCAACGTTTCTTATCCATGTTGCATCCATAGATGTTTATTGCTATCTACACATCAAAAACTAGACTTTGTAAACTGAAACTTCAAAATGTGAAATGACTCGGCTCTTTTTACCTCACTTCCTGCAGGGATATGAAAGCCTCCGACTTGAGTATCTTCGTGAGCGTAACGAATTGGAACTAGAGGAGCTGGACTGTATTTCCTAAGAGTTTCATGGAAGACTCCATTGAGGTAAGAAAGGCGAGGCAAGTGGTCTTCTTTGATCTTTTCTCCATTGCAAACCGTTTGGATTTCGTTACACAGACGTTCTTGAACGTTTTGATGCTTTGCGAGTTCATAAACCGCCCATTCGGTTGTTACCAAAGTAGTGTCAGATGTTTCGATGATCGTCTCCCAAACCAAGATTGCAATTTGCTCCATGGTTAGTGTTTTCGCTTCCGCCATCAAGAAGTTGAGATAGCAATCATCATCATCATCCTGTGATTCTGAATCGTTCTGCTTCTTCAGTTTATCTTGAATCAGAGCATTCATCACAGCGAGTCTACGTTTATGCTTTTGCTGGATTCTTGATTCAAAGCTTTTATTCGGAATCCATTTCAAGTATGGGAAGAAGTCTCTCCAGTCAACATCAATCGCACCTTCCATCATGTCATGTACTAAAACCTTGAAGATCTCTTCTCTTGATAGAGTCTCACCGAGTTCCTTGACATAAATGGATTCCACATCTTTCCCAAAGGCCTATGATAACAACAACAACAAAAAACCATTTTTATACTTTCTCTTGACACACAAATATCAGAAATGTGTAAACAAAATACTCACTTGTTTCAAGGCCACTCCGAAAAGCTCATTCTCGAATATAGCTCTGAAGTTTACAGGTTCTTGTGGATGATCTCTTGTGTGAGCATGCAGCTTTGAAGATACATTTTCAATGAGAGCATCTCTGTAATGTCGTTTTCGTTTCTGAAAAAAAAATCCAACACACAAAACAAATATTGATTCAGTTTGCCACAAAAGTATCTCGAGGAGAAGCTAAAATGAAACTGTGTAATTCACCTGTGCGTTAGCACCCAAAAGACCATTCAAGATACAGCGTTTCGCTAACTTATGGAAATCATCATAATCACTAGTAGCAACCATAGCTTTGTTGCAAGTGAGGACTGTTAAAGCATTTGACAGCTTTCTCGTTGAAATAGATGGAAACCGAGTTACCATAGCCTGAAAACAAAACACATGAAAGAGCACCAAATCATTCAACATCAACTCCAAATCACACATAAGCAAATCAGTTTCATATCAATAAGAACTAAGAGATCTCTTAACACTCCCAAAGCCTTACACATAAGCAAAAATCAGTTCAGTTAAGAGATCTCTTCAACTAATCTCCAGAACGCGTTGTGTTCTTGATTGTAATTCCACAATTCAAGAACGATAAAGGAATGATTTTTAATACTTTTCATGAGGAATCAGATTCCAAATCCATCAGATAACTATTGAACTTTCTAAGAAGTTATGAAATTTTACTGAAACAAATCACACAGGACACAAGGGAGAAGTGAAAAAAGCTAACCTCTTTAGCTGTCTCTGTTGAATTGAGAACAATAAGAGAGGAAGAACCCATCTTTATAGAGTAAATAGGACCATAAATCTCTGACCATTTAGTGAAAGTCTTGTGTGGTTTCTTCTCTTTTAGCTGTAGCAAGTTCCCAATAACCGGAAACCCAGGCACCACTGCATCAAAACCAACCTCAAAGTTCTCAAAGATCCAAACTTTATAAGTGATTTGTTAAACCAAGCTCACTAGTCTAGCTACCCTAAATCACTAAAATCAAATAAAGTCTCAAACTTGATCAAAGCCCAGAAACCAAACAAGTAATTGCAGAATCTGAGTTGCGAGAATCGAGAAAACAAACCTGGGACAGAGGGGAGAGTAGAAAATTCCGACATCTTGTTTCTGGAGAAGAAGAGTAGTTTCTTGAAGAAGAAGATGAAGATGAAGGAGGAGATAACAAAGCCAAGGAGAATAGAGATCATGGAGAAGAAGGCCATGGAGAAAGTGAGATTGTTGTTAATGTGAAAAATGATGAAGAGAAATGAAAAGTTTGGAGTTTTCTTCTTATTGGCATTTGGGAATTTTTTTTTGATTTGGGTGTTTGGTTTGGATTTTACCAAATTTCGGATTTCAATGAGAGACATGCATGATGATGATGATATGTATCCGTTGCTATTTGTAGTGGCACTATTTTCCTTATTATCTTGTAATTAGAAAATTGATTTGTTGACACGACGTATTTTCTTTTTATACACTGACCGGTTCATCTTTCAATGA
The DNA here is from genome assembly GCA_963555745.1 of Cardamine flexuosa. NCBI lineage: Eukaryota > Viridiplantae > Streptophyta > Magnoliopsida > Brassicales > Brassicaceae > Cardamine > Cardamine flexuosa. The sequence continues at coordinate 9,501,211 of OY743216.1, read as the reverse complement.
TTTTAGTGGTAATGTTCGCTCGTCTTGTTATTAATTTTTTACAATCATTTAGTCAATAATTTTTTACAATAACTTAGTCAATAATTTTTTGGGTCAATAAATTAATATTCTAAGAATGAGTTTATTTTTTTTTCATGAAAGATAAAAAACTTTCATTTCATTTTGAATTATAAATATTTTATTTGAATTCATTGTTCTTTGACAAAAATTTAATAAGTTTGGACTAGTTCCGCATTAAATCCCAAATTGATTTTAACTTTCTGATCTAGTCTTGCATTATGGATTAAAATTTCTTATATAATATAATCAGGCTTCTGACTACTGAGGAAACATGGACTTTTTTTCTACTATCGATGCCATTAGTTACTATTGCAATTTCATCCCATAGTTTGTGAGATAGCAGGACCTTGAGACTTCTTGATCACCTTTGATTGTTTCGATACTAGTTGGTATTGGGAGTTTTATGCACTGATGGTATGTAGACGGAACGGCTTTCATTTGGTACAACCATGGAGTTCCCCAAATTATATTATATGCAGTTGGTCGATTGAAAACAGTGAATTCCACAATTTTTGATACTCCAGATGCAAATACATGAAGTTTGCTAGTTTCGAGTGACATTGTTGTCTCACTTGTAAATGCTATTAATGGGGCTGGTGGTCCTACAATTTTAGTACAGTTTATCCCCATCCGGTGTAACATGCTTAATAAAATTAGATCAACCAAACGGCCGGTATCGATTAAGATCCTTGACACCTCGTAGTTTGCCACGTCAAGGGTTATGACCAAAGTGTTATCATGAGGCTTCGCTAGACATAGGGTTTCAGACTCTTCAAAAATTAACATGGCCTTATGTTCAAATGGTTCGGCCTTCGCATTCACCGCCATAACAGCTGCTCGCTTATGCCTTTTAATTGCTCGGATTGAATCTTGACAAAGTTTGGAACCCCCAATGATGATGTCGATACGCCCTTTTGATGGTCAGGCTTGGTCGGATACTCTTTGTTTCTTTGCAATCGGCTCGGTAGCTTGGTCATCTTTCCCTTCCTTATGATAATTTCGGACGAACTCATCGAGATTAAACTTTGCAAGTCCCCCGGAGGCCCAGAGCTCTGGAAGATGTCGCATGAGTACACTACATTCTTTTGTTGCGTGTCCATTTATCCGATGGATCTCACAATGAGAACCTTCGTTTTGGATCCAAGTGGTGGATGATGAGTATCCGGACCTTTCTCCTCTGGAAAATGGTCGTCCGACGTTGTTGTTACATGAGGTTACTCCGAAGTGCTTTGCTCCACTACTCTCATGTGGTTTGAATTTTCTTACCGGCTGGTTAACTGGTGGCTATGAAAAATGATAATTTTTTTGCAAAAGTTGCTTTCTCTTACTCTGCCTCGATCCAATTATTAGCTCGAAATAGAGCATCTTGAATCGTCTCCGGCCGGTTAACTATTAGCTCTTCCCTGAACCTTGTTCCATGCCAGAGCCCATTTTTTAGTGAAGAAAAAGCTGCGGTTAGAAATTCTTGGGATCTTTGCCCACAATTCTTTGAATTTGAAAATATGCTTTCGGAGCGGCTCTTCTGACCCTTGTGCTAAGTTCCAAAGGTCGCTGTCAGACTTTCCCTTTTCTATCAGAATGTAATACTGCATAAGGAAGGCAGAGAACAACTCGTTGAAGCTAGTGATCGTTCTCGGCCCAAGCCGAGTGAACCATAGAAGGGCTGGCCCGGGAGAGGTTCTCCGAGAATAGTTTGCAAAAGTCAGCATCTTCTTCGTGAGTCTCGAGATCTATCCGCCCTGCTGCAATTTGAAAAGCGACTAGATGGCTCTTTGGATCACCATGTCTGTCATAGGTTGGTAGATTGACCTTCCGAGCATCATTAATTTTAAAGCCTGCAATCTGCGCACTAAATGGAGATCGCCTTGCTTCTTCGATTACTCTGTCGATGTCCGGAGCCGAACTGGTGATGCGGTGGAATTTTGACTTCATTTTCTTGTTTCATGACAAACACAATCGAGCTCTGCAACAGGATTTTGGACAATTACCTCTTCACCATCTGCTGTTTGCTGATCTACAGTATTTTCCCCCTCCGTGTGGACCGGAGGTGGTGTTCCATCTGCAGCGGGATTCGAGGAGTTGATTTCCCCTGGAGTAGCAAACAAAGCTCGTTGGTGAGAGCCTCTGCCCTGGTTCCTGCAACCAAAGAATCCATACGAGCAGAAACATATGATGTTGTTTCCGTTAAAGTTTGACTCGCTTTTATCGTCTCCAGCTCTTGCTGCATGGTGGTAAACTTATCGGTTGAGCTTGTCAAACTGTCTGTTATTTGCTTCAAAGTATCAGTGATATTGACTTGATCGAACATGGTTCAATTTTTGAGGATCTATAGCTTGTTTGCCGAAAGATTTCTTGTACCTAGCTTTCAAACCACCCTCCTTCTAGCGCCAAAATGTGGATACAGGATCTACACTCAATAATATTAGATAACTGCAAGTTTATAAAAGTGTGAAATATTTGCTAAGATTAAGATGTAAACTCCGAAAAAGAGATCCCTCTGTTACAATGTTTTTCTCTATATTTATACATGATTTTGGATTTTTATTGTTATTAATAAATTACAATTATTCCTATGATTCTTATTAAACATGCCGGTTTTGATTTGGTCTTTAATGTTGTAATGCCTTGATTTTTTGAACGACTTCTCATTTGGTTCGCAAGATATATTTACCTCGCGAACTCCTTCTTGCCTCGTAAGCTTTTGTTGTTCAATGAACTCTTTTGGTCCGTACTCCCGAGCTCTTTGCAGGTTCGATCGACTCCTCCTCCCAAACCAGACTGCATTTATCCCGGACCGGACTATTGCTATTTTATTATGACGATGTAATTGACACGTGTATGTGTCCTACTAGTGATGGATCCTCGGTGCGGGATCCGGGTATCAACAATAGTAGCTTCAAGCATGAAAGTGGAAATATGGTTGTAATTAAGTTCAATAATTTTGTAATTGTTACTCAGAAATGAAAATAATAATATAAGAACTATAAAGTTAACAAAACTTTAATGTACTATATTTTAAATTATGTAAAACTATTGAAAAGTATTTGATAATTTACTTTTAGTTAGAGAGAATATGTAAAAGTTTTACAAAATTCCAAAATTATTGTAGTCATTAAAACTCTTCCTATATCATATTTGAATAAGCCCCGGTCTCTCTTGCTATTTTTCTTTGTGGAATTGTGGGCTCATTAAAAGAGACATGTTTTATGCAAAACTCTAAATGCAATAAACTAAATCTGGTTGAAAATAACTCGCTGTAACCAACAATGCACAAATTAAAAGAGTAAGGAACTCTAACTAGAAGAAGATATTGGGCTGTTATTAACTATAAACACCATTTTGTTTAGAAATTACCATTATCTGATCAGATCAAATTGGGTTTGGATCCCAATTTATTTACCTACTCAGATTATTCGGTTAAGACTCGTGGTAACCAAATATCTCCTTAGTTTGAATTCTATCTGATGTTATATGATAATTACAATGGGTGAAAAGCTCGTCAGCCCACAAACTTAATACTAGATGATAAGTTAGAGAGAAGATATATGTTAATAAGGTAATAAGTAATTTCCCACCATTTAATATTAGTTTACATTATAAAAATTCAAAGTATTGTATATGATTGATTTGAGCCTTTATTGATCTTGTACTTCTTGCCAATTTTGCCCATAATAATTCTAGTCAAATATTCTCTTTGTTACTAATTATAAGTATTTCTAGATTTTCTACAGATTTTAAGAAGTTTTGTGCAATGACAAGTTTAGCCTTTGTCAATGAAATACTACTAATTAGTTTTAACTAAAAATACAATTGTGATAAGCATTAACACGTACCAGACAAGTTAATAAGTCACACATGCTAGGCTTTTTTACTTACGCTATTTTCCCATGTTTAAAATCTCCAGTATGTAATGTAAAATTCTAAACAAAATTTTAGTTTTGGAGCCAAAATTTTAAATAATCTATTCTAGTTTTGTTTTGCACCAAAAAGATGAGATGTCATTTCATCAAATAACTATATATATTCTCCATAGATGATTGATGTAACAATAAACTTTTCTAAATGGAGTTTCCTTATAATAGTAATCTAAACGTACCTACTATAAGTTTTGAGAGAGAGTTTTCTTTTGATACAAACAACACACCAACAAATTCTTGTGAAGATGATTTTGGCATTCCACCTCATGATGAAATAGATGTTGCTTCTCCAATTGTACCAGGTTATTTTTCAATTTTTTGAGAAAACATTTTCATTCATCTTCTTCTCTATTTTTTGTTGTTACTCTGTTTCAAAATTATTTTCTCTGTTTCTTCGTTACATACCTCTGTTTCTCCACTCTCTCTCGTGTTCCTTTTGTTTAGGGCTGATTTTCTTTGTGATAAGTAGTGGATTTATTGTTTTGATTTTTACTGTCGTATATAAATTTTGGAGAGCTCACAAAATCATCAAGAAGTCATCAGTAAGAGGAAACAAATGACAAATGAAGAAAGATAGAGAGTTTATAATGCTTTGTTGGAGAGAAGTGTCAACGGAAATTTAAAGAAAATAACTACGGCAGAAGTTACTGATCTACTTTCAGTGCCTTTACCAACTGTACAAAATTTTTGGAAAAGAGCAAAAAATACTACCTATAATGTCACTGTTGATGTATCACGCAAGAAGAAAGGAAATTGTGGTCGAAAAAAAAAACAGTTGCCTTGGATCAAGTTGCTGATGTTCCATTACCTCGTCGAACAACCATAAGATCGTTAGCAGCGGCTTTGGATGTTAACTCAACATCTTTGTTCAGAGCTTTGAAAGATGGTTGCCTGAGACGTCATTCTAATGCCATCAAACCACAACTAAATGAAGGTAATATGAAAGCTCGACTACAGTTTTGCATATCCATGCTTGATCAACTTCGGTTCAAATAAAGGTATTTCCCGGTTTACTTAAACCAAAGTTAGTTACAAATTCGTTTGATACTGTTTCAATTTGTGTTCTCTGCTTTGGCCTGTTCTAAGCCAAGAATCAAGATGGCGCAAAGAGAAGCTAAATTATCTCAAACAAAAGTCTCATAAGCAAATCAATAACTGAAACTCTAAAATCCACTCAACCCATAATAAAGTCAAACAACAAGAAGCAAACAACAAATAGTCTTCTCGTTTTACTCCTTCTATTTCTCCCTTTAAAACATTTGTTTGCATAAGTATTTTATTAAGAAACCATTATCATTAAAAAGTTTACATATTTTGTTATTATTATTTTTTTTCTTATTTGGATCCCGTAATTTATTTTGCACTACACGCATAAAACCATCAACTCTTAAAATATGAGGAAACCAAAATTTTAAGCATATCTCTTGCAACTTGTTTACGGTCTTTGTCTTGCTGGTGAAGCTCTTTGTCTTGGTGGAGCTCTCCATCAACGTCAAGAATCTTGTTTGAGTCGAACCAATGGTTGTTATTATGAATTGGTTGAACAATTTCCCCCACAGCTATTTCTTTTTCGGGATTCCTGTTCAAGTCAAATTCTTGATTGACATTGAAATGATCTGCTTGAACTGGTTAAACATTGTCGACCATAGATATTTCCTCGTTCATCTCAGGAAGCATGTTCAAGTCAAATTCATGTTTAACATGAAATTGTCGAATATTGTTCACATCTTTTACTTCCTACATCTTCTTCATCTGAAAACAGAAAAAAGAAAATTGAAGTCAAAACAAAAAAAAAGATTAAAAAAAAACAATAGCCCGAACTGTAAGAGAAATCAACAACCCATAGAATACTTACTATAAGAAGAAGCAGATAAAAAAAAATTGTGGAGATTAATAACATCATCATTTTTCTTTTTATAATGGGATAGATAAGAATGGTCAATAGTTAGATATGGGAAATTGACTTTTTGATTGTTTTAATATTGATTTTATGTAAAACTAAACATCAAAATATGAAATATTTATAACAATGAAAATAATAAAAAGTAAGGGCATAATGGAAAGTATAAAGATAAAAATGTATTGAAAAGTGAGAAATACCTATATTTTGAAACAAATTTTTTTTCTTAAAAATATCAATAATTTGAAACGGAATGAGTTTATATTACAGTCAAATATATATTACAGTCAAATATTTGTGTTTCCGTAATAAATGCAGTTATATATAATTCCTTTGAAGTCAAATATATGTATTTGTATTATTACCTTAAAAGAAGTCAAACATGGTGCTAATATTTATATAAATAGCAGTATATATTTTAAGTCTTGAGGAAACAAAACTAAGAAAATGCCAACAGGAATTATAATGGCGCTTGTTATTAATCTTTTACATCTTTTGTGCTCAGCAGCCCTAGTTCATTCCTACAAAAATATGGTGCCTCTGAGATCCTTCAGAGTAAGCTTTAAAATTTTAATCTATTTAATTAGTTCAGCATCATTTTTATAGCCGGATATGTCATGAAATGCATTAAACAGCGTCTTGTTTATTTTTGTTATAAAATGCCCAATTGTTTTTTCTTTTGTCGTTGACAGGTAAGTGAAAATGTAATATATGATTGTATTGATATTTATAAGCAACCAGGACTTGATCATCCCTTGCTAAAAAATCATATAATCCAGGTTCATAAACGTGATAGAAATTTATTCCCTACATACATTTTACTTTTATAAAATTTGAATTTGACTATAAGACTTACTTTTTGTAAAGATGAAACCATCAGTTTCAAGTAATAAATTTAAGAATCAAACTAGCAACAACAAAACGTATAAGAAGAAAATTGGATGTCGGGATGGAACTGTTCCTGTATTGAGAAATTCTAAAGAATACAACACCAACACAGAACTCTTCACTAAAAAGTATTTTTATCCGCTATCAGATGATAGTCCTGGAACACATGTAAGCATTCATCTCAAATTTCCTAATACACTAGATCTATTAAATATATCTTTATATGTAGAGTATTTATTAGTTATATATATATCATTATAACCCGTTTTTGGTAGATTGCTGGAGTAAGATCAAGTAATGGTCTATATCGTGGTGTAGAAGGTGGGTTTAATGCATATACGCTAAACATTAGAAAAGATCAAGCCTCCTATAGTCAAATATATATAGGCAGTGGACTGAATAACCAAGTCAATTTTATACAAGCTGGTTTTATGGTACATTTTACATTTACCGGGTTTTTTTATCCATTCATCAATCTTGGGCACTCTTAAAAATTGCAAGTCTTTTTGACAGATAAATCCAAGTTTATTTGGTGATGGACGTGTTTGGTCCTATGGATATTGGAAGGTGTGTGTGTGTTCAATTTCTTTAGGTTTTCTTAAATTGTGTGTATTATATATATTGAAATTCTTAAATCAAACTAATAACATGTAAATTTCTTTTGAAAAAATAACATGTAGACATTAATTATGATTTTTATAGGGTAAAGATGGAAAAGGATGCTACAATACAGCATGTCCTGGGTTTGTTCAAGTATCGCATGATGTTCCTCTAGCCGAACCCACTGACCTTAAGCCAGGAGTTCCTTTCTGGTTGCGCTCCATCCATCAGGTATTCTCCTAATTTTATATGCTTATTTCTTTGTTATTTATAAAATGATTTGAAATTAATTTTATTACATTCATTTTATTTTCAAACTTTTATGCAAGTTTGTAACAAAAAAGCAAATCTTCTAAACCATAATTCTCATGTAGTTCTCACTTAGTATAGTAGTTAAGGATTTATGATAGAATTAATCATATATAGATAAATTGGTGATCAAAGTAATTTGATTAGCAATTTAGCACATACTTTTTTACAGCCCTCTTTAATTAACACAAATATGTTTTAAAGAAAAATTTAGTTAGTTTTATTTGATTTTATTTTCCCAAAATTTAATGTATTTCTTACTAAGATTTCTGATAAATCTGAAACTAATCATCTATAGAATAAAATTATTGGTTGATGTATTTGACTACAATGGTATAACCCTCTGTAGTCTGTAATATTTTGCCCTTCAAGGAATTTGATTAGAAATTTAGCACAGATTTTGTTTTTTGCAAATTTTAATTAACATATGAATCTGTTTTGTCACTTAATATACATTAATAGGATAAAAAGACAGGAAATTGGTGGATTACACAGCATTCGCCTGACGTAGATATCGGATATTGGCCAAGAGAATTATTTAATCTTTTAGATAATGGCGCAAATATTGTTGGAGCTGGAGGTGTGGTTCAGGCTTCTCGTTCAGATTCAAGCCCTCCAATGGGTAATAGTCATTTTCCAACTGGAAGTACTGAGGAATCAGCAGCGTTTGTAAATATTGGAGTCTTGGATTCTAACTATGTGCAACGTAAAATGGATTATTTTCCTATAGAGACATTGATAGATAGTCCCAAATGTTATGGGCTAAGAATTGGTAAGGAACCACCATATCATATTTCTAACCTTGGTTTCTTTTTCAATTATGGTGGTCCCGGGGGTAACTCTTGTGGGGTTTGACATTTGCCAATGTAATATTTAGATTGTTCATTTAATATAAAAAAATCCTATATTAATATTATTAAATTGTTATTTAGTTAAGTTCTTTATTTTTGTTCAAGTTTAATTTTAATTTGACAGTCAACAACATTAATTAAAAATTATAAGAAATAGTCTAGAATTATTATCAAGTTCAATTGTAATCTATAAGACTCCATAAATAAGTGGTGTGTGCTTGTTATAACGTGATACTCATTCAATCTAAGTTCAAACAAACTAAGTAAGAGGATAGCAAAACCTAGATGCCTAAAATCAATAACTAATTCATGACGCTAAATATATGCATTAAGAAAGAAATCAGACCGAAAGAACAGTATAGATGATGATGCAAAGATAATAAACTTGTCATTCAAACAATATAGATCATATCCCCCCCCCCCCTTGATTAACCGGAATGGCCAATTCAGGCTTGTACTATGGTCACATGTTAAATTTAGACCTGAACTATACCCCAATGCGTATGTATGCCTAAACTTTATAAAAATTTGAATTCGATTCCTGAACATTAAAATGTATGGTTTTACATACATAGATACTAACGCTGTTAATTGCCCGTTAACGGCTGCTTATGTGGATAACCATGTAATAAATGACAAATCTACGTAATTAAATTGTTAATCTCTTTAAGCCAAAAATGACATCGTTTTGGCTGAATCCGAAAATAAAAAAAAATCCTAAAACGACGTCGTTTTGGCTTTCTTCTCCAAACAAATAGTCGCGACTAAACCAAGCTCTTCAGAACACGATTTCGAAAAAGTTCAATTGGGGGTTTTCAATTCAGACGTTTCTGGTTCTCATCAACGGTTTAAATGTCTTCATCAGGCAGCTCAGGTTGGTAATTGGTATTTTCGTTCTCTATTTTTGTCTTAGCTAGGTTCAAATTATATTTCTGAGATTGGGTAATTTTTGAAGGAGTAAGTTCGGGTTGTAGAGGTCGTGGGGACAAAGGAATACCTCGTAAATGTAGATGTGGAGCCAACTCCACGATACAGACTTCGAAAACAGTGAAGAATCCGGGTAGACTTTTTTACTGTTGCCCGTTTGGTGAAGAAGAGGTAATTGTTGAAATTTAGTCATCAAATTCTTGATTAGATATGACTATTTAGACTTTTATGCCTTATGTATGTAGGGTATGAGACATTTGTTCAAATGGACTGACATATCTATGGTCGAAGAGATTGAAGAGGTGGAAAATGTGGTTGAAAAAATTCAAGTCGATGTGCAAGTTTACAGAAATGTTTACATAATGTTGAATCTGAGATGTTGAATTTGGAAATGGAAACACGCTCTTGTGAGGCGGTAGCAAGTAGCTATGGAGAGAAGATTGAAGCAATCAAAGCAAGTATTCAAGTATGTGAGAAAGAGATTGGAGAGCTTAATGCTGTAGTGTCTTGCTATGAGAAAGAGATTGAGGGTCTTCGTTGCTTCAAGAATATGGTTGTATGTGGTTTAATCATGGTCTTTGGCTATTATTTCATCTTCGCATAAGATTAGTGTAAGAATTATGGTTATGTAATGTTGAAGTTTATGCAATGTCTACCTTTAACTTTGATGATAATGGATTTATGTGTTAATGATTATGCTGATGAGAGAGATGGAGAGATTTAAAGGAGAATGAAAGTTGGATAGATATAAAAATGAACATTACAACTCATTGTAAAAGAGTGAACTTAAACAACCGAGGCTACACCAAGGTAAAAAATAGCCAACAATACATCTTGAAGAAGCAAAAAAACCATCCACCAAGACATGTCTTGCCAAAAAACCAACGAACAAGACATTTCGATCAAGCTATCTCCAAGATACAAAAACAGCCGCCACACCTCCACTCTTCAAACCCGTCCATGTCCACTCTCTAAAACATACCTAAACATCTCCAAAGAAAGAAAAATAGCAAGGCAAAATAGATTACTATCACCAAATGATCAAACAAATCTCATATTTGACACTTGAAAAATTATTACTAGTTATCACCTTCAATCTAACTGAGAATTTTATGAAGCTTGACTTGGTTGACTTGGTCCTTCCCCATCACATTTTTGCTTCTTTGGTAGACAAAAAAAGGGACTCCTGGAACTGAGCACCTTCTACTATTATGTCCATGAGCGCACCTTCCACATTGAGGAATACGGCTTACTCTTGACAGTTTTCTCTTCTTTGTACTCTCTTCTTCTTCTACACAAGCTTTTCCTTTCTTTTTCTTCTTTGGAGACTCATTTTTTCCTTTGATTCTTTTCTGCTTCTTCGTTGGACCATTGGTCACTTCTCTTGGTGGTGGCACAACCCTACTTTCAGTCGATCTTTTCCACAAGTTGATCCCATTATCTGGCAAAAGTGGATCGGTATATATTGCAACCCATGTTGTTGTCAAGTACCAATCGGAGACATAATCTTCAGCCTTAAGCTTCTTCAGCAATATGACACGTAAATCATGACGACAAGAAATCCCTGTCATACTCCACCTTCTACATGTACACGTCCTAGCATTCATATCAACCATAAATGCATGTATGCTACGTTCTTGCACCTCAAACCTTCCATTACCACTAGGGAATACCTTACACCACTTTTGTTGCTTCTCTTCTAGAGCAATGGTCTCAGTCACTTTGAGGCTGAACTTTCCTTGATGGCTTTTTGCCTTCTTCAACCTGATATCATTCCTCATCATGCATTGTCTTCTAATTGTTTCCATCATCTCAACCAATGGCATCTCTCATGCTTTGTTGATAGCATTGTTGTATGACTCTGAGAAGTCGTTGGAAACATCTTCTCATATCGATGTGCAACTGAAGAATGCACGGCTTCAGTTCTTAGGATTCTTCATCATCAATGCATCGTACACTCTTATGTCGTATTTTTTAGGTCTTCAATGGCTGCCTCGTACTCACCAATGTTGAAACTCTTTGCAATTGTCCAAAACTTGTCCTTAGGCAATTCTCGGCCTGGAAAAACTCTCCTAAGGTTACCATATATGTGACGTGCACACATCCTATGTTCAACTTTAGGCAACTCTTGATCCACAGCAATTAACATACCCTGTTTTAAGAGCATAAAAACATTGGCCTATCTTAAATTTTATTCTAAGCTTGAAGATAATATCTAATTAAAGAGAAGACTAGTTCAGATACTTACCTTTTGCCTATCTGAAATGAGAGTGAACCCATCTCCATCTTGAAGCTTCAGATCATTCTTCAGTTTCTTGATGAACCACACCCAATCCTCAGTGTTCTCGGTTTGCATTATTCCCCATGCCACAAGATAGATTTGGTTGTTTGCATCTCTTCCTACAGCTACTAAGAGTTGACTAGACACATTATTCTTCATGAAAAAGCCATCAATTCCAATGATTGGCTGACAGTATTGAACCCATGTTTTCTTGAGAGCTTCTATGCATACATAAAATCTGTCAAATTTCTCCGAGCCATCATCACAAGTTACTGTCCCCACCTCCACAGTAGATCCTGGATTTGACCTTTTCAAAACATAAGATAAACAAGTTAATAAGTAATCATAAATATATTGCCCAAGGTTAGAAAATAAGGCTAACGTACTCTTCAAGCTCTAGCCTGTAGTCTTTCATCCTCGCAAATTACTCATCTTGTTCATCTTGAATGATCAACAATGCTTTCTTTTTGGCTTTTCTATATTGGTCAACTGTGACAACCACGTTATGACGCTCCTCTAAGGCTTCTTGCATTGCTTTAGGCATGTATTTAGGATTTTTCCTAATGTCATTTAAGAAGATCTTTGCAATAACACCATCCTTCACTACCTTGCTATATCCATCCTTCAAGTACCTATCTATTGGATTTTCATAGGAGCAATAGACTCTGAATTTGCATCCATCTGGAACATGTGTACACTTAACTTCAGATCTCTCTGTGCCCCATTTAGTGAACCTGATATTAAATCCCCCCCCCCCCCCCCCCCTTAAGAGCATAATCAACCACAGCTGTCTTGAACTCGTCAATGCTATCAAAAACCTGTCCCAATTGAATATCACCACTTCCTTTCTTGCATATATGATAGAGGTTACTAACCTCATCCTCGCAATCAGAATTCTGAGGAGTAGTCTCCGAATTGTCATGCTCCTCTTCATCAACAAAGCCAGCTAGATTTGTCATTACTCGAGCTTCTTCCTAAAGCATTTCAGGATTCTCATCATCACCATTGCCTCTACAACCTCTGTTTTCCTCATCATAAACATTCACTCTCTCACCTGACTCCTCCTCATCAACATTCAATCTATCACCTATGTTTTCCTCATCATCAGCATCTTCCTTCTCCAAATAAAACTCAGCAGATTTTGTGAACATAACCGCATCACACATCCTCTGGAAGTTGTTATCTCCATTACAAAGGATCTTGAGCTCACCCATTGTCTCGTATAGCAGCTTGTACCACATCCTATGCCCACACAAAGAAATGCCCAAGGACTCCATTATGTTCTGGAAAACAAAGAGTGGTTCGCTTTGAAGTTCAAGAACCTCCCCTCCGCAATACATAGGTATATTGCTCGACGAAAGGTTAAACTTTCCGCCGTGGTAGACATGGAACACATAACACAACAGTGGGTATTTGTTGATCCCATTGTCCCCACCCTCGATCTACTCATCATCAGACCTAAAACATGAGAAAATGAGAGTTATCAAAAGATTGACATTTTGTCGAACACTTTATATGCATAATCTTATGAATATCTCTAATTCACTAAAATTGAAGATTTTTGTTCATAATTGATGATTTTATTCAGTTAAAATTAACCCTAACTCTCTAATTCACGATTACCCTTAACAATTACAGAAAAAATTCAAAATATCCAATTTAGGTTTCCGAAATTTAACTCATTTTCTTCAACAATCTTCAAACTGGCCTTCAACAAGTTCCAAACTCGGGTTCAAAGTCTTCTTCTAGAGCAATCAGCTGCCTTATCTTCACAATAACACTGAATTGAAAACCCCTAATTTAGCTCTGTCGAAATCGTGTTCTGAAGAGCTTGGTTCAGTCGCGACTATATGTTTGGAGAAGAAAGCCAAAACAACGCCATTTTAGGCTTTTTGTTTTGTCGGATTCAGCCAAACGACGTCGTTTTTAGCTTAAAGAGATTAACAATTTAATTACGTTGATTTTTCATTTATTACGTGGCTATCCACGTAAGCAGCCGTTAACGGGCAATTAACAGCGTTAGTGTTTATGTATGTAAAACCATAAATTTTAATGTTCAGGAATCGAATTCAAATTTTTATAAACTTTAGGCATATATACGCATTGGGGTATAGTTCAGGTCTAAATTTAACACATGACCATAGTACATGCCTGAATTGGCCAACTTTCCTTGATTAACCCTTTAAACCAAAAAAGTAAATTACTCAAGCATGCTTTAAAAAATTATCAAAGCATGGTGAAAGTAATTCATGGATTTCATAGAATAAGATAAAGGTTTAGAGATTAAAAATTATTGAGAGATTGAAGAAAAAAAGATGGTGGAACTTCAAAGGCTTATACGAACAAGAGGGCTTGATGCGGCTCCTTTAGATTGTATCTAGGGTTCTTGAGATGAGATTTTAGGGGCGGTGAGGCACAGTTTTGGTGGTGAAGATCACAATGATAAATCACACTGATGAATCACACGAAAACTTAATGCTTAAGGTTAAGTATATATAGGCCTTGAGGTCGAAGAAGTCGGTTTTAGGGATTTTAGGGCTAAACGCGTCGTTTTGATAAGTGTGGAGGCAGTAAAGTCGGCCTCATTCACGGGCCTTGTGACCGAGGTGGTGAAGAAGTCTAGCCCTAGTCACAGGAAATTTTGCCGGAGTCATCAAGAGGCTTGGCCTTGGTCACTGGCAGTGTGACCGAGGTTGACATATCTTCACATTTCATGATGCATCTTCCAAACGGCTGAATGGATTACTTTGATTCTTTTCCAAGGTGAATCTCGACTCTTCCATATTTCCATGACATCAAGAAATCTTAATTTGGCCCATGGAAAAATTTTCAAATGTTGCCAAACTTCTGATGCTCTGAAACTGTCTTAAAACAAATTTTGCTCCTGTTTTAGTCAATTTTCCCCAAAAAAACTGTAAAACCTCTTTGACACAAACAATACTCGATAATAGCATATTGAGCTTTGAAATCATACCAAGATCCTCATAAAACCATATGAAAATGATAGCAAAAATGGGTAAAAATACGATGTTATCAAAACTTAGCAACATACTTATTATAACAGTATAAAAAACATATACAAAATAAATTTCAAAAGGTTCCAAATTAAGAATTTCTCCTAAATTATAGATTCTAAACAGGGGTAATTCTTCAATTGGACCCTTTTGAATTTTATTTTCAAATAGAAACCCCTTTGAATATTTTTTTAACATTAGGGGGTCCCTATTTAGAATTAAAATTTTCAAAAAGGACTATTTTTAATAGTTTTACCTAGTAAAACCTCTGATGATCGGAATAAAGTTTGCATTAACGTGGAAATTCTTAGGATATGTGATGTGAGTCAAATTTTACCCAACCAATAAACTCCGCAAGTGCATGGGTGTGCACAACAGTATAGTGGTGGGATTGAATCCACAAGGAGTAGAGTGCATTATAGATCCGTAGATCTAACCCAAGCTAGAATGAAAAATATTAAATGTAACAAAATCCAAATATAAATCCAAAATAACTAAATAAGAAAATAAAATAAATGTTAAGATCTAGGAAATCACAGAGATTTAATAATTAATTAAGACATCTAACCGGATTAGCAATTTAATGAAATAGATATAGAACTAAAAACACATCTCATATGAGAATGTTGTCTTGGTCATAAATCCGCTAGGATCCTATGTCAGCATTTATTAACAGTATATTGTTCACTTGCAGATCCAACCTTGACTCTTGTCAGCTCGACTCTTGTCGGCTGATGATCTCAAACCTATAAACTATTGATTCAGGATAATCTAACCAAGGCTAGTTGTATTAGAAAACCTAGTGATCGTTTGATAGATTCGTCAGCCTAACAAAAGCATTAAAATTTCATAAATAGAGATCTTATAATCATAACCCTAATCTATAACAACATCCTAATTAACCATTAAAATCCCTTTGAATACATCTCCCAACAAGCATATCTACTCAACCATAGCAAAGGATTGATAGATCATAGTGAAATATAACACAACATGCAAAGAAATAGATGAAGACAGAGTGTAGATCCAATAAATAAAAGAAGAAAATATTTAGATATGAAATGTGAGAAATACAAAGGAAATGAAAGAAAATTTGTGTCTAGGTCTCCTTGGCCGCTCAGGAATTAATGATTCCTTTATATAGGAAAGTCTTTAGGTAAAAAATCAGAGTAAATGCTTGATTTGGAAAATATTCGTGATCGGGATCGATCGATCTAGTTTGTATTGATCAATTTTCTTCTTCAGATTGCGCCACTTCATATATTTTTTTGACTGGCCGATCCTCCTTTGGATCGGTCGATCCCATGACACCTCCATGAATTCCTTGAAGTGTAATACTGTCCAAAGTTGCTCCATTTCATCTATTTAAGCTAAAAAAAAGTAATAACATGTAAAGACACTGAAAATGACCAAAAGAACACAAAACCTAACACTAGACTCAATAAAAACATATGAAAATAAAGGTAATAAACCTTAAAAATCCTTACTCATCAATATGATTGTTTTTTTTTTACAAACTACACGTTCTATGTTGATATTTTTGGAATAGTACCATCCAACTGTATTAGAACCATTGGAATTGCTTCATAAAATACACAATCCCTTTATTAGAAGAGATATGGAGAAATTTTGAGAGTAATAGGTTCTTTGGGCAACTTGGTCAATCTCTACCTCTATTACATAAACGTTCATTTTAATTGGTTCTAAGATTTTTAATGAGTTAAAATTTATAAAGACTTTATTGTTATTCAATCTTAAATTTTCAAAACTCTAGTAAATTTTTCTGTTATTGGTTTTGGTACTTTTAAAGTTTTGTTTACAATTATTATTTGAGAATATTTAGAATAAACTATAATTATTTGAGAATTTTGTTAAGTCTTACATACTTTAGAATATATATATATATATATAAGTTTTTCTATATTCTCAAAGAGTATAAAATATACTGTTGAAAGAGTTTTTCTAACATGTAATTATCATAGACTAGGTTAATACCCATACATATGCGCGGATTTTAATATGAAATATTTTGTCTTAATCGGTCTAACTCTCCAAAGTAACTTATACTTATATAGTGAAATTGGTTTGACCTTTTTCTCCCCAAACATGGTAATTTATAGTCTACATGTTAGTTATATTTTGTCTTAATATATTATTTTTAATTTAGTTTGACTTTTAGATACTATATTTTACACCTTTATTTTTATTATTGATTCTTTTTTTGCTTATTTAAGAGTTTTTCTTATCACATTTTTTCTTGATGATATTTCTAATCTATTTTATACATTATTTAAAAACATATTTATTCATTCTTGAATTTTCATACTCTTGAAACATTTTATTTTTCACAGTTTACCATTATAAATTATATATATATATATATATATATATGTTTTGTAATCATTTTATTTTATCAATTTTATCTCTTCTCTTTATTTTTTATATAAATTTTTTATCTTTTCGATTGTGTATTGAATCTTTTTTCATGGCTTATAATTTTCTAGGTTGAAGTTAACTTCTTGAATTATTTAATCTCATCATTTGTTATTTTCTTCACTTGCATTAAAGTTTAGTTATCTTTATTTATTTGTGAATAATGATTAAAATATTCAAAAAAATAAAATAGAATGATACATTTTAAATATTATATTATATTATTTATATGTTTTAAATTTAATTTGAGTTTTAGTTTCTTATAATAATTTTTAAATAGGCAAATTTGACTTTAATGGTTTAAACCTTTTTATGTATAATTAAGTCAGATATATATTAATATTAATTTAGGTTACTTGTTGTTTAGAAAAAATAAATTAATTACTTATAATATTTACACATGTGGGAAAATAAAGTTGAGAACCCCTTCAGCCATTATATAGTCATTCAGAAAAAAAAAAATATACAATGATAGATACTTAATCTTGCATTATATAGGATTATATGTTTTAAATTGAATTTGAATTTTATTTACTTATAATAATTTAAATATATATATATATATATATATATATATATATATATATTTAAAATGTAATGGGTTTTATGTATAACTAATAGTCAAACATATATTAATATTAATTTAAATTAATTGGTGTTTAGAAATATAAATTAATTGTTTATATAAATTATTTATGTGAACAAATAAAATGAAGATAAACTAATAAATTGGGAGCTGATGTGTTATTCTAAGATAACCTTTTTCAAGCTGATATGTCATTTTATGGAGAGTCTCCGTCCGCCATTATATATAGAATACTTATTTGATATTATCTTACCTTATATTAATGTGAAGTAATTATTTTATTCCTCTGTACTATTTTATATAAAGAATGATAGTTATGATATCATTGTTCTCCTTAGAAAAACCAAAAAAATTATATCAGTTCTCAAACATTTTTGTTCAAGTTCTGGAGCCTTCATTACAGTGGCCATTGTCACGTTTTTTTATGTTTAACCAAACAAAAAAAGTTTCACATTAATTTGTTAGTTTCTTTTTAATTAAAATTTTGTTTAATAGTCTCAAGTTTTTATTGTTGTTTGATTAAAAGTGGAGCATGAACACACAAAGGTCTTACGAATTTTCTTATAAAATTTACGAAAAACCGGTACAAACTATGAAATTTAATTGTTTAATAGTGGAACAAGAAGAAACAGAAAGTTTACAAAGAACAAAACATTTGAATCAAAGAACAAAATATTGGCTTTACGAAGAAGTTTTTGACACAGTATTCAGAAAACAAAAACAAAAACTTTAAAAATAGTTGAAAATATCATGATAACCTCTAGTATTTTGAAAGAGTCTTAACATGAACAAAAAACATTCAATTCACTTCATCAATAACACTAGACTTTAACCTAAATGTAAAGTCATTTTAATTTATTATGTTTGAATAACACATGACTTTGATTAAAATTTTAAAATCTTCAATCCAATAACTCATGCCTTTCTATGATTTTAAACAAAGTTTTAAAACTACTAAAACCAATAACACAATACTTTAGAGTTTTGGAAGTTCTAGATTGGATAACACTAAAGTTTCAAAAACTTTTAACTCTCTAAAAATGGGGAAAACGTCAAAAAAGCTTATGAACTTTCAAAAAGTGGACATTTAAAATCGTGAACTTACAAAATGTCATTTAAATACCAAATATTTTTTACTTTTTAATTGAATATGAAACTTTTGTTGACTCGGCAGTTTGAGGCATATCCTTAAGTCAATTGACGGAAAAACTAACAGAGTTAAGTCTTCGGTTAGAAGTTCTGTTAACTTACAAAATGTCATCGTTTTGAAAATTAAAAAATAACACAACCATGTGGCTCGAACCCTTGACTTCTCATAGATCAAAAATAAACTACCAACTGAGCAAATAAATTATTTTGATAATATCCCAAACATACATTCTAATATCACTTACCAAAAATTCTCTAAATTTTTTTAAAAAACATAAGCAAATCAATCAAAACAATCCTTTTACCAGAACCAAACGGATTTGTAAACTGAATATTCTGAAGTAAGGAACAGATAAAATCCATAAAATTAACATATCTAAGATTCGATTGATTCAATTAGATAAAGAATTTTAAAATAAAACCTGATGAAGAACAGATGAATTCAAAAGATTCTTTGAAACTTTGATCGGTACAGATCTGAGAAAGAGAAAGCAATGTAGATCCAATGAGTTCCCCAGTACAAGTCAGAGTCACTGGAGAAGATGAAGGTGCCTGCGTCGCGGTTACGGTGGAGGAGAAGGTGATCACAATTATGAGGATGAACACTAAGGTGGTGCTTGTGGCGACCATTGTTGTTGCTGTTTCAGATATCCCTCGTTTGTGTGTTTTTTTGTGTGGAGATTTTGTAGTAAGTGATATTAATAGATCTTTTTAGCAAAATGAGCACAAATCAGTTTTTTATTAAAAGATATACCATTGTAATAAATTTATTTCAAATATGTCATTTATATAATGTTGCAATGACCAAACTACTCTTACTTTCATTTTGACCAAACCTCATAATTTATGTATCTTGTCCATGACGTCTTTCATCTTATCTACGGCGTCTTCCATCATCGTGTTGTCCATCTCTTGTAGACAAAATTAACTTGTTCATCATTTTCTTTTTGTAAACAAAATCAACATGTCCACCTTTATCTTCTGTAGACAAAATTACCATGTCTCTTATGGACAAAATCAACTTGTCCACCATCAGTGTGAATCTCATAATTAATGTATCTTGTCCACGGCGTCTTTCATCTTGTCCACGGCATTTTCCATCATCGTGTTGTCCATCGTCGTGTTGTCCATCTCTCGTATACAAAATTAACTTGTCCATCATTTGTTTTCGTAAACAAAATCAACATGTCTACCATTTATCTTATGTGGACGAAATTAATATGTCTTTATAGATGAAATCAACTTGTCCACCATCAGTGCAGACCACAAACAATGCAGGAGTATTTTGGGAAAAATAATTATCTCATGCCATCAATAAATAACATAAATGAAAGAAAATATCAAAAATGACATTTTTGAATTATCTTAATTTTTTTGTGGCATTGTTGACAAGATTCCCATATTAATATGTATGTGTGTCAATTAAGCAATATAGTGTCTTAGCTCAGATGATAGTAAGTCTTTGACTTGTTAAAGAGGTCAAGGATTTGAATCTCGGTGGTGTATTTTTTTTTTAATTTTTAAAACGATGTTGTTTTGTATGTTAACAGAACTTCTAACCAAAAACTTAAGTCTGTTAATTTTTGGTCAGTTGACTAAACGACATGCCTCAAACTGCTGAGACAACAAAAGATTCATATTTAATCTAAAGGTCAACGAAAAGTTTGGTATCTAAATG
Source organism: Cardamine flexuosa (assembly GCA_963555745.1). Lineage (NCBI taxonomy): Eukaryota > Viridiplantae > Streptophyta > Magnoliopsida > Brassicales > Brassicaceae > Cardamine > Cardamine flexuosa. The sequence continues at coordinate 9,480,618 of OY743216.1, read as the reverse complement.
GTATTTTGTAAGTTCATGATTTAAACGTCCATTTTTTTATAGTTCATGCTTTTTTGAAAATTTTCCCCTTTAAAAAGTCATATGTTTTTTTAATTGGGAAAAATGTCGAAAAAAACATGAACTTTCAAAAAGTGGACGAAAAAAGCGTGAACTTTCAAAATATCATTTAAATCATAAAGTTTGGTTTGACTTTTATATAAAATAGCTAAGTTTAGTTGACTTGGCCATTTAGGGCATACCGTTAACTTTCCGTTAATAAATCACGTTAGAAGATTAACATTTCATTAATATTTTCTGTTAAATCAAACCTACGTCGTTTTGTTAAAAAAAACAGAAAAAGATTGAGTTCAGAAGGATTTGAGCTGTTGACCTATAGACACTTAAGTAACACTTAACCACTGAGCCACGATGAAAAATACTAATAAAACAACATTGCTTATATATATATATACATATGTGGATTCAAATATTCACTTTTTTAGATTTAAAGCATACACTTTCAAAATATTCACCTTATTTGAATAAAGAATATTTATTTTGGATTAAAATATACACTTTTTTTTTGATAATGCTAATTTATGTTTTTGTTGTTGGAGATCTTATATATATACGCGCAATCAACTAAAATATAAAAAACTAAAAAAGTGGATCAATTAAAAAATATTAATTATATTATCTCATATATATATATATAATTAATTAAAATGACAAACTAATAATGACTGTTGAGTCATGATACTTTTTTTGGTTTTGTTATTAATAAAAAATTTTGGTGGAGATTTTGATAAAATTATAAACAAAAAATGTTGATTAATTAAAACAATGTTAACTATATATATATAAATATTCACAATTTGTTTAAAATAACAAAATTTAATATTTTTACAAATATATATATATATATATATACATATGTGAGAACATATAGTTATTTAAAGTAATCCACTTTTTTAATTTTTTATTTTAATTGGTTGCACATATATATATGATCTCCACCAATAAAAAAATAAATTAGCAAAACCAAAAAAATGTTATCATATAAATCTGTATATTTTAATTCAAAATAAATATTCTTTATTCAAATAAGATGAATATTTTGAAAGTTTATGCTTTAAATCTAAAAATGTGAATATTTGAACCCACATATGTATATATATGAGCAAGGTTGTTCTATTACTAATATTTCATCGTGACTTAGTGGTTGAGTGTTTCTCAAGTGTCTATGTGGTCAGCGGTTCAAATCCTGCTGAATTTAATTTTCTTTTCCTGATTTTTCTAACAAAAAACGACGTAGTTTTGTTTTAACAGAATATAATAACGGAATGTTGACCCTCTAATGTGGTTTATTAACGGAAAGTTAACAGTATGTCCTAATGGCCAAGTCAACGAAACTTAGCTATTTTATCTAAAAATCAAACCAAACTTTATGATTTAAATGACAGTTTGAAAGTTCATGCTTCCTGCTGAATTTAATTTTCTTTTCCTGATTTTTCTAACAAAACGACTTAGTTTTGATTTAACAGAATATAATAACGGAATGTTGACCTTCTAATGTGGTTTATTAACGGAAAGTTAACAGTATGTCCTAATGGCCAAGTCAACGAAACTTAGCTATTTTATCTAAAAATCAAACCAAACTTTATGATTTAAATGACAGTTTGAAAGTTCATGCTTCCTGCTGAATTTAATTTTCTTTTCCTGATTTTTCTAACAAAACGACATAGTTTTGATTTAACAGAATATAATAACGGAATGTTAACCCTCTAATGTGGTCTATTAACGGAAAGTTAACAGTATGTCCTAATGGGCAAGTCAACGAAACTTAGCTATTTTATCTAAAAATCAAACCAAACTTTATGATTTAAATGACAGTTTGAAAGTTCATGTTTTTTTGGTCTACTTTTTGAAAATTCATGGTTTTTTGACATTTTTTCCTTTTTTAATTCCCCCCCCCCACTAAGTGATTGTAAATGTTTTTTTAGCGCATGCAAGTGTCACAGCGGCCAAGGCAATTGCATTTGGGGAAAATGTAAAAAAAAAACATGAACTTTCAAATTGTGATAAAAAAACATGAACTTTCGAAATGTCATTTTAATCATAAGATTTGGTTTGAATTTTTGATAAAATAGTCAATTTTTTTTTACTTGGTCATTTCGGGCATATCGTTAAAATTCTGTTAACAAATCACTATTACATGTTAACTTTCTGTTAAACCAAAACGACATCGTTTCACTAAAAAAATAAAAATGAAAAATTGAGATCAAGCGGAACTGAACCGCTGAACCTCTTAGACATGTTGTCTAACAATCAACCATTGAGCCACTATTACATTTTGTTATTATAACAAACTGAACGTCTATATATAAAGCAATTAATTTAAAATAACAAAACTAAAAAAATGTTATTGTGGTTCAATGGTTATTATTAATTTTGTTAATTTTAGTTAGTTAATTATATATATATATATATATATATATATATATATATATATGTGTGTGGGAAAATATAATTAACATTTTTAATTAATCCACCTTTTTGGTTTTCTTAATTTTAATTAGTTGTGCATATATATATATATATATATATATATATATATATATATATATAACAAGATCTCCACCCAAAAAAATAACAAAACTAAACAAATGTTATTTTTAATTAGTTGTGCATATATATAACCAAACAAATGTTATTTTTAACTAGTTGCGCATATATATATATATACATAAATATTTATATATTAGTTTTCTTGTTTTTAATTAATTGTGTATATTATGTTTTAATTAATCCATATTTTTAGTTTACTTTTTTTTATTTAATTTTGTACATAACAATAATAAGATCTTCACCAAAATAAATATTGTTCACTAGTGTTACTTAATTATATATATATATATACACGCTCTTGTTGTTATAATATATATATATATATATATATATATATTATTGTCACTCAATGGTTTAGAGTGTGATCCCACCTCTAAGAGATCAGCGGTTTGATTCCTCTTGAACTCAATTTTTCCTTTTTTATTTTTTAGTAAAACGACGTTGTTCTGATTTAACGGAAAATTTTAATGGAAAATTTTAATGAAAAGTTAATCCAAATTTTAACGGCATGCATGAAATGGCAAGTTAACACAATTTATTTAGTTTATCAACAATTCAAACAAAACTTTATAATTTAAATGACATTTCAAAATTTTATATTTTTTTCGTCCACAGTTTAAAAGTTCATATTTGTTTTACATTTCCCAATTGCATTTTCTTTAACTCCAAGTGGTTTCCCGCGTACATTATTCAATTTTCCTTATGTTTAATATACATCTACTCTTGTTCCATCAACAAGCTGTTGCTTTCATCAGTTTTCTAATATCTGATTTCTAGTAATTTTTTAATGAATTGTTTCATTTATTCGCTTTTATTTTGGTTTGATTTTAGTTTTGATTATTGCGTACATAAAAATAGGTTTACATATGGTTTGATATTGCCAGGATGAAGTGAATCCTTTTGATTGATCTCACTACATTCTTTTCCTTTAACTACTAAAATCCAATAAGGAGTAATATATATATATATATATATATATATATATATATATATATACTAGATTATAACCCGTCTGATGGACGGGTTTTTAAAATTTTAAAACAAATTAAATTTAGGTAAACTTAATAAATTAAATATTTGTTGTTAATAAAATATCTTAAACTATTTTAGAAAAAGAAGTATAAAACATTTTTCAATAGAGAAAAAATTATCTACATAATTTTATTTTATACATGAATAAATTAACTTAGTTTTTTCTATTACAATCATATTATTAACATATTTAAATTAAAAATTTATACCACGTCAAGTAGCTTTTGGTTTCATCTTGTTTTTTGTTTTTTCATCATGTATGAGATAGATCTAGAGAAATTATCAGAAATCAAACCGAATCTAACCCGAAAAGGGTATAAAACTTAAATCCAAACCGACAATAATCCTAATGGATCTTTGACATATATATCCGAAGAACTAAATCGATAACCGAATGGATAGCCAAAATACTTGAAATACAACTATATATCGAATATTATAAATAATATAAATTTGATCTTATAATTACCCTATAATTATAAGCCCAAAAATATACAAATTCTTTTTAGACCAAAATACTCAAAGTGACCAAAATGTTTAAAATTTTTTTGTTATATTTCTGAAAATTCAATCAAATGTTAACCCGAAAAGGATACCAAATTTAAATTCAAACCGATAATAATCCTAATGGATCCTCGACATATATATCCGAAGAACTAAATCGATAACCGAGTGGATAGCCAAAATACTTGAAATACAACTATATATCCAAAGATATAAATAATATAAATTTGATGTAATAATTATCCTATAATTATAAGCCCAAAAATATAACCAAAATGTTACCCAAAGGAAGCAAAATATTTTAAAAAAATTAATTATATTTATGAAAATTCAGTCACAAATTATTTATATTTAAACCAAATTTTATTCATTTTCTGATATTTTGAGTACCTGAACTGTCTCAAACTGAGATCTAACCAAGCTGAACCAAAAATATAAATACCTGAATGGATCATAGGCTTATAAATCCGATAGGCATGAACCAAATCTAAACTCTCAGCCCTAATGTGATAACTCAAAATTGAATTAAATGACCAGCGGCTATGATCTCGCTCATATATATGGGAGACATTTTTTTGGCAAAATCTTTGTCGTCTCTTTGATGTCTTCTTATTAAAATCTTATTTCGGTTCCCAAAATAATATCATTTCCTTCTCGTACCACTTGCCAAAAACTTTCACCATTTCTTGACTCTTGACGTTTCCAATAACATTCTTTTTGCTCAACTCTTGCCTCACTATCTATCGATTTTATTTCTATCTTGGACTTTATACTTAAAAATGTTTTGTTTTCGCAGTTTTTTTTATTTTCAGTCATCAGTTTCTCATCCACCATCATTTTTATTCTCTAACGGAAGTCCACCGCCTTGCTCCATCATCTGGATTCAGATTAGTCTACTGAGACTTAGATCCGCATAAGCAACACTTACTGAGTGAATTTTGCCTTTTTATTATTATTGGAGTTTAAATAATCAAAATATAATTTTGAAAAGAAAAGCTTATGTTGAGAAATTATAATTTTTTTTTATTTTAGAATTGTATTCCCTTTTAGAATTTCCTTTTTCTTAATACTCTATGGTTTTATTCTTCTTTTTTACATTTTAAGATTAGGAACTAACTTTAAAATTTCCTTTTTTCAAATAAAAGTTTGTCAAAATATAATTTAAATTTAATTAAACATGTTTTTTATTTTCTTTTTTACTTAATAATATAGAGATGAAAAATTAGAATTCTTTTTTTCTTTTAGGACTATATTCCCTTTTTAATTTTTTTTCTTGATAATTTATGTGTTTTATTTAATTAAACACATGTCAAAATCTGATCGTTTCAATTGACACGTGTCACGATCTGGCGAATTACTAATTCTCAATCATTTATATTTATATAATTTATATAATAAGATATCAGGCAGTATAATCAACTTTGCTTCCACTACTTTTGTAGACACGATAACATACATAATAATACCACCCTGATTACTTTATCGAAAAGCATAATTACAACAACAACAACAAAAAACCGTCATGCAATAGACTGCAAAACCTAAAAAAAAAGTTGGAAAAACAAAATCTAAATAACAAAACAAAAACTCAGTAAATCAAGCCAAATCCCATTAGTTTCCATCAAATTACATTTTTAAACAAATCACTGCGTGTGATGATTTTGGCAAACCTCACTCTATTCCTTGCCATGTTTTATAGCTGGGAAAAAAAGACAAAAATATACAAAGATTTTAATTTCAACTTTAGTATAGTGACCCTGAAAAAGTTTCGTTAGAAAGACAATCTTACGTGAGAGCGAGGAGACATTGGAGGTCTTTAAAACGTGCAATCTCTTCACAGTCGATACAAACATCCTAAGAAATAAGCTTAAACTATATCATTAATTTTTCCAATGAGGAAATTATTATTATCAGATAAACAACCAAGAATGTGACCTCTTAAAAACAATCTTGGAAATGACCAAACTATTTTTAGGAACTCATCTTATGAATTTATGTCAAATTCTACAAAAACAAAATTAATAGATATAAAATGATTTTTGAAAGAAAGGTCATAGTCAGTTGCAAATATTAATAATAATCAATCCAGAATTGAAATAAACTTACTCCCAAGGAACATCTCCGACCAGAACTTTGTCTCCTTCAGTGTCTTCGTAGATCAACGTGTATTGTCTGTTTAGATCACACGAATCTTTCTTAGAGAAGAGTTGGTCAACGGCATGGGAAAGCTGTTGGTAGTTGTTAAAAGCGGAGAGGTTGACTTTTCTTCCTATGGGAACTCCTTCCATGTTGATCTTAACGTACAACTCTTTCTCTTCATCACTCTCTCTTTTCTTCATCTCCTCCTTTAGCTGTGCCGCTAGGTTTCTCCGGGATGATCTCACCGGCGGCCATCCCACCACTGGAGCTGCCCCCTCAACCCTGTTTTAGCCATATGAGACACGAGTTTTTATTTTATAACTAGAGAATAGGAAGCCAAAACTCAAACTAATTAATCTCTAGAGACTATGGGAGAATCTAGTTTTTACCATTTAAAACATTCACATAGACATTAATGATTCAAATCGATTGATAAACAAGTTACCATTGAAAATGTTGTGAGAAAGAATTAAGAGAACCTGTCTTTGGTCGAGGTTCTTTGTTTAGATCCATTGGTGTTGTTGGTGGAAGTGAATTGGTGACAGGGAGGAGCCAGCCTTAGCTCCAATCTCTTCTCTTCTTCCATTTTCTAAGTTTGTTGTTGTTGTTGTGTGTGTTTTGGTGTTGGGGAGTATTATTATATGGGTGGTTGGCAAGGAACTACAATCTCAATCTTTATAAAAGTAGCCTTTTTTATATTCTAGTAAAAGGACATTTTTATTTTGTATAAATAATCACCTAACAGATCCTACTTGTATGGATTCAGAATGTCAAAATACTTTACATACGTGTATGAATATGACGGTTATATTATATCGATACATACATAAATTTATAACGATTACTATATATATATATATATATATATATATATATATATTTATATATATTTATATATTTTTATATTGAATTATCTATACTATGATGATTGGGAGAAAAAAAGTGATATAAGGATTTAACTTGAGTTATAATATGCCAAACGGAATACAAAATATAAGGTATTTTAAGATAGAAATCAACGAGCTCTCATAGTTAAGAATTAAACAGAAACACTACTTATTAAAAGAAACTAGTAAATTTCACGAGAAATAAATATTTAAAAACTAATTTTTTTTGTCAACCACTCGAATAAAATAAAATATTTGAATTGGTTGTTTAGTCGGAGGAGAAAGTCTACATTAATATATTTTTTAATGTAACCATTATATCCGATTTATAAACCATATACTACTACTGCGATAGGGGATATATCTTTTTATTTATTATAATTAATCATAGAAAGCTATCAAACAAACGTTATGAAAAATAAAAACAGTATTCTCATCGTTTTTGTAACGCTGTATTACAGCTATCTCTACTGTTTTTAATTATTGTTGTATTGATTACGGTTTATTCTTCCTATTTAAAACTTATTTTATGTTACAAATCATATTTTATTTTAATGAAATTATTGTTCACATTAGACGTACATAAAGAACTAAATATAGTCATCGAAACAAAGTAAAAATTAAACAATGAAATATACAATCACTTTTGACAATCATAAAATTAAAACTCATGGTGCTACAGATTCGAAAACTTAGAAATTTGAGATTCGACACTTTATATTTGATACACACTAGGTTCTTAATCGTTTACTAATTAGAAACCTTCATAATCATAATTTTAGAAAATTTATGTTTGACACTTAATGTTTAAAAATTTATCTCGTTGTATATAAACATGTAACTATGCTTACATGTCATAACTAGTGAGACAAAGAATCGTATCATGCATATGGTTGTTTCATCATGTTATCATCAAGGATTGAAGAGAGTCATGATCATCTACATCCCCATTTTTAAAGCTTTTTTGCACATAAAAAATTTGGAGAGTGGAGGCCGACATAGAAAACTAAAGAAAAGAAAAAAAGAGGAAAGAGATTCCTAGGCATGCTTAAATGAGTACCTACCAATAAAAAGGAGTAAAGTAGTAGGTCTTCGTTTCGTCCTCGCTTACAAACCTCTTTCGTTTTTCTTTTTTTGAGTAAAAAAAACTTTATTTGTTATATATTCCATATACTAATTAATTGTATGTATACTTAGAATTCCACTACTAAGTCTTTTTTCAACAGAATTCCACCACTAATTTATAGGGATTTTTGGTGTGCTACAAGTTGCCTTCTTCGTGTTTGTCTGTTTTCAAGTTACATCATTGATTAGTTTAGGGAAATTATCAACAATGAAAAAATATCTTAAAGCTAATGATACCCATACGATAATCAAGTATAACTTTATAAATATATCGAGAGGATTAAAGGATCTTTCAATTCATTCTTAAAGAAATCAATAGCTATGACATATAACCAAATAAGCTGTAATTTGATGGGTGATAAAATTAACTAAAATGGGTTAGTTAGGGTTGTCCAAGTGTCATCTGCTAGAGTCAACATTTGTAACCATGGAGCTTACAAAAGAAAACTATTACATTAAACTCATCAAAGAATAAGCCATTTGAACCTAGAAAGGATGGTGGTTTAGTGAATCAGTCGGGAAAGGGTGGAAATGATACGTGTTAAGATTTAAAATTATGTGTTTGATCAATCCTTTATCTAATAAAGCATAGGTTATCTAATCAATAAAAACATGTCACATAAATATTTATTATAAATTGTAATTTTTATCTAAAAATATAAAAACTAAAAAATTGAAAAAAACAACTAAAAAAAATACTTCTCACCTATCACTAAATTCTAAACTATCTCTAATACACCATATATCCATAAACTTCAAATTCAGTTTTTTTTTCTTTATAAAAGATTTAGACAACAATTTTTTGCAGTTTTTCTTTCTTTTTTTTCATCTTCAATATTTTTCTGTTTTTTTTCTTTCTCTCATTTTTGTTTCATATTAATATTTTATTATCATCTAATTTAAGATGTCTTTGGACTTTAATTTAATTTCTAAACTAAATTCTTCAACCAATGAATGGAAAATTAAAGCTCTAATATCTCGGATTTAGGATTTTCATCCTAAGATAAACTTATAGAATATGATCGATGGTTTAAGAACTCAAGATTGACAAAGTATGAACTCACTTTATTGCTTAAGACACTAACTCAAAACTTAAGCACTCAATCTCTCTTAAAACTCACAACTTATGTCATAACTCGACATCTCTTTATATAAGAGAATATCAATCCTAATCCTAATAGATAATACTTTACATTTAGATAACTCCTAAATATATTTGATCCTTAAATCTTTGCAAACCATAATTCGGTTAGGATTAAGGTAGCTTCTATCTCAAGCTATCTTCAAGCTATCTTCAAGCTTAATCTAACAATCTCTCTCCTAAGCTTGAAGTCTTCATGTCCCATGTCTTTTACTCCAATGAGATCTCTCATTTCCTTGAACTTGATTCTTCCAAGTGCCTTTGTCAATATGTCGGCCTTTTGCTCATTCCCGGGAACATGCTCGACTTCTACTTGTCCGTTCTCAACACACTCTCTTATGAAATGGTATCGTGTGTGTATGTGTTTACTTCGACCATGAAACACTGGGTTTTTAGTGAGAGCAATCGCAGACTGATTATCTACCCGAATGACAACCTTTTCACATGGTAGCTCGGTGATCTCACCAAGTAACTCTTGAAGCCATATCGCCTGCTTTGCCGCCTCAGTGGCTGCCATGAACTCGGCCTCACATGATGATAAAGCTACTGTTTCTTGCTTCTGAGAGCACCAAGAGATTAGACTTTCACCAAGATAGAACACATGACCGGTTGTGCTTTTGCCATTATCCATATCCACGTTATGACTGCTATCACTGTAACCGATCAACCTTGAACCTAGGGAAGTCGTTCTCTTGAATGTTAGTCCAAATGTAGTAGTGCCATGCAAATACCTTAAACACTGCTTCATTGCCGCTCCATGAGACTCCTTAGGATTTTGCATGTATCGGCTTAGCACCCCTACACAATAGGATAAGTCTGGTCTCGTGTGAAGTAAGTAACAAAGACATCCACATTCCTTCTGTAACGTGTGGCATCAATGTCTTTCTCTGTCTCCATTTTTGACAACTTCAAACCAGCCTCCATCGGTGTTTGAACCGACTTACACTTTGTCATCCCGGCTTCCTCCAGTATTCTTTAGGGCATAGCATCATTGATTCAATGTTATCTCTTTGTTGTGTTGATAAACCTCAATTCCAAGGTAGTAAGTCAACTTACCAAGATCGCTCATCTCAAACTTAGACGCCATTTCTTTCTTAAAACCTTCTATGACCTTGATATTTGTTCCTGAGACAATTAGATCGTCAACATATACTGCAACAAGAAGAATATCTTGGTTTTACCTTTTTCTGATAGACGGATGGTTCTTTAGAGCACTTCTTGAACTGGAATTCTTTGAGGATTTGGTTCAGCTTATCATTCCATGCCCTCGGAGCTTGCCTTAAGCCGTACAAGGCTTTATTGAGTTTGTAAACCTTTTCTTCATGTTCTTTTACTACGAATCCTTCTGGCTGCGTTACATAAACTGTTTCTTTTAACTCTCCATGAAGGAATGCTGTTTTGACATCGAGATGATGTATTTCCCATCCGTTAGACACTGCAAGACTGATAAGTATACGAATTGTCTCAATCCTTGCTACTGGGGCAAACACATCCTCAAAATCAATTCCATATCTTTGCATATATCCCTTAGCTACAAGCCTAGCCTTGTACTTATTTATGCTCCCATCAGAGTTCTTCTTCAGCTTAAAGATCCATTTTAAACCTATTGGTTTAGCTTCTTGTGGAAGTTCAAAAAGATCCCAAGTATGGTTCTTTGTGATCGATAGGATCTCATCCTCGCATGCAAGCATCCAACTCTCGGTTTCTCTTGTTTCATAGAAGTCTCTAGGCTCATTGTTCAGACACATTAACAGAAGTTCTCCTTCTTCTTCTAATATATAATCGTCGAGATACTTAGGCCTAGTTACAACTCTTCTTGATATTCTTAACACAGGTTGCATTTTGAACCTCATTTGCATCATCATCATCTTTACTCTCTGCATCACTTTCTTCATTGCTCTCAGTGTTTCTTGCAGCAGAGTTTTCCAATGCTCTAGTGTTGGTATTTGTCCTGACAGACTCTCCAGTTTCTCCACCGAGTTGCTCTATTCCTTGAATACCATGATTTCCAAAAACTCCAAAACTGATTTTAAGATCTCCAGTTTTATTTTGCTCAGCATTGTTCTTATTCCAGTTCCAGCATGTTGCTTCATCAAAGGTAACATCCCGACTCACCACTATCTTTCGAGTATCTGGATCGTATAATCGATACGCCTTTGATCCAGGTTTTGTGCCTAGGTGAACAAGCACTCGCGATCTGTCGTCCAACATTTTCAAGTGTGGTGCCTCCGTTTTTGCATATCCAATGCACCCAAACACTCGGAGGTGGATGATATTAGCCTTTGATTGATATATTTCATATGGAGTCTTGTCATTGAGTGCTCGTGTAGCAATTTGGTTCAAGAGATACGTAGAATGCCTCATTGCTTCTCCCCATAGAAAGTTTGGAACATGCATGTATTTGAGGATGTTTCGAGTCATCTCCATTAGAGTCCTATTACGTCTCTCTACGACTCCGTTTTGTTGAGGAGTATATGGAGCTGTAAGGTGACGTCTTATACCTGAAGCTTCGGAAAAATTCACCTCCCCCTATCTGTTCTGAAGGTTTGTATTTTTTTCTCCTGACTCTTGCTCCACCACACTCTTGAATCTCTTGATTGAAGGTATCCCCTTTTTCTTTCAGCAAGATTGTCCACATATACCTAGAGTAGTCATTGATGAGAACAAATATGTACTTGTTTCCAGCCGTAGTGTTTGGTGTTATGGGACCACAAAGATCCCCATGTATTAGCTCAAGTACTTTAGTTGCTCGGAAGGTAGTAGCTTGTGAGAACACTTGTCTTGTTTGCTTTCCAAGTAAGCATGAACCACATATTCTCTTTTCAATATTAATATGTGGGATCCCTATGACAAGTTTTCTTTCAATCATTGATCTCATTGTTTCAAGATTTATGTGACCTTGCCTTGCATGCCATCGGCTCAAATCGCTTGTTGTTGTTGAGTAAAGACACATTGTATCTTTAATCTCCATGTTCACTTTGTACAGCCGATTTCTTGTTCTAGTTGCCTTGACAAGCAACTTTCCATCTCGATCACGCATTGTTAGGTCTTCTCCAATCATTCTCACATCACAGCCTGATTCCGTAGCTTGACCAAGACTTATAATGTTGCTCTTCAAATCGGGGATGAAGTATACATCAGACATTGTTTTCAGCTCTCCGTTTATGTCGATGAATTCAATCGAACCCTTTCCTTTGATGTCAATACGAGAGTCATCACCAAATCTCACTTTTCCGGTAATAGACTGATCCAAGTATGAGAAGTACCGTCAATCTCCAGTCATATGGTTGCTAGCTCCATTGTCGAGGTACCAAACATTATCTTCTCTGCTATTTGTCTCGTATTTGCTTGGTACAAATTTTCCTTTGTTTAGGTATACCACTTCGTGCATCATGAGCTCATCTGCTTCTCCTGTACTTTTTTTGTCATTCTCTTGTGCTTCTTGCAACTTTAGTAGATGATCAGAAGCGAAGTGACCTGTTTTGTCACACCGATAGCAAACAATTCTCGAGGTATTTCTTGTTCTATTGAAATGTCCTCGACCTTTTCCTATGTTATAGAACCGTCCTCCACGGCCTCTGGCTCTATAGTCTCCACTGAAATCACACGTTGTGTGAGTTGAATGAGGTTCCATAGTTGCATACATTAGTTTGCTTTGATCTTCCTGTGTCTCTTCTTCCTTGGCGACACGCTCTTCATAAACCTTGAGACGCTCCGTAATATCTTCAAAGATCGTCTTCTTAAGGTCTGATACTTGCTCAAGTGAAGCCACAATGTGTATGTACTTCTTACGAGGAAGGCTCTTAAGGAATTTCTTAACAAGTTTAGATTCTTCGATGTCCTCTCCCAGTGCAGAAGATTTTGAAGAAATTTCAGATAGCTTGCCGGCAAAGTCATCGATTGTCTCGGTATCTTTCATCTTTAATCGATCAAACTCAGCCATCAATGTCTGCAACCTTTCCTCCTTAACTCTTTCTGCTCCCAAGTGTCTCACTTTTATGGCCTCCCACACCTTCTTTGTCGTATCTAGTTCTCCTACCTGCAAGATGAGTGCCTCGAGAATGGATTGAAACAACAAGGCTATAGCCATGTAGTTCTTCTCTGTATCATTCGATGATTCTTCTGTGATTTTCCAGACCTTATGTATCTTGAGTAGGATTCTCATTCTCATGGCCCAAACTGTGTAGTTGGTTGAGGTTAGCATCGGACACTTGATTGAGGACGATCCTCCATCCTTCACTTTCACCATCGATGTGTTTGATGTTTCCGTAATCTTGCCTATGATATCTCACAAATCTTTTAGCTCTGATACCAAATATAGAATATGATCGATGGTTTTAAAAACTCAAGATTGACAAAGTATGAACTCACTTTATTGCTTAAGAAACTAACTCAAAACTTAAGCTCTCAATCTCTCTTAAAACTCACAACTTAATCTTAAATGAGACCATTGATTTTAATATTATTAACATTATTTTATGAGAAGAATATTAAATTATTTTTCTTATGTAAAATATTTTAGAAAGTTATGTAAAATACTAGACATAATTTTTTGGTATTTTAATATTTTTCTTATGCAAAATATTTATTTTCAATTTTTATATTTATTGGGTTTTATTAATTTAAAGATAAGTATTTATATTATGAGTTCATATTGGACTTTACAAAGTAAAATAAAAAATTTAAATTTGTTTTATATTATCTCAAATAACTTTTTAATTATAATAAAAATATATTACATTTAAAATATATTTTAGTTTAAACAAAATTTCCTTAAAATTTTATGAAAGCATTATGGTCATGCGTTTCACGAAAAATATACTAATATAATATATTCAAAAAGTTTGGGTAGAAATTAAATTATGTATTATCATATCAATAGTACAAAAACTCCAATTAGTAAGAGTTAATTATGTTCACGAAATTCATAAATCTTATTGTCCTTTTTCAGCAAGAAAATTGATTAGATAAGAGTTTATTCAAAATCTAAGCCCATATATTTTCACTTGACACCGAAGGAGGAAACAATAGAAATAAAGACTTTGACCAAAAGAAATGAAGAGAAAGAGGGGAAATAATGTGTTCCAATGAAGACGTTATGATGACCATTTTGATGCCAATGCTCGATACACATTTAAGCATGCCTATAATATTTTATAAAGAAAATTATCAGGAAAAAAAAGTGAAGAACAATTATAGATGTTCAATGAATGTATAACCATTCTAGCAAAAAAACAATCAAAGCCATCATCATTAGCATAAATAACAATGCTACTAATGGAGGGCCACCACTTGTAAATTTACTTTTTATCTTTCCCTTTATATTACTTTTATATTTTCTTGACTTTTAAGTTATGATGGATGGGATCATCGATTAATTTGCAATGATTCTAATTTTAGGCCCAATATCACTTCATACTGTAACAGTATTCTCTTTTAACACTCCTTTTCGCTTTATTCTTTTCTCTTTTAGGAAAAATTGCATTCTCATAACAAGAAGATGGTGGTGTCATACTCGGACTACAATTAGTGACATGAAACATGTGGTGCGCTGAAATTTAACCGTGATAGTACTCAATCACATTCGCAAATCTTAATTTTAATTGATAATTTTATTATAGCAATAAGAAGTATACCACTTAAATGATTACTAATCATATAAACGAGAAGAATTCAACATGAGAAAAACAAAAAATAATCAAAGTAGCACTATCTTTTATCCAATAGATCATTAGCGCTTGATTCTGCAAGTACATAATGTTGAAATGCGATGTTAAAAATAAATTGTAAAATACGGTTTAAGTGCGATGCAACTTTGGTTTTAACTAATGAATTTTCATTTTTTTCTCATGTATGATTTGGTAAGCTCAATATTATAATTTACCGTATTAGTCATTGTTATAAGATAAAGATACTACCAGGGCATCTAGTTAAGGCAGGAAAAACCAATGATTATTACTATTCTTTTCTTTTTTTGTCATCGATTATTATTACTATTCATAAAGAAGAAAGTATAGTATATTTCATTAGTTAAAGTTAAAATAGAAGAAGTTAAAACAGGAGACAAATTGTCCTATATAGAAAGCACCAATACTGAAAAGCAAAAGTTAAAAATAAAAAAGTGCAAAAGAATCTTTAACGGAAGTTTCTGTAGACAGGGCTGTACATGCAGCTCTCTGCCATTTTTACCAGGTCCTTAGGACGAGGCAAGTTCGATGCCAGTCCTGCCACAACAACAACAACTTGAGATCACATTTTCCAGAGCAAATATTTTTTGACATAAAATTATCAAAATATATATATTGAAATATGAAGAATTATGAAGCTAACCGAGTTGATAGGTTTTGGCTCCCACACTAGCTGCAATGTTAGCAGAGATCTTTCTGATGTTTGCAAAAGGTGGATAGATCAATCCGTTCGCGAAATTCTCTTCAGTCACTTGTGAGGCCAGTGCTTCCGCTGGATAAAAACAGATATGAAACACAGTTTATAAAATATAAACAAAACAAAAAGATAAACAAAATGATCACAAATTCTTTGTTTCTCTCTAATCGCTATCATGAATTCAAAATCGGTATAAATACTTAACATGGTACTAAAAAAATAACAAAGTAGTCTAGATAATTTATCTTGACTTTTTTTTGTGAATTTTCTATTGACTAATCTGCAAAATGAAAAATGACGAGGCACTAAATATTTATCTAGTGGAAACATCTAAAAATTTATTTGGTAAAGTAGTTAATTAGCAGAATTAATACCATTACCATTTAGGGCAAAAGTGTGACAATGCAACAGTTTCTTGAAACATTTTTTAAAGGAATGTCTTATGCACTTACAAGCTGCTAGAAGCATGTCATCACGAACACGAATGGCACCAGACATGATCAAACCAAGACCGAGACCAGGAAAAATATAGCAGTTGTTTGCCTGAAAAAGGCAGTGTTATCAAAAGGAACATGAGCCAAGGATTATTGATAAAAAATGTTACAATAAACTAAAAAAACAAACCTGGCCAGGAAAGAATGTTTTGCCATCATACTCAACAGGGTCGAACGGGCTTCCACTAGCAAAAATTGCACGACCCTATAATCGAACACAAATCCTTTTTTAGTCTCATCAAATGTAAATTTAATTTTGTAAGCTTTAGATCGTTACCTCGGTCCATGTGTAAGCTTCTTCTGCTGTGCACTCAGCTCGAGAAGTTGGGTTTGAGAGAGCAAGAATTAAAGGTTTCTAATAACCCACCACATAAAGTTGAGCATCAGAAACAAGAGCATAGATACCGAGAGAGAATATAGAAAAATTAAGGAAAACAAAAACCTCGTTGAAGTTGGCCATGGCCTCCACTACTTCTTTTGTGAAAGTTTTACCAACACCAGAGGTTCCAATGAGCACTGTTGGCTTGATTGCCTGATTTTAAGAAAAAAATTAAAAAAACTTAGAGATCATTATCATCTCCTCATGAAGAGAGCTTAAGATGAGTTTCCTTGTTTCAAATACATTAACAGCTCCTAAAAGCTCCTTGACCGGCTCGTGGTCATGTGCCCATGGCTGCTTAAAATGTTGAAGTGATTCTTTGCGTGAACTAACAATCAGTCCCTACAAGATATATAGTCCAAAGGATGTTTAGTTAAATAAACAAGAAAGTGATAATTAAAAGATGATGTAATAGTCAAACAATACCTTGGAGTCCACAAGCCAAATCTTCTTCCTGGTCTCATCAATTGGTGTTTCAGTCTACAAAAAAATTACAATCACAGATTATCTTAGCAAGAAGAAGCAAAGTTATTAAAGGAATGTCAACAAGGCAAAAGACTATATATCTTACCTCTTTTGAAATCTTAAGAGCTATAAGCTCAGCGATTCCGGTTCCAGCCTTCAAATAGGTAAGAATCTTTAGCATCAAAAAACAAATACTTGATAACAAAAAAAAAGCTTATTTAGTATATGCTTTCAAGTCTCACCTCTCCAGCACCCAAGAACAAAAAGGTATGGTCAGATAGGCTTTTACCAAGTACTTTCTGAGCAGCGATAAGCCCGGCAAGCACCACAGATGCAGTACCCTAAAATTTTACAGAAGACAAAAACAAGTTCTTGCTAGTAACCTTACATTCAAACTCAAAATGTAAAATTCATATGATATCAAAGATCTTACTTGGATATCATCATTAAAAACGAGATGACTAGAGCAATACTTGGAGAGAAGCTCAAAGGCATGATGATTTGCAAAATCTTCAAACTAAAAACCCAGAGTACTTGTAATGTTATTCTCAACACAATATTGAAAATACAGTTTCTAACAATACCAAAATCATATGATATATTTTTACCTGCACCAACACTTTTTCTCCATAGTTCTGTTTAACAGCACACATGAACTCGTGTAAAAACTCTGCATATTCCTAAACAACAAAAGGAAACAACACTTCTCAGTTTCTGAAACATAAATATTTCAAATACACAAAAAAATATATAGAAAAATTAGCAAAAATAATACTAAACCTCTCCAGTTGCTCTCTTCTGTTTAAGGCCAATGTAAAACTCATCATTCAATAGCTTCTCATTGTTTGTACCAACATCAACTGTGATTGGAAGGCACTACATGTAGAATAGGATGTACATTAACATCAACCACAACCACCAATTCTATGAACATTGAGCAGTACTTTGTTTAGGTACTTACAGCCGATGGACGGATTCCTCCTAAAGCTGTGTAAAGAGAAAGCTTCCCAACAGGGATTCCCATTCCCTACAAAAAAATTCACAACATTCAAAATCAAATCACAAGAGAGATTAAGTTTTTCAGTGTTCAAAACTATGTTTACCTGACAACCAAGATCACCAAGGCCCAAAATACGCTCACCATCAGTAACAACAATAACTTGAATCCCTCTTTGTGGCCAATTCTTTAATACTTCAAGAATCTTTCCCCTTCATAAATTTGACCACATTGAACTTAAAGAAAATGCAAATAACCAAATGGAGATGATATTGTATGGACAAGTTTTAATTCATAGTATACTTCTCGTTCAAGCTGATGTAAAGACCTTGTGGCCTTCTAAAAATACTCCCATACTTTTGACAAGCTTCACCAACCGTTGGTGTGTAGACAACAGGAAGCAATTCCTCAACATTATCAATCAAAAGCTTATAAAACAATCTCTCATTCCTTTCCTAAAATATTTCAGATTAATTCATCAGCTCCATGTTTACAACACAGTTCTTAAAAACTAAACCAAAAACAGAACATAAACCTGAAGATCCATGAGAGCCATGTAACGTTGTAGAGGAACCGTGTACTGACGAAGATTATGCATCACCTTCTTCTCCTATTAACACACAAACTAAAAATTGAAGATTTACTCAAATCATAATGGTAAAAAAAACTTCAAGATTTACCTGAACATCTTGAGATAAAACAACAGGAGGAAGAAGACCAGTTAAGTAATGAGCATCTCTCTCTTTATCAGTAAAAGCAAGTCCTTTATTGTAACGAGGATCACGCATCAATGTATAGCCACTGTAAATAAAATAAAAATCACATGTATATGTAAAGTTAACATTTGTCACAGAAACTGGTTCTTGCTTCCACAACAAGTAAACAAAAAATGTAAATTTCTTGATTGGCAAGTTAGGTTAACAATTCAGACAGAAGAAGAATCCAAATGAAACAATTCTGAAAATTTTGGATCTAAGGAATAATCCAAAATATGGATTTGACCTAGCGACGGAGGTAACCCAAGGAGTGACGAGTTGATCCAATGTGGCACTATCTTCACCGTATACATCTGAAATACCACCGCCGACGCCGGACCTATTGTCGGAGACATACTCGTCGGAGTTCTGATTGGTGCTCATTTTTTTCACGTTTTCCCGATCTAACTAACACAAGGCAGAGAAATCGTGAAAGAAGAAAAGGCTTATAGGAGAAAAGTGAGAGATAAAAGTGGATCAAACACAGAAGAAGACAATGTGATTAATTAATTGCCGATTTTGTAGGCTGAGAAAATGACTTATGGTATGAAATGTTCTTTCTCTCTTTTGTCAAAGATTAGGAAATAATAAGCCGATGTGTCACATAAGAGTAATTTACCTAGATTCACACTAATATTTTTATGCCTACAATTTCAAGTTTTCAACTAACACCACACTAACTTTTTGGGAAATGAAAGTTAGCCCTTCAAAAATTAATTATTTACGCAAATTATAATTTTATTTAATTATATTTCTACGTCACATTCACACGTAAGCAACCCAAGATGCCACATGGAAATGTATGGAAATTAGTCCGAACATTTTAGAACATATCTGTCAAGCCAACATATTCTTCATAATTACCCTGAGAATTTAAAATTTCGCCTCAGCTTTTTATTGTGAAAACCAGTTACTAGAATTTGGTTTAACTTTTGCTTAAAGTTAGAGCAAAATATCATGTACATCTACTACACTATTACAAAAAAGTGAAAATACGAAGTGTTTTCAGACACCCATTAAAAAAAAAATAAACCAGCATTAATATTATAAATGTATCCATATAGATTAAAATATTTATATTGTGGAAACTAATATTGATTTTAATCTGCCTAAAATATATCTATTTAACTTAAATTATTGTATTAGAAAAATAATTATGATTCTCATTTACATTTTATTTGATCTTATTTTCAAATTATTTTAAATTATTATATAATACATATAATTAATAAAAATTTAAAACTTGTTTTCTACATATGTTGTGATTTCGATTTTTTTTGCTGGGAAAATGACATATCCATTTTTCTAAGAAAATGACATATTCATTTTCAAATTATTTTGAATTATTATATAATATAATGCATATTATTAATAAATATATTTGTTTTTTTACATATATTGTGATTTGAATACATATTTTGGTAGGAAAATTACATATACGTTTTGGCAAAAAAATTACAAATTATTTGTTTTGGTAGAAAAATATGGATATGGAATTTGTCAATATCATTACAGAATCAAATTTTAATTGGCGGTAAAAGGATAATTTTTTGGAAGAAAATTATAAATTTTTCATTTTGGCAAAATGAATTTGTCATTTGTTAAAAAAATTATGAGATTAAGTTTTTTGGTGGGAAACATATAAGTTATTTTCAGAATATTTTCAAATTATTTAATCTGATAAACAATTATAAATTTACAGTTTGTCAAGTTTTTTTTTGTGGGAATTAGATCAATTTTAGCAGGAAACTTATTATACATAACGTTAACAATTGTATTAGTTTTTATTTAGTTATGATTTTTAATTTTTTATATAATTTAATATATGGTTCGATAGGATTTGCTCTAAATTATTTTAATAAAAGTAACATCATTCATTCGGTGTATGTTTGATTCAAATAACATAAATTTGCTATTGTTACATGAAAATAAAAAAATTTCATGTTTAAAGTACAATAAAGATATTATAAACATTAAATTAATAAACGAAACTAAAAATATATATTAAATAAAGAAAAATATTTATAAACATAGAAAATAAACTAAAATTATAGAACAAAAGAAAAATATTTTTAAACATTAAAATATTATAATTTATAATAAAATAATTGACATGCGGTGTATTGTGGGTGGGTACGAATCTAGTTGTCCACTAAAATAAATGAGTGTTAATTATGAAGGATATTCAGATCAATCAGGCCAACTTGGTTTTATATCTTGGCCAGTTGGCCCCAAATCTTCAAAATATATGGTGTAAATCTAGTCATTAATAAATAAACTAAGAGAAGTATTTTTCCATAAAGGTTGTCTGAAAATTTCACCAATTTATTGATCTAGATCATAAAATCAAAACAGTTAGTAATTATTTAGAAACGACCATTACAAACGAGCTTAATATCTCTCCGAATCCATAGAAAATATTTGTATGTCTCTTCTTTTTAGAATCGTTGGCGAAATTTATAGGTAAAATCATAAAAAGGCCTTCATAGGTGTAAAAGTCGGCAGCGACAACGATCGACGACCAAAAAAGAAAACTTCACGTTGCCTTTATCTCTTCTTCATTTCTGTTTCTCTCTGTCACTTGCGACTCTAATTAATCTAGTGATTTTGGAGATGTTGGTTATAACAACGACACGACATACATATTTTTTTATGAAGTAGTTACAATTGTTGGGGTCTCTTCAAGCTTATAATTTTCTTTATTAAAAACACTTATAAATTAATGAGTTGCGGTTTTATATTTTTGTGTCGCCGTTGCAGTCAAAAGTATACATATTGGAAATTAAAAACTGTCTAGTTTGCTACAAATAATGCGTACTATTTAGTTTAAACATTTTAAACAAAGAAAACGAAATGAAATTGTTTTTTAATGAGCTAACCAATTTTTTGCCCATAAATTTTATTTTTCCCGCTAACAAAAGGGGAAACTTTTTATTAGCTTTACCGTGTTGTTCAAGATATACATGTGAAGTTGAACCTTTTTTAGGTCATTAAATTAAAGCAAAATTGTTCATGCTTTTATTGGCAGGACAGAAAACAAAAGTAAGTAAGGAAACAGAACCCTCGAGATTATTCACTTAACACTATAAATACGCATCATGATAACTTCTAGACATAGTTACAAGTGACTGCTACACATATATTAAAATACAACAAACACAAGAAAACACCAATCCTTCCCATGGCTCCTCTACAACGTACCGTCTCGGATATCTCACATCAAGTATCCATAGACAAAACTCTAACAAAAGAACCATCTCCAACCACAACCACAACAACTTTGTTGTCTTTATCATCGATATCTGAAGTGGAAGATGCAAAGTGCGAGTGTTGTGGCATGTGTGAAGAGTGCACACCGGAGTATATACAACGTGTACGTTCAAAACTCTCAGGGAAGCTGATTTGCGGGTTATGTGAAAAAGCGGTGGAGGAGGAGATGGAGAAGATGAACAATAGCGAAATGGTGATGGAGAAGCGGCGAGAGGAAGCAGTGAAGGCACACATGAGCGCATGTGCCAAGTTCAACAAGCTAGGCAGGAGTTATCCGGCTTTGTACCAAGCAGATGCGGTTAAGGAAATGCTAAAGAAGAGGTCTAAGAAGATTGTTAAAGCCACCAATTCTGAAAAAGGTGGCCTCGCTAGGAGCTCTAGCTGCATGCCGGCTTTGGCTAAGGAGTTTAAAGATCGTGCCTTGATTAATTAGTTTATTTGTATTTGTATACTCACGTTTAATTACTCATATGTTTACCATATATCTTCATACATAATTAAATTCAAAGTTATACATGTAGAGAAGAAGATTGGTATAATTTAGTTAGTTGTTGTAGTGGAACACTGATGGAAGAAGATTCACGTGTATTGTATAATTTTTTCCCGTGTAATGTATAACCAAATTTCCTTTTCTCACTGTTATATATTTGTGGATTAAATTTTCCCATGTAATTTATATATATTTAAGTTTTGTTTAAATAGGAGGTTATAAAGGCTTGAAACACACAACATATATCCTAAAATCCAAAACAAATAGAAATCGATATGAGAGAGATTTCAACAGTCCCTTCCACTATAATCATAATAATGATCTACACACCAAACTAAACCAAATTATGAAGTTCACCAACAATTTACCTTAGCACAGAGCAAAATGAAACCAAATGCAACGTCACGTTGTTTTAATACAATGTAAACGGCACGTGGTTCTCTAGAGCTAGAGGCTTTGGGCTTTGCTTACCTGAGCCATGAGTAGCTCGTTTCACGCCCAGTTAGTAGCCTGATTTTAAGTATTGTACCACGTGTCTTTCCACTTTTGGCATGTGAGGAGCACTCTTAGGCATTTGTTTGGCCACTCTTACGCATTTCTCAGGATCCGTTATCATTGTTCGAACTAGATGTACAAAGATAATATAAACTATTTATTATTCTATTATATGATATTTGGGTGATGTAATTTCCAAACGCAAGAGTCTGGTTCAAGCGAACCACTGAATAACAATACTAGATGAATCATCAGTGTTGAAAAGATATAATGAAACTTATCCATTATTTTCGAAGAACGTTCGGGGTTGGCGTAAGATTAAAAGATGGGTCCCACGTAACTAGGCTCTTCTCGAGACACGTGTCCCAAATAAGCAGACAATCATGTGAAGCTAGTACTGAATCTTTAGTGAATATATCGTTTCTCTCGAAAGAAATGAAAGTGAATGAATCCTATGAATTGTAAAGATATGGCAAGTAAGTGTGAGAAAAGAAAAAATTAACTAAATGGAATAGAGATAGTGTATTGATAGTATCGAGGTTCGTTTATTTCTTATATGCATATAAACAGAAATTTACAGATAAAAAGTAACGAGAAAGTTAGTCGAGGTGAAAAAGTTAAGCAATTAGAAAGTTACGTTGAGATGAAATATTAAGAAGTATAATCGATAATCACTTACTTTTAAATAATTCTTAATGCGCAGTTAGTGATCAGTAGATATTATTAAATTAATCTTATTCTCATTAATTCATTAATCTGTACAATTGAGAGTTTATATACATCAATAAACAAGACCTAAACCACAATCATAACTAAGAATAACCAATTCTATTTATATTGGTACAATAATTTTATATACACTAATAGTCCTCTTCAAGATGAGACGGATATATTACGAAAATTCATCTTGCCCACTAGCTGATGAAAATGAGCAGGATAAAGAGCCTTTGTAAAAGGATCAGCGACTTGAAATGCAGAATGAACATATAGAAATTGAAACAAACCTGCAATAAGTCGCTCACGCACACTATGACAGTCATTCTTTATGTGGTTAGTACGTTCGTGAAAAACAGTTTCTTGACTATATGTATTGCAGCTTGGTTATCACAAAAGAGTAGAGTAGATTTAGAGAGTGAAACCTTGAGTTCTTTAAGAAAACTAGTGACCCACATCAACTCATGTGTGGCCAAAGAAAGACTGCGATACTCAGAATCAGCAGAATTTTTTGACACAACATTTTGCTTCTTGGACTTCTATGATATTAATGATGTACCTAGAAACAAGTAATAACCAGTAGTAGATTGTCTTGAATCCATGAAGAAGACCTATCAGCATCGACGGACATTTGAAATTGAAGTTCTGACTGAGATGAGTAATAAAGACCATGTCCAATAGTGCCCTTAACATACTAGAGAACTTTATAAACTGCTTCTTGATGTGTCACTCGAGGTTCCTGAGAAAACTGACTCAACTTATTCATAGCAAAAGCAATATCTGGACGAGTAATTTGCAAATATATGAGGCAAAAAATAAGCCATCGATATGCCTTGGCATCAACAAAGTCACCCCCAGTCTCTTTTGAAAACTTCACATGCAGATCCATGGGAATTGTTGATGGTTTACAACCAAGTAATCAAGTCTCAGCAAGAAGATCCAGAGCATACTTACGTTGACAAATATGAATTTCCTCTGATGATCTGGCAATCTCCAAGCCAAGAAAATATTTCAGAGGGCTAAGATCACGCAACTTGAAGTATGAATGAAGCTGAGACTTAAGAATGTCAACTGCTGAATCATTATTGCTTGCCATGATTATGTCATCAACATAAACTAACACACATAAGAACAAGGTGTCAGTAATCTTCAAGAAGCAAGTATGATCAGCATATGATTGAGTAAATCCCAGAGTGAGTAAGGTAGTTTTGAACTTCATAAACTATTGGCGTGAGGCTTGCTTGAGGCCGTATAATGATTTCTGTAACTTACAAACAGCATTAGGAGGAAGAGTATTGCATTTCTGATCAATATATCCTGGGGGAAGGTTCATATATATTTCCTCATCAAGATCACCGTTGAGAGAAGCATTGGATATGTCTAGCTGTGTAAGAGAGAAACCATATATAGCAGATAAAGCCAGAATGAGTTTCACTGAAGTCAGCTTGACCACTGGGGAAAAAATTTCAATGTAGTCAATGCCTTCCTGCTGAGTATATCCTTTTGCAACTAGACAAGCTTTGTATCGCTCAATAGTGCCATCAGAGTTAAATTTCACTATAAAGACCCCATTTACATCCAATCGGAGTCTTATCGGGAGGCAGTGTACAAATAGTCCAAGTATCAGTCTTCTCTAAAGCGTCCACTTCATCATCTATGGCTCCACACCACACCAAAATATCTTTGGCTTCAGCATAGGTTTTAGGTTCCCTTTCTTTGTTGATGGAAACCATAAATGAGAGATAAAGAGGTCAAACTTTGTTATAAGAAAGGTAATCAGAAATCTGATGTATGGTTGAAGATTCTACTGAATTACAGTAATAATCTTGAAGATAAGCATGCTGTTTTATCTTTCTGTGTGATGGTGTAACAGAAGATTCAGAGATATCTTTAATAGGATCAACAGGTGGTTGAATCACGACAGAGGATGGTGATACAGAAATACCCTTATCAGAATCTTGATGAGCTACAGGAAGAGATTGAGACTGAAGAGGAAAATAGAATTCAGAATCCTTTGAAACTTCAGAATCAACAAATGAAAAAAGCTCTTCATAGAAGACGACATGCCATGAGACAATGATAGTATGACATTCAATATCCAAGAGCCTATATCCTTTGAAGCCACTAGGATAACCCAGAAAGGCACATGCTCGAGCTCTAGGATCAAATTTATGTATGTTCTTGGGTGATGTAGAAGCATAACAAAGACAACAAAAGACTTTGAGATCTGAGTAAGCTGGTATTTTCTTTGTTAAAACTTCAAAAGGTGATTTATCATGAAGAATTGGAGCTGGTGTTCAATTAATGAGGTGAACTGCTATAAGAATGCAGTCACCCCAATATGAAAGAGGAATGTGTGATTGGAAAAATAAAAATCGAGCAACATTTAGAAGATGTTGGTGTTTTCTTTCAACAACTGAGTTTTGTTGTGGTGTTTCATGGCAAGAATGATACTCCTTAATGCCTTTTTAATGATAAAAGGATGTGAAATTGAGTTCCAGAGCATTGTCAGACCTAATCTTTTTTACCCTAGTTTGAAACTGAGTCTCTACCATATTGACAAAAGTGGGGAAAACCTGTAAGACATCCGACTTATTCTGAAGAAGATAAACCCATGTGGCTCTAGAGAAATCATCAACAATTGTTAGAAAATATCTAAAACCATCATGAGTTGGAACAGAGAAAGGACCCCAAGTATCAATATGAACCAAGTCAAAAGGATTTTCACTCATATTATTTTGTGAGACAAAAGAAAAATGTTTTTGTTTTGAGAGATGACAAATCTTACAATGATGATCTTTATCTATTTTGATCTTATCTAGAGACAGTACTGACTGCATATTTTTTATTTTGGACACAGAAGGATGACCTAGACGCTGATGCCACAATTCAGAGGAAGAAACTGAAGTTACAACAACAGAAAGAGAGGTACCTTGACTCGAGAAAGACTCTATGTCCAAGAAATAGAGATTAGCCACCTGTCTACCCATTCCAATCAGAGATTCCTGAGAAGGATCCTGTATACCACAAGAGATTATGTCAAACCAGATACGATAACCCAGACTATTTGGTAAGGCACTGACACTAAGAAGGTTGAATTTGAATTAAGGAATGTATAAAACATCATGAAGTATCAGATTCCTACCTAAGTGTATTGTACCTATCCAACAATGCTTGCAGTGATCCCATTAGGAAGATTGACAAGATTTGATATAGATTTGAAAGAAAGAAAAGAAGATTTTTCATGTGAAATGTGATTAGTGGCTCCTGAATCTATCACCCAAGCATGAATGGCAGGAAGATTGTCATTCATGGAACAGACAAATGGTCTATCAATACCGGCAAAGGAACAAAAGATAAATGGGAGATTTGTACCCGGCAACCATTGATTAAAGCCGACGAAGGCAAAGAAGAAGCCGAGACAGAGTGAACTTCTGGAGTGGATGTGGAGCTAGGAGGCTGAAGCTTAGTCGTGAGAAAAGACATTAACTGTTGAATCTGAGCTGGAGAAATTTCACTACTAGGATTACCAATATCGGAAACAGAATCTGCAACCACGACGTTAGCAGCCACTGGAGGAGCGTTATCTGATTGTTGATTTGGCTTGAAACTAGTAGGATATCATGCTTCTTATAACACTTATCGATCACATGTCCAAATTTTCCGTAGAAGGTACAATATGGTCTTTCTTTTCTCGGATATGAAGAGACTTGAAATGCTGCAGATGAAAGATCAGTTGCAACAGATCCTATTTCCTTTTGACTATCCTCTTGATCAAGTAGACTGTCGATCTCAGAAAGTAAAGGCAATGTCTTCTTCATTAAGATTCTGCTTCTGATATTCTCATAACTCTCATTGAGACCCATCAAGAAGTCAATAACTCTGTTTGTTTCCTTCTCTGCAAGAAGATCCTCAACAGTGTGTGGAGTAACCTGAGTATTAGAAAGTTCCTCCCACAGAGCTTGAGTCTGAGTATGATATGATGACAGATCCAAACTGCCTTGATAAAGAGAATTAAGTTGATGGTGTAGCTTGTAGAGTCGAGGCAGGTTTGATTTATGAAAACGTATATGAAGATCTTTCCAGATATCAGCAGAATGTTTAATATAGAGGATACTCGAATAGATCTTCTTGGTAACACTATTCAACAACCATGACTTGAGCATACTATTGCAACGACACCATATCTTATAATACGGATCAGATTCATCAGGTTTCACGATAGATCCATCAAGAAATCCTAGCTTATTCTTAGCTTCAAGACTCGTGACCATAGCAACATACCAAACACTATAGTTGTTAACGTCTTAGAGCTCAGCGACTAAAACAAGTCCAGGATGATCGGAGCTATGCAAGCGATACAGAGAGTGAATGTTATCTGGTGAATCTGATACCTCAAACAGAATAGAGAGAGATCAGAAAAAATTCACACGATCGGAGCTTCCTTGAGCTCGATTCCCCAATCCCAAAGACGCAGGATGAGTAGATCCATCACCGTGAGCTCGCGGTGACAACGCCATAACGGAATCTGGAGAATCGGTAGGAAGAGAACGATACTTCGATTTGCAATTGCGTTTTCCCATTGATATCAAAATCGGCTTCGATCTGAGAGACAAAAGACCGAAGATGCACAGGAGAACGTGGAGATAGCAGATTGGAGCTAGAAATGAGAAGAATCGGAAGAAATTCCGGTGAAAAAACAGTGAGATTCCGATGAAAAATAAATAATGCGGAAGGTTATTAGAGAGAGAGTAAGACTATTGCTCTGATACCATATTACCAAATTAATCTCATTCTTATTAATTCATGCATCTGTACAATTGGGGGTTTATATACATTAATAAACGAGGCCTAAACCACAGCCATAACCAAGAATAACCAATTCTATTTACATTGGTACAATAATCCTATATATACTAATAGTAGATGCGATCACTAAGTGAAAATATTTTCCTTTAAACTATACTAAGTTGAAATATCTTCTTATTTATCTTATCTTTTATGTGCTCGATGGTGTTCACAAACTTATATTCGTACTAAATATTATATTCGTACTAAATAATTTTAGAACTTATTATGAAGAGATCTTGTGAATTGACCAAATATATATATATAAGATTTTCACTGACAAGACTAATCCACTAAAAACTTGTTTTCCAACACCATCCCATTAATCAACCATTGTTTTATCATCTATTAAATTTTACCATTGCTGTTAGAAATTTTTACTCATTGTATAGGTTTTTCAAGTACTCATCTCCTAATTTCCTAATTAGTATGTTTTTGGTGTAAACTATAGTTAATTAAAATAGTAATTCTCATTTCATTTTGTTTGAAAAATTGTGTACCACTAAATTTTGAAGTGGTTACGTATATACAGTGTCTAATTTTCAGGAAACGGACTTGGATTCTAGTTGGTGACTGGCATTTGTATGTATACTAGTAGAGTTATTAGGGTAATAAGATTTAAAATGAGGGTTAAAAGGAAAAGAGAGTTTAAGACCGGTTACACTATTCCTGATTGCGTGAGCTGGAAAATTGTCGTGCCTAAAAGTGGAATCCAAAAGGAATAAAGAGATTAACATGGGATTAGGAACAAGGGTTAACGTGTAGATAAAATAACAATAGTTACAGATTTTTTTAACTCTTAACAATATTCCTATACAAGTCCCGAGGAATATTGTTCGATCTGGTAGATAGTCGAATTGGCCAATAGAAATATAGAATTAGAATGTCTTAGTTTTTTTATTAAGAATTAAGTCGTTCCGATTACTTTTTGTTATTATTAGTTTTTTTCCTCTCCCATTTAGCCATTTAGGTTAGTCTTGAAGGCTAATTGAATCTTATTTAGGGGTTAACTTATAGTATAACATTTCAAGTAACGCGAAAGCTAGACCATAATATGACCCCTAATCGTTTTGCAATACCTATAATTTGGGGAAATATTTTTACCAAAATTATAGAAAACGTTCAATCTTATTTGGATTTTGCGAATCAAAGTTTTCTTTTAATTAATAATGTAAACATGTCAAAACGTTAACACATATTCAAGTTCGAAATTCACTAAAAAGACACAATTAACATGCAAAATTTATCAAAATCAGACACTCTACAAAAGAAAAACAGGTTCTGAACTTCTCAACATAAATTTTCTGATTTATACAAAATGCTGACTGCTGTATACGCATACCATGATAAAACTAGTTTCCAAGAAAATAAAAACCAAAAATCGCATTTCACGCATATTTATTTTCGTTTACTATAGCTAGACTGATTCTACGACAGAAAATTCGTGCTAAATAGTCGAAAAACACCATAATTCATATAAAAAGACATATACTCATGAGACCATTGGACTAACGCTATTGGTTGGTTTGTGGCAGCTGGTGTGAAGAAGATAGACAATTAGACACCACATAATGATAACAGTACGATTAGAAATAGCAAACAAAAATTTGTTTTGGGTGTTGAGTAATAGCAATATTTAGTTGTAATTAAGCCACGTTTTTAGTGACATTTGTTAGTTTATGTGATTTATAGAGAATTTTCGAAACGATCGAATTTTGTATTGCTATGTAGTATGATATCACTAATCATATCTAGTAAAATCATAGTATTTGCC
Source organism: Cardamine flexuosa (assembly GCA_963555745.1). Taxonomy (NCBI): domain Eukaryota; kingdom Viridiplantae; phylum Streptophyta; class Magnoliopsida; order Brassicales; family Brassicaceae; genus Cardamine; species Cardamine flexuosa. Next base: position 9,450,118 of record OY743216.1, on the reverse strand, counting down.
AACAAACAAAAAGCAAGGAAATGTCATTAGACAAATTTCTCAAAATGTACTTTGAAGATGCCCTCGAATGTAAATGATTTGATAACTTGATCATTTAGATATTACTAAAACCGGTAACTGAATTCGGTTTTTTGGATACATTTTAAATAATGTGGACAAACCCAACCCGGACCGGTTTTCACTTGCTCGAAATGGTGTCGACGCTTATCGAGTGTTGTTGATATAATCAACGAAGTGATCATCAACCACCACATGCACGTGAGTGGTACTTTCTGTAATTTGAAGCAACGTTTATGACCCTTTTAGTAAAACTTGTCCCCACCACTATTCCATAATTGCACATGTTTGATTCTTTAATCCTTTTAATTAAGTCAAAAATATTTCCCACCTTTCTGTTTGTCAACTAAACAAATTCTACTTTCCCGGGAAATTTATGCATTCATTTATCTTCTCATAAATCTCAAGAGTTTTGGACCAATAATTTAGAACAAATTTTCCTATTTAATATGATAAATGTTGGGTTAAGTAGCTGTAGGAGAAAAAAAATTAAAGATAAAGTTCTTTGTAATTAGTAATTTTCATAAAAACAAATATTTGAAAAGAAAATAAAAAAGTGGCTACTCATGTGTTTGTACAAGTACATATAAACAAAACAATACATGTAGGCAAAATCAGTATAAAAAATCACTAATAATTACAATTTACAAAAGGTAAAAACAAACTAAAATAGGAAAATTAACTAGTGTTAAAAAAAGAAGCAAAATTAATTTCCCATAAAATCTCCTTTGTCCTCGTCAAACCTTCCATTTTAGATGTCTCTCTTGTCCCCTTCAAGCGCAATAAAAATAAAATAAAATACTAAGAACAATTTTATTTTTTTTTACCGAAACCATAATTTTCTCTAACTTTACTCCTTTTTAAACTCACATTTCCCCTCACTTCACTCTCTCCTCCTCTCTCGCTTTCTTAAATACTTCCGACGAGAGTTTACCGGAGAAAAAGAAACAAACCCTTTAACTCATGGAAGAAGAAGAAGCCCATGAAGAGTTCTTCCACACAACCGATCATTTCGCCGTCGATGACCTCTTGGTAGATTTCTCTAACGATGATGACGACGAAAACGATGATGTTGTTGTTGATTCCACCACAACCACCACCGTCACCGACAGCTCTAACTTCTCCGCCACCGATTTCCCCAATATCCACGGTGATGTTCAAGACGGTACTAGCTTCTCCGGCGAGCTTTGCGTACCGGTATGTTAAAATTAACAATACCTTTTTGGTAATTCTTGAAATTAAAATGTTATGTTTTTGATAATTCTTGAATTTTAGGAAAGAAAAATAAAAATGATTTGGGTTTTTTTCGGTTTAGTGTGATGACGTGGCTGAGTTAGAGTGGTTATCGCACTTCGTGGAGGATTCGTTTTCGCCGGACGATGTACAAAAGCTCCAGCTAATATCCGGTTTCAAAACCCGACCCGACTCAAAATCCGAATCCGGAAACCCGGAGAACCCGAATAGCAACAGTCCCATTTTCACCACCGACGTTTCTGTGCCGGCCAAAGCTAGGAGCAAACGTTCACGCGCCGCCGCGTGTAATTGGGCCTCACGTGGGCTTCTCACGGAAGAGGTTTATGACAACCCTTTCACCGGAGAAACCATTCTCACCAGCCACCACTTGTCTCCACCGACTTCACCACCGCCGTTGTTGGCTCTTCCTGGAAAAAAGCAAGTCACCGAAGCAATCCGGCGGAAGAAAGACGTTTCTTCGTTGGAATCAGGTGGCGCGGAGGAGAGACGGTGTCTCCACTGCGCCACTGATAAAACACCGCAGTGGCGGACAGGCCCAATGGGCCCAAAGACACTATGCAACGCTTGTGGAGTTAGGTACAAATCAGGACGTCTGGTGCCGGAGTACCGGCCGGCGGCGAGTCCTACATTTGTGTTGGCTAAGCATTCCAACTCTCATCGGAAAGTGATGGAGCTCCGGCGACAGAAGGAGATGAGTAGAGCCCACCATGAGTTCATACATTACCATCATGTTACGGACACTGCCATGATTTTCGACGTTTCATCGGACGGTGATGATTACTTGATCCACCACAACATTGGCCCAGATTTCAGACAGCTTATTTGATTTTATCCCTTTTTTGTTTCTTCTAATAATTAATTAGGGATATCTTCTTTAGATCAAATTTTGCTACTCTTAATTTTGTTGATCACAATTTTACTTTTTCTTCTCTTTTGTTTTTGTGATGTTTTGGAATTTGCTAGAGAACTTTTGTTGCATTCCTCATGACATGAAATGAATTTTTTAGTTTTGTTTTGCTTTTGTTAAAACTAGCTTTTGTATTGATCTCTTTATCATCAAAATGTTAGATCTACAAAATGTTTATTAATATTTTCACATTCTTACAAAGGATACAAATTAGAATAGTGTCTAGCTTACACTAATCGTAGTGATTACTTTTCCAATTAGTATACAAGATAGAGGTGAAAACTCATAATGATGAAATATTGTTGAGAGAGTGTCTCAGTGTTGGTAATGTGTCACCTCAAAGATATCAAGGTCCCTCAACTATTTTGTACCATAGTTATTTCAAAGTTTCTGCTTTGCAAGTATTGTAATTGAATTGTTACTAAATTAACAACCATCCGATTTTTTTGTATTTTAATAAAAGAGATAGAACGGTATTTGTAAGCTAATTTGTTAGTTTCTTCTAAATGATGATTTAGAGAGTACTAGTATTTTGTTTCATGCAATTCTTTTAATAGATGCATCATGCATAGTTAAAGTTAAAACTACTTTATTCACAAGTTCCTAAGAACAATACAAACGACAACAAGAAAAGAGATTCAAGTTAATGAATAAACATCTCGAGATGAAATTATTAAATTTTCTGCTCTCACGATCCGACGCAGCACTAATCCATAGTATTTCATTTTGTATTCCCTTTTGTTATAATACTCTTTTGTTATTTCGTTTACTGATTCATCAATTTAGATGTACTTTATTTGGTTAATTATGTGTCACATTTTTTTTTAAGTTGGAGACAGAAAGATATTCCATTTGTTTTTTGGCAAATGGAAAATTTGCAAGCTAAGTGTCAAGATTTATCTGATATTCTCGTAGACACTGCCAAAACAAATAACATGAAGTAGTTTTGTAACCAAGTGTTGTTTGTTTGGACTATTTACGAAATTATGATAAATAAAAATAAAAATATCAGTCGAGGCTTGGTTTGCGGTGGTCACATGCCTCTCATGCACATAGAGAGAGATAGTCATTTTCATGAACGTCCATGTATCAATCTCTTAAGCTCATGTCTCCGACATCAACAAAAACACATTTACTTGTCAAGCTCTCTATATTCATACTTTCATTTCTAAAATTAAGATATTTTATCTATCTAAAATTTAGCTACAAATTTATCATTCAACATCTGAATGTTGTTCATTTCTTAAACTAGTTTTGCATCCGAAAACTTCTTCTTGATGTAAAGTTTTTCGTGTCTCAAAATGACTTATATTTATATATTACAAAGGAGAAAATAACTAAAAATGTAAGTTCACAATATTTTATCTAATTTAGTTGTGTAATGAATAATAAGACTTAACTCTCTAGTAGATAAAATAAATCTCAATACTGTGTATATTCTACCAACAAAAAAATAAAATAAAAAAGGAGATGGAAAGTTAACGTAGGAATGCCAAAGAAATGGGTTCCCATGCGCATATAAAAATCTGTGGCACGTTAAATCGTGAAGAGATGGATCATTCATGTCTCCTGACAATTTAACTTTTTCTATACACACACTAACGATTTTTAATTATTATTCTAATTATCCACAAGTCGCATCATCGATCGTGATCATAGTTTTGTTAGCTGACCTAACAAAGTAGCTAGCTAATGATTCTCCTCTTCCAAATCATGTGATCGTATGAAGAAGAAAATCAAAGCTAACCGAGGAAACATGTTAAACCAATGAGGTTTTGGTTTTGGTATAGCAAATAAATGATAATACTTTGATACTTTTTGTTTTAATGTCCAACAAAAATACATGAAAATGTGTTGAATTGAAACACCAATAAATGATAAATCCACTACAAAGGATCCTTTGAGCTAAGCAACGACACAACAATTCTGATTCATTCCAACAACAAACTTCATCTGGTTTTGATCCGTATCAAACATTTGAATTGAATTTGAGAATTACAAAAAGGAAGACTAGAATCAGAGCAGCTCTAAAAAAATCTCATTCCAAAAATCAAATTCCTTTTCGAATGTTCTTATCTAGGTATACTAAGGCCAAGCTCTGCAAGAGAATCATAATACCACAACACCATCAATATCAAATGTTAGCATATGGTAAACTTTTTTTTTTTCAGTTCACTAAATAACTACACCATATAAGAGACTTGCTCAATGAGACCCATCTCTAAATTTTCCAACCAGTTCATAAACCAAGACACTAGAGAAATCAACTAACCAACATAAGTTCTGTTTCTGAGCTGGCAAAGCTACAAGAACTAGGCTTAGACACAATGGTACGACACTACTACAAGTGAGAACAAATTCCTAATATGCTACTACGTCTCTTGTGTTCACATTTACATTATGAGAAACTCTAAATCACAACAATGTAGCTCGAATCATTACAAATAAGAAGATGACAAGAACTAAACCATCTAAAATACTTGATCAACGAGAGGTATATAGTAACTTTCAACCAATTCCTAAACCAAGACACTAGAGAAATACAGAATGCCTCAACTTCTTCACCTTACTCTTCTTTAAAAGTCTTGAGCTCTCAACTAACTAACCATAAGGTCTATTCCTGAGCTGACAAAGTTACAAGAACTAGGCTAATTACAAACTTACAATGATCCTTATCAGCTAAACTATGTATCAGTTTCACCAAATGACAAAGCTTGAGAAAACTCTAATCTTTGAAAATGTGGTTCGAAAGATACCAAATTTCATAAAACCAAGCAAGAGCCAATCATCAAAAACAAATGTAAATCATTAGCAAAAAGATCAAAGTTGCTTACAGATACTTAAAACATTCAAACCCCAGGATTCGCATTGAGCATACCCTGAGACAACGATCTCGAGTTCATTGAGTCAATACCAAGGCATGATGTCAATCTAGCTGAAGAGATCGCACTGTGAAGTGGAAGCAGAGACTGAAGCAAACCCAGTTTGAGCAATTGGCCTGTTTGAATCAATTCGAAACATTGAATCGGTGAAATCGAATCAAACGGAAACTAAAATTAATCATGAGAATTGGGGAAAAAGGAAGCTTTTTTAACCTCGTAGGTCTAAGTAAGGGTGACGGGGACCGAGAAATGATTGAGCTGATTTAGGTTTGTTCATAGCGGATTTGAACATGGACATTGCTGGTTTCGAGAAAGATCGACATCGAGAAGCCATTTTTGCCGGTAACGAAAACAGAGAAGCTCGGATTCTAGTAGGTTTTTGAGAGGTTTACTAAACGACGATGATCTAACAAGCAGGTTGATTAAACTACGTCGTACGAAATCTACCTAAACGGCGACATTTCTTATAATCCTCCAAATAAATGTATCCTATAATCCTATAAAAATGTTACAGTTATATAGAAAAAGAATATTTAAAAACCTTCAGAATATATATATATATATATATATATATAACTTCTATGTAAAAATTTCAATAAATATTTAAATAGATATGTATCTGAATAAATGAGTGTTTTGATAAATGGTTTTAAATAATCTATTTATACTAATAAAATGAGTTGTTTGGTGGCTTAATAGGATGTCCATATCAGTTTTTTAAACTTGCTTTTAAGCATGTTATCTAAGCACAACACCCAACTTCGTTTAAAATCTCTCAATATGCTACGTCAATTTAAATTGAAAATTTTACATCTTCTCTAAAATAGGTTAAACGTCATAGATTAGTCATGCAGACGCAGCAACAGAAGAGACATCTTGCAAAATACATTAGAGAGCGCATTTTTCCATGTCTACCATATGGCCATGAAGATCTCTTCAATTTCAAGCTCCTCTCAATTCCTATGGATTTCATGTCTGTGATTTTAAACCCCTTAGTTTTGTTTCATTATATCCATTAGAGTTTTAAATCAAATTCCACTTCCAAAATCTGTAACACTTTTTTTGGTAGAGAAATCCGGCAGACCATAAGTAAGATATGACCTTCATTCTCTTCAAAAAATGGGTTTTTGAAATTAGGGCTTCACATATATATTGAATTCACCTATTTTCTCACGTGCATGCATCACCTCTATTTACTGATTTTCACTTTTGTGTGGTTATGCAAAATCATCGAGTATGATCATAATTAATATCTTCAAAAGAAGAGGTGATCAGGTGAACACATGAATCGAAAAGGGTTAGTGTATCTGGAGGTGATCATTATTCATCTCATTAACGCTGCTATGATCACGTCCTCAAATATTCCTTAAAACTCTCTCAACATGTCACATCAATTTAAATTGAAAACTTTACATCTTCACTAAAATAGGTTAAACGTCGTAAATTAGTCATGCAGACGCAACAACAAAAGCGACATCTTGCAAAATACATCAGAAAACGCATCTTCCCCTGTCTACCATATGGCCATGAAGATCTCTTCAGTTTCAAGCTCCTCTCAATTCCTATGGATTCCATGTCTGTGGTTTTAAACCCCTAACAGATAACATTAGTTATAATTTCACATATTATGTTTCATTATATTTACTTGAGTTCTGAAATCAAATTTCACTTCCAAAATCTGCAACACTTTCTTTGGTAGAGAAATTCGGCAGACCATAGGTAAGATATGACCTTCATTCTCTTCAAATAATGGATTTTTGAAATTAGGGCTTCACATGTATACTGAATTCACCTATTTTCTCACGTGCATGCATCACCTCTATTTACTGATTTTCACTTCTGACTGATTATGCAAAATCATCGACCAGGATCATAATCAAGATCTTCAAAAGAAGAGGTGATCAGGTGAACACATGAATCCTAAAGGGTTAGTGCATCTGGAGGTGATCATATTCATCTCATATATTTCTTAAAGCTGCTATGATCATGTCCCCAAATATTCCTACTGAAATTCCACCTCGAGTCTATTTGGAAATAGGGTTTATAGAGTGTCCCGACAAACAATTGTGAGCAGCTATATAGTCTCTGCTGGTTCATCGAATTTCCATAGGCCGTTAAGCTTAGCAATTATGGTTCACTTCAATTATATATAGTTTTGTAAAAAAAAATGCAATTTTGTGCTTGGCATTTTCATCGTGTTTTGATTACAAAACATTTCTGTGTAGATGAAAGAGGATATGCTGTCTACTTTGGAATAATAAGCCAGCGCAGGAGTGGAATAGCCTTTGCGGTAAGCTATATTGGTTATATACGGAATAAACATATGTGGATTTTATTGTTAACATTTATGTATTTTCATGTGTTTAATTTCTAATCACATGATTTTTGCAAAGACAATTAGAAATAGCAAGAGAAAGGAAAGGAAATATTATCACTAATCTATTATATCATCTGCGAAGATCAATAATTATCTACAAAGAATGTTTGAGAACCCTGAATTCTGAAATTCACTTTTTAACTATTCATTATCAGTCCCATATATGATCTTCTCCTAAACAGAAATAAGCCAAACACGGGTGTTGGATCTAAGAAGAACAAAATGAGAACTCCATCGCACTCAGAATCTTAAAACACAAAATATGAATAAAACATCAATTTTGTATGCCTTAGCTAGTTGATGTCATTTCACTAAAAAATCATTCACTTCTGCAGTAACCTTTGCTTTGAGTAGGGAAACTTTCTTCATGCCTTTTTGGTGTCAAATGATGGATGGAAAAGTTTCGGCACTTAGCCGGAGGAACCCATTCCCTTCGTTGATGTTGTAGCCATTGACATAATGGTTGTTTGGGAAGTCCACTTATTCTAGCCAGGCTATACTCAGCGTAAGGCTCTTTATCTCTTTTCTTCCACAATCCTTAATTATAAGACTGTTTTCTTTATCATCCTTTTCCTTTTCAAACAGGTAGATGAAGATGCAACAATGAGTTTAGAAGCGTTATCACGGATCGCTCTAGCAGTTCTTATAATAGCTGATGTGATCATATGTAAAAATGTGTTTGAAATTCTTACTTTATCAACGGCTGGTCGGCTTTCAGATCTCTGTTTACGACAAGTACTAATATGGACTTAAGAGGTGAACTTTGTATTTTTTTAAGCTGAACTCTTTTATCTTAACTCACATTGCATACATTTTTACTGTCTATTTTAAAAGAGATCTGAAGATCAATTATACTAAAAACCTTTCAAAGGAATTTCGTTTGGAAATAATTTTTTGAAAGAGTTCATTTTAGACAATCTTATACTATTAAAAAGGAAGTACAAAATTGGGAACTCCTGTTACCAAACACTCTCTATTTTATATTTACATCCAAACAAATTTAAAGTAATTATTATTTAAATATTAATATTAATCATATTCTTTCTAAATAAATAATCAATTAATTCTATATAATCACTTCTTTATCTAATATTTCTCTACAATTCTTTCCTTATCTACAATTGTGATTTTAATAGTATGAATTTTGATTTTTCTATCATTTTTGTTTGATATTATTTTGATATTATTTTAAATTATTAGATAATACATACGATTAATAAAATTAGAGATTTTTTAATGCATATGTTGTGATTTGAGTTTTTATAAACAGACATATATTAACTCAATCAATAAGAAAAAAGTGTGTGTTCAATATCTCACATCGTTAGAGATTTCAATCAGATCAGTGACATGCAGAATATGTACAAATAAATCTGACATAAGACAGGTATAGACATATGCACATTAAAAAGTGGGTATCATGAACAAGGGCATAGTGGACCGCATATATATTAGATTTTGTCCGCAAATTGATGGATTGGCCGCAAAGTACATAATTTTAATAAAATATAAAGAAATTATATATAAAAATTAATAATTGTATATAGCTGATGAAACCTAATATATGATATATCTGAAAATATAAATAATTTTATGTATAAAATTATAATATTTCTAAAAAGAGAATATTTAAAATATTTTAATTTAAAATGTTATTTATTTTATTTTAAAAATATTTTTATTACAATAATCAAATATTCGGAGCTTGCTAACATGTTGGACAGTGGGAAACAGTTGGACATAATAAGTACTTACACAAATTTCTGCCAACTGACCAACAACACTAACATTTTATAATTTAGTGAAGTTAAAATTACATATAAAATTTAAACAAACAAAATCTAAAAATATATAAATTATGTTGAAAACTGACCACAAAATATAAATATTCCTTACAATGATAAGAAAACATTGACCCGCGGTGTACCGCATGTTCTATTCTAGTACCCCTTAAAATTAAGAGATAATGATGTGTCATATATATATGGAGAGATTTCATTCATTCATCTATTATATATATGATTCAAATTATGTGTTTTTTTTGTTACACCTTAACTGGATAGATTAACTATACTAAAAACTCACTTTTATCCAAAAAAAAAAACTTCCTTATCTTTTCATATCACGTTAAAACTAAATTTAAATACTCAAATTCTCAGTCACGTGCATCTCATAGAGTATCTTTAAGTTTAGTCATATTATATACATGCTATTTAAAAATTAAATATGATATTCCATATTATTTAGAAATAACAATTTGTTACAAAATATCAATAAACATCTCAAAATAGAAGCGCAAATATATTTTAAAAACAGTTTATCTGACATTCATTTATAACTTAAAACGTTAATTAAAACATTAATTCAAATGTAACGTCCATAATATTCATATAAATATGACACTATACATGTTTAATTAACTCATAACAACAATTTTAAACAATTAGGGAAAGATATTCTATAAACTATATTTGGTAAGATAATTGGTTTTCGTAACATAAATGAGGACAATGGTTTTATTTGCAATTCTTATAATTTTTCTTTCATCATGAAAGTTTAATATTTGTTAATGATGGTACTATGAAAAATATTTTAGTCTTAATGTGAAAATTAGTTTTATGTGTTGATAAATATTTTGAAAATCATACAGGTACATCAAGTATGGTAAAATATTCTTCAGAAGATTTACCATATGCTTCCAACCCAACTTCAAGCTTTTCAATTGATTTTATAATATCTGAAGCGGACCCTCCAAAAGATCAAGAATTTAGATCTTTATGGGCTAACAACGTAATTGGGTTCTGTCAAGAATGTGCACATCATTGTATAAGAAAAGGCCGTAAATTAGGTGAATGTCGATAGTTTGTTTGTTACTGCTCTAAACAGGAAATTAACGATCCAGGTAAATAAATTTAAAGTATTTAACAATAAAGTTAAATAAAATAATTATCCTCAAAAAAAATTTATATTCCTTTCTAATTTATACTAGTTACCTTTTTTACAACAAAATTAGCTTGACAGATTATAACTCAGATTGACAGAATATTTAAAACCACATACATAATATGATTCAGATTATAATTCAGATTAACAGAACTACTTAAAACCCCATACATAATATTAAATATATATTAACTATACTAAAAACTCACTTTTACTATACACAAATTACTTAATGTTACTTACACTTAAATTATTTGAAAAATTAATAATATTCTTTGTATCCAAGCATAGCACGGGTTCACAATCTAGTGACGATAAAAACTACTTCAAGAGATTTCAAAAGTCTAAAAGTTTGTGATAATGTATAACCGAATATTATCTGTTTTAAATAACTAATTCGTAATATGATAGTATCAAACGGATCTGATCAATAATGTTAAATGTTAAATACTATTAAAATCTTGCTGTGATGTCACTTGTCAAACACGATCATACCTACATGCAGGCCCGGCCCAGAGCATAAGTCACATAAGCAATGTTCTAAAAGTCGGATTGGCGGCCGTTTAGGCGGCGAGGAGGCGCTGGGCAGAAGTTAGCCGCGGCAATTTGATGAAAATCGGTGAATATAATCGGTCAAAAATTTAAAATACTTTGTTCTTAACTTTTTGGTTAGAAATTGATTTATTAGTGATGGATTTGTGTTTTTTTGTTCAAGATATATGAAAAAGTGATGAAAAATTGGATGTAGAAAAAATCTAGAAACAAAAGCTGAAGATAAATGGCGGCCATTAGGGTTTTTTTGGGGAAGAAGAAGATCTTTGGAAATTACAATTTTACTCTTTAAATAAATTAAAAATAAAGCATGTATTTAGTAGGAGTCGAATCCGGGATACATATACTCAATCTGATTATTAGAAACACTACACCAAATTAGTTTTCTATGTTGTATTGATGATTATAGTGTTACTTAAACTATTTAAGCTACATATTTTTAGAAACATATAATCTAGAAACATAGAAATTCTAAAATAAATATATGATTCTTATTTTTCAAAAACAAAAACAATTATGAAACTATATTTTGTTAATATATAATGTATATATAGAGGTTTATTCCAAAACCGCCTAAACCGTTTAAATTCGCCTACTCCCCGATTAGGCGTTCTAGGCGCTAGGCGGAGGGTCACCGCCCGCTTAACGCCTAGCGTTTTCTTGAACCTTGCACATAAGCAAGGGATTAAGGCCCTCAAAAAATATTCATTTAGTAAAGATTAAATTCAAAATTTATAGCTAAAACCAAACAAAAATATATTAAAAAATCCTCGAACCCATGACCTATGATCTTAAAATGTTTACTCAAACCATCATACCAAGCTCTATTTATGGATATTAGATATATTTAATATTTATAAACATTTACATAAAATATTACGAATTTAGAAATTAAAATAATTAAATTTTAACTTTTATTTCTTTTATTTGGAGATGAAAAATGTTAATATTATGTCAGATTTTGTTTTTTTCGCTTAGGACCTACAATAATGTTGGACCGGTCCTGCCTACATGACTACATGCACTATCACATTATGTACGTAAAGAGAATAACAAATGAAATACACTCCTTACACAACAGTCAGTTGCAGAATATTCCTTTAGCAATCTAGAGTTTTTCTTTTCTTTTACAGAATTAAAGGCTTTCTTTGAGAATGCAATAGAATTTTGTGTTATAAGAGTAGTTTGGGGAGGACTAATTTGTACCCTTTAATTGTTCGGAAAACTAAGGTAAAATCCAAAGTCCCATTTATTTATTTTAATTTCAAAGTTAAATTTTGTTAAAAATACTCCACTACCCTCATCATTTTGTTTTGTACCGGACTAATCAATTACAATTATCGTATCTCGAAAAAATAGTTGGATCGCCGCAACGTGTAAGCAACGTTACTGCCATAACATTGTCCTTGCTAAAGTTTATGATCTAATAAATTGTCAACGATTTCAATGCATGTGTGTCATTCTCGATTATAGTACGAAAATGCAATTGGTGCTTTTCTCTGTAAAAGATGTATTCCCTTAATTAATTATAGTAACACTTTTCTGTTTATTGGTACGACTGACGATATTAAAAAAAGCAAAAAACAGGGGACAAAAACAGAGCCACTGAATATATTTTGGTTCAATTCCTTTGGTTTCAGTTTGATCATTTTTTTTCTTCTTCTCATTTTTCTAACTTTTAACTTGAATGCTGTACAGATTGTTAATCAACTGTAGAGAAACTTTGTATTTTTGATTGGGACTTGGGGTTGAGTTAAAAAGATAAGTTCAATCTATAGACTTAAGATGCACATTTTAAAAGATAGTTCTTGTTTCATAATGATCAAACATTTCATTGATTTTAGATCTTCAAATTTGCGATTTTTAGTGAAAATAATACGTGTAATGGTAAACTGTTTTAAAAGTCAAATGTATTTCTTGTTAATTTAATTAAAATATATATATTGAATTATATTGAATTAGATATAAATTTTAATTAAATTAACAAGAAATAATTATTATAAATGTAATTCTTATAAGTTAATTAAATAATTAATGTTTAGTGATAAATGTCAATGGCATAAAATGTAACTGTTCTTTCTAAAAAATTTCTTCTAATTTTTACTTCTCCGTAGATTACTAAGAATCGTTTCATAACGCCTGAAAAAAGCCAGCAGAGTTTAACACAGACTCAGACAAAAGTAAAAGAGAAGGAGAAGAATCTTCTGTGAAAGAAGAAGCAGAAGCAAAGCGTGGCGGCTCAAAACTCAATTTCCGAAATTACCCTCTCTTTATATTTTTTTCTCTAATACCCTAACGAAAGGTCCTTGCTTCCCAAAGAGTCCGTTGGGTTTATCGTAAACAGCGACAAAATCGCATAGAAGACAAAAACCATTTATTTAATCTCTTGCGTCTTTGTTTCTGGGTCTATTGTTTGTTGGTGAGTCTTGATGAGCCGATCAATTTCAAGATGCCTCTTTTGATATTTGTTTGACTACTCGATCAAATCATCAACTTGTAAGCTTTCTCAATTTCTCTTTTTCTCTATATATGTCTCTGTTCTTGGTGATGATCATATAAATATCTTATTCTCTTTTAGCATATGATGCATGCAATGATATTTTTCTTAAAGAAGATGAAAAGTCAAAAGTAATGATTCGGATTATAATTAGGAGAAATGATTACTTTTGATCACTCGTGTTCTTGCGTCATTTGTGTTCTGAAATTCACAACTTTTTAATGGGTTTTATTTTATTTTTCTTTAATCGCATTCGCTAAATGGGTTTAAGCGTTGACTAATATCAGATTCAAGAATCATATTGAAATTATGATTATTCTTCTTAAAGATTGATACTTTGAGCTCGAATTCCTAGAATTTCCTCTGTAAACTACTTCAACTTAGCTCTGTAATTCAATTCTTTTATCGAATTGGATTAAATGTGTTCATGCGTTGACCATATTAGATTCTAGAATCATAATAAATTTTGATTGTTGTTCTTAAAGATTGATACTTTTGAGTAAACAACATTCAAGTTCTTAGCATTTGCTCTGTAAATTTCTTGAAGTTAGCTCTTGAATCAGATTGATTCATATGTGATTAAATCTGATCATAAAGATTGATACTTTAGATTGTAACAGGTAATTTCAGGGCTTGAAGATGAGGCGTGAGCTTCCATTGCTATGGAAAGTACTAGAAAGCAGAAAGCTTCTATGGCTATTAGGACTCACATTTGCTCTCATCGTCACATTTCAATACATAGAGCTACCATACGCTATCTCCTCCATCTTCTCTTACACCAAGATCCCAGTTTCAACAAACTCAACTTCACTTATAGGTAACTCTACTACTTCAGCTATGTCACCAAGCTTTTCTCAATCAGAGAATGATCCTGGAGGAGATGATGAAGAAGTTGAGGTTGATCAGATTTTCGATAACACCGGAAACGCCACTTCCCCCGCTATTTCGCCTACTACCGCTACATTACCGCCTCCGTTACCTACTTTAAAAGAAAACGCAACCGCGCCTGCTGCTAGTGCAAAGGCCCCGGTTGCATTACCTAGTTTTAACCCGTCTTCGGTAAAGGAAAACGCAACCGCGCCTGCCGCTAGTGCGGAGGCGCCAGCTGCATTACCGGGTTTAAACCCGTCTTTGGTAAAGGAAACCGCAACCGCTCCAGCCGCTAGTGCGAAGGCCCCGGCTGCGTTACCCGGTTTAAACCCATCTCCGGTTAAAGAAAATGTAACAGCACCTGTGGCTAATAATGCAAAATCCCCGGCTGCATTACCCGGTTTAAACCCGCCTCCGGTTAAGGAAAATGTAACAGTGCCTTTCACTAGCCATGTACCGGAGAGGAGTTCAACTAAAACAGATGTTGTGAGGTTTGTTCCTGACCTAAAGGAGAACGCGAAAATACCTGATTCTGGAGTGATGTCAATATCTGAGATGAGCAAGCAGTTGAAGCAAAACCGTATTACTCATAATCATAAAGCAAAGGTCTTTAGCTCATTATGATTCTTGAATATGAATACATTCTTATTCAAGAAGTAGCAATATAGTGTAACATGTTTTCATCTCTTCTGCAGAAACCAAAATGGGTTACTAAACCTGACTTGGAACTTCTACAAGCAAAATATGATATTGAGAATGCACCAATCGATGACAACGATCCTCTCCTCTACGCTCCTCTTTATCGCAATGTTTCCATGTTCAAACGGTGAGTTATGTTTTCTTTTTCTTGAAACTGTATCAAAAGCTCATAGTCTGATGTTTTTTCCTCAGGAGCTACGAGTTGATGGAGAAGATGTTGAAAGTTTATGTATACAAAGAAGGATCTAGACCTATAATGCACAGTCCAATACTCAGAGGGATTTATGCATCAGAAGGCTGGTTTATGAAAATTATGGAAACAAGCAACAACAAATTTGTCACAAAGGATCCTTCTAAAGCTCATCTTTTCTACTTACCCTTTAGCTCACGAATGCTTGAAGTAACTCTATATGTTCAAGACTCTCATAGTCACCGCAATCTTATTCAGTATCTTAAAGACTATATCGACTTCATTGCCACTAAATACACGTTTTGGAATCGAACTTCTGGTGCTGATCATTTCCTTGCTGCATGCCATGATTGGGTAAATGTCATGAGAATATTTTTGTAACGTTTATCTTTGGTAGCATTTTCTTGATAAATTTATGCTTATTTTGTGAACATTTTCAGGCTCCTTCGGAGACAAGGAAGCATTTTGCAAAGAGTATAAGAGCGTTGTGTAACTCGGATGTCAAAGAAGGGTTTGTCTTTGGTAAAGATGTATCTTTACCAGAAACATTCGTTAGAGATCCCAAGAAACCTCTAAGTAACATCGGTGGTAAATCCGCGGGACAAAGACCGATACTAGCGTTCTTTGCTGGCAAACCGGACCACGGTTATCTCAGACCAATCCTACTCTCATACTGGGGTAACAACAAAGATCCCGACTTGAAAATATTCGGGAAACTTCCGAGGACTAAAGGAAACAAGAACTATCTTCAGTTCATGAAGACGAGCAAGTACTGCATTTGTGCTAAAGGCTTTGAAGTGAACAGTCCGAGAGTGGTGGAAGCTATTTTCTATGATTGTGTTCCGGTTATTGTATCGGATAACTTTGTACCGCCACTTTTCGAGGTTTTGAATTGGGAATCTTTTGCGGTTTTTATACCGGAGAAAGATATCCCGAATTTGAAGAAGATTCTGATGGCTATACCGGAGCGCCGGTACAAGCAAATGCAGATGAGGGTTAAGAGAGTGCAGAAGCATTTTCTGTGGCATGTGAATCCACAGAAGTATGATATGTTTCATATGATTCTTCATTCTGTTTGGTTTAATAGAGTTTTTCAAATTTCTGTTTAGATGTTTGGTTTCAACGGTTCAATGTACATTTTTTTACAAATAAATGAGTATATTCAATTTACATAACCAAGGCCTCTTTTTATTTGATAGTGTAGTTTTCTCTAAATCTTTAAATTCTTATGCAAACTTAAGTTGGTATATATATATATGTATATATATATGTAGTGTAGTAGACTAGTAGTAGTAGATAATTCATCATTCACATTGACATGTGATTCCCGGTTTGACCGGCTATGGTTGAGTAAATTGAACCGGTATGAAACTGAACCGGTTTGGATATGAAGTGAGTGTGTGGTTTTATTAGAGTCAGGAGTCAAGCAGACGCATGTGAGAAAACAAGTAGCAGAACTGAAACTGCCATGTTCAGAAAACCAATCTCGGTCTCTAGGATTTTTCTGGAATTATCTTCGTATATTCTTCGTCTTTTTATCATACTATAACCCTTCTTGGGAAAAACTTTAATCACCGAAGAGGACAATAAATGGAGATGATGATGTTTGACGTAACTGGAGACATGTTTTTTCTTTTGTCTGTCTCTTTACATAATATAAACCTTATCATTTCCAGCTTTTCAATATTTTTAACTTTTCACCAAACATATCTATAACAATACAAATATATGTTTACATAAAATGTCTATGTGTTTGACCAATAAGAAATAAGAGAATGCGTGTTTTGAACGAGTGAAACCAAAGGAAGTAGAAACCAATGTTTAGAATTGAAATGATCGGTGCGACCATGCGAGTATAATTGTTAAACTTGGCTAAAAAATTTCTAATACTTTTGTGTTTGAACCATACTTAAACCAGTGGAGATGTAAGCAACAACAGCAAAAAAAAATGTAATACAGTTCTAATAACAACAAAAACTTATACCTAACCATATATATTCATAGATATTTTTGTTATTATTAAAACCGTCAGCGAACAATGCGGAATTGATCACGATCTGGAACCTGAATGATCACTATCTGGGACGTCAAAAGATTATTCACAAAATATCACCCAAAACATAAAATTAATCAACTGTAATAAAAGTTAAACCCCTCTAGCAAACATACATTTTTTAATCAATAATGATAAAAGGTACTGACACTAACATTTTATTTTCTATTTTAAATTTATTTTGAGTGACTGTAACATTAACTACTCTACAATACATTCACAACCGAATCTTACACAACCTTAAAATTAGGAAGGTAAATGAACAATGATACATATTAAGTGAGTATAATTGGCTAAATGGCTAGTCAAACTTAGAAAGTCAAGAATTTGTAGTCTGAACTTAGATTGTTTGGTCGATAGCCCAATATAATTTTTATGGTTCATTCCAATATTGTTATTGTATGGATACTGAAAGTTGAATTCTAAAAGATATCAATTATAACATATAATATAAGCATTAGAACTATAAATGGAAAAACAAATTTTTTGCATCATTGCAGACTAAATTTCAAAGATTACTTTAGACGCTATAATCAATATGATGTCTGCAATGCTAATTAGTTATATATATTGTGAAAAGTGATGTTCAGTCGTTATCGCTTATTTCTACAATCAACCATAGAGACATCATTTTTATATATTTGAAAACCAATACAATTCTACACGATTTAGACATTTGTGGTCCAATCTTGAATAATTTCGTAGAAACATAAATGAGACTGCTCATTGATTATAACCGAATTAATGGTCGACAATTAGACCTTTTTTCTGTGTGTCTTCCGCGCCCCTGTAAATGTAAAATTATTTTACACGGATTCAACGTATAATCAAATAACACGTCTCCAAAAAATTCGTTGAATGCGATATTGTCAAATGCGTTTTGATGTATTTTTGTTTTTTTTAAAGTTCTCTGAAAATGCAAAAAACAAAAGTCGTGTAATTGTAACTTAGCACTAATATAACTAGATTTCATTGTTCATTAGTGATTTGAAGTCGTTAGTTGTTTTCTTCACACCGTTTGGATATGTTAAACTTTAGATAACATGTCACTTGTCAGATTTTGTTTAGGCAAAGCAATAGATTGGATATTTTATTTTTTTGTAATTGTTCCTTTCAGACTTTCACTAGATAAATAATATGGTTCTGAAAATATTTGTTAACAAGAAAAAATAAAGAATGGGAGAAAAAGGCATTTTTTGTGTCGACGGGCGAAAAAGACAGTTTTTGTGTCGACGGGAAAACATTGGAAAAGTGAACAAAAGATAAAATGATTTAAGTGAAAAAACAGTGGTCCCAAAAGACATCTGGAAATGTAGAAGAACATTGCCCATAGGATTTTGATTTGGTAGTCAACGAAACGCGCGTAATGGTTGTCGTTTTGGACCCACTCATACAAATTACACGCAAATATGTGTGTGTATGCATGTAACAGTGCAACTCAATTATTGTAAAGCGACAGTGTTAGTCGAAAATAGTATACAGAAATTCACCGACCCATGTTATTATTATTTGTCGATGATATTATAAATGTAAGAATGAGAGACCATCCTTTTTTAGTTGTTGAACTTGTAAGTTATAACTTAAGTTAACCAGTTTACCAAAAAAAATCTTAAAACTGTATTCTAAGAATATTATTGGTCATATTGTCATAGATATCTTAAAAATAAATTAATACTAAAATTTAAAGATACTCTATTTTTAGGGATATAAAATTTCTTCTTATACGTTTTAAAAAAGTGTTTTCATATAGACACTAATGTTAAGTATTGATATATCGATATTTTTCTTATATCGAAACGAAATATAGCAATTGAAAACATCATTGTGGATATCCGCAGTTATGTAAATATATTTTCTCAAACTAATTTTTCTTGGATACCTCGGGAATGCAACCAAATTGCAAATAAGTTGGCAAAAATGGTGTTCATGCAAAAATGGTGTTCATGACCCATACTTTTGTTGATCCTCCTCTATTTTGAAGTAGTCTTCTCACTAATGATTCTGTAAACATTTTCTAATGATTAATAACAAAAGATGTTAAAAAAATAGAATACAATGAATTTAGAAGAGACTTTTATCCGTTGAAACTTTAAATAAGGTTATCTATATAACTAATAAGCTTAAATAATAGAGACAAAATTGATATTTAGTTTAAAAATCTACACTAAAATATAAACGATACTCTTTGTAAAACAAAATTAAAATTTAAAAATGACTCTGTTTATAAAACTAAAGTAGCATATTTTAACGCAGATATGTAAAATTGCATAATTGGGGGTTTTACCATAAAAGTATATATTAGTAACCTTTCATCATTACAGATACCCTTTTCCTTTTTGGTGAAGTGACAACTACATATTGTTTAGTGACCATATTGTCTGATTGTGGTATTATAAGATATGCTCAGGAGGATATTTATTTGTTATTGGTGATTATTAAAATTTGTTAGACGGTCTACTTTTGGCCACAATCTGAATATGAAATAATTGACGAAATACTTTAATTATTGAACAATAAACTAAAATTAGTAAGATAAATCATACTCCTTGAAATAGTGGGTGCAAAATAAACAAAACAATTGTCAATAATTCAGCGTTCAATAGTTTGTTCGTACCATTTCAATGTATTTAATGCATCCGTACATGTGCCTTAATAATCAAAGTAACCGTTCTATTATCACAATTGCGTTAAAACTTCATCCTCAACCAATCAAATCTCTGGTCAAATGATCCAGTTAGTCAATTTACCAATTAAATAATTAATCCACCTACTAGTTATTCCTTTTAGAGTATTAATCTCTTTATGTAACATAAAAATTAATTGAACAAAAGTTCTCTCTTCTTTTTGTTGTAGTCTGTTACATGGTAGCTTTGGTCAAAATATTCGTTAAATTCGGTTCGATTTGCTGTTCGCTTCGATTTGATTCGAAAAAATCAAATATTCGTAATTTTACTAAGCAAACCGAATACTAATAATTAGTATATATTAAAAACGAAGCAAATATCAACTACTAAAAATTTTAGATGCGAATATTCACTTCGCTTTGATATATATATATATATATGTATATATATATAGATAAACATATAAATATAATACATATTGATTATATCTATATAAAAATTACAAAATTTTATGCATCAAATTGATTATATAAATATTAAAATTTAATAAATTAAGAAAAAATATGTAATTTTAAATTAAATATTGATATTTCGTGATAAATTTTGAATTTTTCTTTATTTTATTTTATTTTTCTAAATTTTAATAATTATTACGAAGCAAATTGAATATCTACGAATACTTAAAATTTTAGCAAATATTCGAATGTCCGAATATTAGACTAGGTCCGAAGCGAATACAAATAGTAAAATCAGTTATTCGGACGAAGCGAAGCGAATAACGAATATCGCTTCGTGCCCAGACCTATTACATGGTTACTAGATATTTCATATGTCCATTTTATAAGATGTTTAAAGCATGTTATTACTTGCTCTGTTTCACTTTATTTATAGTTTTAAGATTTTTTATTTATTACAAATGAAGTGTTGTTTTGAGTTTCCAATGTAATTTTTGATATAAATTTACATTTTTACCTTTAGTATTTAATGCAATAACCAATAAATTTTTTTTTTTGGTAAATTAATGAAAAATAAAATAGAGAATTTAATTATTTTCTTGATTTGTATGTAAAACTTAAACGACATATATAATGAAACAGAGGAAGTAGATATTTTTGAAGTTTCTATGCAAATAATGAATTATGTTTAATTTTTGTGATCATAATATTCTAGAGTATTATTTATTATTGGTTAGATTATTTAAATTAAACATTCATTTTTGTTTTCAAAGTAGAAAAATAAAATAAAATTTATGTAATGAGGTTTCTTAAACTCTGCACTTTTAGGTAAAATCTCTTATAAAATACTAGAATAGATAGATATATTTAATATAATTATTATTATAATGATATTTGACTACCTGTAATAATTAAGCAATCAAACATTTTTTCCTTGTTTCAAAACGATAATATTTGTTTTTTTCTTTCTTTTGGCAAGCAAAGAGATTATTTTTACTTGGATAAGAAACTAGATTAAAGGAAACACCGTCGGTAGAATTCAAACCCATAACCTATAGTTATAATCATTCTCAAGAACTCTCCAATCAACCAACAGAGCAATCATAAAAGAGTAAATTGGTTCGTATATATCTAATATTAATGGAAAAAAGGCATTCTGTGCATGATTTTTGGTTTTCATTTCTCCAAAACCCATGATATATACCTCAAAAGACTAGAAGATTCAAATATGTAAATGATGATTCAAAACAATGATATTACATCTCGAAAGGGAGGCCCTGATACCGAGGCTCCTTGGAAAGGAACAATATTTTCTTAGCTTAGTGGTGGTGACCAGATAGAAGAATAATAATTTAGGTTTAGAACGTAAATTCGCAGAACTTTGGGTTTGATTTTTGTTCGGAAACTTGGAACATTGTTTCTGGGTAACCTCTCTAAATTTGTTTGAGTGATGATGCGAGGTCTCCACTAAGATTCTGATCCTTTAAAGTTGAATGTTTTAACATTGATATATAAGTGATCAGTGAAATTTCATATCCGTGGGATTAGTGGGGGTCGCCTAGACCACCTAAGAAAAAAATAACTAAATTCTTATAGAAAATCATGTTGGAGATAACTGAATGATATAACATAATAAATAGAGTAAATATTAATTACTTTCACTTTTACTAAATAATTACCAATTATAATTTTTTCTTTTTCTTTTTGTCAATAATTTTACCAATTATAACAATTATTTACTCCACTTTAAAGAAATAAATGTTAATACTTTTATTCCTTATAAATATGGCTGAAAACAAAAAAACAGATCATTTGTAAATTTCAGTTAATTCTCTCTTCGTTCTTTAATTATTCCCGAATTTTACCAATTTTCTATATTTAGTAGCTAGCCTAATTTAAACACATGAATATCTAGCTATAAAATTAGATGGTTTAAAGTTTAAACTCTCTTTATCCATATAGAGAATATATTAAAGATCATATTATTAAATAGTTGAGGATCAGTTTACATCCAAATTTATTAAAAGAAATTCACTCAAATAGCACTACTTGAAGTTTTTGTTTCATAAATAGCATTTCATTTTTATTTTACACAAAAATAGCATTTTTATAAAAAAACAAAATTTTAAATTTTTTGTTTGGATTAAGTATTATACAATTTAGGGTATAGTTTGTTTGGGGTGAAATGTATAGTTTATGGTTTATGGCTTAGAGTTTAGGGTTTTTAAACCCTAAACTCTAAATCTTAAACCTTAAAAATATGAACGTATGAGATTTTGTGTTATAGAAGGAAAATAATTTTTAGTAAAAATGATATTTTTGTCCAAAATGAAAATGAAGTGTTATTTATGGAATAAAAATTTTATTTGGTGCTATTTTGGGAAATTACCCATTTATTAATGAGCGTATAGAATCTGAACATTAATGATTAGAATCTGAACATTTATATCTTCTTTTTAATCTAAACTAGGTTTAAAACCCGAACCAAAACTGACCCAAAAAAATGGTATCATATCCTAAAGATATTAATTATATATATATATATATATATATATATTATAACTCAATTACTCAAATTATTTATAAATCTAAAATATTAATTATTTTTCAACTAAACTAACAAAAATACCCAAAATAACCAAAATATTAGATTATATTTGTCAAATTTTAACTAAATTTTATTCAAAATAAATATATTTTTTATTTTTTTCTCCAATATGCTCGTGACCCAAACAAGATCTGAACCAAATCCAAACTAAAAATCATAAATACTCAAATGAATGTTGAACCTTTAAATTTGAAAGACCCAAATCCGAATGCCACCTATGCCGTAATTTTATAGTTTACCTTACAGTTTAGACATTTTCCTCACACCTACCTGGTCATCTACCGTTACGGTTAGACTATATATTTTGTTTGCTTAAACCATAAATGTTGCGTGATTGATCGTCGACCCCTAAATATCACTGCAAGAACATGCATTGTGGTTTATGATCATGTAATTATAACATCCAACGATTTTATAAAATTTTATTTCCAAATATATAATATAAAACTATCAAATATTTTCAAAATTTTTTTTATAAAGTTTAAGCCTTTTATCAAAAGAAAAAAAAAACTATAAAGTATGAACATCGACTAGTCATCGTTTAGTCGGCTTAATCGCAAGTTGCCCATCCAGCAAATGAGTCACGACTGTCAATCTTTAATCTATAATAGAATATTAATAACAATTAAAAATGCATGTATGCATATCGAACATGCGGTTAAGGAACGCAAAACGTCGTCTATTGCCTACTTGAATTAGTATTTCATATCCAAATGTGTAACTAACTCTGTATTATTTCATCAATTGTTTAATTGGTACCAGTAGTTTATTTCGCTAGAATTTGTCTTTTAATTTGGACGTTTATGTAAGACTAGTTCCAAATATGTAAGAATTGTAAAGAATGAATATAAAATATAGAGAGATATTTTAAACAAAAAACCATGGAAAAATCGAATAAGGTGTCACATTTATAATTATTCACGAAACTAAGCCAACCTGCTAGAACAAGTTTAAGATTTGATTTCACATGTGTAAAAGAGGGTTTGTCGTAAAACCAAAAAAGAAAAGAGGGTTTATCTTAAACTATTTGATTTTGGATTCTAACTTCCAAGACTAATTATTATATAACAAACAAATTATTGGTGTGGAGATATTCTATAATTCATTATTATTTAAATTATGTTTAAAGCATGTGTAGTGGAGAGATTCTCACAAAAGTTTTCATAATTATAAAAATGAAAAATAATAAAAAAGAGAACAGAGACATAAAGAGGTTCTCACAAAATTTCTCATTTGAGAATTTTTGAGAAACTCTTTGAGAGACTGCCTTGACACATGTCAACATATAATTGATTTTTTGTTTTTTAATTGTTTTAAATTTAATTAAATTATTAAATTATATTATGTAAATTAAAATAATATAGATGCAAGACTCTGAGGGGTTCTCCCCACTGCATATGCTCTTAGTTATCCATGCTCTAAAAACTTGTTTCATTAGACGTTAGGTGCCTATAAACCGTCACAATTATCACATAAACGTTTGAAATTATACATTTTTGTTATAAAAAAAATTTATAAACCGTTGGAGTTTGGGGTTCTTGCCCATCTTCTTTTTGTTTGGTATCTGCATACAGTCTTTACTCCATTCTAATTGAAATACTGTTTCTGTATCTTAAAAAAAAATTGAACTCGGAACACCAGCAAACCAATTTTTGTGTACTATCACTTGGTCACTTCTCTAGTAGAACATTTTTGTTATTTAAAGGCTATTAATTTACACTATTTTTTGTCTATTTGATGTATTCATGTAGTTATTCAATTTCATATTACATAGATATAGCTATAATTTTAGTTTTAGATTCACAATTACATGGTTAGTTAGTATAGCCAGCATACTTATATTATTCGAAAGTTCAATTTATTTTCATTATTTGGAATATTTGAATTTTATAGCATAAGTAATGATATTTCATTTGTTATACTGTATACCTAATATATAATGTTTTATCTTAATCATATATTTGTAGTGACAGGCCGGGTTCGAATCTTCATTCTAGCAGTCTAGCGATTTTTTTAACATTGGATATTATGTATCCGAATCGAAGGCAATTAAAGATTATTAAAAATTAGATGTACTCAACGATTGGCTACAACTAAATTAGCATTTTTTTTTAATTTGTTGAACTAGATCATCAGAATGCAATAATTTTTCTCTCTATAGATGATATGCAAGCGTCTTTTGGATAAAAATGTGCATTCGGAATTCCTTCAGAGAGTTAAGACTTTCTTTAAAAAAAATAAAAATAGAGCGTTAAGACTTTGCAGCTTAACAATCTCGAATCTAACTTGTCAACTTAAAATTCATCTGAATTCTCTTTATTGTATATTTAGAGGAACCTCATATGACTCTCTATATAAACACACATGCTAGACAAATAAAAGTATTTGAATTTTATAGTTGACAAAAAAAAGTATTTGAATTTTATATATAGATAATGTTTCTGTAGTGACAACCATGATGATACATCGAGATTACGATACGGGATAAATGAACAGTAAGTTTGAGATGAAAATTTAAAATAACTAAAAACAGTTGACACACCATTTTCTTCGCGAAGAATAAAATTCATAAAAATCTAATAAAAAGTCACGATCATGTATTAATTAAAAAGATTATTATGTCGGCTCTACAAACAAAATAATTTATCTCGTTATATCAATGTTGTCTTGAAT
The DNA here is from genome assembly GCA_963555745.1 of Cardamine flexuosa. NCBI lineage: Eukaryota > Viridiplantae > Streptophyta > Magnoliopsida > Brassicales > Brassicaceae > Cardamine > Cardamine flexuosa. The sequence goes on along the minus strand of OY743216.1, from coordinate 9,424,477 downwards.
TCTAAAGGGAAACTTTTATTTATTTCTATATTAATATTTATTCTAAAGAGAACTTTAATATATAATTTGCTTTGAGGAAACAAAAGATATCGTTACTTGCATCATGGATCCTAATCTTCTACATAATTGCAATAGTTCTGACCTTATATTTCCTTAATTTGGAAATCCCAATCTCTTAAAATAAAATACAACAATTTAGAATATTGATTACATGAATAAACACTACAATTAAAACACAATTTTCTTGAATTTTAGGACTTTGAAAACCCTCACCGTCAGAAAAAGAAGCAATGAAGAGGAGAAAATTAGCATTTTTCAACGATGGTTGGAAGTAGCTCCATTGTCCATTGAGTTTACGATTGATATATGTTATTTCCATAGTTATATGTTGATGTATTAGAATAGTGAAAGAGAAAATCAGTAGTTTTTTATGACATATCCAAAAGTGAAAGACATTGGCAACGGTAATTCAACTAATCTGAGCTTGTAACCTCCCGAGCAACGGCGCCAATTTAATAAAAGGATTTTACAATCTAAAAGTTATAAATAGAGCATACAAGGATATCAATTTTTAAGGAAATTAGAATAACATATTATAACTATGAATTATGATTTTAATCTAAGCAACAAGTGGTTCATTGGTTTGTAATACTAAATTTTAATTAAAACAAGTAACAAAAGCTAGAAAAACACTTTTTAAAACAAAATGATAAAAGGTGAACTCTTGGAGTTGAGTAGGGACTAAAAAAAATGATAAATAACTATGGAGTATTAGTTCTTTCATTGCCAAGTTATCCTTACGGTTTAGAACCTTAAACAAATGCTATTCACTCTCATGGATAAGCATCTTCCTTAGTAATCAACAACTCTCATTGTCTCCTAAGTGATCAAAGAACATTAATAACAAGTCTAAACAAGTATTTAGCAACCTAATCAACTATTCTCATAAGCTAAACATGCTAAACACTTAGCAAATCAAGTCCAACATGTCATCAAACACTTAGTGGACATTTATAAGCCTAAGTCTAAATCAACATTATCAAAGTTAATCTAGCAATCAAAACATCTACTAAGCAAGGATATAACATAATATATTCCTAAACTCCGTCAATCATTCATAAATCATCATAATATATTCAACCCAAAAGCTCTAATGGACTACTCTCAAATAGACATGAAACCACAAAGCAAAACTTGGTTAATCATGATAGGATGTGAATAGAAAGATAGTTTAAGAAGAAATCAATAAACTAAAACTTAAAAGAGATGGATTCATATAATGTTCTTAAGAAATTCTCAAAATGGCTACTTAGATCTCCTAAAACAAAGCTTACTCTCTAATAAGGGTTTGAGAGTATTTATACATGGTTCTAAAATAAAATCAAAAGTCAATACGAAATAAAAAAAGTGACAAAAAGCTGAAATCGGTGTCACTATCGACATGACAAGTCGATAAGACAAGGTCGATAGATCAATCGATGCCTCTGGTTAATAAGCTGGTCAATAGAAATCTCCAGATTGTTTTTTCGGCTTCGCATCGATGTGGTTTGGTCGATAGGGTGGTCGATAGGGTGGTCGATAACATTACTCCTCAGCTATCGACGTGCTCAAGTCGATGAGGCGAGGCCGATAGGGCAGATTGGGGTCCTCTGGTCAATAGGCTGGTCGATAGAAATCTCCAGATTATTTTCCGCATCTCTATCGACCAGTCGATGTCGACAGGACTAGGTCGATAGACCTTGTTCGCAGCAAAACTCCACTCTTTAATCCTTTAAGCTCCATTCCACCTCCAATACATACAAAAGACATGCATATGCCAACTATGCTATACAATGCAAGTAAACCTTAATATGATATGCAAATGTAATGAAACTTATGTGAAAACCATGCATCAAAACCAAAGAAAACACAACATATCAGTAACCGAGATTGCTTCTTTCTATTATATTTTGGTAATTTGCTGTTTTGGACAAAGCTTTTATTGCAGTTACTTCTACTTCTTTTGTTTATTTATTTTCTTGGCTTTCAACCAATCGATTTGCAACCTTCCACATCAACAATTGCAGGTGAAGTTGTTGGACAGTCTTTCCATTTTTCTCCACACGAGTTCTAGACCATATCTGGTCGAGATATGATAAATATTGATTTCTTTTAGTCGGATATAAGTTGAGTATATCTTAATGTTACCGATGCTAGCGATTAACAGATGGTTATAAAATATCAAAAAAAAATCCATAAAATATGAGTAACTAAGCATATGTAACTAAATATGATTTTTGAATAACCATAAAATATGGTTTTAATAGATTAGTGACTTGTTGTTTTCCTTACTCTATATTTTACAAAATCATAACAAAATATATATGATGAATTATGTATCAATTTTTCTTATATTTCATGTTTTATAAACATATTACACTATGAAAAATTACCATTTTACATCACTTAAATTGTATCATTTAATAAAGTGATATTATTTTAAATTATTTATTTATAAGTGAAGCAGATATATATAACTTAGAATCAATTATATTAACTAATATTAGTATTAAGTAGTTTAAAATTAATTAAGTTAAACTGATTTAATTTCTGTTAGTATTAAGTAGTTTTAAATCAATTAAGTTAAACTGATTTAGACACAAATTTTGCTCTCTCAAAAAAAAACAAAAAAAAAACACACACACACCTCCCTATCGTAAGCAAAAAAAATTCGGAAAAACACATCTCTCTCAATAGTAAACAAAAACAAATTGGGGAAAAAAACCACAAACAAATATGGACTTATGCTGTTGTCATGATAGATAAAAAAATGTACGGGTCTTTTTAAGAGCATCAAAATCAAATTTAGCCCGTGGGTCCTTTCTCCTTTTACTTACTAGAGACTTAGTGCAATATTTGTCCCATATCTCCCTTTACCCCTACCACACCCCACCTCCACCCTCAAACAATTGTTGCATATAAATAAGGAAGTGATTGAGAAATGTAGAGACATATACCCATCAAACTCTGTCTCTCACTTCCCTTCGTCATTAACTTATTTCCCAAAATAATACATTTTATCATACTCTCAAACATTTTTCTATATCTCAAAATCCCAAAGAAAAAAACAAATGGTTTAGTGTGGCATTGGTGTTCTTTTTTGGGGTATAAAACTCTTCTTAAAGTAAAGATCACCAATGATAGCTTCAGAGAGTACTTCCATGAACTCGGAAACTAACTCAGTGAGTCAAGAAAGCAAAGAAGACAAGAAGAAACCGGTTAAAGATTCCGGTAAGCACACGGTTTATCGAGGAGTTCGAAAGAGGAACTGGGGAAAATGGGTTTCGGAGATACGTGAACCGAGGAAAAAATCTCGTATATGGCTCGGAACTTTTCCTTCACCGGAGATGGCGGCGCGTGCACACGACGTAGCCGCTCTTAGCATCAAAGGAACCTCAGCTATACTCAACTTCCCTGACCTAGCTGGCTCTTGGCCACGACCTAGCTCACTTAGCCCTCGTGACATTCAAGCCGCAGCTCTCAAAGCTGCCCACATGGAGATCATGACGACGACAACGACCTCACAATCTTCTTCTTCTTTAACGTTTTCGTCTTCTCAATCTTCTTCTTCTTTGGAGTCTCTTGTATCTTCCTCTGGGACTGGCTCAGAGGAGCTAGGAGAGATCGTAGAGCTACCGAGTTTGGGATCGAGTTACGATGGTTCGACTCAGCTAGGGAACGAGTTTATATTCTCTGACTCAGCAGACTTATGGGTTTATCCACCGCAGTGGTCAGAAGGTGATTATGCAATGATTCCTCCCTCATTGTCACAAGATTGGGATCTTCATGGACTGTATAATTATTAAGTAATTATCATAAAAATATACTAGTAATGCTATGTTTAATTACTTTTTTTTAATGAACCCTTTATTTTGTGGGGTGAGTTTAGGGTTATTTTGTCTTTGATCATCTTTTTCTCTCAATTTGTGTGAGTTTAGTAATGCTCCATATATGAATACTTGTACATAATTCTCATAACATGTTTTTTTTGTTTCTTTCTTAAACCAATGTGGAAATTTGAAAAATAAATAATGTTGGACTAGTAGCCAATGGAAGCCACGTACCTTCCTATTTTGAATGTAGGTTGTTGATATTTGAAATCATTGAATATTCTTTTTCCCCATAGCAAATCAAAGCTTTATTCTGATTAAGCATATATTAATCCTGACCAATTGTTGTTGTTTGCTTTTCTTTTTTTCCACTACCGGTTATACGGTTTTTATATTTGTTGATATATATTAAAATATCCAACACTTGAATAATTTTGCCTTCGAGTCTTATTGTATTAATCAAACAATGTGACTTTTACTCATTACATATTCCTTTGCGACCCAATAGTAGAACAAAAGAATCTCTTCTTCGGTCTTTCGAGCACTAAGATCTAAATTGTGCAATATTGTAATACTAGTAGTCAGTTGGATTAGAATATGTGTAAATAGATTAATAACTGTAATGAATGGTTCAAATTGGATCCCATTCTCTCTTTTTTGGTCACATCTGACGTATCTTTTCGTTTTTCGTCGTTGAAAAAAAGGCTATAAACTTTAATGATTAACTGTAATTAGAATCCGTCACTATCCATTAATTGTTTTGAGTAGACATAGATTGAAAGAAGAATCTATTAAAATGACATCTCTGTGATTCGGATTAACGTAATAAATGAATGCAATATGTTTATGGCTCAATGTGTGTACACATATACTGTATACGCATATACACGTACATATATATTTATATTTATTATTATTATAGAAGAAAATTGACTATTGAGAACTTGTTATTAGAAGTTTATGCATTTTTCTCTAAAGGGTTTACCATATAAAACTGTTACTAGCTTGAGTTTATACACGACCATTGCCTCTCGCATATATACACCCAATGATGATGATAGTTCATTGTATGAACTAGGTCACAGATGGTGCCATACACGATTTAACACATATACATTATACTTAGTAGTAACTGTTAAATAAATAAATAAATAATTAGATTATTATTTGATTGTTCTGGTGACCAAAAAATTGTTTGACATTTTAGTTATTACTTCTCATTGTTGTGTATAATTTTTTTTAATAGATTTGATCCACCTATAAGTCCAATAACCTAAGGGAAACAAATTATTCTAGAAGAAAGTAGATAAATTCAACATATTTTATGCATTACCTCGCAAGAGATTTCATGATGGATTTCAAAAGAATATCAGAAACAGCCTCACAAAAATAACATGATTAACCCCATCGTATAAGAGATTGGATATTGATCTTACCTAAAGTTTTGAGGTCAATCTAATCAGATATGAAATCAAGAAAGACAGACACGAAAAACGAGTAAGAGCAAGAAGCAATCAATTTCTTGAAAACTACGAGAGTTTATAAATTGATTGACGGTGTCTTGATAGCTTTATGTTTATATCTCTCTGTGTATCTACGAAAAAGTCACATAGCACCAAAAAATCATGCAAACAGAAACAGTGATAATTAAAATGCAATTGAATAAGTTCGAATATAATTAAGCATAACCTTTAAAAAGACAGAATGAACTTTTTAGATAAACTTTTAATTTAAATTTTTACATTTTTCTTTCTCTTGCTTGCCATTTCAAGGATGCTCTCAATAATTGTCTTTGTGAAAGATATTGGATAGTGGAGTCCGATATAGTAAGAAAAGTATATTCTATGTACAAAACCTTAATTTTATATGTTTTGTCCTGACATACAATATTCAAAACATTCCAGCTTTATCAAAGAAGTTATAAAAAGCTGACATTTTGATAGTTGTGAAATTTTGTAATCAACGTCCAGGTAATATAATTGATTAAAGGAATAACTACCTTAGAATAATGCAGCCTTCAAAGCCGTTTATTGGTATTGTTGTTCCTCTGAAGGTTTTTTTTGTTTTCCTTTTAATAAAAAAATTATGTAGATGTTCTAGAAAACTTAATATGATATATCAAGCATTCCACACATCTTTTAATAAATTATTCCATTTCATACGATTACGTATATATTATTAGCGGATTTGTTCAATCATCAATATTATATTGAACTTAAATGTGTATTAGAGTTTTCTATGACTCAAATAGAGGTGTTTCATCCTTCCACCTTCAACTTTGTTACTAATTCCCGAGTTCTAGTCCAAATGGTATTAACACTGGACGAATGGCTAGCATTTGCAACTGAAATAAGTGAACTTAGAAATCTATATATTTCATTAATAACGTTAAAGTGATTTATAAATCCAAGATTAAACAAAAAGAGTTTCCCACAAGAATTGTCCATACCAAAAACTATATTTTCTCTTAAATAAACCTGTTGGTGTCTTATTGACCTAATTCGTACTATTGAATGTATCTCTTATGATAAAAACAGATTGTTGAGAAGTTGACTATTATTTAAATAAGAAAACAATTCATGATCATTTGGGTAATCTACTAAAAAAAAAATGAGTATCAATTCTTGTCAAAATTTAGTTATCAGCTCAGTTGTGTTTTGACGATATCATTTTAAGCAAAATGTTATTTCATGGAACCTAAAGTAAGATGCAATGGACATGGAGCAACTCACTAATTGTTAATATTTTTTTGAATTGAAATTTTATAAAACTTAACGAATCAACAATGACGGTAATATGTTTATGAAAAAACCCGAAAAAGTATTGCTGAATAAAAGAAAGAAGTGCCAATTTCTTATTAGGAACTAGATGAGAGTATTCACTTCATGCGAATTGCATATTTTGAAGGTTTTCTGTTTTCTTTTATTTGTCTTTTCTGTATCGTGTGTTGTTAGATAACTGACAATTTCTTTACATTTTAAGCAATATGATAGAATAGTTGTTAACGGTTATGAGCCATGAATTTTTAGAATAATTAAAATTTACGGTCCACGATCTATCTTCAAGGACTAAATAAAATTTAAGAAATACTATAGTCAAAAGTAGAATGTGTCGATGATCGTTGGAAAAGAAACAATTCATGCATCTTTTTACATCTATTATTGCAGAGTTGGCAACAAACTGCAAAATTATTATATGTTATAAGGATATTTAAATTCGAAATGACATTGCAATGTTGGTTGGTTGATATGATGGCACAGTACCATCCGATTTTTTTGTCACTACACTTTATATTTAATAGTCAGGATGTCAGCATTGAAGAAAAACAGTTTAACATTTCTAAATCTAGCTTAAAATGACTCAACCTCTCTTCTTCTTCTTTTGGTAATAATTAGGATGACTCAGTCTCTAATAATGTCAAATAGCCCGTTTAAAAATTTAGATTGAAAAGAGCAAAAAAAGAAATTCATGGATGATCTATTAGAGATTGAGTCATTTTGCTGTTTTGAACAATCTATCATGTACAAAATGTTCTAAATATCACCCATTTTATAAATATCAAAAACAAACTTTTGGGCTAATTCTATCTGAAAGTTTATGTGATTAATTTCAAAATTTTATTCAGTTTCATATTTCTCTAATTTATGGATTGTTTTTTTTATGAAGGCTGTGAAAACAAAAATGATTAATTTAATGTGGCAAGAAACAGTCGAAAAATGGTTAATACTGAGGTGGATTAAGAATGTGATATATATATATATATATATATATATAGAATAAAAATATCAAATATTTTGACTGAACAAAATAACTTAAAATAGAATAATGTATCTGACCACATGGAAAATTAACCATAGATTTTAATCAAATCGTATGCATATGATAAATAATGGTGATAATTGCAAACGTATAAAATTTATACTCCAACACAACAGTAACAAGAAAAACCTTTAAACTTTAAATCATGGACCTCATCTACAACTCTGAATAACGGTATTTTGGAGTCATGATATTATTGAAAGAGATTATGCAGAGAGCTTATGCACTTTCTAAACTTCTCTCTCTCTACTCCAACTATCACATCAGTCGGTTATATTTTGAAGAAAATATAATTAAAGTTAAATTGGTCATTTTTGTCCTCATAAAATAGTCTTTTAAACTGCAATTTCACCACCATAAAAATGTTATCTAAGGAAATTTTATTCATATAAACAAATTTGATTCTAAAACCGTATAATATGCTTGATTATTATGATATCAATACTAGACGACGAACTCATATTTGTGTGTTTATAAATATAACCTTATATTAACATCACATAAATTTTATAACTAACTGTTTATTAAAATTATTATAAAAGCATTTTTAAAATTATGATTTGGTGCTTCTTATAGTACGGGTAGAAAGTTAGTATTTATTCTATTTACTAATAGAAACGCCAACTAATTTCTTTGAACCCTTTTTAACATGGTAAATGGTCCAAAAGTCAAAAGCCAAAATTTTAGTCTTTTGGATGATTTTACTCTTTTGACAAAATTATTTGGATGATTTTACTCTTTTGACAAAATTATTTGGATGAGTAGTACAACCAGTGGGCCATTAAGCTCTGCTGTCTACTGATTATTGAATCATATATATATTACCTTCTTCTATCCAACCGAAATGAAAATGTACATAACTAGGATTAACTGTTTAAATAACATCAAATAACTAAAATTTAACTATCACGTAATAATTAATGAAATATGAATTTAACTTTACATTTAATAAAAAGATAAAATCATAAAGTTTAAATGGATAGTTTTAAGAGAAAATTTGAAAAAATACCTAATTTTTAAAGCAAATTGTTAAAAACTGTATAATTCATAACAAGAAAATGAATAGCTGAATTAACAATCTTTTGCTGGAGAATGAACTTTTAACTTTGGAAATTAAGTGATCACGATTACGTGAGTGTGAAGAGAGCATAATTAAATTATAATGCTTTTTTTTTGTTTGGTTGCAAATTTTCATTATAATACTCCTTTGTCATGAGTTATATTCTACTCATATATGTGTATGATTAGAATAACAATCTATAAAGAGATCTTAGGTAACATGTAACTATAATAAACACAACTTTATTTAAACCATGATTTGTATTTTTGGTCATATGATATATGTTGAGTTGTCGTTAAACCATATTTTTAGACACCAAAAATCTAGAAAACCTAGAAAACCAAAAAACATACGAAGAGATTAGAAAGAAAGATAAATGCAAACGCTAAATTAGAAATATGTAAAGCACAATCCTCCAATATAAAAATGCTGGTCCAAATCTAAGAACTAAAACTGATCAGAAAAAGAATAAAAATGTTAAAACTAAGACTTATATTCTTCTTGTCTTCACTTGTAATTTGTAGACTTGAAAATTTAGGGAATTTACGTTTTTTTAAGGTGAAAACATGGAAGCAACAGCCAATCGAATCTTGACATTAACTTCGAGTGGGGGAGGCGAAAAAGCCGCTTAATCGATTCACCAAACACTTTAGAAGAAATGAATGATGCAAGATGCAATCTGATTAAGATTGAAAAAATCGTCGGTAAAAAAAGAAGGAGGATGAACAAAAGCAAAAGCAATGCACCAGAAGATCTAAACCTAAAACAAAGAAATATAGATGGAAAAACTCTATAACCGGCTAACACACATCCTAAAGGCACAAGAAACCATTGAAATAGACACTAGCTATACCACTACCACTTTGATCAAGCCAAAGAAAATGAGAGATGCAAAGCTAAACAAAAGAAGAGGGGCAGAGTACCCGATATAGGAAGCAAAGAAGAGTACGTCACAACCAGTTCCCAAGCTGAAAGATCCGCCATGAATAAATATGAACGACAAACCTTTTACCTTTAAGAGCCATATAGTATATATATCCACTAATGCTGAAAGTTTCAAGACCGGCGGTTCCAACGGTGATTGTGAAGCAAAACGCTAGATTTACAAAAACTCTTTAGCTGGAAAACCTAGGAATTGGTGTCTAGTAGGGGTGAGCATTCGGGTACCCAATCGGGTTCAGGTCATGTATTTTAGATTTTTTAGATATTCGGGTATAGAGGTCTACACCCGATTGGGTATTCTTAGTATTCGGGTTGGGTTCGGATAAACACCCATCGGGTATGGGTGTTATCGGGTTATAACCAAAACTCGAAATACCCGTCGGGTTCGGGTCATGTTTGTCTATTTCACCCAAACAAGCTTAAGAAACCCAAAATTTATCTAAATTCATTAAAGAAAAGTTAAAATCAATCTGAAATTCTGAATTCAATAAACAAATCAATTGCAGAGTACTAGAGAGAGTCACAAAGTACAAAAAGGCCAAAACACCCAATTCTAATCATTCATTAAAAACAAAAATTATCATAAAAAAACCAACAATTATTTAAACCAAAACACCAAGTTCATATCTTCCACTCTTCCTGACTTCCTGAGACATCAACCAGCACCAAATTCAAAGTTAAAATCCAAATTCTAACTAACATTTGTAAACTTACATATGAAAGTGAAACTAATTTACCATATATCTGAAATTTGAAAACTAGTCAAGTGTATTACACTCTTACTCTTCTTATGATACATGAGTTTGAAAATCTGAAATAAAATGAACAAACACAGATTGTTAACATAAATTATTTGACAAGAGAAAATGATAAAGAACAAAGATACGCACCTTTCATGAGTTGATCTTCATATTCGAATTCACCAAGTATGTCTGCATTTGTAAGCACCTTTGATTCGAGTTTAATGTCTTGTTTCATCCATTATACTGTACACATCAAAACTCAACGATATAGTGAGTTAGACAACTTCTATATGGGTTTATTATCCTCCCACTAGTGCTAAAAGCACTCTCAGCTGCCACCGAAGACACTTGCATAGTAAATAAATTCCGAGCCATCTGCATCTGTGTAGGATACTTTACACTTTAAAATCCAATAAGACAGAACATTATAATCAACTCCAAGCCTCACTTCAGTGTTCTCAACTTTGTCTTTCAGATATGATTCCAACTCATTTTTGTTGCAAACTCCAATCTCTTTTAACAAGGTATTGTACCTTTGCTCAATCCTATGACTATGGTAACCCGACTCATAATCAACAACATCCATTCCATATGTGTATTGGCTTGGAGTATACTGAGATGACGAAGAAGACTGTGACTGAGACTGAGACTGAGACTGAGATGTTTGCACATTTTTCTTCTTACCATATCTGTCACTATACTCTTTGAACATATCTTCAAGAATTCTCATAACAGAATCATACAACTCCTTAGACTCTGCAGAGTCTTCTCCATACAGCTCGTCAAAACACATTTTTGCAAATTGCATCTTCTTTCTTGGATCAAAAACAGTAGCTATCACCAACATCTTGTTAATATTCTTCAAGCCCTCCCAATACTTATCAAATTTCTTAAACATCTCCTCAGCTTTTACCCTTACTTCCCTATCATAGCTGGAACAAAGACTCCTAAGATCTGATGCTATGTTCATTATCTCACCATAACACTTGTGTGCATTCAGAGTTGTAGAAGCTGAGACTACCAATGTGGAATTGTAAAAAATTACTAGGAACCTATTCAACCTTTCAACGACACGCCAATCATCCATTGAAGGAGGTCCAATACGTTTTCTTACCATTCTCAACATACAAGAAATGATCATTGTACAGCTTGTCTTCAAACCCCATCTTATCAAATGCATCCTTGAACTTAACTGTCCTTAACAACATCAAATATTAACTATTCGACCTAGTTTTTACATCTAACGGCAAACTACCCCTTGTCATCTTAACAGATTCTACCTTAAGTTCAAAAGAACTTTGTCTAATGGGCCCAGATCTAACATATAAGATAGCATTTCGAATTGCATTCACACTAGCATCTGATTTGTCTAATCCATCCCTAACAATCAAATTAATGATATGACCAGCACATTTCATATGCAAAAATTCCCCTTTCATCAGTAATGACTCATCAGATATCAAAGAGAATCTAGACACAAACTTTGACAATGCATTACTATTGGCTGTTGCATTATCGACAATGATACAAAACACTTTCTCTATCCCCTACTCAGCTAAGCAATCAAGAAGTACAGTTGCAATGGTATTAGCTTTATGATCCGTGACATAATTAAACCCTATAATCAGCTTCTTTAACAGCCATTGTTCATCAAGGTAATGTGCTGTTATAACCATATACCTTGAACCTAAAAATATAAAACAAGTTTAAATCAAATAGCATAATAAGCGAGAATAAAAAAAATTCAAACAAAACAAGCTACATATCAAAATAAATATTACATGTGATATCACAAGTCCAAATATTGGTTGTGAGTGAGACTCTTTGCTTGTGAGCTATGCACCATTTTCTCATAGTAGCCTTCCTCTCAACATAAATCTTAACAATGTCTCTTGCTGCCGTTCTTCTTGAATGAGGATCGTACAAGTTTACCTTGATGTATATACATAGAAAAACATATATTTAAGTCATATACATAAATAAGTTGATAAGATAACATAAACTGTGAATTAAAATTATTACCTTGGTGCAAAAGTGTTTCCAAGCCATGCTTTCAATGAACGCTAATGGCAACTCTCCAATCACAAGCATTTCATTCGATGCTTCTCTGAAAATTTTCTTAGATACTTTTGCACTCTGAATATTCCATTTCTTATTAATAACCTGCTGACTCTCCGTCTTGTCTTGACATTCAACAAATGTCTTGTATTGCCTACACGAATCAAGATGATTCCACATGTTCTTAGTCCTTGACTTTGTTGGACATGTGTATTCATTACTGCAATAGTGACATATATATTTGTCACGGTTGTCCTCTTTTCTTGTGAAATGAGCCATTTTCTTGTGAAATGAGCCCATACATCAAACCTTGTGGGGAGAACCATCTTAGCCTTAGGTTGTTCAGAAGTATCTCCACTTCCTTGTGTTTGTTTTCTTTTGCCCCTTTGATCCTGAGTCGGAGTAATAAACTCTTCTTCTTGGTTATATCCGTCATCTTGGTTTGGAGATGCTGATGAATCCATCTGAAAATAAGAAACATCCACAATCAGAATTGTAAAAACAATAAACTATTGAGACATCAACCACTGAGTCTGAGCCATCACAGAAGTAAAATCATCACAGTAATAACGAAAACTCATAATTTGTGTTCACAATATAACTTCACGATATGTTTAGCCGTTTAGAATCTGATTTGCTTACATAGCATTGCTTACAAATAGGAACAGACACAGTAAGGAGCTAAGTTGCTTAGCAACTCTGACACAAAACAACAAGCTTACAAGCAAGTCGATGACAACATTCAGACACAAAATCAGACAAATAACAGGGCTAGACTCAATTCCTCGGATTAAACAGAGATATATCTGAACAGGAACACAAAGAATCGATGAAAATCAAACAAAAGTAACAAGTGGTGTCCTGAGTTAGTAAAATCACCTGAGATTGCCTCCGTGAGGTCTCAGACGGTGGAGAAGAAGATATTATGTGATTAGCGCTTTCCAGTTTGAATAATTAGGGTTGTGCTTTTTTTTGAAAAGGGAATTTGGGATGTTCAATCAATTTTTGGACAAAGGAAAGTTGAAATGAAGAAATAGGGAACTAGGGCTAGATATGCTTATGTCTATGCTTATATACTATCGGATATTTCGGGTTATTTTGGATATTTTCAGATATACCCAATCGGGTACGGATATTCGATCTCCATGAAATCTTCATCCGATCGGGTATTTTGGTACATCCATACCCGAACCAAACTGCTTACTTCGGGTCGGGTTCGGGTTCGGGTATCAGGTGCGGATATTTTTCCCACCCTTAGTTTCTAGACCCTCACCACAACCCCAACACCTTAAATTCTACTAACCATTCCATTGTGGAAAAACAAAATAAGGGAAAACAAAGGAGAAAGATATAGATCTATGATCCTCCTACAGTTTTCCCGAGAAGTAAGGCCGCCGGGGAATCTAAACCAAAAATTGCCTATTTTTTTCTTCACATGTGCCTGAAATCTAAGATTAACCATTTTTAAATCGTAATTCATTTTTATAAAACTACATGTACTAAATGCTTATCTGATCATATACTTTAACCAAATTTCCACCTCACACATTCCATATTAATCAGTAAAAGGGTCAAAAAATTCCATACCAAAAATTATACATGTATGTTTCTATTGTTTTGGGCAAAAAGTATGTTCGATTTGTTCAAAGATCTACAGAAAACACGGTAACAAATATCACTTTTATTGATTAGGGAGTTTTTGTACAAGCAAGATGGAAGAACTATAAATCCCTAGGCTAAGATGGATGCTAAAGATTTGGCCGCTCTCGTTTCTAGTTGGTTAGGTTTTATGTAGGTTTTTGATCGATCATCCTTTTTTTTTTCCGGCGAATAATAATTATATTAACGTGAACAAATAATATCTTGATACAAACAGTTAGTTAACCAAACTGGAGGGTAAATAGAATCAGAATAAAACAAGTTATTGAAAGGTCGATGAGAGGCTAAGAGATGTGCTGCTTCATTGCTGCTTCTGGATACATGTATGAGCTGTATGTCTTCAAACTTCTTCATCCACTCCTTGATATCTATGCATAGATTATGGATGGACATCTCTTCTTGATGGCCATTTATTATATTAACAAGGACTTGACAGTCACCTTCAAAGATAACTTTCGTGAAACCCTTTGACCACACCAGTTGTAATGCAATCAATAAACCCTTTGTTTCAGTTTCAAGCGGGGAATTTGTAAACTTTAAATTTGACGAGCCCCAAAATTTGGGGATTTCCATATAATCACGGATAATCCATTCACCATAAACTTGATTAGTTAATTGGTTGAAAGAGGCATCAAAATTACACTTTAACCAATTGCTGGTTGGTCTAGACCAATATTGTTTTACTTTGGGGGGGAATAATCTTTTCAGGAGTGTTATTATTTGAAATCCAATCATGTACTTCAGATTTTGCAGAATCTATGTCATTTCTTGGTATAATGATTTTTTATTGAATAAAAGATCATTTCTTGATTTCCATATTCTCCAAAGAATCCAAAAAGGCAAAAATTTTTGTACTTTACTCAGATGTATTTCTACCTGAATTTTGAGAAATTTTTTAAAGTTTTCTTCTAAATTATTGGATGGATTAAATTGATATAGATATGGCATTTGTGATAGTCTCCACATTTGAATAGAAATGGGACATGTGAATAGTAGATGATTTATTGATTCTTCATCAATACAACATCGTTGACATTTTTTATCCATAGGGCTTTAATTTTTCTCGATCTTCCTTTTCGCTATGATCTCTTCTTAAACTATCCCAATCAAACCCTTATGTCTCATACTTCAAAAAAAATTTCCTTTTTGCATTCAAGGTAGCATCATATACATGGTTAAACTCTTTTCACCATGAGTGTGGATGCTGCCTTAGTCAGGACGTAATGGTTTTTTTGTGTGCCTTCTTGGACATCAAGACAACTCGTGTTTTCATTAATATCTGGAATCAAAGTCTTTGTTATGAACTTCCGTGTGCTTGTCAAAGGAACACTAGAGCTTCCAGATATCTCATATTTTTGACAACTATCTCAATATTTCTGATAGCAACAAAATGGTTCACTACTATCATCAGAAGATTTTGTAGGGATTTTTCAATGATTTGAAATCTAAAACTTCAAAGGTACAATAACTGGGAGACGTATTTGGTGAAAATTTTAAGCTTCCACAATTACTTGAAACCCCAACTTATTCTCTTGAATATTCATACTGATTATTATGATATAGTCTTATGCTAAGACTGTATCAACTGTGATAATATCTCCTTTTTTTCCTTGTAATTGAGAATCCATTAAAGAAGGTAAAAGCTTCACAAAGAAAGTATAATTCTCTCTTTTTGAGTTGATATCTGAGCTTGGTCATGATCTCTCCGTATTTTGAGGCGCATAAGAAACCAAAGCATTTTGAGACATACGAGCAAATTTTACTGTTGGGTATTTTCGATATAAATCCACATGCACCTTTGAATATGTGATTTTGCCCTTTGATTCATGGGCGGAACTGAGAATCTCACTACTGCTTCTAGAATTTTTGTTGTTGTTTACATAATCTTTCTCCTCATCAGGGTTGCTAGGTACTACAAAAGCAGAAAACTTTGCAACAATCCCCTTGTCTACAATGTATCGGTGTAATAAAATAGTATGCTCGTCCTTTATACACATTTCTTTCTTCCTCCCAACATTTCGCCTTTTCATCTTCTGATTTATCAATACTGTAAATATTATTATTTTCTAAAAAAGGTTTCCAAACTTTACTTGTCTTAGTGTCAAGTTCAACCTTAGGTCGTGCACACCAGTTTTTGAAAGAAGTTGAAGGCACCATTGCTCCAACACCACTATTGAAGAATATAATCTCGTTAGTCGTTACCTTGGTTTTTCATTAAGTATAATCTAGTTACCTTGGTTTTTCATTGAGTATAATCTTGGTACTTTGATCTGAATTTCTTTTGCTCGAGCTCACCCGCATGTCAAATGTAATTTTTATATTATTATTCTACAAGCTATAACATCATGCTAGTAATTGCTGAGAAACTTCTATAAGTTTATTTACAGAACAAATTTTTTGGACTCCACCATGGCATGTACTTCTCTTCTTTATTGGTGTGGCTATTTGATCCAATTCAACTTCCATAAGTTTATTTATAAAGCACATTTTCTGGGCTCTAGCATGACATGTAGTTCTCTTCAATATTGGTGTATCTATCTTATTCCACCAAACATTTCCAACAAAACTATGTATTCCTTGAATGGAACCTTCATATTTTTCTTCCATGGTACTACTAGTCTGAGATGTTAAACTGTAGAAATTAGAGTCAAAGGTATAACCATCCACCTGGGCGTCATGTGACTCAAGTGATTATCCAGCCAATGTTCTCTTTTTGAGTTAATATCTGAGCTTGATTATGATCTCTATGTATTTTGAGGCGCATAAGAAACCAAGGAATTTTGACACATATGAGCAAATTTCACATTTGGGCATTTTCGGTATAAATCCACATGTGCCTTTGGGATGAAAAGAGAATCTCACTACTGCTTCTAGAATTTTTGTTGTTGCTATGCTTCTAGAATTTTTGTTGTTGTTTACATAATCTTTCTCCTCATCAGGGTTGCTAGGTACTTAAAAAACAGGAAACTCTGCTACAAGGTTCATGAAAGAAGACTTTTACAAAATGTGATGCACCGATCCTCTTGTCCATAATGATATCCGTGAAATAAAGGAGTATGCTCGTCCTTTATACATATTTCTTTCTTCCTCCCATTATTTCACATTTTCATCGTATGATTCGTCAATACTGTAAACATTCTTATTCTCCAAAAAGGGTTTCCAAACTTTACTTGTCTTAGTGTCAAATTCAACAAGAGGTCGTGCACACCATTTTTTGAAAGGAGTTGAAGGAACCATTGCTCCAGCACCACTATTGAAGAATATAATCTCATTACCTTGGTTTTTACTTTTTTACTTGTCTTAGTGTCAAATTCAACATGACTTTTTTCTTTTAACTTTTTTTTTAGGATAGTAATCTCGACCAGTGAAAAAAGTGTTTGGATAACTGAAGATACGAACACCAGTGATGGAGAGAGCTTTGTTCTCTTTTAATCATCTGGGTCAAGTCCAGTGAATGATCCACATCCAAGTTGAAGCGAGCGGGTATGCCTATGTACAAGATATATCATATATGTCCAGTGATATATCATGTATTTTATGGTTTTATGACATGATATATGCATTGGTTTTAGAGTCTTTTGTATATATATTGAGTCTTATTAGGTACAAACACAGATTGGACCCCCTGATGAGCACTTTGGAGCTTTTGGAGGCTTGTAGCTGAGCAAAACAACAAAGATACGATTATTGCTGTCCAAGTCGACCGACAGGTCCTTTCCTGTGTCGGTTGACACAACCATGACGTGAATAACGCTTATCACCTTTTGAGATTTTGAGAAGAGTTGTTCGAGTTTTATCAAGTTTCAAGAATTATAACTTTACCCTAGAAGTTTGTAAAGTTTATACTTCATGCATAATCGTGTTTTTAGGTTAAACTATGTTTTAGAAGTCCCAGAGACTAAGTTTTGTCATTCTCTAAGTTTTCATTATTGAAGTTTGATTGTAAGTTTCAAGCAAGTTCTGGAGAGAAGATTCATATCTCAAACTTTGTAGAGAGAAGAATTCTGAACTCCCTTATTTCCTATTTCTATTTCATGAGTACTATTCAGACAATGATTTGTGTTTTCTTTTCTATGTCTGAGTAGTCACCTTGTTAGATCTAGGGTTTCAAAAGGTTTATGGTGGTTTGTTGAATTGGGCATAGACATGTTAGGTTATCCATAATGTTCTTCATCTAGATTTGATTATCACATTAGTCTTAAGACTGATCACCTTAATCCTGGTATCATAGGAATATTGGTAGGCACGAGAGTGCTATTGATATCCTAACCCAATCTTAGATGAGCAAACAGTCTTTTCGCAGCGAGAGTTGGTTTAGGAATTTTGTAAACATATCATACCCCTAATCATAGAGACTCTGTTTATTGGTAATTCGCAAAGAGATTTGGTTTGCTTATGTTTAGAGGATAAATGTCGTCGCAGCGAGAGTTGGATGAGATATCATATTAGTGTTACGAGTTTAAGAACCGAACAAATAATTTAGTCCTGATTTTAGAACTGCCCAGTTCACATTCCTGATTATTCCTGATGATTATTCGTAGGTCTAGCGCTTTTAATCACTTGAATGAAATCTCGTTCATCTTGTTTACTTTTATCTGCATTGCTTTATTTATTTACTATTTATTGATCTAGCTTAACTCGAACATGTGTTTCTATTGTCTAAGTTTTCAGAGTCCTTGTGGATTCGACCCCTAAGTGCTGCAATCGATCTCTTAATTTGAGAGAGTAGTTCTAGGGTTATATTTGACCCTTTTCATCCATGTACAAGATATGTTGTATCTGCCCTAGTACGAGAGATGACGTGTCTACCAAGATATTATGAAATCACATTTCTCTAGATTCAATACAGTCGTATATATCTAGATAAAAATCGAATAAGGAACCGACCTTATGTTTCTAAGGAAAACCGACTTCCTAAATTTAAGGATATGAGGATTATGAAACCTCAAACCTTATATATAGGGAAGAGATCAGAGCAAAAAGAAAGATTGAGCAAAACTCTACATAAAACCTAGGAAACAAGAAACGAGAGTGATGGAATCTTGAGCATCCATCTTAGCCTAGAAATTTATTATTATTTTTATCTTGCTTGTACAACAAATACCTAATCAATAAAAGAGATATTTGATACAATATTTTTCGTTGTTCCTTGAACGAATCTAACATACTTTTTTACCCGAAACAGTTGCCCCTAGAATGAGGGGCATAAAATACTATGATGGCATGACACAAAGATATCACATTGACAGATGTTTATGCCCAGCTAGAAACCTTGACTGCCAAGTTGAATGAAATCACACACATAAGCTTACACAGATGGGGGCATGATGTGATCATCAAACCATTATTCAACCAACCTGGATCATTTAGCTTGAATATTTCAGACCCTATTAATGAAGAAGAAGATTACAAAATTTCTTTGGTCGAAATATCAAAAAGAAGCAAAGAGATATCCATATTCGGCTTAGTCAATTTACCATTGATTACCAAGGCTAATTGTGTGTTGGACGTTCTTGATCCACCATTTATCAGAGAATGCACCTATACTCCCTCAAACCTCTCAAGACATAAAGCTTCATCAATGCCCACAATTTTCTTCCCGTCATCCTCACCAATTATTATGCTTTATATATTTTGTTCATTGATTTGTGTTTTAGTTTTGAATATTCTCTTTTATTATAGATTACACCATGTAAGAGTTATAAAAAGGCTAATTTGTTTCATTGTAAAAAGACCACTAAATTTGATAATAATTTATAATTTTTTCTTTTGCAAAAGTTGTTTTTTTGTGTCTTGTTCATTGAATCTTTGTTCTCTTTTGTTCGTGCGAGCTGGGGTATTTGTTGAATCAAAACACTTTTGTTCGTGGGAGAAGTTTTAGTTCTCGTGAGGAATAGCCTTTGAGGAATAGCTTGTCCATTGAGATATTCAATTAAACCATAAATCGAGTTGATTGTCATCATACCATCTTCCATCTCTTCCATCAAGCCGTAAGTTTTGGAACCGTATGATCAATTTGATTGATGGAATCCAATTTTATATCAAGGCATAAAACATTGTACTTAGAGAAGAAAATATTTTCTTGGTGACAGCCGTAATTTTTTAAATTACTTAAATTTTGCCCAAACATATATATATATATATTTTTTATTATATAAAAGATGAATGATTTAAAGTTAGTAACTCACATGATCGTAATACGTGTCAATTTAAATGATCAGATTTTGACATTGTATTTAATAAAATAAAATATTAGTTATCAGTAGAAAAGAAAAATTAATTAATTCTAATTTTACATATCAATAAAAAATAAATTCAACTTTTCTATAGTAAAAGAACATAAAATAAAATTTAACAAAAAATAATAATACATATTTAAATTTTAAAGGAAAATTTAAAGTTTATGGCAATTTAAAATTTCATACAGTTATAAAAGTAAAGTTAATAATTATTAAATAAAAATATTAGTTATAAAAAAAAGAAAAATAAAGATTCTGCAATTTTAAAAAAGAATACAAATATAAAAGGAAATTAGTAACCATTAAATAAAAACATTAATTGTCAATAATAAACTTATTTAAAAACGTATTTAATACAAAATAATATTTTGATATATTTTTAATTTAAAAAAGAAATTTTAAGGTTATTGAAAATTAAAAGTAAAACTAGAAAGCAATCATAAAATTTTTTAAAGAAATTTCCTAATCCATAAAGCTAAAAACAAAAAACTTTAAAAAGGAAAAAAAAACTAAAAGGAAAAAAAAATTATAATTTCCACCTCTATATAAACAGTTTGAGAATTTCTCAAATTCAAAACTAAAAAAACTTTTACACATCTAACACTTCATAAACTATAGGTCAATTCTAATTTCATAAAGATTATTCTAATGCAAATAAGAGTTTGATGATAACAATACATGTTACCATGATTCTAATTTAATACTCTTACATATAAACTTATATTTGATTTTCTAATAATTTGTTTAATATTTTCAGAACTATACAATTTCAAGAGGAAAATAATGAGTTCTGAAATTATAAACAACATCAGAGAGTATTTGACATTGGATCAACTCAACAGAAAACGCTCATACCATCGTATCGTAGATCGTCTAATCAGAAAGTAAGAGACAAGAAATCAGAAAAAAGAAACAAAAAGCTAATAGGAATGAATTTACTCTTACTTGATCAAAAGGTTAATGTTATTATTAAATTAAAAAAATGTGTACTACTATGACACATGTCAATTTAAACGATCAAATTATGACATGTATTTAAATTAACAAAAACATTATTTATCAACAAAAAAGAAAATTAACTAATTCTAATTTTACATATCTGTAAAAAATAAATTTAACTTTACTATAGTAAAAAAACATAAAAAAACGTTTTAATAGAAAAATAATAATACATTTTAAGTTTTAAATTTTATAGAAATATTTAAAGTTTCTGGCAATTTTTTTAAAAAGTCATACAATTATAAAAAGTAAAGTCATACAATTATGAATTACTCTTACTTGATGAAAATGTTAGTTTTATTGTTAAATTAAAAGTTGATATACTAAATTTAAACAACATATTATCTAACTATAACCCAATTTTAATTCTTATATAGGACAATACTATTCAAGGTTCTGTACATTATTCCCTTCTTGAAAAGTTTAGAGATCAATTTTGTGAAGAAAGTCTTATGATGTTAACAAGTGTTTAATTACATAAAGTATTAATTATTAATAAAAATAAAAGTTAAGTAATCCTAATTATCTTTATAAGAAATTTCACTTTTATATAGTAACAAAAATTAAAATGTATTTAACAAAAATATTTAATATTTTGACATATTTACATTTTAGAAAGAAACCTTTAAAGTTTTTGGAAACTTTAAAAAGGAATACAAATATAAAAGAAAAGATAATAACTTCATCAAAAATATGTTTAATTATGACATATCTACATTTTGATTTTTTTTAAAGAAATTATAATTTTTTATATGTAGAAAAAAGAAACTCCAATTTATATAGTAAAAAAAACATGTTCAATAAAAATAAAATAATATTTTGACATATTTACAATTAAAAAAAAATAGGAGGCAGGAAATTTGAACAAAAACAATGAACCAATAGGAATGAATATACTCTTACTTGATGAGAATATTAGTTTTATTGTTAAATTAAAAAAATATGTTTTCCTAATTAAAAAAAATCTTATAATCTTATAAAAATAAAAATAAAATTTCCTTTTATTATTCGTAAAAAAAATCAATAATCAACATATATACTGTTAAATTATAAATAATAGGATGATGATATGTGTTGGTTGATCGATGAAATTCTGACATGTATAAAAACAATTGTATTTTTGTCTTTGCTTAATCAAAAACAAACACCAAAAAAATAAAACTAAATACATGATAAAATATATATTTTTATTTATCTTCTAATATATAGTTAAGTCTTATTGTTTAGTTTACAAAAATAAAAATAAAATAAAAAACTTAAATACATAATAAAATAGATATTTTTACTTCTCCATTTCTTGGCTCTTGACATTATAGAAAATTAATGTTTTAAAAAAAATTTAAAACATTAAACACGTCTAATCCTAAACGCGTTGAAATTAATAAAATATATATTTTTACTTTAAAATTTATTGGCTCTTGACTTTAGAGAAGATTAAAACTTTTCTTTTAAAAGCATTACTCATGTACAAATATAAATGTGAAGGAGTGAGAAAGATGGTGAAGTTTTTATTGGAGATTAAAAATAGTAGGGTGAATAAGAAAATGAACTATCATAAAATGAAAAAGTCGTGAAAATCAATCATTTTTAGTTATATATCTCAAGACATATATAAATATATATATTAAGATACATTACCTATAACAAATTTTAGTTTAATATTTTAAATTTAATTTATTTTAATATTTTAATAGACGGATCCTAATCTAGTGTGTATATATATATATAATTAGTTTTATCAAAATACAAATGTAAAATTAACAAAATGTTTTTAGTTAAAATGTTTTTAAAAAATCAATTTTTCCTTCTATGTTTTGATTCAAATTTTCTTTCGATTTCTCGAATACAAAAGAATAATTCAATATTTAATATAAATGATATTAGAAATAGTTTGTTTTTAAATTAAACTTTTCAGTTTGGTTCGGTTAGATTTATATTGGATTGGTTTATCTTGATTGGATTTGAATGCCTGCCACGTTGGTAGTGTTAACTGTTAAGGTTCAATCTTAGTTTTGTAATAAGGAATTAAATGGGCTTATGTCCTAACTTAATAACAAGACCAAAAGAATTAAATGGGCAAAAAAACAAAGTATTTAAAATTTAAAGTTTATTTGGCAAAATTTTGGGACGAAAAGGTTAAACTTAAAACCCTCAAAATCTGTCCGACGGCGAATTAAACCGACGACCACGGAATTACCCGGGGGCGGAATTGTTTCGTATCAACCCTCTGGCTTAATTTCCCAAATAGCTAATCACCGTCTCAAAAAAATGTCATCTTTGAAGCGAAAGCGCGACGCTGGAACCGCCGGAGAAGATAATAATATAGATGGTGGAGAAATTAGCGACGGTAGTGATAAGAGCAATACAGTAAACGGTTACTTCGATATATATGGACCTCAAGTAATTCACTTTCCTCTGCAATTCGTTTGTATGCTTTGATTGATTGATTGATTGATTGATTGGTTCTCAATATGTGATTCTTCTTCTTCTTCTTCTTCTTGCTCCAGGCAAAAGCAGGACTCGATTTCAAAAACCCAGATACAACATTGAACTTACAAGTAAGTTTTGGATGCAAAGGAGACTCCTTTCATAACTTTTGTTGTGATGAATAAATGTAAGATTTTGCGTTTGTTTTGAATAGGATGTTCAAGGACTTGTTAAATGGGTTCTTGGAGAAGGTTCTATGCCTTCTTGGGTAATTGTAAAGGTATGAACAAAATTAAAGTTGAGAACTTTAAAACTTGATTTTGTAATCTTTAGTGATAATGGAGAATGAGACTTTGGAATTGGTTTTTGCAGAACATACCTCTCATTCCAAAGGTTGTAATGCTATATCTTCCTGGATTGGATGCAGCTTTGTATTTATCACAGTCTAAATCACTTTCTAGTTTCAAATCATGCTGTGGCAATCCTATTGCTCTTTTAGCTTTGAGGTTAGTGTATAAGTCTCTTTTCTTATATGGTTAATTGTTGGTAAAAACTATCTTTTGATTTTGTTTTTGTTTTTTATGTTAGCTGTGTAGTTGATGAGATGAAAACAATCGATACGATCCTTACTTGCAACAGTAAAAAAAAGAAAAAGAAATCTGTTAATAGCTTAGTGGAATCACCTCCCTTAGTACCTAGCCCAGGTTAGTGGACTTCACCCGATCATTGTTCGTTATTAACTGCAAGGTTTCGATAGTAGATGGTAGATAACATCTTTGTTGCTTGTAGAAACATGTGATGTGTTGGGGAAATCGTTCATTGAGCTCACGAAAGATATACCATTCCCTGTTGCATACTATACTCTAAATCAAAAAGAAATGGAAAAAAATGGATATACTTTTGAGAATTCCGGTACGAGCTTCCATCTATTTTAAGATTTAACAGTTTAGTCCTCATTAAGCTGTTAACTTTGTTTGTCTTATTACTATCACATCGTTTGATATGCAGAGTTTACCTCTACACTTCCTGCACCATCAGGATCATGTCCTCGTGAAATTTTGGCTCTTGATTGCGAGATGGTAAGCAACTATGTTCTTTAGCCTTTCATGATGATGCTTTGTGATATAATCCTTTTTGTTTCACCCTTAGTGTATTACGAAGGAGGGTTTCGAGTTGACACGAGTGACGCTGGTTGATATCCAAGGACAGGTTCTATTAGATAAATTAGTCAAGCCAACAAATCCTATTACTGATTACAACACAAGGTAAGCGCATATACTAATATTCTTGGTTCAGTATGTCACATACGGATTTCATAACACGGTATTGGTATCGGTTTGTAGGTATAGTGGAATAACAGCTGTGATGATGGAGGAAGTTACAACAACTCTTAAAGATATTCAGGTTCCACGAGATTCTTTAACTTTTACTATTAGATACGATGTTTGAATTTGAAGACTTGTAATGGTTTAGTATAATTAGAGATGTTTGCTATGATGCTCAGGAAGAGTTCTTAAAGCTGGTTTACAAAGAAACAATATTAGTGGGACACTCGTTGGAAAATGACTTGCTTTCTCTGAAGATCTCTCATAATATGGTGATTGACACTGCAATACTATACAAGCAATCAAATGGTAGAGATTATAAAACCAAACTTCGAATCCTAGCCAAAAAGTTTCTTGCTAGAGAGATACAACAGTCTGAATCCGGACATGACAGTGCCGAAGATGCAAAAGCAGCTATGGATTTGGCACTATTGAAGATAAAACATGGTATGAAATTCTTATTCTTATTCTTGTTGTTGTCTGTATCGTTTTGAAGTAATTTTCTGTTTTCTGGATTTTCACTAGGACCTGATTTTGGTGCACCACCGGAAGTGGTAAGAAGAAGACTCCTCACTGTTTTAAACGAGAGCGGGAAAACGACTTCGATTATCGACAATATCAACATTGTGAAGCGATATGCTTCTGATTCATCGAATTCAATTCCAGTCTCTTCTGACGATGAAGCACTTTCAAAAGCAGTGAAGGAGGTAAAAAAACAACTTCTCAATCAATCTATACATTTTTATATTTCTTGTCATGTGTTTAAACGTTTGATGAATGTGTGTTTTATATGGTTCTAGGTAAAGAACAAGCGATCACAATTTGTTTGGACACAGTTCTCAGAACTGAATACACATTTCCAGAGAAGAGCAGATGATTCAGAGAAACTAAACTCCAGACTAGCCGAGATGATCTCATTGCTTACATGTGAAAACAACTCTGGCCTCAAGAAAAGCAAAGTTTCTCTTGAAACGAAAGAAATCTTGAAGAAAATGAACGATAGAGTCCAATCCGTTTACGCTGCATTACCTACGAATGCAATGTTTATAGTTTGCACCGGACATGGAGACACGTCCATTGTACACAGGTTTGTTTTATAGCACTCTAATTTCAAATCTCTTATAAATTTTGCGATCTGATTTGGGTTTTCTTACTGTTTATTTATTGGTGAAGAGTGCGGAAAATGCTTAAAGAGAAGAATGAAATCGAGTTTGACCGAGAGAAAGTTGTGAAGGTTCTTGAAGAGCTTCAAGCACAAGCTGAAGTAGCTCTCTGTTTTGTTTGTATCAAGCAATGAAAAGCTTATTTACACAGACGACAAAATTTTAACTTGTATACATTTTGAGCAAGTAACAAGAAACTCGTTAGCTTGAGTTTTCAGTATTTTATCTATTATAACTTGTTGATTTCATTAGAATTCATCTATGTTACTTATATGAAACATATCCATGTGTTACTTATATGATATATGATTAATAGGATAGTGAATAATTGATCCTTACAGTCGACGATGAGATCACCGATGAGCTTAAAAAGCAAAATGAATCACACATAAAACTCCACTTTCAAATGAGTGTGTACAGTGCATTTCAGTTAAAAGTTGAATAAGTCTTACTAGATTTATCGTTTATATAATAAAGCACATGTCACCTCACCAACCAAAATCTGCCACATAAAAATTCATTTTTTCTAATATGAATTACATAAAATTAAGAAACAAAAATTCAAAATCAAAAATATATAACTAACAAAAAATAACTGCACACCACTCATTTTATTTAGTTGAAACTGTAAAAAGGCTTGAGAGACAAAAATAATATTAATAATTAAAAGAAAAAACACATATTTTATTTTCATTTTACTGTTTTGGTAAAGTTTTATTTTGTTCTCATTCATTTATCTCTAAATAAATTAAAAAACTGAAGAAAACATGTACCCCTGATATGAGTTATATAAATTTTAACATTTATAATCTTTACTTCCTAATATTGTTTACATTAATTTTTAGCTCTTATGTTTATAGTTTAATATAGAGATCAGTCAAACTTACATTTTCATTTTATAAAATTTTAATTTTAGTAAAAACAAACAGTACACGTGCGTAGCACGAGAGGTAATACTAATTAGTACATAAATTGAATAAAAATATAAATATATACATATTGTAGTATGTTGCTAATTATGTACGAGACTGACTATGTAAAGTTTTACCCACAAAAAATAATAGAATGCAATGCAAACGGAATGTAGGATGTGAATATATTAGTTCAAAAAGTTGTCAATTTTGTCACATTATATATGAATATATTATATCTATTAAAATGGTTTGGAGTGCACAAAATGTTTAAAACAGAATTTGGTTATGAAATCAGATATTTTTCATTTTTAAGTTTTTCCCGTTTTAAGGATAGATTGAAAGATATGACTAAACAATACAAATAGTAGAAATAAAAATTCCAATTTGAAACCATAAATTATCGAATTCTCTATGCCATAAATTATCGAATTCTCTAGTTATCCTGAAGGGCTGGCAAGATTTGTCGATTCTCTCATGATTGGTATCTGAAGACGCATCAGTAGATTGTGCCTCCTACACTAACGAGAATGACAACTACTAGCAGCATGAGGTATAATCATCCCGTAGAAACTGGATCCTTCAACTGCGGTCCGCCCTGAGTCATCTACATGAAACAAAAATTAAAAATATATCTTAATAATATTTTTATTATATAATAATTAACAACTTTGTAAGTTTTCTCCCATTAAAACCCTGAAATTATAATTATGGGTAATAAACCCATAATCAAATTTGTTGGGTTCAGTCGATACCATATAATTATGGTCATCGTTGCTTTTAGTGGAACTAAATTTACTTCATTAAGTTATAACTAAATAATAAATAAATATATATATATATAACTTTTTATCATTTAATTACACATATTTTGTTTCAAATTGAAGATTTTACTCTTTCTTATTTTAAATAACATTCTATTTTTTGAAAAAACAAACAAACAATAACTTAAAAAAAAACCATAAGCAAAACATAAACAAGATATAAACGAAACATAGGTACACCCAAAAAATTAATATTCAATTTGAAACCAATCCTAATTTCATCTAACATCGTAACAAAAACCAATTTTGTTTTTCAAAATATAAGTTTTTTTTTATCTATTTAACTAGAAATATCTAGATAAACTAATTAGAAAAATAAATAAAAACAAAAATAACATAACAATAAATTATTTATTTACAGTTAAAATTATTTTATCTAAAAATCATATAATTTTTAGTTAAATGTTATATTAACAGTTTTACTGTCACGTTGACATTTTTATTTAGATAAATAATATTTATTGCGATATTATTTTTGGTTTTGTTTTAATAATTTTTATTTATATCATTAACACAAAATAAAGAAAATTAAAATGTTAACATAATTTAATGAGAGATTCTTTAAAATACCACACTTTTATGTTTTATTGCAAAAAATACCTCCATTGATGTAATGTTTCAAAAATACCACGAAAAGTTTAGTTTCCAAAAATATCAGAAACACAAAAATTGATTTTATAAAGTTTATACTTAAATTTTTTGAGTTTGGGTTAACAATTTTAAATGGCGCATGTGAATATATTAGTTCAAAAAGTTGTAAATTGTATCACATTATATATGAATATATTGTATCTATTAAAATGGTTTAATGTTTAAAACCAAATTTAATTATGAAGTCGAAATTTCTCATTTAAAAGTTTTTCCTGTTTTAAGGAAGATATGACTAAACAATACAAATAATAGAAATAAAATTTCCAATTTAAAACCATAAATTATCAAATTCTCTATGTCATAAATTATCGAATTCTCTAGTTATTCTGAAGAGCTGGTGGAATTTGTTGATTCCCTCGTGATCGGTATCTGAGGACGCACCAGTAGATTGCACCTCCTACACCAACGAGAATGACAACTACTAGCAGCATGAGGTAGAATCATACCGGAGAAATTGGATCTTCTAACTGCTATGCGGCCTGCGTCATCTACATAGAACACAAATTTAAAATATATATTACTAATATTTTTATTATATAATAATTAAAATTTTTTTAAGTTTTCTCCCATTAAAACCCTGAAATTATAATTATGGATAATAGACCCATAACCAAGTTTGTTGGGCTCAGTTGATACCATATAATTATGGTCATCGTGGCTTTTAGTGGAACTCAATTTATCTCATTAAGTTATAACTAAACAATATATATATATATATATATATATAGATATATATAATGTTATAATTTATTTCACATATTTTGTTTCAAATTGAATATTTTACACTTTCTTATTTTAAATAACATTCTATTTTTTGAAAAAACAAACAAACAATAACTTAAAAAAAAACATAAGCAAATCATAAACACGATATAAACGAAACATAGATACACCCAACAAATTAATATTCAATTTGAAACCAATCCTAATTTCATCTAACATCGTAACAAAAACCAATTTTGTTTTTCAAAATATAAGTTTTTTAATCTATTTAACTAGAAAAATCTAGATAAACTAATTAGAAAATAAATAAAAACAAAAATAACATAAAAATAAATTATTTATTTACAGTTAAAATTATTTTATCTAAAAATCATATAATTTTTAGTTAAATGTTATATTAACAGTTTTACTGTCACGTTGACATTTTTATTTAGATAAATAATATTTATTGCAATATTATTGTTGGTTTTGTTTTAATAATTTTTATTTATATCATTAACCAAAAATAAACAAAACTAAAATGTTAACATAATTTAATGTGAGATTCTTTAAAATACCACAGTTTTATGTTTTATTGCAAAAAATACCTCCATTAATGTAATGTTCCAAAAATACCACGAAAAGTTTAGTTTTCAAAAATACCACAAACACAAAAATTGATTTTATAAAGTTTATACTTAAATTTTTTGAGTTTGGGTTAACTATTTTAAATGGCGCATATGAATATTAGTTCAAAAAGTTGTAAATTGTATCACATTATATATGAATATATTGTATCTATTAAAATGGTTTAATGTTTAAAACGGAATTTAATTATGAAGTCGAAATTTCTCATTTAAAAGGCTTTTCTGTTTTAAGGAAGATATGACTAAACAATACAAATAATATAAATAAAATTTCCAATTTAAAACCATAAATTATCAAATTCTCTATGCCATAAATTATCGAATTCTCTAGTTATTCTGAAGAGCTGGTGAAATTTGTTGATTCCCTCGTGATCGGTATCTAAGGACGCACCAGTAGATTGCACCTCCTACACCAACGAGAATGACAACTACTAGCAGCATGAGGTAGAATCGTACCGGAGAAATTGGATCTTCCAACTGCTATGCGGCCTGAGTCATCTACATAAAACACAAATTTAAAATATATATTACTAATATTTTTATTATATAATAATTAATAATTTTTTAAGTTTTCTCCCATTAAAATCCTGAAATTATAATTATGGGTTATAAACCCATAACCAAATTTGTAGGGTTCAGTCATACCATATAGTTATGGTTGTCATTGCTGTTAGTGGAACTAAATTTATTTCATTAAGTTATAACTAAATAATATATATAATTTTATCATTTATTTCACATATTTTGTTTCAAATTAGAATATTTTACTCTTTCTTGTTCTAAATAACATTCTATTTTTCGAAGAAAGCAAACAAACAATAACTTAAAATAAAAACAAAACATAAGCAAAACATAAGCATGATATAAACCAAACATAGGTACAACCAATAAATTAATATTCAAGTTGAAACCAATCCTAATTTCATCTAACACTGTTAACAAAACCCAATTTTGTTTTTCAAAATTTAATTTTGTTTTAATCTATTTAACTAGAAAAACCTAGAAAACCTAATTAGAAAAATAAATAAAAACAAAAAGCAAGACAAAAATAACATAAAAATAAATTATTTATTAACAGTTAAAATTATTTTATCTAAAACATCATATAGTTATAATTTTACTGTCACATTAACATTTTTATTTAGATAAATAATATTAATTGTGATATTATTTTTGGTTTATCTTAATAATTTTTACTTATTTCATTAACAAAATAAACAAAAACAAAATAAAAATGTTAACATAATTTAATGAGAAATTCCTTAAAATATCACACTTTTATGTTTTGTTGCAAAAAATACCACAAACAATCTAATGTTTCAAAAATACCACCAAAAGTTTTAGTTTCCAAAATTACCAATAATTGATTTTATGAAGTTTATACTTAATTTTTTTGAGTTTGGGTTAACTATTTTAAATGTCGGATGTGAATATATTAGTTCAAAAATTTGTAAATTTTATCACATTATATATGAATACAGTAAAACCTCTATAAATTAATAATATTGGGACCAATGTATTTTAAAATATTTTATTAATTTATCGTGTTTATTAATTTATAGAGGTAGTATTTGGTCCAAAATATCATTTTGGGACCGGAAAAAATTATTAATTTAGCGATCTATTAATTTATTGAGTATTAATTTATAGAGGTTTAACTGTATATTGTAGCTAGTAAAATGGTTTAGAGCATGCAAAATATTTAAAACGGAATTTGGTTATGAAGTCAAAATTTCTTATTTTAAAGTTTTCCCATTTTAAGGATAGATTGGAAGATATGACTAAACAATACAAATAACAGAAAAAAAAATTCCAATTTAAAACCATAAATTATCAATTTTTCTATGTCATAAATGATCGAAATCTTTAGTTATCCTGAAGGGATGGCAAGATTTGTCGATTCCCTCATGATCGGTATCTAAGGACGCACTAGTAGATTGTGCCTCCTACACCAACGAGAATAACAATACATAGTACAATAAGATAAAATCGTCTTGGAAAAATAAGATCTTCCAAGTGTGGTCCGAACTCAGGCATCTACATGAAAAAAAGGTAGAATCATCCCGGCGAAACTGGATCCTCCAACTGCGGTCCGATCTGAGTCATATACATAAAACAAAAATTAATAATATATATTAATAATATTTTTATTATCTAATAATTAACAATTTTGTAAGCTTTCTCCCATTAAAAATCTGAAATTATAGTTATGGATAATAGACCCATAACCAAGTTTGTTGGGCTCAGTTGATACCATATAATTATGGTCATCGTGGCTTTTAGTGGAACTCAATTTATCTCATTAAGTTATAACTAAACAATATATATATATATATATATATATAATGTTATAATTTATTTCACATATTTTGTTTCAAATTGAATATTTTACTCTTTTTTATTCTAAATAACATTCTATTTTTTGAAAAAAAAACAAACAATAACTTTTTTAAAATAACATAAGCAAAATATAAGCACGATATAAACAAAACATAGGTACAGCCAAAAAATTAATATTCAATTTGAAACCAATCCTAATTTCATCTAACACCGTTAACAGAAAAAAATTTTGTTTTTCAAAATATAACTTATTTTATCTATTTAACAAGAAAAACTAATCAGAAAATAAATAAAAAGAAAAAGAAAAAGAAAAATAGCATAACAAATAATTAGATTTACAGTTAAAATTATTGTATCTCAAAAATCATATACTTTTTAGTTAAATGTTATAATAACAGTTTTTCTGTCACATTAACATTTTTTATTTTGATAAATAATATTTATTGTGATATTATTTTTGGTTTTATTTTTATAATTTTTATTTATATCATTAACAATAAATAAACAAAAACAAAATAAAAATGTTAACATAATTTAATGAGAAATTCCTTAAAATACCATCAAAAGTTTTGGTTTCCAAAAATACCACAAAATTTTTGAGTTTTGGTTAATTCTTTTAGATTTACGGTATAGTTTTTGTGGGGTGGATAGGGATTTAGACCATCTCCACTGGTGACCATCTAAGATTTAGGGTATATTTTTAGGGTTAAAAGGTACGATTTAGAGTTTACGACGTAGGGGTTAGAGTTTTAAAACCCTAAATCTTAAATCCTAACCCTAAAATTATGAGAATATGAGATTTTTGGCTATATAAAAAATTATATTTTAATAAAAATTCTATATAAAAGAATTTCATTTTAATAAAATTTAGTGTTGTGTTTTTTTGAAAATTTTCCAACAATTAATCATGATTTTCAATAAAATCAATTCATCAAATACATACATATAGTGGTATAAATAAAAATTGACTCATTCCAATTGTATTTTTGAAAATAAACACCCTTGTAGTGGTATTTTTGAAATTCTCCCAAAATTATTTACATAGTTAAAGGGATTTGTGGTCATTTTGTGGTATAGATGAAAGTTTTTAAAATTAGTGGTATTTATGGAAGAAAAAACATAACTTAGTGGTATTTAAGAGGATTACCCTAACTTAATTGATTATAATATTAAAATATTATTTTATAATCAATAATTTACTATATTTTTTTCTTATTCGTTAACATTATTAGTAAAATGATTAAATAAAAGTAGTTACCTATATATAAATTGGGCTAATTTATTGAAGATGATTATATGTATATATTTAATAAAATAAAATAATTTTTGTTTAGAAATTTTTTTTACTGTCATATTATTTTTATTTTTATTTTTTAATTATGTTTATATGTCTTTTATTTAAATTAAAAACAGTTTCTTTTGGAAAATAAGATTGGTTTTTGTTAACGGTGTTAGATGAAGTTAGGTTGACCGTTAGTCAACTCAAAATTGCGTTCACTTTAAATCATTTGAAGGTTTTTTTTAGAAATATAATATAATTGAAGGTTTGAATTCAAAACACAAAAAGTTGGAGGTTTTAGTTGGAAAAATGTATAAAGTTGGAGGTTTCTTATGGTATTTTCCCATCTTTAAAATTAACATTAGACTTTTATGTTAAACTAGGGTAATACCCCTGCATATGCGCAGATTCTTTCAATAATATATTATTTTAATATGTATATATATTTAATTTATTGGTTCGTAAATATTATTTAAATATGGAGTTTGTTAAAATTATAATTTCATCATTCTTATAAATACTTTAGACAAATCTTGTTCAATGAATAGGCTAATTTCTTGATTTTAGATTTTTTAAAAAAAATTAAATAAGTAAATTCACATTTATTTTGTGAATTGCATTAGAATTACAAGAGAATATGAAAAACCACATGAAATTTATGAACTTGAATTCAGTAACTTTTACCAATAGATTTCTTTAAAAACTAAAAATCAGTCATATAACAACAAAATAATGATTATATATCCCTTTTTATGAAGAATTCATAATCATGCATCTCGGTTCCTGATTTAAAAGTGCAAATAGGGATCTTATATGAATTCAGGTAATTGAGAGTAGTATTCATTCTTTTTATTTAATTTGAAAATAAAATCAGAATGATCGAATGGACCATTCACTGATAATCCAAAAAGAAAAGTGAAAGGATATTAAAAATAATATTCATTATGGTATTAGTTTTGGTTATGCTAATGAATTAGAATGGGGAAGGGAGGGACTGTTTTCGTTTCTCATATATATATATATATATATATATTATTTTTATGTTATACTTAATATATATAATTTTGGGATATAATTATTTAAACTAATATTTGTTGTAATAGAAAAATGTTGAGATGAATTGTTTATGAGCAAAATCTAACAAATTTATTTAGAAAATAGACAGACAACAGAATAATTAATATATTGATTTCATTTCTTATATAGAACATAAAAATATGTAAAAAAGTTATTGATTTTACAAAATTAAAAAATTGTGTAACTATTTAAATATAATTAGGAAATGATAGAGAGAAATATGACTAAACGTGTAAAAGAAATGATAAAATTGTAAGATAAATTAAAGTATCATATTATGTGATATTTATATTTTATGTATTTTTAAAAATCAATTTGTACTGTTTATATTTTACCAATTTTTAAAGTACTTACTAAATTAACTAATATATATATATATATATAATAATTATTTATAAAGATAAAATATCTTGTATATGTTGATATGGCAGCAAAATATGAGAGGAAAGAGAGGCTGATGTGTGAGGCTGGAGAGTCTCCTTTCTCTCATTATATACAGGACTATATTTGAACCCGCAGTACACCGCGGGTCAAGTGTTTTAATTTAAATTTGTATTTTGTTTTATTATTTATAAATATTTATATTTTGTATAATTATAACTTACTATTTTTCAATTTTTACTGTTTATAATTTCTTTTGTTTAATATATATTTATAGTATTTTTTTTTGTTACCAGTTTATAATACATATAAGGCGGTTTAAACATAGGATAGTAGTATTTTCCATGTAGTAATACCAAATTTAACTTATTTGTTTGAAACTTATGCCAAATCAATCATGTTATTTAATATAATTAAAATAATTAAGTGCAAATCCTATCGAATTAGATATTATATTAATCCGAATAAGTTTTTTTTGTAACAAAATAAAAACTAAAACATGTATCGACATCATCTATCAATACTGAAACAACAAAATATAGAGAATCCAATAGATAAGGGATTGTCTAAGAGAACGGGATAGAGAAAGAAAAAATAGTAGATAAATTTGATACTAAGTCCGTGTAAATATTTTACCAACCTGTTGATCATTATGACCCAATCAATATTTTATATTACTTTAATCTTAATTCTGTTTTTAGTGAACTAAAAAAATTGTATAAATTTGTTGGAATTTATAACAACTAATACATTAATAAATTTTATAAATGTACTTCTCAAATAATTGAATAGATTTTTCTTATTTAAATAGAGTTTAAATAATATATTAAAACTTTATAGAGTTCAAATATTATTAATATTTTAGATTTTATATAGAGTTTAAAAATTATTAATATTATTAACTTGTTAAAGATTTTCAATACTATTAGTATTTTAATATTTATAGAGTTTAAATATTATTAGTATTTTAATATTTATAGAGTTTAGATATTATTAGTATTTTAAACGATTAATAGAGTTTAATCTATATTAATAATATTTTAAACTTCTTAAAAGATTAAATATTTATATAATTTCAAATACTTTAAAATTTAATATATTCAATTAAAAATTAGATTATATCGAATATAACCTTTAATTTGGGCTAATAATAAATCAAACTTCCCGTTCATTTGAAGTTGGAATTAAATTATTGCCAAAATTTCTTAGTTAATGTGAGATATTGAAAAAACATATTTTTCTCTTTATCAATTGGGTTATATACACATATATATATATATATATATATATATATATATATTCATTCTAAAAATTTCAAATCACAATATATGCAGAAAAATATAGATTTTATTAATTTTATGTATTATATAATAATTTAAAAATAAAATCAAATAGAGGTGAAATGAGATTTATAATTGTCTTCCAATATATCTTTAAATTATGTAGAGATATTTTAGAAAATTTGAAATAGTGTTTGTTTCTATAATAATAACGTAGGTGATTGTTTGGATGTATGAATAAGTATAAAGATTTTAGGAAATTTAAAATTAGTATTTGTTTCTATAAATACATAAATAGACTTGTTTGAATGTAAGATTAAGATATAAATTGTTTGGTTATAGGCTTTCCCAAATTTGTGCTGTAGTTTTATAGTATAAGATAAGTTGGTTTGATCATCTTGAAGTAAAAATGTAAAAAAAATTAGAGCAATTCCCTCAAATAGCACTAAATGAAGTTTTTGTTCCATAAATAGCATTGTATTTTTATTTTGGACAAAAATAACAATTCTCTTAATATAGCATAATATCTTCTAATCTCATATTTTCAGGGTTTAGTATTTAGGGTTTAGGATTCAAAAACCTTAAACTCTAAACCTTAAATCCTAAATCATACATTCTACCCCAAACAAAGTATACCCTAAATTGTATAATACTTATCCAAATAAAAAATTTAAAATTTTATCCTTTATAAAAATAGTATTTTTGTCCAAAATATACTATTTATCGAACAAAAACCTTAGTGATTATTTTATGAACTTAAAAGATTATGTTCATCAATGAAAAATCATTAACCGGTCGGTTAACTGAAACCAAAGAAAAATCATATACCGGCACGTGTATAAAACACTCAGGAAGCCTCCTCCTCCTTTTAGCGCCAAAGTCCGCTCGTATCCTCTAAAAACCTAGATCGATCTTAATCAAACGATCCAAACCGCTAATAAATTCCTTTTCATCTCAGCCGTTAGATTTATTTATCAAAATCCGTCAAAATTCAATTTTTGATTTTTCAAAAGATCCCAAAGAGACGAAGAAGGAGAAGAGAGCTGTTCAAAGCTCAAATCAGCGAAAACAAAATCTCAGCTCCTTCTGAAAAAACTATGGAGAAACTCGATAACGATTTGAGTTCTAATCGAAATCCTTTACCGCGTCAATTCGATTCTTCCTCCATCCCGGCAACAACGACGACGACGAAGATAGATTCGTTTCAGAAGTCGCTGGAACCGCCGCCGTGTTCTTCTCCGGTGGCATCAAAGACGAAATTCAGTATAAAAGATGTAACTCCGCCGCAAAAACCACCGCTTCACAGATTTGGTCACCAAGTTCAGAAGAATCGAGTGAGGTAAAATGGTATTTTCACAAACAATTCGATTTCAAATTTTATCAAAATTGATTCAAAATTCTTTATTTGTTTTATGTAGCAATCAAGATTCATTGACAACGACGTCACGAGGTCAGATTGAAGTTGAGTCAAATAAACAGAAACATTGCAATTGTAAAAACTCAAAGTGCTTGAAACTGTAAGCTAATATAAATTCTTCATCTTTGTTAAAGAAATTTCAAACATTTTTGTTTGTTTTATACATTGTTCTGTAATGTGTATATAGGTATTGTGAATGCTTTGCGTCAGGATCTTATTGTAACAATGGTTGTAACTGTTTGAATTGTCACAACAATTTGGAGAATGAGACTTCAAGACAAGAAGCTATCAGAGCGATCTTGGATCGTAATCCAAATGCTTTCAAACCCAAAATTGCTGATACTTCTCATCATGGAAGTAAAGATTTACAGGTGCAGTGTGTGATATTTGTTACTTAAAACTAATACATATAAAAAAGACTGCAACTTTATGCATTTGCCTTGTTACAATTTGTTTAGGAGGATGCACGCCAAATTCTGTTGGGAAAGCATAGCAAAGGATGTCACTGCAAGAAATCAGGATGTCTCAAGAAGTACTGTGAGTGTTACCAAGCGAATATCCTATGTTCAGAGAATTGTAAATGTCAAGATTGTAAGAACTTCGAAGGAAGCGAAGAGAGAAACACCATTCTTCGTGGACCTCGTGAGTTAGAATCCTACTACGTTCGACAGACTGCTATTGAAGCTGTTAACCGCGTCATCATCGGTATGTCGCCTGAATCAAGAAAAAGAAAGAACAAGGACGGTTCACATTCTTCTGCAGTTATAAGAAATGGCGACACTTCTCTATTTTCACTACCTAACAACAAGGCGGTACCAAATCCTTACAGGTTGGAACATATCAGATATCAAATATCAAATCTTTTCCTTTGTATGATACCATGACTCTCTCTTTTTACTTCTGTAGGTCTTCAATGTCAAATACTATCCAGCCGCATCATGTTAAAGAGCTATGTTCACTTTTGGTCTCGAAATCAGTGGACGTAGCTAATAAATTTTCAGGTACATATCCATATAAGAAGATCTTTGTTAAGAGAATGTTCTGATAACAGACAAATGTGAAACAGGAACAACGAGGAAATGCGAGAAAGAAGACTCTTTACTTGATCCAGACCAAAGAGATGCTAAGAAGATCAATGCCTCTCCAGATTGTGTTCTTGATGCTAATATAATGGACGAGAAGCCTTTATCTCCAGCGACGCGTGCATTGATGTGTGATGATGAGCATGTGATTGTTTCAGAGAAAGAGACATCGGCACGAGTGAAAACAAGTCGAGAGAAAGAAGATGTAGATACAAGCTCGGATGTTTACTTAGAGCAAGAAAGACAGATCTTGTCAAGCTTTAGGGACTATCTCATTCAGCTCTCGAACCGTGTGAATATAAATGGTAAAGCTTGAGACTGTATATTTGTTCTGAAATTTAGAGGTTAGAGGATTTGCTAATTTAAGATATTGATTAAGCAGGAACAAATATCAAAACCAACTCAGATTCGAGTAGAAAGGAAGTAGGAGATGAAGAGCGAAGCCATCGAGACTCAAGTTTGGGGTAATGATGATTAGGGAACATTTTTAACATATGATTTAACATTAGAAAGAGCAGAGAGATTAACTATTTTTTTGTGTTTGGTCATAACTCTTCTTTTAACTTGCAGTTAAACATTTAAAAATCATGAAAACAAAAAGAAAAACTGTATAGAAATTTATTTTGGTCCCAAGAATAAGAATATAATTTCATTTCAGTTGATTTAATTTATTTCTTTGACTATCTATTTTGGTTCTACGTATTAAGTATATATACTGTTTATATCACAAACTTCGTTTATTTATAAATAACGAAAGTGATTTTAAGTTAACCAAACCATAATTTGATTTTCATGTGATTTTTGGTGAGGTTTGAGATATTCGAAGACAAAAAAAATAAGGATTAAGAATTTGAAAGTAGGGAGTTGATATCAGTCTAGCCGGTGATTATTAATTGGGTAATAACAATCTGACTATGAAAGCGTTACTAATAATTTTGTGTGTCAATGGTGATATAGTTTATGACTTACTCAGTGATTTTGCCATTCACGATTTTGCTTCTTTTTTTTTTCCTTTCTAAAACGTTCGCGATAGATCCAAACTTTTTATGGTAAGTGTGTACGTTTTGCGTCATTCCGAGGAAAAAGACATACGTGTAAGCCAGAGAAGTGTGACGCTTCATGTTGTGGGCACGACTCGTGTGATAATTTGATTTTGCGTCACGACTCGTGTGATAATTGCGTCATTCCGAGGAAAAAAACATACGTGTACTTGCGTTATCTTTATCAGTGAATTTGTTTTATCACTGATAAAGATAACGCAAAATCAAATTAAACTGCAGTGTGTATGATTATTGTTTGTTGCAACGATTGGCCACTTAGTAAGAAACTTCATATTTTTAATTTCGTGTTTTCTATAGTTTTTTTCAATTTTGACAAAAAGCCGAAAATATAAACTTTATGAGGATCGGTTGACAGTCATGATTAATAATCATATTAAATATGTGATAAATGAAAAAACATAAATTATATAAGGACGTGATGAAATGTCACATCTCATAATGTGACAAGGAAAATACAAATTATATAAGATCGGTACAAGGGACTCATGATTAATACTGTATCATATAGTTTAATTGTCTAACCAAAAAGCAAAAAAAAAAAAACACACACACACACATAAATGTAGTTAACGACAAAAATAATGTGTTTCCAATTTCCATTAAAAAAACAAAAGATATTTAGATGTCAAAAAAAAAAAACAGAAAATCGAACGAATCTGTCTGTTTCTCCCATTCCGATCACCGGAGTAATGAAAACGCCGATTACTCAATCCCAAGAGTTTAAATCAAAATTTATCCATCATCTTCGGAGTCAACGATCATCACCTAAAGGTTTTTTTTTTTGTTTTTTGATAAAGAATTAGCGTAGTTGTTAGTTGTTACTTATTAAAGTATTTGCTTTTGTTTCAATTAATATTCCAGTCGAATATTAGTTACGTCTTTAATTTGGTTAGTTGATCTAATATATCTGAATTTACTAAAAACTGATTTTTCAGTTCCTTTAAAACATTCTTTCAAGATATTTAATCCTTTGTTTTTTTTCTCCTACAACAGATCTCTCTACAAGATTCATTTCCATTTGTTTAATCTTCTCTGTGTTTCTCCCACCGATGACCGGAGTTATGGAAACGCCGGCAATGACCAAATCCCAAGAGTTTAGATCGGAGTTTCTTCGTGTTCTCCAAAGTCGACGATCACACCAAGGTTTTTTTAATCAATTTTAATTATTAAAGTATTGTCTAATGTTTCTTTTAATTATCCAAATCTCCTAATCACAGATTTAATTATTATAATTCTCCTTAAAACTGTAAGATTAATTTCTAAATGTCATTTTCAGTTCCATTAGTAGCGGATTCTTCAAAGCCAGTTCAAGATCCTCTGTTTCAAGCTGATGTTCCATCTACAAAAGTCAGATATTTAATTCCTTTTTTCTTTTTTATTCTACAAATATATTTATAAAACTAATTTTTTGATCCTTTTTCTCATTACAAAAACAGGCAATAGAGTCTTGTCCGAAGGAAAACATTAGTAACTTCAAAGAAATGCTTCAAGAAGAAAATCTTCATTTGCACACTGAGGTAATTTTCATTACAATCACTAAACCACCAAGATGGATATTTTATTACACTTAAATCTTTTTTAACAAATTTCTGATATTTTTGTATGTCTTAAATTTTTTTTTTTCTATGTAATGGAATAAGGCTGGAGAGCAAGGAAATTTGCCTTTGCTTATTTTAAGCTTGAAGGAGAGGAAGAGTGAAGAAAAAAGGCCAGTTATTGTGTTTATGCATGGCACAAACACTAACAAAGAATGGTTAAGGCCATGGCTTGAAGTAAATAAAACAACATCTTTAACTAATACATTTACTTTTGATTTCTCCTTAATCAACATTTCTATGTTGTTGATTATACTTTCTTTCTACTCAAGGCATATGCTTCGAGGGGATACGTAGCCATTGGCTTAGACTCTCGCTACCATGGGGAACGAGCTCACTGCAAAACTGCATATATAGATGTAAATATCATTTTTTCGAATCATCGTTTAGCTATTGATTCCTCTAGCTAAGTCTTATGAGCTCTAACATGAGGTTTTTTTTGGTGTAAATGCCAATGCAGGCTCTTATATCATCTTGGAAAAATGGAAACACAATGCCTTTTATCTTTGATACTGTAAAAAAACATTGCCTCTTGTTTCACTTTAGAGTTGTAAAACATCTAATGGCATATATCCATGTTTTTTTTTTCTTTTTCTTAGGTATGGGATTTGATCAAACTAGCTGACTATCTTACTCAAAGAGAAGATATAGACCCAAAAAGGATAGGAATCACCGGTATTTCGCTAGGAGGTTAGTCATAGAACGAAATTGAGTAAGCTTTTGTTATAGTAATATCTACACTAACTTTTGTTCATTGTGAATGCAAAAACACAGGGATGCATGCTTGGTTTGCTGCTGCAGCTGACACTCGCTATTCCGTAGTTGTCCCTTTAATCGGTGTTCAGGTTACAAAAATCATCTTCTTAACCAAAATTACTAGTAAACCAACATAGCGACAACTAAGTCAAGTTCTTGTATGTTTTGGGCAGGGATTTAAATGGGCAATAGACAATGATGAATGGGAAGCAAGAGTCAATAGTATTAAGCCTTTATTTGAAGGTTAACATTTTGAAAACATACACAAAATTGCTTCTAGTATGAGGTCTTATTTCTTTTTATGGTTTCAGAAGCAAAGATTGATGAGGGAAAGAAAGAGATTGACAAAGAAATAGTCAAGAAGGTAAAGAAGCTTGAAAGTAACTACGAATTTCCGATTGATAAGACTCAAATGATTGGTTTGTAATCGATAGGTGTGGACCAGAATAGCTCCTTGCTTAGCTTCTCATTTTGATTCTCCTTACTCATTGCCAGTGATTGCTCCACGTCCTCTTTACATCCTTAACGGTGAGCACAACCTATATCTCATGTATATACTCATTATCTATCGACCGTTGCCGGATTTTCATGTGCAGGCGCCAAGGATCCTCGATGTCCTCTTGGTGGACTAGAAGACCCTTTAAAGAGAGCTGAGAAAGCGTATAAAGAAACAGCTTGTCCTGGAAATTTCAAGGTATAAATCTAAAATCTTATAGTTTCTATAATAACAATCAGATAGAGAAATTAACAAAAATGTTTCTCGAGAGAACAGTTTGTAGCAGAAGATGGAGTTGGACATGAAGTGACAAGTTTCATGATCAAAGAATCATCAGATTGGTTTGACAAATTCCTTTAAACAAATGTAAAAGCATCAGTCAAAAAAGAAAAGCATCTTTTCCAATAAGAAGAAACATATCTCATTTTGTAAAACAAACCTTAACACATTATGAAATTCAAAATAAAAATGTATTCATTCAAAGGAAAAAGGAAACATCATCATCATCCTTTCTTAGGCATCGCGGCAAGGCGTGTGTACATCCTAGCCATTGAATTGAACCCTCTAACATCACCAGATCTTAGTAAATTCCCTTTAAACAACAACAAACAAAACAAAAGTGTCAAAAATCAGATATTTAGCAATTTGCATAGTATAAATAAAAACACTAACCTGAGTCACAGTTAAGAGGACTGTCTGGTTCAGGATGAGCCATCAAAGCAATGATAGCTCTACACACAGACTGAAGTGTCCAAGCAGGACTCCAAGCATTCTTCAATATATCAAGACATATTTCACCAGTCTACAAAACACACAAAACAAACTCTTCTTTTGCCTTGAATATTGTACAGTAAACACAATTGTTTTTGATAATACAACAATATACATACCTTGAAATGGACATTAGGATGGAATATTTTGGTTAAGAAACGAACTTGAGGAGGTTGTAAAGGATAAGGTTCAGGAACAGCAAATGCAAGCTGAAATACTCCACCTTCGTAAGGTGTCTCCGATGGTCCCTTTTGTTTGTTTCAACAATTTTCATCAAATACAGAACACAAACAAAAAAGAAACACAAAGTATAATAGTTTGGTTACGGAACCTTGATAAGTGCGGTCCATTTGAAAATGTTGGTATCATCACAGACTAATTGAATATCAGGATCAGCTACTTTCTCTCTTTGTACTTCTTTGTATTCCTTAAACAATCTTGCTCTTGATTGCTATATAACAAACAACAACATTCAGAAACCAGAACAAAATTTACAAAATATTGGAATATAGTGAATTGGTAATACCTGCATCTTTGAAATTGGTGCTAACTGAGACAACACGATCGTTAACTGCAAAAGTTTTAAAGCAAGGATCTTAGATTGATCCCGTAAAATTACAACTGAAACAGCAAAACCTAACACGAAAGTTAGGGTTTTTTAAAACAATTAGATCCGCAATCATTAAGGTTGAATTTCGCCTAACTTCAAGAACGGAGATAATTAGGTTTTTTTA
This sequence comes from Cardamine flexuosa, assembly GCA_963555745.1. NCBI lineage: Eukaryota > Viridiplantae > Streptophyta > Magnoliopsida > Brassicales > Brassicaceae > Cardamine > Cardamine flexuosa. The sequence continues at coordinate 9,380,170 of OY743216.1, read as the reverse complement.
ATCAATCGCTCTAATTTGAGATCGAGAGGAAAGAGAGAAAATTATTGTAGAAGGTATAGGAATGATGCGAAATCAGAATTGATGATAAAAAAGTAAAGAATCAACGAAGCTTTTACCTGCAAGTATGCGAGAGAGATCAGAGAAAGAGAGCGAGCGAACAACAAATGGCGATGAAACTTTATACGGCGTGAAGCTTTTATGGTTTAACGATTTTTTTTTTCCTGCTTTTTGTGACAAAGAGTATAATCTCAATTACTGAGCCAAATACATCGGTAATTATAAATTCATTGAGGATGAGTTTGTAGATCTGCACATCGGTTTCTCTTGTTTGATGTGTACAAATTTGTTTCAGACAATAAATCTTTGGTAAAATTTAGATATGAACGATTTCAGGATAAGTTGAATAACTTAACTAATTTAATAAAATTAATTATTTTTGACGTCATTTTAATAAAATTAATTATTTTTTGACGTCATTTTAATAAAATTAATTACAAAAAAAAATTGATAATTAAGTTTTTTTTTTTTTGCTATATCGCAAAGTTTAATTTATGCAATTTACAGAAAACTATATACTGCGAGAGAAAATGACCCAAATTTTCATTTTTTTTCCTTTGATCTAATATTAGAATGATAAACGAATCAGTTTGATAAAAAAAAAACATATTAAATTTGTTCTCTTTACCAAATCGACATAAGTTATCATCAAATAATTTAGAAGGAGAATGACAAGTCAAGATATATCATGTTTTTTTCAAAAAAGAAAAGATATTTCATGTTTATTTCGACATCATAAAAATTTATATTGTAAAATATTTATCGTCTGTTTAAGAAAATATCTCTATTGCCGATAAAAACGAAAAATGGCTATACAGACTTAAGTTAAATTAGCCTAACAAAAATGTTAAATTATGTCCATATTATAGAATGATTGTGTTATGTCATATGTGATTGTGTTACTAAGATCATAATGTACTTATTACAAGGTTGAGTAAGTAATTAAGTCGGAGTTGGTCCAACCGTCCAAGTCATCCGACCCGGAAACCCGATTATCGATCTCCTTCTCTAAACCGGATCCCTCTAAACCCTAGCTCCTTCGCGCCCCCCTTTCGGTTTCTTCTGAAATCTCACAGTTGATCGGAAAGAGTTGAATTCTACTGTGAATTATGGCGGCGAATTACGAGTACGAGGATGGTCCGGCGGCGAACAACGAGGAGATTCAGCGGGAGAGCTCCGGTGGCGAGATAGGGTACGATCCTCAGTATGTGCCGGATTCGGTGAAATCGTTCGTGGTTCACATGTACAGACACATAAGGGAGAAGAACGTTTACGAGATCCACCAGATGTGTGAGACATCGTTCCAGAGCTTATCGGAGAGGCTTTTCAAGGATACGCCATGGCCAAGTGTTGAAGCCATTGCTCCTTACGTTGACAACGACCATGTCTTCTGCCTTCTCTACCGTGAGATGTGGTTTAGGCATTTGTATGCGAGGTTGTCTCCTACGCTGAAGCAGAGGATTGATTCGTATGACAACTATTGCAGCTTGTTTCAGGTGCACTTTGATTGATTTCACTGTCATTTGCTTCAATTCGGAATTGATTCTTATGTATATGCTTCAATTAGGGATTGATACAACTGGATTTGGTTCTGTGATTTTGTTTCATTTATGAATTGGTTCGTATGTATTTTGCTTCAATGGGATTGATTCTAATGGATATGCTTCTGTGATTTGCTTCAATTAGAGATTGATATATATGTGGATATGGTTCTGTGATTTGCTTCAATTATAGATGCTCAATGTTGCTGTGTGTGTGGAATTTAAGATAAGAGTAGAGTTAATAATCTCTTGATTGTGTGTTAGGTTGTCTTGCACGGCGTAGTGAATATGCAGTTGCCGAACCAGTGGTTGTGGGATATGGTTGATGAGTTTGTTTATCAGTTCCAAAGTTTCTGTCAATTCAGAGCAAAGCTCAAGAACAAGACTGAGCAGGAACTTGCATTGCTTAGACAGCATGATAAGGTAATTTTGTTGGATTTGATTCGTGTTACTGCAGTCAAGTTATATTCTTGGATCACTTAGCTTATGGTTTACTGTCAGGCATGGAATGTGTATGGTGTGCTCAACTTCTTGCAAGCACTTGTGGAAAAGTCTTCAATCATCCAAATCCTGGAGCAAGACAAGCAAGGACATGAACAGTTCACTGCCACTGATGGGTACGATTACAGTGGTGGAAGTAACGTGTTGAAGGTCCTTGGTTACTTCAGCATGGTCGGTCTGTTGCGTGTTCACTGCCTCCTGGGTGATTACAACACTGCTCTGAAATGGTTGCAGCCCATTGACATCAGTCAGCAAGGTGTTTACACCAGTGTCATTGGATGCCATATCGCTACTATCTATCACTATGGATTTGCCAACCTTATGTTGCGAAGGTATGTAGATGCTGTTCGTGAATTCAACAAGGTTCTCCTCTACATTTACAAGACAAAGCAGTACCATCAAAAGTCACCGCAATATGAGCAAATACTGAAGAAGAACGAGCAGATGTATGCCTTACTTGCGGTTAGCCTCTCCCTCTGCCCGCAAACAAAGCTCGTTGACGAGTCTGTCAACTCTCAACTGCGAGAGAAGTATGGTGATAAGATGATGAGGATGCAGAGGTATGACGATGAGGCATTTGGTATTTACGATGAGCTCTTCTCTTACGCATGCCCCAAGTTTATCACCCCTTCTGCACCAAGTTTCGAGGAACCGCTTGTCAACTACAATCAGGTACTATCTACACAGTAAAACAATTGACTACAGAGGACTTGCATGTCTCTGTGTTTAACTTTCCCAACTTGGTTGGATATCTCAGGATGCGTACAGGCTTCAGCTGAAGATGTTCCTTTACGAGGTAAAGCAGCAGCAGCTGTTGTCGGGAGTGAGGACATTCCTGAAAGTGTACTCCTCCATTTCTCTTGCTAAGCTTGCAAACTACATGGAAGTTGATGAGCCCACTCTAAGGTGAGGTTTAAAACATCATATGCATAGATAGCTTTTTTATTACGAAATGTCTTTCTGTTCTGACATGTACGAGTTTGATTAACGGCAGGACCATATTGTTAACATACAAGCACAAGACCCATTCAGTTGATTCCGAGGGTAGGATCATCTCCAACGCAGACATTGATTTCTACATCAAAACTGTATGTTCTTTTCCTTGTTTCTGAATCTCTTTGCCATCGATACTCTGGTGCTTCTTTCACAAGTAACTTTATAAATCTGGTGAAACTTCAGGATATGATCTACGTTGTGGAATCAAAACCCGCAAAACATTATGGCGATTTCTTCTTGCGGCAGATTGCCAAGGTATGCAAACTGATAATTAGACTTGTACATATTACATGATCAGACTCTTATGGCTGTTTTTATTTATTTCCATTGTGTAGCTTGAAAGTGTGATCAACGACATGGACCGCATCAAACTGGAATGAAGACTTTTCTCTGTTTGATGTGAAATTGATATGTTTTTTATTCTTGAGTTCTTCTAATTATCTGTACTGATTTGCTAAGCCAAAGATGAGTTTAAACACTCGTTTTCCCATGTACCAGTTTTTTTTTAATGCGTACTTTTAAGCCAACTTAACCTCATGAAGAGTTGGCGAGATTTGTCTCACCTCTTGATCGGCGTTGGAGGATGCACTAGTAGAGTGTGCCTCCTACACCAACGACAGTTATAATAAATAGCATGATGCGATAAAATCCTTTTAGAAAAGTTGGATCTTTCAAAAAAAAAAAGGTTTAAAATATATAGTAATAATATTTTTATTATATAATACAATTTTGTAAGTTTTCTACCAATTAAAACCCTGAAATTATAATTATAGGTTGTTGACCACTTATCTTTTCAGGACCAGACCATCATTTTCTAAAACTATTTAGAATGATTTTACATCTTAGTTATAGTTTCGCAATAGTTCACTATCTTTGGCACAGTTATCATGGCTTAATGAATTATGTTTTTTATTCGGAGCCGACTTACTAATATTGTTAGGATTCCCTCCTAACCAACTAATCTCCTTACCTCCTATTCCTGGGATTACTGGCCTAGTTTCGATCACCAAAATATTTATCTCAAGCCAATCACAAAATTTATATCACTTTTTAATCGAGAAAACTAACCAAGAAGCGAGATTAGCTCCAACACCAGTGAACAAATACATAATTCATTAAGCCCTAATAATTTTGTTTCGAAACTATCAAAGAATTAAATTTGTCGAGTTGGATAAAATCACAAAAATAATGAACTATCAAAGAATTGAGTTTTTTGAGTTAGATAAAATCACAAAATCCATATTTTTTTGCCAATTGGAGAAAAAAAGAATTGGTACATAGGAAATTGTGTTTAAACTCATCTTTGGCTTAGCAAATCAATACAGATAATTAAAAAGAATCAATACAGGTAAAGCAGCAGCAGCTGTTGTCACACTCAATCGCTTTTAGAGTAATATTAAAAGCCACACTCAATCGCTAAAAGTGACAATTTCATAACATAGACGATTGATTACACCGGAAAATAAAATAGTAGATCTACAACATTTTGACAAAATGAAGGGAGCTTCTCAAAAGTGTTTGGTTCGAACAAGTAAATGTATGGTTAAATAGACGCAAGACAAAATCATTTCAATTGAGCAGAGAGATGAAGGTAACAAAACAGAGAGAAGTCCTCATTCCAGTTTGATGCGGTCCATGTCGTTTATCACACCTTCAAGCTGCACAATGGAAAAACAAAATCAGTCATAAGACTCTGATTATCAGTTTACATAAGAGTCTGATCATGTAGTATGTACAAGTCTAATTATCAGTTTGCATACCTTGGCAATCTGCCGCAAGAAGAAATCGCCATAATGTTTTGCGGGTTTTGATTCCACAACGTAGATCATATCCTGAAGTTTCACCAGATTTATAAAGTTACTTGTGAAAGAAGCACCAGAGTATCGATGGCAAAGA